>CM049842.1:24950273-25550273 GCA_027422415.1 Schizothorax lantsangensis | reverse complement strand
CTTCCTTTTGTGACTGATAGCTTCTTGTCACAGAATGAGGCAGAAAATATGTTCCATAGGCTTAATTGAAGAAGATTTTAAATATACTTAATTATTAGAAAATACCAATGGCTTGAATAACACAACCTATATATTGTCGTAGTCGAGTGTTTAGTATTTGTTTTATCTCAAAACGTTTATATCTTCTGTATCAGTTACAGGAATAACATGCCTTTGTCCAATTGAGATTTCTGGAGCTTCATTAGTTCCATATACAGTATGTGTGTGTATGTATGTATGTATGTATATATATAACAATACGTCAGGCACCGTTTCGGCACCGGCACCGTTTTAAAAGTACGATGGCACAGAAAAAACCCAAAGATACCCAACCCTAGCCACGATACGATACAGGATTGCACTGAATTTCACCTCAGAAGAATTGAGTAAAACAGCTGTTTATTAAACACTGCGTACTATAGGGCCATTGCTAACTATTGGCAGAGCAGGCAGTTGACCTCTGCATTATGAAGGGCCTCCATATCTGTACCACAGTGCAGTATAGGTAATGGCATATGTTTCATGTTTACATTGGGCACTCCTCACCAGGTAAAATATTCTGATTGTTTGCATCTTGTTTTTAAGCCCATAAATAATAATGTACTCGTTCTAATAAATTTATATTGTAATGTACTCATATTAATATATGAAAAAATCATCTTAACATTGCTGGTAGGTTATCATTGCACAAATTAAAGCACTCTCTACATTTAAAAATGAAAAGAAAAATTAGAATTGTTCTAAATTAATGCGCTGTCTTCACTGAATCTAACGCACACACACGCACACAGTCACTCACACAGATCACGTTGTGGCCGCACACAGACATTCAGGAACAAACTTTTTAGCGCTGCCCCGCAATTTTATCAATAAAATAGCTTAATCGCTCAAGAGCTACATTATCTTTCTCAACAAGGAGCTGGTAACATCATTGTTTCTAAAGGAATTAAAGCCACAGCTTCACTGTTACGGTGGTAATTCATACATACACAGCATCTCTCTCTCTCTCTCTCTCTCTCTCTCTCTCTCTGTCATATAAGTGAACACTTGATGAATTCTATTCTTTTCTGAGAATAGAATATTGAAGTGGAGATCGCTAAACTGCAAGGCTAACCGGTGTTTTCAGAAAGCAAGCGCGTTTATCCAGTGGAGAGAGCGCGCGTGCACATGGTTGCCAAGTTGACAAAGATAAGTAACACATTTAGCAGATATTTACGTATTGTGCAAGTTGGAAGCTCTGTTTCGGGGATTACGTCTCTTTATATCAGGCAACCCAGTTGTGTTCCTCTGCGGCCAGATTAAACCTTGTTGTTAAACATTTTAAACGGTGTTCTTGTATTCAAATTAAGCGCAGTCCACTGCTGCACACGTGCCACAATATCGATACAGGGCCAGCTGTATCGATACTCGTATCGTCAAATCTCTGTGACGATACATCGTCGTATCGAACACAGCACTAAACCACTCTAATCATCCTGCTACAAATCAGTACAGACAGTACTCAACCAGACTGAGCTTTTTACAGTATGCTGATTTGGTGCTCATAAAACATTTCTAATTATCAGTGTTGAAAACTCTGTGATTCTTTGATGAATTGAAAGTTCAATAAAACAGAATTTTATTGAAATAGAAATCTTTCTTGTAACTTTTGATCAATTTAATGTGTCCTTGCTGAATAAATAAAAATATAATTTTTTTTCCAAGAAAATCTGAACCCAAACTTTTGAACAGTAGTATATTTCATAAGCAATAAACTATTTGATATGTGGTCCACTAACACACACACACACACAAACACACTCCCTGCAGGGAGAACTCACTTTAGCCATTTGCCATATTTGTAAATTTGCATGATAAAGACTAGACACCAAGTGTAGCATTATCTGATCTGTTTTTGTCAACTTGGATGTTAATTGATACAGAAAAGTGCAACACCAGCTGAGCAGCCCCCCAACTTAGTCCAATCAAATCACATCTGATCACAGGTTCATTAATGGTGTCCTATAGTGCATCAGAGACATGGAATAATTTTTTTAAGTAATGTAATTTATCACTCTTTTCATGGAGCAATCTTAATTTAATAAATGTGAGATGAAGATGAATGCTTTAGCCTAATTGAGACAGCATTTTTATGTCTAAACTTCAAGCTCTTGACCCGTGAAAACAAAGCACAGTACTTACAGCTTGACAAAAATAGACACTGTACAATTAGGGACAGTTTAATCTTTTCTTTAATCATGCCATTTTCGTTGTCTGTAGTTGAATTGATCTCCACTATTATAATGTATCATCCGTTAGCAGATACATGTTATTGTAGCAGTGCCGTTCTGCCTACAGATTGTACAGTCAGTCCCTCTGACACATGAAGAGAAGGCACGCTCTGGTATAAGCAGGGGAGGATTTCCTGAAAGCAGGCTACAACCTTCTGTCGAATCCTATTAAAGAGCCTATCTGCAAGCTGTCGTGAGATAACAGATAACGAGATGAATAGACTGTATTTTTCCCTGTGTTTTTGGCCTTGGGGTTTTCTAGATGGGGCTTGGCTATGTAAAAAGCATGCCATGTTTACATGGTCAGCTCTAGAGATATATTATACACTAAAAACTACTGGGTTATAGGAAACAAATTGATTTTTTCTCTTCTGTTATAATTCTTTCACTTTTCAGTCACACTTTATTTTAAAATCCAATTCTCGCTATTACAAACCATTCACTACGACTTTTGCCTTAATAAACTCTAGGGATGCACCGATACCACTTTTTCCAGTACTCGCCCGATACAATAATTTATTTTTGATACTTGCCGATGCTGAGTACCGATACCGATATTTTCATTGCATTTGTACATTTTTTTAAATATTGGGTACAGAAACCAAAAGAGTATGTATAATGTTAGTTGGTTAACTTAATTTATCAAATAGATACAGTCAAACCAAAATTTATTCAGACACATTCAACATTTCTCACATTATCACAGTTTATTCGCTATAGTTTAGAAAATGGTAATAAAATATGACAAGAACTCAGAGTTAAACTGTGTCAGAAAAAATTCAGCTTGATAATGTCAGATAACTTTGATAGAAAGGTATATAATGGATTACAATCAACCAAAAATTATTCAGACAGCTGTTAGTTTGACAATATTTACACAACTATCAATACTTTGTCGGGCAACCCTTAGCCTTAATGACAGCCTGTAGTGTCCTGGGCATGCTGTCAACCAGGTTCATGCAAACCTGAACTTCAATTTTTTTCCCAGACTCGGCCTGAATAATTTTTGGTCCCAAATTTGTATAAATTTAACTGGTAGTCCACTGTATGAAGAATTTTTGGTTAAATCACAGTTTACTTTATTTTGCTATCCTCACTTAAATGAACTATAGTGTCCTGCACCCACTAGTAAAAAAATATAAAAATTATATCTGGTGTCTGAATGATATTTGGTTTGACTGTATATCATTCGGTTATTTTCACACTTAATTATGCCCATTAAAATGTATTTTACAAGTTTTTGTTACTTTCACTGTTAATTGTTTTGTTCTATGGTACATCATCTTTAATTTAATAGCATTAGAGCTGCTCCATTGCAGTGGTTTAGTACTGTAATCATGTGTTTTGCTGTAATAATGCAGGGAACCACTCGTTATAAATCTCCTAACTGTGATATTTTCAGAAATAAAAGTTGCGTTTTTTTCATCTGAAACGTGCTGCAATTTATATTCCAAAGCCACTCATATAATGCAGAATCACTCATGAAGCAAGCAAAACACACGCAACACGCGCATGTATTTGTACTGGTGCAGAATGAGAGGGACAAGTACAGAACAGCCTAGCGCATTTCACACAGGCTGTTGGTTTCACTTTTGCCAGAAAGTCGTGTATGCTTAAGGTTGAAAATAAATGATGGTTTATAGTGAATGCCCCTATAAAGCGAACATCAATAAAGATCACACAACAGAAGTGCGCGTGCGCTCTCTCTCTCTCCCTCCCTCCCTACCGTTAAGTAACTTGGGCATTGTTTTACTTACTTGTTTTTGACATATCCAGTGATGTCTGTGAGAAAGGTATATTCACTCGACAAGCTCGCGCATCTGTGCCGCCGCGCGCTCAATCCACTCAGCGTGCTTTGCTTAGCCCATGAGCTCGCGCACATCAGCTATACAGGCATTTATACTGAATGTTTAACATTAAATTCATTGCATACATATACTTTGTAGACATCCTTAATCTCTAATAACTCCATTCGTCTGTCTGTTGTTCTGTTGTCTGTTTCTTTTTCTGAATATGGCACTTATCACATGCTGTGTGTGGTATCGGCGTTAGGTATCGGGGCATTTTAACGAGTACGAGTACAGGAGCTCAGTATCGGGCCCGATACCAGTATCGGTGCATCCCTAATAAACTCCTAATTTGCTGCTTATTAATAGTTAGTAAGGTAGTTATTAAGTGTAGTATAGGGTAGGATTAGAGATGTATAATATGGTCATGCAGAATATGTGCTTTATAAGTACTAATAAACAGCCAATATTTTATAATAGGCATGCTAATAAGCAACTAGTTAATAGTGAGAATTGGTCCCTATACTAAAGTGTTACCCATTTTCTTGTCCCTTTCCTTTCCCTCCCTGTTCATTTCTTTTCATTTCATCTTTACTTTACTTTCCATTGCCTGTTCCTTTTCTTTTCCCGTCCTTTTCCTTTGCTTGTCCGATTCATATGTTTCCTTTCCTTGCCATTCCTAACCTTTGCCTTCAACTTTCGTTTCCCTTCCCTTTGTGGATCGAGTGGATAGATCATGGTCTGTCTTCCTGAAAGACCTATCTGCCATCTAAGATAAGATAAAGATTAAAATAAGATCTAGCCACATCTGTGGCTAGCATTGATGGAGTTGTCTTGTTTTTCTGTTTGTGTGTTGTTTGTCACATCTCTGTGTGTTTTCAGAGAGCTTGCTGACAGATTGACAGATGCAGTTATTGACAGACAGAGTGAAGAGTGGAAACATGCCATACAGTACATGGGTTTCAGAGACCATTAACAAAATGAGCTTTTTTTAACAATAGAAAGGAACACAAAGTAGAAATACAGCTGTACTAAAGGTCTGTAAGGCTTTTACCCTGAAGCGTTCAGCCTTTGTGTGCTGATGTTGATGTTATTCAATGAGAAGGCTGCTTTGAAGCATTTTTTTTTTTTTTTTTTGCTCAGCAGCTGTCTTGTACCTCAAGTCAGGTATAGCGTCTCAGTGATACTGCCATTTATCTTTATTTTCTTTTACCACATTGGGTGAAAACATAATTTCTTTTAAAGGTTTTGCTTTAATGCTCAGATCTCTTCCAGATCTGTCCATGTTTCCCTATCCACACGTTAAGACAGGATTAACTTTTATCTGACCAGCCGGCTGTACGATACCCAGCCCCCGCAAACCCCCTGACCCACACACCTACACACTGCTCACAAGCACTAGACACTCGATAAAAAACAGCGGCGCCAATGATATAGGGCAATGTAAAAGGCTTTGTATAGGTTTCATATAATTGTTGTACAGGTTAATAAAATTAGCTAGCATTTTTTTTTTTTGCCACATTTAAAAATATTAGTTATACCCTCCACACTTTTTGGGAAATATCAATGACACTGTAATTGTGTTGTGTATGACAGAACAATCACAACTAGAACATATACCACTGTTCAAAATTTTGGGGTAAAATTAGCGGTAAAAAAGTCTTTTATGCTCACCAAGGCTGCATTTTTTTTTTCATGAAAACCAATTAAAAGCTGTAATATTGTGAAATATCATTACAATTTATAATAACTGTTTTTGATTAAAATTTTTAATTTTTTTAATTTTAAAATGTAATTTATTCCTATGATGGCAAAGCTGAATTTTCAGCAGCCTTTTTTTTTTGGTCAGGACACTTTTAGGAATAGAAAGTTTGAAAGAACATAATTTATTTGAAATATAAATCTTTTGTTGCAATTTTAAAGTCTTTTCTTATTATCACCTATAGGGAGAAGGCATAAATTTCACAGACATCTTGGCTATACAGTCATTTTATATAGCCAAGGCACATAAGTTAAGCGAGACCCCAATATATACATTCTCGTGCAGTGTAGGCTCAACCAGGCTTTGTGCCAGTTGCTATATCTGTGAAATTTTCACACTCTTTACATAACCTAAAACAGGAATTCCTGAAGCCAGTCTGAGGTTTTCGCCCTTTGTTACTATGGCAGCAGATAATTTGTTGAGTGCCACAAGGGCATGAGGTGAGTCCTGGAAATAATTTGAGAAAGCTGGTTTGGAGGACGGGAGAAAAAAATAAAAACCTTTGTTGGTGGTTTATGTAATGTTTTCTATCTTTAGTTGTAAACAAATTTGCTGAAACCTTGTCACATTACTGGAAATAAGCATCAGGAGAGTTTTTATGTGACTCATAATGACAAGTGGAAAGGAAAAACAACTTGATACTCTATTCACTCTTATTGCAGATTTAATTTCACTCTTCAAATATTGTCATAATAACCAGTGTTCAACTGTGTCAGCGATCTGATGAAGGTATAAGGTGGATAAATGCACATTATATATAAACATCAGGAACTCGCACTAAATTAATATGCATTGTGAGGAATATCCAAAGAAAGAGGAAGAGAGAATTCTTACTCCAAATCCCACATTAGTACATTTTGAATTATCCTTTTGTAATCAACAAAAGATTCAATTATTTGCTATTTGCTAGCACAAAGGTAAAAGGAAAACAGTTTTCTTAATTTAAGTGTATAAACAATCAGAAATGAAAGACAACTTAAAAATTATTTTGTGAATCTGTTGTGTCAATGCCATTCTCTACACGCTTCACAAAATTGATAGAACATATATTTTGGACATTAGAAAATCAATCTAATTTTAGTTGGATAAACCATAAACAATCACACTGTGATTTGTCAGGTCCGTAAATGATTAATTCTTTCATCATATTTCTAATTAAATGAAACAGAATGGGATCTAAGTCTAACACAGTGGCGTGCACAGGGGGGGGGGGGGGGCTCAAGCCCCTGCCCCTTTGAGGTCCGACGCTAAAGTGCCCTTGCGGTCCGGTCTGTGCGATATGAACGATATCGTGGACGAAATCAGTACCGCCGCAGTTTGCGTAGGGCACCAAGTCCCAGGGGGGCACCATCCCAGTTGCTCAAAAAAAAAAAACGTGACGTGTCATTCCCGCGCCCGCGACCGCTCGCGCCTCATGCTTGCGGCTGAATGCAGATGATCATAACTGATGGACAACTATGCCCGTGAAAAGACATCAGCAGTCCGGCGCCGAGAGAAAAAAAAAAAAAAAAAAGATGAAAACGAAGCCCGCACGTCACTTTCAGGTAGGCTATATTCATAATCAAAGAAGTATTAAGACAATATATATATATATATATATATATATTTGTGGTTATAAAAACAGATCTAAGCCAACAACAGCCTTTAAAATGAGTTAAAATGAATGATATAAAAACAATGAGGCAACCCTGCTGAAAAAAACACAATAGAACCATCACAGAAAATTCTAATACCATCACAAATAAATCACAAATGCCATTACAAACCATCAACTTTTAACCATTAAAACCATTAAATAAATGGTTTTCTGTAGTGTGATTTGGGACATATTCCATTAGGATTTATTGGTTTTAACAAGCCACCAATAGAAGGTGACCAATTGCCAGTAGAGACCAACAGGGTCCATTACAGTTTCCAGTAAAACCAATACAAGTCCCATTATAACCAGTAAAACCATTACTCATTTTGTGATGGTGTCTATTGTTTTTTTCAACATTAAATGTTATAAATGCCTGTAAAAGGAGCCAAAGGCCTGGTCATTGCTGCTGTTACACTTACAGCACGATCATATCCTTGTTTAATAGGCTATTGACCAAACATTTAATTCAAATATCCACTTAATCTTTAATTTTTGGCCACCTTTTTGCTATAGATGACACAGCCTCTATAATTTCTTCAACAAAAAACATGTGGACATCACAATCCTTACAAAAATGAACCATGGTTTTTGTAGTAAAACTGCGTAATTTTCTTTTGCGTGATTTCTGAATGCTTGAGACCATAAAATCAATCAGACAACTGTATTACTGCCATAGGTAACTGTCTAGAGCTACAATTGTAATTTGTAAATAATACAATTTATTTATTTATTTACTTTTATATTTTATTAAAGTTCTATTTTGACCCCTATGGTAGGTGTTTTTTTCTACTTCCATAATATTTGAGGGAGGGGGCACAACAATAAAATCCTGCTTAGGGCACCCATTTGGCCAGCAGCGGCCCTGATAAAAATGTCTCCACGATCTGCTTTTGAAGAAATATTGTTGCATCTTGCTACAGCACATATTCTATCAGCTGCAGTTCTGGCGCCGCCGTATCAATATACTGTACAGCACCACATACATTCACATCAGTAAGAAGATATTTTGAAGAATGTGGGTAACCAAACAGTTGCTGGTCCACATTGACTTTGACAGAAGGGAACACTGTGGACCAGCAACTGTTTGTTTTCCACCTTCTTCAAAATAGCATTTATGTTTAGCAGAAGAATGAAACTCAGGTTTAAAATAAATTTTGAGTGAGTAAATGAAGGTATAAAAATAAAACACTAGCCTATTTTAATTATTGGGTGAATTATTCCTTTAATGTTAATAAAACACCAAACACAAAGAGAAAAATCAATCACTACTCTTGACTGAAAAACTTTAATACAGTTTCTTTAATAGGACTCAATCTATATAGTGTTTTATTTTTATATTTATTCATTCAGTTTCTTGAATGCTCCTGCTAAATACACCTATTGTAGCATACCTGAAAATAAAACACTGTTTATTTTATTTGTATATTATGTGTATTTGTAATGTGTATCTTTGTTCTCATTTTTTTAATAACAAAGATAAAATAATGATTTTTATCTTCACCCACTTTGGCCTAAATATCTGCCATACTTTTTAATTTTTGTTTATATTTTGTTACTTTGAAAGGCTTTGTCTTTATAATAGAGAAATTAGTTTGGCTGTACTGCTCAAACAGCTTGCAAAATTTCGTGATAAAATCGTGAATCGTGATTTTAAAAACCCTGCCCCTCCGGAGGCCTATGCCACTGGTCTAACATATTTGTTCTCTACGGGTGTCTCTTAATTTAAATTCTGATAAGCACGATTTACATTATTTTACTTTTATATATTACATTCGTAAGGGCATTTGGCCAGTCGGCGTTTCAAATGTGCTGATGTGTATTATAACAGCACTGGAATCTTTCTCTGTTCCAGACTGTGTTGCATAGCTTGATGCTTGAGATTCTTTTGGAACTGTTTTCATTGGTAAATAAGCTTACAAACTAACTGGCCAAATTTTGTGTGGCCAAATTTTTACAAACTTACAAACTAACTGGCCAAATCTCAGTGCATCTCAGTGTGGTACAGTAACGCCACAAATCAGGACTGCAAAACTCTGCAGAGAGTCATGCGCTTAGCTGAGCGCATCTCTGGGTCTGCCCTCCCCTCTCTGCAGGACATCTACTTCAAACGCTGCAAAAGCAGAGCTGCAAAAATAATCAAGGACTCAAATCACCCCGGTAACCGTCTTTTCATCACACTGCCATCTGGCAAGCGCTTCAGAAGTGTGATGGCAAAAACTGAGAGACTGAGGAGGAGCTTCTACCCTCAGGCCATCAGGCTCCTAAACTCAGTCTCATAACATCTACAGGACTCAATTTAATTAACTGTAACACCCATCATTCTCCATCTTCCGCATTGCTGCTATGTGTACATACCCGGTACAACCTGTTTGCACATTCCTCTTGCACATCCCTGGTTATATTAATATTTATTAAATCCACAGTAGACTGTATTGCACATTTTAGTTCATTGCACATTTTACTCCTTATTTTATTTTATTTTATTGTTTTTACTTATTTTTTTATCTTATTCCTACCTATATTTAAATATATGCTCCTGTGTTATGTATCATCTTTTATTTTTATTTTTTTGCACTGTCCATTGAGCGGACCTGTCCTGACCTACATTTCACTACTGATTATACCCTGTATGATTGTGTATGTGACAAATAAACAAGAACCTTGAACCTTGACCTTGTCTGACATCTTGTTGATAGATTGAATCACACTCGTCTTGTTGTTGTTCTGTCATGCCTGTGTTTCCGCTGAAGTTAATGTAGCTTTTAGTAAATTTTTTAAATAGTATTCAGTATGGACTTTTCTAACAGTCCCCAGCAGAGCCATTACAGCTCCATGATCCACTAAATCTTCCCTTACTAATCCTCTCTGCTTCAGCCAAACCACTGGAGCTTTAGCTGGACACTAATGGTGTACAGTGAACTCAACCACACCACACACATACAGTCCCAGCAGCACATAGACACTTCACTCCCAGTCCCTGGATGGAAATCCTCTCTCTTATGTTTGTGATCCGGTGATTAAGGGTCTGACTGGCTGAATATCATTCAGGAGGATGTGATGTGGGATGAACATGAGGGCACTTCATTGAGTCCTCCCCCAGATCACTGTTATCAGGGAGAATGTTAGATATGATGAAAGCCTTATACGCCCCCTTTGAGTGAGTGCTAAGAACTAGCTCTATGCCTTATGCTTTAGGTATTGAGGTGACTTGAAGCATCATTAGCTTTTCTTTCAAGATATGTTTTTAACTAATCCGTATTTAGTGTGGATGGATTTCACTAAATCTTGAGATTTTAGAAGTGGTGCTTGCTGTGTTTTTAATTTAATAAATTCAAATGATATAAAATTAGGGTGTAAACTGACATCATCTTTTTATTTCCCCTCAATAACTATTGATAACTGAAGAACATGCATTTCTTATTCAAGATATGTTTTTAACTAATCCGTATTTAGTGTGGATGGATTTCACTAAATCTTGAGATTTTAGAAGTGGTGCTTGCTGTGTTTTTAATTTAATAAATTCAAATGACATAAAATTAGGGTGTAAACTGACATCATATTTTTATTTCCCCTCAATAACTATTTATAACTGAAGAACATGCATTTCTTAAAAACTTCTGGAATCACAAAATGTATTTAATATATCAATACTGTTTCAATGGGGAAATATTGTTTTGGATACTGCACGCCTTTGAGTGAAAAATGTTAGATCTTTCATTACAGTCAACAATTCAGTGATACTATTATCAAGTGCCGGCCTTGCTTCTCAGACAAACCCTGCTGTTATTCAACAGTTTTAATTCACACTTAGGCCAGTGCTTACATTTTCCTTCTTGGATTGGTTCATTTCTACATTTAGATGTTTTCTGGTGTTTCATAGACCAGTGAATTTGTCTGTAGAGTTCTTTCACAAATTGATAAATCAGCATGGTTTGAAGGCCACATGAGGATAAAGCATTTATTCTTTTTGAGGTTATGACCATTGTACTTGGTTCAAGAGTCAAGACAGTCAAAGATTAAAAATGAAGACACAGTGAGAGACCTCTGCTCTGCTGTCGTCATCATCTCTGTAACATTCAGAAAGTCTCTCTAATAGCAATACATGCCCTTTTATATAATACTCTCTGTGCCCATGTCTCTGTAGGATTAGAGCATTGTGTAATGTGTCATATGTTAGTCTTCAACCAGCTCTTCTCTATACAGGCTGGGCTGTTTTAAGTGTTTTTTTTTCTTTCAATCTCCCATAATGCATGGTTCTTTAAATGTTGTATGCTTACTGAGGCATCCAGTGTAGTGCTCTTGTATGTCACTTCTGTCATGCCTCAAATATGTGATGAAAGAAGCTGTTGGCTGTAAAGAACAGATCAGCATTTATAATTTCCCACATGAAAAGCAATGTAAATAGTGCAATAATCCCAAAAAGAGACAAAATCTCCCTTCTGAAGTCAGAGATCAGTTTGAACTTAATTTAGGGATTTGTGGTAAATCAGTGTGTTTGTATTCATTATACTGTTTTATTAAACATACACTACAGTATATGGACAAAAGTATTGGGACACACCTGAATTCAGGTGTTTCAGGCTGATCCATTGCCACAGGTGAATAGCATCAAGCACCAAGCCAGCTCTGTCAAATGCCTTTGCCAACTGGAACAGATTAACTGAATTGCAAGCCAGGCCTTCTTATCCAACATCAGTGCCTGACCTCACAAGTACACTGGAAGAATGGACACAAAAATTGCCACAGAAACAATTCAATTCAATTCATGTTTATTTGTATAGCACTTTTCACTATACAAATTGTTGCAAAGCAGCTTAACAGAAAGTTAAAGTTTCTACATTACTTTTAGGAGTAGCTTATCATTGATGACTGTCAAGGTGATGTCCATACTGAAAAAAAGTCACACAGTTAGTTAATGACACGTATTCAAAAGAAACAATGTACACGATTAATGGCAATGATTATATGTTGCGATCAAACTTATAGGAAAATTTGGTAGTTTTGCATGTTGGTTTAGGGTCATTTGAAGTCCTCGAAGGGGTTTGGCATCATCTCTCCTCAGCCAGGTGTTGCGTCATCTCAAATCTTCGTAAGGGCTGTATCCAGACTGAAGCTTGTGTAATTCCTAGTTACCTCGGGATTTCCATCCCGTAGCAGAAATAGAGAAGCAAATAGAGAAAGAATATGCATAGCTGCTGTTCAAACCAAGCAAAAAAGGATTATGTGCATTTGATCTGATAAAGTACAAGTTTATAAGATACATTGTGAATGCTTGGCAAAAGAGATGTGTCTTTAATCTAGATTTAAACAGAAAGTGTGTGTCTGAACCCCAAACATTATCAGGAAGGCTATTCCAGAGTTTGGGAGCCAAATGCGAAAAAGCTCTGCCTGTACCTCCTTTAGTGGACTTTGCTATTTTGCTAGGTACTAACAAAAGTCCAGAGTTTTGCGACCTTAGGGAGCGTGATGGATTGTAGCATGATAGAAGACTGGTTAGGCATGCAAGAGCTAAACTATTTAGGGCCTTTGTAAGTAAGTAGTAATATTTTTTAACAGATACGGTCATGAATACATAGACTAGCTTTTCTGCATTAGAAACAGGTAACATGTTCCGTAGCTTGGTGATGTTTCTCTAGATGTTTTTGTAAAGTGAAATCTGATTTTCAAAAGACAGGTTGCTGTCTGATATAACATCCAAGTTTTTGACTGTAGAGGAAGTAACAGTACATCCGTTTATATGCAAATTGTAATCTTTTATATATATATGTTTTTTTGGGGGGGCTTTTATGCCTTTTTATTAGATAGGACAGTTGAGAGCAGACAGGAAAGTATTGGGGGGAGAGAGGGGGGTGGAATCGGCAAAGGACCTAGAGACAGGAAACAAACTCAGGTCGCCGTGAGCACAGTTGTGCTGTATATCGGCGCACTGACCACTAGGCTATCGGCACCGACATGCAAATTGTAATCTAAGAGATTCTGTGTACTATTTTATTGGTCCAATATGTAATATCTCTGTCTTATCCAAATTTAATAGGAGAAAATTATTGGTCATCACATCTTTTACATTTTTAACACACTCTGTTAGCTTAGATAATTTAGAAGTTTAATCTGGTCTTGTTGAAATATATAGCTGAGTATCATCAGCATATCAATGGAAACTAATCCCATATTTTCTAATAATATTACCAAGGGCCAACATGTATATTGAAAATAGCACTTAAAGCCTGCACTTGAATACCTGCATAGTTTTGTAATCAATCTATGAGTATGTCATGATCTATAGTGTCAAACATAGCACTAAGAACAAGTAAAACTAGTACTCTAAACACTCCAAAATCTAGTGCAAATCCTTTTCAGAAGAGTGAAAAGCTGAGATAGCTGCAAAGAGGGGACCAGCTCCTGCCTATGTATTTAGATTATCATATCATTAAAGCCCCGTTTGTTTAATGGTCAGGTGTCCCAATACATTTGTCCATATATTGTAAGGCTGCACGATATTGGAAAAAAATGGAAAATTGGAAAATTTTGTTTTTCTGCGATATACTGTATATTGCGATATGAAAACAGATCACTAGATGGATGGAATAGCTCTATTTGGGAAAAAAATAATCAATGACTGAGGTGATTTTTTTTAGGCGAGTAAATCAGAATTGAAAATAAACAAATTACAAGCATAGATATATAATAGAACAAAGCTAAAAATGAAATAAACAGTGCTTTATATTTGTCAGGTAGGCCTAAGTCTAACAGTATTCAGGTACAGAAATTGAATAATCAAATGTGAAATAACACTGCATAGTCTTCACTGTATAAATTAAATCTAATATCTGTCTTAAAGCTACAAAAGTGATTTTTCTCTGTGTTTTGTTGTTTGATTAACATTCATGACACAAAGCAACAGGAACATTAAACTGCTCTGAACCAGTATACTGTGTTAAATAGCCATTTTCTTTCTCAATTGTTTACCTTCACCTAAGCCATAAGGAACTGTGTTTACAAGGATACTTGCAGAAACATGCATTTTGACATAATTTTGTCATTTCAGGCTCAAATAGGTGTGGAAGTGAATGGAATTCAGTGTTTACGTGCATCTGCGTGGCTCTCACCATGTCTACATCAGACGTGTGCGGTGTGACGTGACAAAATACTATAGAACCCATTATAATCAGTGATGCTGTCTGACTACACTGTATGTTGCGCGGCGCGACACAACAAATCCCGACAGTAAACTGATGCCTCGTTCTATTTATGACGTACTGACATGAAGTTCAAATGATTTGCAAAGATCGCTGTGTCATGTAGACAGCCTCTAGCTGTTGCAACGGGTGTAGACATGGAGTCTGTGTGTGAGCAAAGAAAACGATAAGTATAAATATAACGATCAGTATACTAAACATTGCACATCTTGCGATGTGACTATCGCTAATGCTCACATCATGATATCAATGCTGAAACGATATATCGTGCAGCCCTAATATAGTGGGGGGGGGGGTTGTGATGCGTGACTGAAGCTGTAAAATCTCTGAGCCAGATCTTTGGAGATGCTTATCAATGAGGTAACACAGTCTTGAGCCAAGTAGTCCTGCCAGGTGCTTGTTGATACTACACATTAGATAACATTAGATCTGATGCTTGATTTTATCCATACAGTACATAGCTTCTTCATTGAGTGATACATTTGAGCTTTGTGCCAAATCACGACAAATAATTGTTAAAGATAGAAAGTAGTTCAGTATTTACTGCAGGCATTAATCTATTTCTGGCACTGTTGTAATATTAAAGGAGATGAGTGGATCTCTCTTTGTCGTAGATAGGCAGAGGGAACCAATAACCAGAGTAACAGACAGCGTTCTTATAGGTACATAATGTGAAACTCAATCAAGATTCATTTATAGTGTTTAATCAGAGTCTGTGGTCTATTCTGATGAGACACATGGCCACCTGTGGGCTTTTTTTATTGAAAAGTCGAGACATCTGCATACCTTGCTGTAACATGGTATCAATTTACACCGAGACGTGACATGCCTGTGAATATTTGTTCAGTAGCTAAAAATTGTCATACATTATTCATGCACATTGTTGATTCAGTCTGGATTTTTTGCTACATGCTTGCGGAGCTACTAAATGTAAGTGAAAACTCATTTGTCTTATTTTAGAAGTGTGATGTGATCCTCTGATGCTACACCATTTAAATTATATTACATGTACAAGCAGAAGCAGGTTTTGAATAAGGTGAGTGTCATCATGCACCAGAGCATTTTGACCCTCCACTTATCCTCGTTTCTGTTGCCTCAAAAGGAGAAAGCACAATGCAACCTGACAAGAGAAAGTCGTATGTGAGAAGTGAATCTATCAGTGTATGCGATGTCAATGTTTAAAAGGATCTTTCTTGTCCTGGCCTAAAATCTGCCCAAATACACTATGGGGTCCCACTTGTAAAATTAAGCATGTTACATTTATATTTGATAAAAATCAGTATTTTTTAAATAAATGTCAGTTTGAATTAGCATATAATGTAGGTGCATATTTAAGATTTAAATGTACTACCACTCAAAAGTTCAGGGTCAGTAATTTATTTAGCAAGGATGCTTTGAGTAGATTGAAAAAATGTTTCAGCTTAAAAAAAATACTGTTTATTTTAACCTTTCTATTGAACATAAAATTCTGAAAAAATATTTTTTTTTTTCTACAAAAATATTAAGTAGCAGAGGCTTTTTCAACATTGATATAAAAATGATTTTTGAAGGACCATGTGACACTGAAGACTAGAGAAATGGCCACTAAAATTCAGGTTTGCCAGGAATAATTTATTTAGGGATAAATTACATTTTAATATATAATTAAAATTGTAATACTATTACTGCTTTTATTGTATTATTTGATCAAATAAATGTAGCCAAGGTAAGCATCAGCTCCCATACCCCCTCCCCCCCCCACCCACCACCACCACCACCAAAAAAAATAATAAATTAAAATAAGTTTTCCCATATTTTGAGACTGTATGCTACATATGTTGATACTGTTTTGGATATTAATAAATATATAAATAAATTATGTCCAGATTTTAAATGACACCACGACTGTCAACAGTTTATCTAATAACATGCAAAATGTTCAAGTAAAACTTTGAAAAAGCTTCATAAAATGGTAAACCTCACATTTCAGAAGGGTTAAGTAAAAATGATAACTGATTAATAAATGATTATATGTATTTTATCTGTTCCATAAATAATTCTAGACACCTTATCCGAATTGTTTAAATAGAATCCACATAAGCTTGTTTTTCATCAACCGGTTAAAATTTACAGAAGGTCATGCAAATTCAGACCTTTTTTTGGCCAGACAAAAACTGCACACAGGCTGAATGTAAATATAAGTCTCTGTAAATCCACTCTCTGACACTAGGTGGCGCTGATGGAACAGCAGAATTACAGCTGTTTCCCTGTAACCTCTGTGGACAAAGCAGCATTGCGATTAAGAACACTTCTTTATTAGGTATTACATGGAGTGAAGATGAAAACAAAATGCCATTAAATCTTTTCTGAAGACAGACAGAAGCTTCAAAGTTACATTAATATAATTCATTGATTCTATTCATTTGTATAATTCTCTTAGCACTCTTTTAAAACCTCCCAGCTTTCCGCCATGTTTTCAGACAAAACGAAACTACTCTGCGTGCTGTGCACACATGAGACTTTAACTTAAAACTTTGCTTTATGCTGGACAGTATTTATTTATCCTCAATTGTTCACATCGCGGTGATCGAATACAGATTTAATGATAATTAAAATATGAAACGGTAATACTAACCGTGGGGAATTTTATCAAGATTTATCATCAAACAGGTAATCATTCCATCCCTAGTACAGACTGTTTCTCGTTCACATGCTGCACATGCAATAAAGAGTGGCTTCATTGCTGACAAACGATAGATATTTGTGAGGTACGTTGTGAAAAAACGCTGAAAATGATTCAGTGTGTGAGTGAATGTTTTGAATAAATCAAACTAAATCCTGGGAATTTTTAGAACTACTTTTCAAACCTATTTGACCGATTAGATCGAAAAAGTGATTAGTTCACAAATCACTAGTTCTGATTCTAAACAAAACTAACATTCTAAATATTGTCAGGAACAATCCTTTTTTAGGTCAACATGCGGTAATCTCCACTATTAGATGAATTCATCAGTTTATTTTACTGTAGCACAGCAGTACTTAACTGTAAAAAGGATCTAGTGACAACCTTGGTTAGCATAGGAAATTTTCACAACATCTTTTTGAACCCAAACTTTTGAGTGGTAGTGTATATTTGAGTTTTCAATATTTATTGTATCATAAATGTATAAAATATTAGATATCTGAATTTCTTAAATTGCCTTTAAATCTTGTAAAATTAGCTGCTTTGCTGTAATTAAAATAAAACTGTATGAGAAAAGTCACTGCTAAGAAGAACAATTTAAATTTGATCCAAGCAAAGAAATAGTAAAAATTGATATGTAAAGGGCACATACGTAGTGACACAGTGATATAAAAAATAAGGTTTTTCTGCATGGTTTGTTGGTTTAGTGCCTTAGAAACCTCACTATTGAGGCTCATTCGCTCTCTGGTTCATTCATGTGCTTCTGATTAACTACTTTAGCCAATAAACAGAAATAATAACATATTAACCAAAATAACCTCCTTATAATCACATCTGAACTCTAATTAGCCCTAATGATAAGAGAGAGAGTGTGTGTGAAGAGAGTGAGCGAGAGCTCCTCTATTGATTGCTGTGTGTTGGAGCTGTCAGTGTGATGGCCGTGTGTGACAGCGTGTGTGGCTCCTCCTCTTCCTGCAGAGGAGCGATACAGATACAAGCCTGTCTCACTGCCCTCGGTCAGCTTTTGAGCTTCTCAGCATAAATGTTTCTTTCTCATGCTAATTAGAATGCAGGTCCTCTTTACCACATCTTTAATTTACCAGAGTATAAGTCAGAATGAAAAATAGCCATGATCCAAAATTAAACTCTGATATCAGATCATTTAACTAGTTGCTTTTTAATCTTTTCTACTGGTGACAAACTACTCACTTGACCAAACAATGAAAAAATTGTTTTAAAAGTGTAGAATCTTTTCTGTGCTATGCATATAGGTCATCTGATCACCTTGTAAGTACTACTTTTTAATTTGCTTACAAATTAGAAATGTTTCATATTTATGGAAAATAAATATATATTAAAAAACACAATATATATATATTTTATATACAGTAAAAAAATTATATATATATCCATATATTAGGGGTGTAACGGTTCACAAAATTCACGGTTCGGTTCTATACAACACAGTGGTGTCACGGTTCGGTATGTTTTCGATATGGGGGGGCGGGGTAATTGGTTACGTCGCAATGTTGGAAATATTTCTGTTTTAAACCATGAAGGTAAGCCAATGGATATCACACAAGCACGCGTTTGTACACGTGCAAACTTTGCGCAATATTTATGCCGGTGAACATCTTAATCTCAGTCAATTCACTATAAGCAGAAAGTGAAAGTAAAACCGTAATGATGGAGCTTTCGGCATCTGACGCCGCTTATTCTCTCAGAGACGACGAGAGACTAATCTACTTAAACATATGCTGATAACGATGGCTATAGCTGTTTTCATTTATTCCCTTAATATTTCTCTTGTGGCCCGTACATAGTGAAAAAAAAATGAGAAGGAACGTAGGCTATTTCGTGTTAAACAGGTTGTTTTTGAAAGTCGGTGCTTGAAATAAAAGCTTTTTATTTCATTGATTGTTATTGATGGCTGCAGTGTTAATATTTTAATTATAGGACTATAATTCATTGCAGGTAGCCTATAGCCTAATAGACCTGTTTTAAAAGACCTTTTTTAAAAACATTTTAATTGAGGAGTAAATAGCCTAATCCAGTGGTTCTCAACCCACGGCCCGTCACGAATCCAAATGCGGCCCACCATTCTGAATGTTACAGTCTGAACACAATTAAAAGCTTTCAGTTTTACCATTCATTTTAGGTTTTACATTAATTTAAAAATGTACTAAAGAAATATAAGCTATAATGTTTTTTTATGTAAAATAATTTAGTTTTTCATATATTATTTTCAGACATGAGCAGACATGTACTCACGTAATTAATGTTACGCATTTAACGAACACTTACAAGCGCGCACTTTGGAAGAATTCAATTCAAATAGTCATCAGCAGCCATTAGTTCGGTAAAACTGAGCATCAGAATGGACAAATTTGTTAAGGGAGAAAACGAAATGTGGAAAATGCCAGCGAAGAAACGCATTCAAACAAGAATAGTCGCAGCATCAGCAGTGAAGAGAGTGCTGGGCTGTCGGTTTGCACCGCCACTCACTTGAAGATGTTCAGGTAAAAAGAAACACTACTACGCAGCAATCATCCTTAATTACAGAAATGTGGCAAAACATCTCTGGAGAGAACCTCAGCTTATTAAATTCGAAAATGCTTTCCATATTTGGATCAACATAGGCTACATTTGTGGACGCACACTTTCTGCAATGTCGCGCGTCAAGTCACGCTTCCGTGCGCGTCTTCTGCAACTTACAATCGCAACTTCATTGTGCTGTTACTCCTTTCGAGCAGAATTTCACAAAATTGGTCAGCTCCCGACAGCATCAGGTGTTTTATTAATGGTGAGTAGAATTATATTTATTTATTTCAATAAATGTAATCGTTTAGATATAATAATATTTAGGCTATAAATAATATTATAAATCTGGTTGGTTTGAATTGATGACGTAATATGTAAATTACATGCGTGCGGCCCGTGAGACTTGCACTTGGACCATAGTGCGGCCCGGTGGAAAAAAAGGTTGAGAACCACTGGCCTAATCTTATCCTCGCAGCGTGTGGTAATTATCTCGGGACAAATTAATTGTAATTTTAATTTAATAATAAAAGTAACTTCATAATAATGATAGGTCTAATAAAAATAAGAATGTAACAAGCCTACATTAATTGGAAATGCCAAATACTCTTAATATTGGCAATAATTGATGTTTTTGACAATATCTCTGGCTATCGTCGATACAAGATGATCGTCTTTCAACACACCCCAGCAAGGGGAGTTTATCACGGGACAGACAGCATGTTGCCTGTTACGTCGTTTGGGCTGCGTTGTTGAGCGCAGTGGCACTGAGAACATTATATTTTACACACTTTCAGCTCTTTTATTTTCCAAACGTAATAGGATTAGTCCAACGAATCGTTCGGTTTGTAATGCTTACCGAACCGAAAGCCTCATACCGAACGGTTCAATACGAATACGCGTATCGTTACACCCCTACTATAGGACCACAGTCATATCACCCTGCAGCCCAAGACCGGTTGCCCACTGAAGCTAAGCAGGGTTGAGCCTGGTCAGTACCTGGATGGGAGACCTCCTGGGAAAACTAGGTTGCTGTTGGTAGAGGTGTTAGTGAGGCCAGCAGGGGGTGCTCACCCTGTGGTCTGTGTGGGTCCTAACACCCCAGTATAGTGACGGAGACACTATACTGTCAAAAGAGCACCGTCTTTCGGATGAGATGTTAAACCGAGGTCCTGACTCTCTGTGGTCATTAAAAATCCCATGACACTCATCGTAAAAGAGTAGGGGTGTAACCCCGGTGTCCTGGCCAAATTCCCTCCACTGGCCCTTGTCAATCATGGCCTCCCAATAATCCCCATCCACTTGATTGGCTCTATCTCTCTCTCCTCTCCACCTGTAGCTGGTGTGTGGTGAGCGCACTGGCGCCGTTGTGCTGTGGCTGCCGTCGCATCATCCAAGTGGAGAGACCCCCTCATATGATTGTAAAGCGCTTTGGGTGTACAACAATACACAATAAAGCGCTATACAAATGCCTCCATTCATTCATTCATATATATATATATATATATATAAATTCTTATTTGTCTTATGTCTTATTATATACCATTCAAAGGTTTGGAACCTGAAAGATTTTTCATAATGTTTTTTTAAATAGTTCTCTTAAGCTCACCAAGGCTGGATTTATTTAATCAAATATACCAAAAAAAAAAAAACAGTTGTGTGAAATATTATTATTACAATTTTATTTCACTGTTTTTAATTTAATGATATATTTTAAAATGTAATTATTCCTTTGATGGCAAAACTGAATGTTTAGCATTTTTTTACTCCAGTCTTCAGTGTTACATGATCATTCAAAAACCATTGTAATATACTGATGTGATGTTCAAGAAACTTTATTATTATAAGTGTTGAAAACGTGCTGCTTAATATTTTTGTAAGAACAAAACTATAAAAAAGAACTGTTTTTTTTATTTTTATTCTTTGATAAATAGAAAGTTCTGAAGCTTTTTAGATTATTTGTAAGTTAATTAGATAATTATATATAATTAGATCATTTCTAAGTTCAGCTACTCATAATTGGAGCATTTTGAAAAAAAAAAAAGTGGCACTTATTGTGTAAGACTTACAAAAAAAAAACTAAAGCACAGCACAATGGCCAAAAACATAATCTTTATGCATAAAATACATAGACTAACAATTACAAAATAGCATAGATGGACTGACTGGAAGTTGTGGATTTAATTCAATTATCAGTATCTATTATAATTAAATTTTCCCAGTAGTGGAAATTAATATATCAGCCACATTTCTTCTGAAAAAGACCCGAAAACAGGTCTATATATAAAGCTAATCTATATCGACCACTGCGGCTGGGCTGGGTGATAAAAGATTACGGTGCTAATTGTCTTTTTCCAGAAATGTTTACTAAAGGAGGGGGAACATCTGGTTCCATCCTCCATTGCAGACTTGTCAGGAGTCCTCCCCCCTCTTTAATCATCTCTCTCACACACACATCTTTGCTTCTGTTTCGTCTCTGACAGGGACACACAAACACAGTAGAAAATTCCTGGTCATGCCTGAAACCACACAGCCATAGCTCTGGAAATGGCCTCTTTATTTTCTGCTGTAATTTGACAGATTGGCCGCCTTTTACGATTCAAGGTTATTTTGAAAATCTACAGGTGCACTTTCCACAGATAAAAGATGTTTGCTGAGGAAGTGGAAGAGCCACTGTTATTGCACAAAAACTTTTAAACACACAAAAAAAAAAAATTCTGATGCGTTTTTATTTTCTTCTGAATCATTAAAATGATTGGTTTGATTTTCAGTTTGAAGAATTTTCTAATATATATTTGGAGATTATGAAACAGCAGCTTATTTGATAAGGTGTAGCTAAGCTACCTTTCTGGAGAGCTATAGGAGAGACAAATGTCATGGTTGAAAATGGAGACTCATCTAAATTGCCAAATTCATTGACAAATGGTGAAAAATGATAATGCACATACTTCTAGCACATAATTTGTAACCCAGGCTCATTGGAAGTATGTGCTTTTGGTGAAATTTCTGCAACACCGTTATTACGTACCTTACTGAACATTTCACTAGTGTCGCTAAAACGCACATTCAATACATGACCGTGACCACGTTTTTTATTACGTTGGTACAGGCACGTATTGCTGCGTTTTTATTATATTGCTTCAGGTACATATTGTGGTGGTTCAGAATTCAAATGTCCAGGGAGTGTCTAAAAGTTTAATGCTCTATCGTGTTGGAAATACCCCTTACACCAATCTCAAACCTAAACCTATAGTGTTAAAGAATGCAAAAGTGATATAAAAATGCATTTAATGCATATAATAACTGTATTATTTTAACTTCTTTATACACAGGTTTCAACTGTCTTGTCGAACCATAGTTTCAAGTGCTTGTCAGCACTCCAGCTCACAAGTGAGCAAACCTACTGCGTTAGAAAAACCAAACATATGAAGCTGTATGTGAGACGCTAACTTTCAAAAGTATCAGTTTTCAAATCTCGCAGCATGTTAAAATTGTTTTGAATTCATTATATTCTGCAAGTAATTGTGCAAAAATTAGGCTTTATTAATTGAAACTCTTGCCCTGCAAATCATACTTTGTGTGAAAAGGAAAAATATACAGTTTGCAGAAATTTTGTCTACTTAGTGCCCCAAACAAAAAGTTTGAATTAGCTTTCAAAGATTTTATGCCAGGACCATCACTTTAGCAAATCCAGTGATTAGCTTGCATAGCCCAGACTATTTGATCTTGGAAAAACTTGATAAGAAATGTTTTAGTTCATACAAAAATGTAGACACTTGTATTTTTGCCATTCTGAGTACAGTTTAGGTCATTGTTGAGATCTCTTCTGGACCTCTAGAGAAGACATTCTGGGGCTAAAGCCAAACATCTCATTTGCTCTTTCATCTCATTTCTATCTAGGAAAACAATTGAGAAATAAAGTCATTTTTCTTTCCTATGGGAGCTCACTTTCTCTTTATTCTTGGCAGTCGGTCTTATGTCATTCTTTGATTCATTGGTCTGCCCTTCCCAAGACACACATTGAGTATTAGACCTCTATCAGCAATGCAGGCCGTGGGGACGCATCAATCCCTCGATGGAGGACGGAGCGTTGCAGACATGCTCCAGACAACAGAAGAAGGGGTGGGTTGTCTGCTGTTCCAGGCCATCTCTCATTTACTCGAAAACAAACCTTGCAGTAGAAAATGAGGAATATTTTCATCCCTAAACAAAGGTAGATGGTTATCTAATTTTTTTCGTCCCATTATGTTAGTGTGTGAAGAACTTTTCATTTAAGGGGGATGTCTCAGTAATTCACATACACACATATAGCAATACAAATAATCATTAACATTTTAGCAGCAACTAATAGAAATGGTTTCATTTGCTCTGTATGAGCAGTCTAGAGGCACTTACACTCCCACAGTTTCTCTCTAAAATGAGGAACCTGGACAAATCTTAGAGCCCTTCATATGTAGCCCATCAACAAAACAATACAATAAACAAGATGCCACACAGAGGCCATTATAAATGATTCCTCTATGTATTTTAGAGCACCACAGTTGCCACAGGCATTTTCAATTTCAAGTTTTTCCAAGGATAACAGTAGGTCCATGTTTCTTTATTTATTTATTTATTTATTTATTTTTTTGATATTGTATATTCTGCCTCCCATCTATTCCAGTTCATTCCTTTATTTAATGGATCTGAGTGCATCTGTAGAAAATTCTAGTATATGAATGTTTTAATGTTCTGTTCACTCCCAAGTTCAAGACAGCTGTCATATCAGCCCGCACATCATAATGACTTGTACCTTTAACAGTGCTGCTATTTGTGCTGTATGTCTAGTCTAATTTGTCATGCCCTCTGTAATTGCCTGAGGTACAAACAGACACATGGTGACAGGTGACATTCCATTCTATTAAATACTTTCTCCACATACAGTACACTAATGTTCAAAGGTTTGGGATCAGTAAGAGACAGTACTTTTACTTGGTTCGTTGGTTGTTTTGTGTGTGTGTTTTTTTTTGTTTTTTTTTTAATTAAGACATATTACATTATTTCATATATTATATAATTATGCAGTGGGGATAAAATTTCCCATTCCCTGTTCCCTGTTTTTTCAGCAGGGAAAAAACCCTGCTGATTTTGTACGTTTGCCCACTGACAAAGAAATGATTAGTCAATAATTTTAATGGTAGGTTTTTTGAAAAGTGAGAGACAGAAAAACGCATTTCAAAAAAGTTATAAATTGATTTGCATTTTAATGAGTCAAATAAGTATTTGATCCCCTATCAATCAGCAAGATTTCTGGCTCCCAGGTGTCTTTTATACAGGCAAGGAGCTAAGATTAGAAGAAGCACATTAAGGTCATGGAGTGGCCCAGCCAGTCTCCAGTCCTTAATCCTATAGAAAATCTGTGGAGGGAGCTGAAACTTTGAGTTTCCAAGAGACAGCCAAGAAACCTTAATGATTTAGAGAGGATCTGTAAAGAGGAGTGTACCAAAATCCCTCCTGAGATGTGTGCAAACCTGGTGACCAACTACAAGAAACGTCTGACCTCTGTGATTGCCAACAAGGGTTTCTGCACCAAGTACTAAGTCATGTTTTGCTTGGGGATCAAATACTTATTTGACTTAATAATTTTCCAAATGTATATAGCTTTCATTCTTCAGGTCAACCATATATTCATGAAAAAAAATCAGTTTGAATAAGGAAAGCAATAACTTTGCCATAGTATCCTTTCAAATGTTGCCACAGTCATTGCATGCTTTGCATGTGCTGCCCCATATACCAACTTTAGTCTATATTTGTGTGGACAGATCAGCTTATCCTGCCAGAGAACCACCCGATTACACAAAAGAGACCGTCTCTCAAACATGTACAGGCAAGCACTTTCAGTTTCTTTGTTTTTACATGTTATGGGGTAGAAATAATTTATATATAAAATATATAAACTATACTGTATATGGGGGGGGGTAAACTTCTTCAGCAGTGTCAGTCTCCAACCAGCTGCACAGAAAACTAATTAAACAAACAAAATTAGTGGAAATGTTCTTCCTCAAAAGCACCCATTATATCAACCTGCTACTTTGTAAACACAACTTCATATCCAGGTGAAGTGATAAAAACCTGTCCACCCAGATTCCTAGAAAGCCAGCCAACCAGATGGAAACCGACAAATTTTCTGTATCTCGGCCAGTTTTGTGTGCCGTCTGCCTCAGACAGTCAGTGGGTGGTCCGTGGGCGGTGCTGTCTGAGGCTTAAACTACCTTTGGTCCTGCTCTGATCAGTCACACCATAGCTGTGTCCAGCCTCTCTTACAGCCCAAGCACATATCTAACCTTTCATCAAAGTACCTGTCAGGCCGTCCATTCTGGTAGGGCAATTACATGACAAGGACACCGATCGCAAGCACGTCCATCCGTCGTGACAGAGATAAGAAATGGTATTATGGCAGGGATTGGGCACTTCCATTCTGTGTGTCCATATGGCTAGCTTCTGATCTGTACAATAGTTGTTTTTGTGAGCTATACACACTTTTTCGCAGGTTCATGAATAGCCACATGTGGGAACATGTATCATAGAAATGTGATCTCACTGTAGTGTCTCAACCATGCTGTTTAATTCAGTTATTTGCTGTTCATCTCCTCTGCTGCCCTCGCCATCAATAAGAAAATCGTTTGAGCCTTTGAGCAGACCTTTGTCTCTCAGGGTGTTGATAGAGCAAGACTAATGGATGCCAGACTTAACTGCAATCACACTGGGGCGAATGAATCCATCTCTCTCTCTCGCTCTCTCTCTCTCTCTCTCTCTCTCTCTCTCTCTATCTATCTATCTATCTATCTCGCTCTAATATATATTTTATAATTTATCAGCTCTTCGTATCTGCATCATATTTAAAAAAAAATGCAAGACTCCTTTCCTTTTTTCATTTTTGTTTTGTTTTGTGTATTTAAAAATAATTAACTTTTTCTGTTCAATCTCCATTCCTAGATTAAAGCAATAAGCCCCAAGAAGCCGTGGTTTACAGTGAATTTATAACAGCTAAGGGGCGTTGTTTAGCACGACACGAAGCGGAGAGCCTAAAACCCCCTTAGCTGTTATAAATTCACTGTAAACCACGGCTTCACGGGGGTTATTGCTTTTATAAAATGGTTATTCCATATACGTAGTAAGGTTTCACAAAATAAAACAGAGCAAATAAAGTGTAATGATATTAATAAAAACAGTATTCTTCCACCAAACAATGTAGTTCCTCAGAAACAGTTGTGGTTGCAACAAAGTGGTTGCCGAGCAACACACAGACATAAACAAAGGTGTAGGTTTGTAGAGTAATTTACAACAGCTTCGAACGTGGCTCAACCAATCAGAATCAAGGGCCGTTTCTCAATATGCGTTCTTGTTGTCTGTTCTTGTGGACTTGTGAAACATCATCAGTCGTCGCCCAAGTATTGTTCCAATTCAAAGTTCACATCTAGCCAAGTACAGTTAAAATCCCCGGATGTGTCCTTGCTCCGGCCCTTTTATCAAGGATGCATCCAGAGGTGACTTGTGCGAACTTGAGGCAGCCAGGTATCCCAGAATGCATTTCGCACCAATCAGCTAGCTTTAATGGCGGAGGGGAAAATCGCAAAATTTCAAAATATTACTGTTATTGTGTCATGAAATACCGTTCTAAGAGTATTTCAGGCGAGAATGTAGTTGTTTAAAACTCAAATCTGCGGTTTATTTATAAAGATAGCGCCTATTTGAAAATTTGTTTAGCCGATTTCAGAGACGTGAGTTCCAGGCGACCAGCGGGCGCTCAGTACTCATGTATCCGCCGAGAGCAGCCTCACCGCGGCTAATCCTTCTGACATCTGCCGCTGGCTCTGATGTCTCTGTAGTGATTAAACATAGGATATAATTCGTCTTGGGTAAATCTAACAGGCAATCTTTGGTCTCATGAATCTATTATTTCTTCCAGGTCATGTCGTTTTGGTTGAGCACAAAGTTATTTTTCATAAATTATTTGTTTATTAATCGTAATACAGCGCTTACTTTGTTAACGTGACTGATTTGTTTGCTTTTGTCTTTATTTCCTATTACATAAGTCTCTTATACTTTACTTTTATAATGGCTATTATTGTTCATTAAAACTGACATTTAACAAAAAAGGCAGAGTTGTGCTTGGCATATTTAATTTTATTATACATACTGAATCAGAGTATATGTGCACATATTACCTAAACCACATATTAATGTTTTATATTTTTAAAATGAAAACGAAAAGAGGGTTGTGTTTTATATTTTGAAGAAAATGAAAAGGCAGTGGTGTTTGATATCATTTCGTTTTATTGTAATGCGTGTAACGTTACGCGTTGCATGAACCACATTTTTGTGGCAATTAATATTTTAAATGAAACAGAAAAGAGGCAACGCTGTTTGATTATAATATTTATTTTCACTGTAATGTATGTACGTTCCCTGAACTACATTTTTGCGGCTATTAATATGTTTACATGAAAACAAAAAGAGGCAGTGGTGTTTGATATCGTATTTCGTCGTATTGTAATACAGTGTAGATAACTTAGGCGAGCTGACTGACGTTATCAAGTACGCTGCTGTTCCATTTGCAGAATTACCGGACTTGTGTCCTCCGTCCCCGAGTCGAACTTGCGAAGTCCGAACTACCGAGGACGCAAGTCCGAACTTTGCGTACTTGGTATTGAGAAACGGCCGAGGACCGGAACCAAAGTCTCTTTAAGACAAGTCATGTCACTCAGCGGCCATTTTTGAAACGCCTCTCGGGCATCCAAGAGCAGCTCCTATCACTTTGTATGAGGAAACATCAAATTCTCCCAAACTGTTCACTAAGCTTACGATTAAATTTCGTATTTGAAATCACCAATGAAATCGGACAACAACTGTCATAAATGTTGTTTCTTTTGCTCAAATAGCGTTATAAAAAGCTTATTTCTCAGGCTAGATCAGCCAGTGCGCATGCGCAGTCCTGAGCGCGCGTCTCAGAGCGCTGA
This sequence comes from Schizothorax lantsangensis, assembly GCA_027422415.1. Lineage (NCBI taxonomy): Eukaryota > Metazoa > Chordata > Actinopteri > Cypriniformes > Cyprinidae > Schizothorax > Schizothorax lantsangensis. Next base: position 25,521,381 of record CM049842.1, on the reverse strand, counting down.
CTGTCTCTATAGCAACCGGGACTTCTAACGGCAGCTGCAGTGACGCGCTGATTTTACCGATTAGCGATTGGCTCTTTCATTCAGAAGGCGGGGCTTCCTGCGATTGAGCGGCCATATTAAGCGTTGCATTTTTCCCTATTCAAAACTATACGAGTGACATGTCTTGGGTATTCTATAGTCTTTGCCGGAACTATCCGTTTTATAATGAATTGCTGCGTCCCAATTCGCCTACTTATACTATGCCCTAAAAGTATGCACTCTTTTTGTGAAGAAAAAGTACATACTTTTGAGAATGTAGCAGAATAGTAGGCAAGCTTTGGGACATACTACTTCGTCATAGCTGCTTCTTTAACGGATGCTCTGTTGCTTAGTTACGTGCATCCTGTAACTGTTTAAACTGCCCTGTCAATCATCTTGTCACAGTTAACATCCACATTTCGTTTAATTTGATTTCCCACCGTATTGGAGAGAAATAAAGAAGCACATCGCGGGTCTTTCATGCTGAGAACTCTGCTCATGTGTTGCATAATGATGCATTTAAAAGTTAATGACCAAACTTATCATTATAAAAGTTCACAGTGTTGCTGCAGATGAAATATAACGTGGATAACATTAAATATTTTTTTTTTCATCAGATTAGACATTGATTATTTATCACTCAAATCCCTTTCTCTACCTGTCCGTCGGTCGCGCATATCTGCCATGTTTGTAGTTTTTTAACACTTTTTATGTGTGTTTGTAGTTCTAATCAAATCCCCATCCACCGCGCAATGTGTTGTGGGCAATATTAGCCGTTAGTGTGCATTGATCTGCACTTCGAATTCTAACCGGAAGTAGTAGACCAACCGGGAATCTTTGGCATACTTTTTTAAACATACTATGATTTGGGACATACTAATTCTATTTTCGAATACAATTTAGGATGGATAGTATGCGAATTGGGACGCAGCATAAGTTTAAACATTTGAACATCTTATGATGTTTCCATTTAAAGTATTTTTTTTTCTTTTCTTTTTTTTCTGTTCGGTCTGCATTTTTAGATTGAATGTTTAAACATTTAATATTTCGGTCACACTTTACAAACAACTAACAAACCATTAAGTACGATTTTTGCCTCAAACTCCTAATTTGCTGCTTATTAATAGTTAGTAAGGTAGTTGTTAAGTTTAGGTATTGGGTAGGATTAGGGGTGTAAAATATGGTCATGCAGAATATGTGCTTTATAAGTACTAATAAACAGCCAATAGTAATAGGTAATAGTAAAAGTAGTAAAAGGCAAGCTAATAAGCAAATAGTTACAACTGGTCCCTATACTAAAGTGTTACCAATATTTGTATCAAAGACTTAGACATGCACTCTCTCTGTCTACATTATGCTTCTGCAATGAAGGACAAGCGCATGCACATGGTTGCCAGATCGCAAAAATTAAGCAAAACACCTGGCAAAAAAATGTATCCTTTTAACACAGAAGCTCTGATTTGGAGATTTGATCTCTTGATATCTGGCAACCGCACACATGAAAGCTTGTGTAGGAGAGGCATGTTCAGCAGTCAGCAATAATATTTAGTCTCCTTTTTTTGATGATAACAAAAATGTAAAAAAGATTTTGGTATAGTTTTGAGTTTTTTATTTTATTTTATCCATTTTAGTCTCATCTGTTATCGTCAACGATATTCCATGTTGGTATAATCACAGTTATCATTTATTCATCTTATTGTTGTCTCATCGTCTCGTTTTAGTCATGGTAAAAAAGCTTGTCAACAAACATTTTTCATCATAGTTTTCATTAACGAAATTAACACTAGTGCATAAATTGTCCAGCACCGTTTGTGTTATGAACAAATGAGACCTTAAATTGTGCAGTTTATTGAGGAAATGTGTACTGCTTATGTGAACTTCTTTTCACCTAGCAGGAAAAAGCCCTATAAATTTGAAGAAGAGCCCTGAGCCATATCTAGAATTGAGGGTGTGCTCTGTTGACATGAGCCAGTAAGCACCCATCCAGAACACCCTAGCAACCATATAGCAACCACCCAGAAAGAAGCCTTTGCAGAACATCTCACACTGATTGTAAACAGTTACATATTTTAAACCTGATCAACAGGAATCTCCTCTCTGAATTGCGTAAAAGTGAAATGAATCGATTTGTGAGGACCAGGGAGATTTTGGAGGCTTAAAAGAATACCCTGGAAAACATCAGCAATAATGAAAATACTCCAGAAATTAATTTCAACCCTAGGGTTATGATAGATCTTTTGTTCTGTCTGGATGTGTTTTGTATTGTTTGGCTTGTCATTTGCAATGAAGGTCACAAGTGATTTTACGAAATTGAACGTGTCTAAATGAAATAAACTTTTCAAGTCACAAACTTTTCCATTAAGAAGAAATCTCCTAATAGAACCGCTATAATATAAATGATTCTATCATATTTAGCCATAAATGTGTACAGAACAAAGAGTGCAGATATATATTTGCAATCTGAACTCCAGGACCTGTATGTGGACTACATCCCTTTCATGTCGGCTTGTTTTATCTTCCCTGCCGGTCGACTTCCTGTTAAATCCAAACACTGCCCTGAGCCTTGAACTCTGATAGCTTTCTAGTTTGTTTTACGATAAAACATGCTGTGTGCCCGTGTGGACTGTTGTTCATGTGATTACAAATACCAGCAAACGTCCTGTCATGCCCAGCTGTTCTCTACCAGGTACTCTCACGATGTAAAGTTTGCAACGACAGTGTGCTGAGGATATTGGCATCTCCTCAGATACAATGGAAGTAACCAGAGACCATCAAATCAGTCAATGTTGATTATATTTCCTCTGGCCGTAATTGAGGTGGATGTAATGAGTGGTGACTGAGTCTCTGGTCATAAATGAGTGGCAATGTGAGGTCTATGTGTGGGGGGTTTGCAGAAGATGAGAGGACAAATGAGATCCTCAGAGCAAGCAAAAGACCTTTAATGGAATGGCATGTGTGTCACACACATCACACTAAGCAATCACAAGCTCCAAAATCCACATAAGCCATAAAGTTAACCAGAATCCTATTACACATAGACAAGAATGTACATCAGTCCATAAGCCAGGAGTTTCAAACCTGTCTGTTTCACAAACAGGAAGATAAAAAATAGCTTGCACAGCATGATAAGAATGAACTAGATTTTTCCCCATGCAAAAGTTGACACCACAATGCAAACGGTGTTGATCTGCAGATGCTGAGGTTCTGGGTGGTTGCTTTGTGGAAAATGCCGAGCAACACAGTTTTCTGTTGAACGCTTCATATTTGCAGTCGCTCTGTTCATGTGTGTCATCCATAATTGATTGCTCGTGAATTATTGGCCTCTCAAATGTATGTATGTATGTATGGGTCATTATCAAAATATGGTGGAAAACCTGTCCCTTGGTCATGAAACTCCACATAGGCAGTATTCAATTTATAAATAAATAAATACTGGCATTTCATTTTATAACAATATGAAATATTTTTATAACTATATGAAAAAGTTTGATGCTTGTCTCTTGATTTTATTTTTATTTTTCTAATGTTTAAAAAATACATCTAAGTTCAGAGTAAGAGTCTATGCAAATGTGCATGATTGCCCTAAAATGTAAAAAAAAAAAAAACAGTTATTATTTACATTTAAATCAATGTTATATTCTTACAATTAATTTACTGCATATGGGTCATTGGTTTCATATTATGTGAAGGATTTTTATTTAAATAAAATGTTTACCGATTATACCCTGGTCATAGGTAAGTGATTCAAAACAACATTGACACCATTAAAACAATTTTTTATGACATGTTATTGTTAGATAAAACAAATTTTAAAAACTGGTAATAGAAATAAAATTGACATAAAATAAGTATTATTTTAAAAATTAGAAATGTTGCATTGTCCACTATCTGAAATGAGTTAAGTACTGAAATGATAAAAACTAAAACTGAAATAATAATAAAATAAAGCTGACAAAAGCACGTAGCAAATACTAAAACTAAAATGAAAAAGAAAACTGAAAATGTAACAATATATTTCTTAATTTGTGAAATATATATTTTTTAAAAGTCTTATCCTTTGTTCCTAGTAGTAATCTCAGCTTTAAAGGGGTCATATGATGCGATTTTCATTTTTTCCTTTCTCTTTGGAGTGTTACAAGCTGTTTGTGAATAGATAAGATCTGTAAAGTTGCAAAGATTAAAGTCTCAAACCCAAAGAGATATTCTTTATAAAAGTTAAGACTCTGCCATGCCCTCCTAAAACAGCTCATTCAAACACGCCCCCACATGTCTACGTCACGGTGTGGGAAGATTTGCATAACACCGCCCAAATGTATACGCAATGAAAGAAGGTGTAACTTTTATTCTCGCTGTATTATTGTTGCTGCCGCCGGTGCCATGTCGTGGAGACGCTGTGTGTTTCGTTGTGAAAGCGAAAGTACATTGTTTGGCCTTCCAAATGAGTACACAACTAGAAATCAGTGGTTAAGTTATATTTACAACACTGTTCCAGAACAGTACAACGCAAATATCCGAGTGTGTGCAGCTCATTTTACGGAGGACTGTTTCCTGAACCTGGGAGAGAGTAGCCTACAATGTGAACACTATGAATGGCTGTGATGTGAACGCTATAAAGTGGGGCAATTCCAACGTCACAAGGACAGTCTGGTGCTTCTGACTCACAGCCTGTAAGTACGTTTCGATATTTAAAGAATTTGCTACTGACTATTCAAACGCGAGTTTTGAGCTGTGTAGAGTAGTGCTTGTTTGGCATTTCTACGATCACAAATGCAGACATGGTGTTATGTTTACGCGGCACGGCGCAACGCGTAAAAAGACCGTACGAGTCATTATAATCAGTAATTATGGCCTCACTGAATGTAACAAATGCCTCGTTTATAGTGGGTTTTATTGTTGGGTCATGCCTCGTTTATAGTGGGTTTTATTTTTTTTGTCTCGTCGCACCGGGACACCGCATCACAACATGGTAAGGGGCGTAACATTTCCATCACGCGCTTGAGGTATCCGGGCAATTACAACACACCGGATAGCTGGCCAATCAGAGCACACCTCGTTTCTCAGAACGATGAGCTTTGTAAAAAATTTCAGAAAGGCAGAGCATAGAGGAGCAACAATAATGTACAGTATGTGGAAAATAATGTGTTTTTTGAACCTCGAACCACGTAAAAACATTGCATTACACCAAATACACAAAATAATGTTCTTTTTAGCAACATCATATGACCCCTTTAATTGGAGAAAACTTAATTGGACATGAGCTGAACTGAGAAAATGTTAACATTACGTCCGAAAAATCATAATATTTTGATAGGGCTGGGCGATATATTGCATGCGATTGTCATGCGCATCTCGTCAGTAAAGCTGGTTCCGTGATTAGCGGTAAATCTCCATCACCTGTTTTCAAATGGAGCGGCATTTAATACACAAAGCCGTAGTTCACTGACAAGCTACACAATATCGTGTTCATTATCGAAGGTGATTCATCTGCGATAATGAACGCAATATTGCGTAGCTTGTCGGTGAACTACGGCTCTGTGTATTAAATGCCGCTCCATTTGAAAGCATGTGATGGAGATTTACCGCTAATCATGGAACCGGCTTTACTGACGAGATGCGCATGATCATCGCGTTCGATATATCGCCCAGCCCTATTTTTTGATAATGATTTGTATGTTGATATAACATTTAAATACGCGACCTGAACAATTAGATGCATCCACCTCGACTACATCTTGGAGGGTATTTGCATTGGGTGTTAAGACAGTATTCTGATTAGTAGAATTGCATGAAGTGACCAAGTGTAAACACGCATTCTGATCAATAGATATGACTCCTGTTATTCATTCAGTGCAAGGGGATTTTATTATCTGCAAGAGAAAAAAACAAACAAAAGGTCTTCACAAATTAATAGAGTATTTAATTACAGTGACTATTTAAGTCTTAATATGTATCCTCAAGAATACTTCCCCTTAATTACCACCTGTCATCCAATTCAGAGTTTAAGCTGCAGCAATAAAGAGAAGCCCAGACTACGGTCATTTGTACAGCCCAAAATAACAAAACCAGCAAGGATAGAGTGGATACGATTTTCGCTAATTCCAGCACTGTTTCCTTCCTTCCGCTGTATTGGCAGAAGCCAGAATGCCGTCTGTCCTGAAAAGCTGGGAAACTGGCAGCTAACCACAGGAAAACATAATCCCAGATGACTGTTCACCGGCAAGATCATTACTTCCATTTTCTGTTATGTGGACAAAAATTAAGAACAAGTTTGTTGTGATCAAAGCAATCGCAATGTTAGACATCTCATTTGCAAGGTTACGTTTCATCCTTGAGAAAAATCATCCTCAATAAGAAGCCATTCTGGTTCATGTGGATCATAGGCCAGAAATGCTGAGAATTGTCAAGGCATATTTTTGCAGGTTGGCCTTTCCTCAATCAAAATCTGTCGATGGGAAATGCTCTTCAGGTGGACGTTGTTGAAGTGTAAAGTGGTCCAGAGTGGAAAACTAAGTGAGGGGTGTGTGTGTATGATTACAGGTTGAGTGAGGTTGTGTAATGCTGTTCTTTAGCTGACGTGAACATATAGCAGCATGGCCTGAAGTTAATGGCAATAGATGGATAATCCAGCTACCCTTCTATTTTACATTCTCCACGCATGTTTTTCCTCTCTGTGTATTTCTAAGGCTCCATTCACACAGTCAGTATTTACCAACAGCTGTGACTCAAATTGTTTTGTACATACAAGAGCAGACAGGAATTGAATAATGTTTGAATGCACAGGTAACTGCAGTCAATCCCTGTGATAGCACTGATGTAACCATAGAAACAGTGAATATGAAAAGATGATGTATTTTAAGGATTTTTTTTATTATAAAATTAATTTTAACCTCCTTTAAGGTGTGCAGTCAAAAAACTTTAAAAAAATTTCCATTCCACACAGTTTTATCTAGGTTTATCTTTCCCATTACATATAGGCTAAACACTGTTCAACACACATTGAACACGTCAAATTTAGTAAATGGAAGCTCAAACATGCTTGCTTGATGCTCAAGGACCAATGAGGTTTGTTCTCATGTGTCAAGCAAGTTAGGGGTGTGCGATTATATATCGTCTGTGATAATATCGTAATTGTTGTTTTAACGATGTGCAATTTGACATTATAGAGTATTTTGCAAAAACCAAACAGAACACCTATGAAGTGCATGCTTGCATTACGTGATGAAGTCTAGACTAGGGCGCTTGCGCATTTAGAGTGTGTTCTTTCACTGCATGATTCAGTCTAATAAAATGCATTAAGAATGATCACAAAATTCAAGATATGGGGGCAGAAAATGCGTATATAATATATAATTTCATATGGTTAAAATCAAATGAAGAGTGCCGTTTTTTCTTCAAAAAGAAGCATGATTACAAATGTGATATTGATTTTATACAACAGTTCAATAAACAATAAGTTAATATTAAGAGACTTACGTTTTAGACACCATATTGCCTGTTTTCGCTCCATTTCGGCAACAAAAAATAATTCCAAACAGCTACAGCACTGTTTTGCGTCTCTGAGCAACAGGACGATGTTGTTTCGTTCCTGAATGAATCAACCGTTTAAATGATTCGGTTCAGTCGCAATGACTCACTTGTTAACAGTGACTTGCTGCCACCTACCGGCGATTTTAATTTCACATTCAAAGTATCTTTTCATTTTAAAATAATTTCAAATATCAGTATTCAATGTTATATGTTTAAAATATCAAAACATTATGCATTTGTAACTGCAGGTTAAAGCACTCCATGTCCCTCTGAGCTGCATTAAACAGTGTGAAAATACATCTAAATGCCACTTCAGATGCAACTTCTGCAAAGATTAATTTTGTTGATACTGGTTTCATTTGTTTGGTAACAGCCTAAATGTCTTATTATTCTAATTGACTGATATACTGTATATATATATTTAATATAAATATATATATATATATACTGTATATATATATATATATATATATATATATATATATATATATATATATATATATATATAGAAAATTAAGAATTTAATAAATTTATCAAACAAGAAGTGTGTTTTCATGGCAGATGTTTAGTGATTCTTTATTGATTGCCAAACACAACTAAGTGCCGAGATGAGGAAACGCCTCCCCACTTAGAATGTGCATTTGAAAAAGCAACACACTCTGGACATCTTCCCTTGTAATGTCTTGTAATGAGAAGTGTTTCTATACCTGTTGTCCAACAAAACAGAACATGTTTTCACTCCACAACAGCAGTTGAGTGTTTAAAATAACTTCCTTTTATGATCTGATGTGGCTTCTTATCACAGAATGAGACAGAAAATATGTACTGTAATTAAGGTAATGTCGATTAGCAATGGATTATAAATATACTTAATTATGAAAATACCCGAGATGGCTTGAAGAACACATAAACTATACATTTCCGAAGTCGAGTGTTTATTTTCTTCATGTCTGGTCAGCGAAAGCTGGATGCCTTTGCCTATATTTGGAATTTCCTGGAGTGTCATCAGTTCTGTTACTTCTGTGATGCATATGTGTAGTTTCTACGCGAGGGTGCCCTCTGGCTTCCAGTATGAATGAAACAGACATTACATCTGTTTACAGATTTCCTGTAGCTCAAATGGTAGAGCATGGCGCTAGCAGCGCCAAGATCATGGGTTCGATTCCCAGGGAAAGCAAGAGCTGATAAAATGTAAAACTGTAACTTGAATGCAATGTAAGTCGCTTTGGATAAAAGCGTCTGCTAAATGCATAAATGTAAATGTTACAGTGCTCATTAATGGCCAATCCATCCTATTTTGGGTAAAGATATGAAAAATAATAGTTCTCAAAAGACGTTTGAAGTAGACTTTTTGAAGTAGAGTTTTTCTCCATTGTACTGAAGTGTTTTGTTAATTTGTTTTAAAAATCGCATTTTAAATCGCAAATAAACGCTGTGATGTGCCAAGCCATCAGAACGAACTGAACCAAAAACCGCAAAATGTATTGAACCATGGGCTAACTGTATTGTTGCATCCCTATTATATAGCTTAAGGACCTTTGGAAAAAAATAAATAAACAGACTTTTATGTGTGCATGAAAAACCATTAAACCACCTATGACCAAACCATATTTAGCATTTTGAACACGACTGACATCTCTTTTTTGCTGTAGTATGAGCATTGCACCAATGTGTTTGCTCTGTCCATAATTTCCTCCATCTTTACCAATGATAATCTATTCATAGCCTTCATGGGTAAAATAGCATAAGATAATAAAATTCATCGTAATTGCAGAAGAGAAAAGCCCATCACTGATGACAGTGCTCTCTGCATTAGAGATTGAAGTCACGCATTGCTGATACCAGTTTGGGTAATTAAACACAGGCCTGGTTTAATCCCGCTGATTCCTCTCATCATATAAGAATACACACACACAAACGCGAGGGTGACATATGGCAATAAAGGTATAGTTCACCCAAAAATAAAAATTCTGTCATCATTTACTCACCCTCAAGTTGCTCAAAACCTGTATGAGTTTCTGTTTAACATAAAAGAAGATATTTTGAAGAATGTATGTAACCAAACAGATGCTGGTAGCCATTGGAGAAAAAAAAATACTACGGAAGTCATTGGGTAGCAGAAACTGTTTGGTTACCAACATTCTTCAAAATATCATCATCTGTGTTCAGCAGAAGAAAGAAATGTATCCCTTTAAGGTCCAAAAATGCACTCCTACATCATGGCCCCCTGCAGCAGGAGCTCTTACAGGTGCCGTGGCTTATAGTGGTTAAGATACAGTGCCCTCAATCTGATGTTATTTTAGACAAATTAGATCAAAATTCAAGCCACTGGAGTTTTTTCCTTAGTCATCTTGCTGAGGGTAATTGGTTTAAGGGTAAGGTTGGTTGGTTGATTACTCTAGTATGTTTAATGATGGATGTCCTTGAACTCAGGATGCTCTCTGCAGAGTGGAGCTGAAGGCCTCCTGCTAGGAGTCCATATGAGATTTGACTCTGGTTTTCATGGCCGCATTCATACGAGGCAGAATCAGCAGGGAGGTTCACTTTCAGATGCGTGACACCATTGACTTGACACTTATCAGTGGGGAAGGGTCCAAAAATTCAAAGGAGAGTGGAGAAAAGGACAATTTCGATCCTGGTTTTCTTTGTGTCTCACACAATTTCAGGAAGTCACAGCCTTTGTGATTTCACATAAGAGGACATTTGGCTATCACCATTAAATCTACTTTGCAGCTCATTCTGGTGAAAAATAGCTCCACTGAAATAGGATTAAAATTACTGTTAAAATTGGCAAATATTTTTTTAGGGCTGTGTACAGTACCTTTGAAATGCTTGGTATCACCATAGACTGGTGAACATTACAGTTAATTCAAATAATGGTGCAGCAGTGTGAGTGAACAGTTGTTCTGTTCTAAATGAGTAGAAAAAGTTTTCTGATCAGAATTTCTGTGCAACCAAATCAGTTTCACAGACATATTTACATCTGCAGTCTGTAACATTTTTTTTTTTGTTAAAAATGACCCAAAATCAATTTTTGGGCAAGTACATAACCAGCCAAATCTATCTCCTTACCTTTGCCACACAATGTCTTACCTTTGTCTTCACAATGGTAAGCTTGTAATAATGTTTTCTAATTTGAGTGGTATTGATAGGTTTTCACGGGAAATACAAGCATGCCGTGATGTATTGTAATGCTTACTTAATTGTTCAGATGACATTTTCCGATGAAAATTCTTATTTGGGTCATACTTCCAAGATGCAGAATCTGTGATTCCTACAGTATCCACACCGGTGTAATGACTGACAGCCACACATTTACTTCAATATAGTGTATTAGATTCATCCTCGCTGGAGCCGTGCCAATGCACAACCCACGTAAAGATAATTCTGCAAATAACTGCAATTGCAGGTTTCAAACAGATGGCGACAAAGAGACGTAACTTACGGACTACAGCTTTAACATAACAACTTCTTTCAAAGAGACATAATTATCTTTCAAAAGTTTAGGGTCGGTAAGATATTTTTTTAATGAGTCTCTTAAAGAAAAAACTTAAATATTTCAATTACAAAAAAAACAAACTGTTTTGTATTTTTTATATTTTAAAATTTTAATTTATTCCTGGGAAGGTGAAGCTGAATTTTAATTTTCTTTACTCTAGCCTTCAGTATTACTTAATTATTCTTCAGAAATAATTTGAATACATTGATTTGGTACTCAAGAAACATTTCTTCTTATTACCAATGTTGAAAATAGTTGTGCGGCCTAATATTTCTTTTAGATATTTTGATAAATATAAAGTTCAAAAGAATAGCTTTTATTTAAAATTTATTTAAAAACAATATAAAAGCCTTTACTGTAGCTTTTGATCAATTTAATATATCCATTCTGAATTTAAAGCTGCAGTCTGTAACTTTTGGCGCGCTAGCGGTTAATAAACAGAACTGCGTGCGTCTTACGGAAGAACATTGTAGCCAGAGCTACTTCTCTCTGTTTATGTCTGAGGAATCACACAGGTACTGGGCTACTCCGCAGCGGTACCTACCCGAACCAGTCTAAAATAGTCCAAATATAAACACTTATTATAGGTGTACCGTAGTGATTTAGGACAAGCCAAAAACACTTTTTGGAAAAATGGATTCATTGTGTACTTGCTTATTATATAAAGTTTGTAAATTTTGAACACAGTTACCTAAGAAAAGCTTTAAAGAAAAGCAAAAAAAAAAAAAAAGGTCTTACTGACCCCAAACTGAACTGTAGCTTAACTCAACATGAAATATACAATTCTGCTTGTTGATATAAAGTTCCTACTTAGTACCTCATACAAAACACAGAATATTGAATTCGATGCAACAGATCAGAAGTGCTCATTGCAGCCCAGTACCTTGTAAAAATGTGTGCAACCCTGATAGCAGCAGGCCAATCAAATTCAAATTAGAGCTTGTCAAACTGAGAAAGCTCTTTGCCTTTTTGTGTACAATTGACATCAGATGGTCTCTGGAGGAGCAAAATATGGCTTAAACAGCTTGCTAATTGCTGTTGCATATGCTGTGGTCTGCCCTAGAGATGAACTGTTTTGTTGATGTTTTTATGTCTGTTTCCTCGCAGCTACGCTCGGCACTCTGGACTTCAGCCTTCTGTATGATCAAGAGAACAATGCCCTGCACTGCACTATCAACAAAGCCAAGGTAAGGACCGTCCTCAGGAACGGATGTGTGACAGATTCACATATACAAATCCAAATGCTCATTTTGGCAGCAACTCCAGTATTTTGAAGCCAGTGGGCCGCTTCATAAAACTCCTTCCTCCTGCTAATCTGTCTTTTATAGGGTCTATAAAGTTCTATAAAGTGAACAATTTTGCCCGGTCCTCTTTGTAATAGGGATGTTGTGCTCCAGGGGGATCCCTTTGGCCTGCGTGTGCCTGTGTGCTCTTTTCTCTGTTGTCGTGTGGGAGGCATTTCCCCTGACAACAGACTGCTGCTAGCATCTGCTGCTGTCTGTTTTGCTTAGTATTCAGTCTAGACCGTCTTTGTCCCTCCAGCAGTATGCTACAAGCAATCTCTCTCTCACTCTCTCTCAACTTTTCTTCCTGTTTCTAATGCTGTTTCTCACACTCTACCTCTGTACCTTTGTTGCCTAGAGTACAAAACACTGCAATGAAAGTGCAACACTTCAGTAGTTTCATTTTATTTATTTATTTTTTGTTCTTTATTCTCAGATGTTTCTGTTTCAAGAGGATCTGTTGCAGAAATAGCAAATGTGATTTCTTCAAAAAAAATTATAATTAATATTGATGCCCTCTGTTGTTTAAGGGAACTACGTATAGCTGGTATTTACATTTAAAGCATTGGTCTCAAACTCAATTCCTGGAGGGCCACAGCTCTGCACAGTTTAGCTCCAACATTAATCAAACACACCTGATGCAGCTAATCAAGGTTTTCAGGATCACTAGAAACTTCCAAGCAGGTGTGGTTTGGAGCTGGTTGGAGATAAAATTGAGTTTGAGAGTAGTCAAACCATAACCAAGCCATAGTCAAATATTTCACTATACAAGTATTCTTATTTTACAATAGCAAAATCAATCACAATACAGTTATTTCTATTTAATTTTATCTTTGATGCAAATTATAAACAATATGACAAATAGGATAAATCAAAGATACAAATGACATTTGAAATGCTTTGAAGGGATAGTTCACCCAAAAAGGAAAATTCTGTCATCATTTACTCACCCTCATGTTACAAACCTCTATGAATTTCTTTCTTCTGTTAAACACAAAAGAAAGAAATTTAGATTTTTAGGAAGCAAACAGTTGATGGCAGCCATTGACTTCCATAGTGTTTTTTTTTTTTACTATGGAAGTCAGTGGTTACCATCAACTGTTTGGTTACCAGCATTCAAAATATCTTCTTTTGGGTGAACTTTCACTTTAAGTTTTTCAAGTACAACAGATCTATTTAAAACTAGAATTCAAGTGAGAAATGATACAAACATTTAATAATTTGCATCTTATTGTGCATCAAACACATAGTTTATTTTTTTCATTCGTGCATGTAAAAGACTGGGTGCCATGAAATGAATCAAAGGCAATTAAAACAGCATTTCTATATTGTCATACTTCAAAAAGTCCTGAAATTGGCTTAGCCATGAGATGCATTACATGGGAAGCTAAACTGCATAAAATATCGAGGCCTAAAATATGAGTTACATTTAATGAGTTTTTTTTATATAGGCTTCTTTAAAAGAATCATTAAGGATCCACAATCATTAAGTGAAATTAGAGGCAGAATGGTTAAATTCCCATCCCTCTTAAAAAGAAAGGCTAATCATAAGTCTGTTTTGTCGCCTGTGGGATCTGTTCTTTGTGTCAGTGACAAAACCCTTCATAAAGGTAAATAAAAAGGGCAGCAGTCATTGCTGGCAAGCATAGATATCCTCTGGAGAAACAGAAGCCTCATTGTTTTTCTCTCCTCATTTTACGCCTCAGATTAACACTGCTATTGAAATCAGCTCATATGGAGCAGAAGTGAGAAGCACTAAAGATGTGATTGCCAACTGTACTGTATATGGCATTGTTATGTGATTTTATAGGACGCCTACAGTCCTCAAGGCTCGTTTCCATTTGTTCAACCTCTTGATGTACAAACACTTCGTTTACATTATACTCATTTACAATTTTATTTAAAAGCAATTGTGTTAACGGTAATTAGCAGTGTTTGCAAAATGATCAAAGTAAGATTTTTTTTTCTTTGAAAGAAATTAATTTTTTTTTTTCAGCAAGGATGCATTAAAGTGATAGAAAATGACAGTAAATATGTTTATAATGTTACAGAAGATTTCTATTTCAAATAAATGCTGTTCTTTTGAACGTTCTACTCTGAAATAAATGTATCACAGTTTCCACAAAAACATTAAGCAGCATAACTGTTTTTGTTACATTGATGATAATAATAATAATAATAAAAATAATGTATCTTGAGCAACAAATCAGCATATTAGATTGATTTCTGAAGGATCGTGTGAGACTGGAGTAAATAACTGGAGTAATGGTGCTAAAAAAATCAGCTTTGCCATCACATGAATAAATAACATTTTAAAAAAACATTAAAATAGCAAAGTTATTTTAACTATAAGTTTAATTAATTGAATGAAGCCTTGGTGAGCATAAGAAACTTCTTTCACAAACAATAAAACATCTTACCGACTGCAAACTTTGAACTGTAGTGTTAAGTGGAATTAAAGCATAGTGGTAAAGTATTAAACTTGAATATGCATGTATCTTACCCTGCATTGTTTTCTGGCTTTTGCACAGACAAAAATAAACTAGCTATTAATGACGCAATATGTGTCATTTCCTTTTATTTTGATCCTGTGTGAAATGAGTACACAGGTGAAGACATACAATAAATTTGTAATATTGATATTGTTGCTGCATCAACTGTTTTCTGAAACCCTTGGGGAAATAACTGGGAAATTACAGAGGAATATGAACAACCTTGTATTCATTGTTACTGTGCCAATATTCACTGTTTACAAATCATGCTCCAGGCAATTGCTTTTTGTTCCTTGCTTGAAAAAAAAAAAAACACTGCTACTTTATAGTACCACGGAACTACAACACATGCATTGTACATCCGGGAAGACAGCATTTTTGGATTGTGGCCACATCAAAGCAAGATGTACCAGGCCACCTGGTAATTGAAAAATAACAGGTGGCTTCAAGTAAGCTATGCACTGGGGTTAGATACCGGTCAGCAGTGCTGTTTGTTTGCTGGGCTCTTTGATAATGCTATTGTGCAGCTGAGATGCCATCTTTATTGAACAAAAATGGCTCTGCCTCTTTGTTTTGCAGTATATAAAACATAGAATGTGATTACAGTATGTTGTTAGGAAAAGCATCCCGGCCGTTAATCTGCTGGGCTTGTGCATTAGCTCAAGTGCTGTTGAGGTTGTTCTCAGTTTTTTCTCGGAACTGCACAAGAGGGACAAACCTATAAGGCAAATGAGCCCATTTAGTGTTCTCTGATAACTAATAGTGTGCCCAGGCTGAGAATATGCTATTCCCATCAGTAACACCATATCCTTAGGGCACTTTATACTGAATCATTTCCCAATTCCCTGAGAGCTGAAGTAGAACAGTGATTCCACTCTGATTTACACATTTACAGGGCACGTCCTTAACTTCAAATCCTCATGCATGACCATAAAGAGCCTATAAGTAAAGAATCTGGGTTTGGCAAAAAAATAAAGAAATAAATGTGTCTAGTTCATGTCTGTCCTTGAGTCCAGAGGGGGAAATGAACCAGGACTCGGGGAGAAAAATGTCCTAGATATTTAAAATGATGCGGGGGGAAATTAATTATTTAAAAAGTATTCTAGAGTTTATGGTGTTATGATATCTTGTGCATTATTCACAGCTTGTATTGAATTAACAGATAATTTTGTATTTTATCTTTATTTTATTTTGGAATAAGTTAAAACATTAGTTGATTTATTACAACCCCAAATCAGAAAAAGTTGGAATAATAACATAAAAGAAAGTAGTGATTTCTAAATTTACTTTGACTTGTATTTCATTGCAGACAATTGAACACAAAAATTCTACTTCTCATTTGTAAATTTCCTGTCATTCAGACCTGCAACACATTCCAAAAAAAGTTGGGACAGAGCTACTTATCCAAGAAAGGTCTAGTCCTTAATAGGAGCAAAGATGGGCCGAGGATCGCCAGTTGTGCCAACAAATACGTGAGAAAATTATTGAAATGTTTAAAAAGCAATGTTCCTCAAAGAAAGATAGGAAGAGATTTGGATATTTCATGCCAACATGTATTAACACAATAAAAGATTATGGAGGAATTTCAAGGACAATGGATCTCCGACAGCATGTAAATTCACCACATGGGCTGTTTTCCTTGTCTCAGTATTTCAGCCTGAAAATCCTATGATTAACACCATTGAATATGAAAACTGTGTCAGAAGAATCAGTATTTGAAAAGCAGCAACAAGTCCAAAACAGTGTCAGATTGAGCACCATCAATGCTAAAAAGGAAGATTTTGGACGATGCTGCCTTCACAGTGATACCACATTCTGCACACATTACAAAGTCCTGGCTGCGGAAAGAGGGTACGGGTACTTGACGCCTGCCTGCAGTCCCGCCTGTCTCCAATAGAGATGTGTGGCGCATTTTGAAGCGCACTGCAAATGCGACAAAAGACCCCATTGCCCACCTTAAGATTGCAGGAAGAAGACAAAATTACAAAACACTTCATCACTTGGTGTCTTCAGTCCCTAAACGTCTTTTAAGTGTTGTGAAAAGGAATGGCAACATTACAAGTGGTAAATGCTTTACTGTCCCAACTTTTTTTGGAATGTGTTGCAGGTCTGAATGACAGGAAAGGATGTATATTTACAAATGACATGAAGTTGACCAGACAAAACATGAAATATTTTGTGTTCATATTGTCTGCAATGAAATACAAGTCAAAGTAAATTTAGAAATCACTACTTTCTTTTTTTATTTGCGTTTTCCATACTGTCCCAACTTTTTCTGATTTGGGGTTGTATTTTAACATCCTGATCATATGATTCCTTAGCTTTTTTTATATTATTAGCTTATATAAGTTGACGAAATGCACAATTACTGTGACTGAGAAACTAATACCGTGTCTACACTGGACGCGAGCGGTGCGACAAAATACTATAGAATACTATAGAAGCCTTGTTCTATTTATTAATTGATTTTCAACGGTCGCTTCTAGTGAAGGCAGACTTTAGCTGTTGCGGCACGGTGCGACACGACAATTGTCACGTCCGGTGTAGACATGGTGTAACCATAGTTTAACCATGATATTTGTACAACTGTATACAAATGGTAATCAATACACCAAAAAAAACAACATGGTTACTAGTGTTGTCACGGTACCAAAATTTCTATATTCGGTACCAATACCAGTGAAAATCCACGGTTCTCGGTACCAAAGCAAAACACAAAAACATGCTAATTAAAAAACACTATTTTTATTAATAAAGTCAAACAAAAATGAATGCCATTCTTTATACTTATTTAAAATTGTGTTTTAAATTTTTCCTCAAGTAATAAAAGTATGAAAAATGTAAACAAGTTTCACCCAAAAGTTTTTGGCATATTTCTGCTGCCACTGAAAAACAACTGTAAACTGTTGTCTGTTTTAGGGTTTGCTGGTGTTTCATGATCTTCCTCAGCCTGCAGCCTGCCAAAAGTATTGGGTCGCCCCCTTCTAATGAACAGGTTTGACTACTTTAGTAATTTCTATGAGTACAAATCTTAATGTTAAAGCATATAATGATATTCTAGGAAATTGTGTGCTTCTAATATTATAGCAATACTTTGGACGGGACCCTTTTCTATTCGAACATGACAATGCCTCTGTGTATAAGGCAAGGTTCAAAAAGAAAATGATTGATTCAGTCAGTGTGGAAGAACTTGACTGGTCTGCATAAAACCAAGTCCTAATCCCAGGTTAACACCTCTGGTGTGACTGTAAATGCAGACCTTGAGCCAAAAACTCATCACCAAACACCAATGACTTGTACATACACTATATAGACAAAAGTATTGGCACCCCCTTCTTTAGAACAGAAAAATGCACTTCCAAATCTGTGGCAACAACGATGGGACCATAATTCATGTATTTAAAAATTGTTTTTCCATCTCTGTTGCAGCAGTTTTGGAAGTGTCTAAAATGACTGTACCCATATAAGTCATTGGTGTTTGGTGATGAGTTTTTGGCTCAAGGTCTGCATTTACAGTCACACCAGAGGTGTTAAACTGGGATTAGGGACTTGGTTTTATGCAGACCAGTCAAGTTCTTCCACACTGACTGAATCAATCATTTTCTTTTTGAACCTTGCCTTATACACAGAGGCATTGTCATGTTCGAATAGAAAAGGGTCCTGTCCAAACTGTTGCTATAATATTAGAAGCACACAATTTCCTAGAATATCATTATATGCTTTAATATTAAGATTTGTACTCCTAAAAATTACTAAAGTAGCCAAACCTGTTCATTAGAAGGGGGCGACCCAATACTTTTGGCAATATAGTGTATAATATACTTAAAGCAATGGGCTGAGTCTGACCAAATGCCACATTAGATCATTGACAACTTTTCAGTAAATAACAAACCTCAGCTTTTATAATAAATTTAGATAAGATTGCATATATTTTAAATCAAATCTTTATCAAATAGATGGAAACTGTAGTATTAAAAACACTTTACAATAAGATTCCATTTGTTAGATAACATGACTTAGTTATAGTTAAATAGTTATATAGCAATTATTCTTCTTAGGGTTAATTTCAAAATTTACTAATACATAAAATCAAAAGTTCAATCTGTTAAAATTATTTAATGCACAATGAACAAACATGAATGATCAAGTGTTTGTATTAAATTAACATTCAAAAACATTAATGTTGTAAAAAATATATTGTTCACTCACTGGAAGTTGATGTTAGATAATAACATGAAGTAATGTTATTGTAAAGTCTATACAGGAGATCAAATATGACTGTACTTTCATTAAATCCAAACTCTGCCTACATTCTCTAACACGCATATTTTAGATTCACAGTTCATTTAAAAGCCTCTGGTGTGTAAAAATAGTAAATACCATCATGTCCTCCTGTTTTTTTACCCTAATAAAAGTTACAGGAGCATTAAATTGTTAATAAAGAAACTTCATTCTAATGCTCATTATATTAGTGTTAGCTGCGCTTATGCTAATGATTAACTATGCTAACGGCGATGTTTATTTCAATCCGACATTCAAATTAAAATATGGAATAATATTCATAACAGAAGATCTAAATATTAAAAATTAAAGGTGACATATCATGAAAATCTGACTTTTCCAGGTTTTAAGTGCTATAATCAGGTCCCCAGTGCATCTACCAACCAAGGAAACGTGAAAAAGATGAACCCAGAAACTTTGTTTTGGTAAGCCTTTTTCTGCAAGCTTCTGAAAAAAACGAGTGCGTCTGATTTCGCTTCCTTGGTGACGTGGCAAAGGGATCTCTTTATAATATTACTGCCCCTTAATCTGTAAGTTTCCACCCGCTGCGCCGTCATTTTTATTTCGCAAGCGACAACGGTGTAGCAGTTCTAATGCCATGGTGAAAGTTTGAGTAAAACATGCTAACTGTTCTGTCTTTGGCTGCACAGACGAGCACAGAACACTATTTAGTCCCAGCCTCAGAGAAGACAACAGAGCAGTGCATTTATTGATTTATTTACTGTATGCTGCTGCCACACAGATCTAAAATAATCATGCGATTTATTTCCCAGCTGTTTACCTTCACAGACATAACTGACTGTTTTTGTAACTCGTTTGTTTTTAACGTAAACTTGTGTGTGAATGAGAACTTAGTTTACTCACATGCTGTGACAGCCGCTTTCTGTCCATGTGCTTCGGATGTGTGCACTCAGAAAACCGTATATCAGAAGTTTAAACTAATATGGTTTAAAACGCATGATTTCAGCGCTATAAACATGATAATCAGAACCAAAACAGATGTTTTTAGCAGGTACAAACTGAAATGAGCAGCTCTATTCTTGGAAAGGGGGCAGGAGCTGCAGCTCATTTGGATTTAAAGAAACAGGCACGAAAATCAGAATGTTTCTGCTTCCACTCAAAATAGGCATTTTCAAAATGATATAATAAATGATATGTGAGGTATTTTGAGCTGAAACTTCACCGACACATTCTGGGGACACCAGAAACTTATATTACATATTGTAAAAAGGGGCATAATACAGGTGCATCTCAATAAATTAGAATGTCGTGAAAAAGTTCATTTTTTTCTTGTAACTTATTTCAAAAAGTGAAACTTTCATATATTTTAGATTCATTACATGTAAAGTAAAACATTTCAAAAGTTTTTTTTTTTGTTTTAATTTTGATGATTAGAGCTTACAGCTCATGAAAGTCAAAAATCAGTATCTCAAAATATTAGAATATTTACATTTGAGTTTCAATAAATGACCATCCATACAGTATAAATTCCGGGTATCTCTTGTTCTTTGAAACCACAATAATGGGGAAGACTGCTGACTTGGCAATGATCCAGAAGACGAACATTGACACCCTCCACAAAGAGGGTAAGTCACAGAAGGTCATTACTGAAAGGTGTGGCTGTTTACAGAGTGCTGTATCAAAGCATATTAAATGCAAAGTTGACTGGAATGAAGAATTTGGGTAGGAAAAGGTGCACAAGCAACAGGGATGACCGCAAGCTTGAGAATACTGTCAAGCAAAGCTGATTCAAACACTTGGGAGAGCTTCAAAAGGAGTGGACTGAAGCTGCAGTCAGTGCATTAAGAGTCACCACGCTCAGACGTCTTCAGGAAAAGGGCTACCAAGCCACTTCTGAACCAGAGACAACGTCAGAAGCATCTTACCTGGGCTGTGGAGAAAAAGAACTGGACTGTTGCTTAGTGGTCCAAAGTCCTCTTTTCAGATGAAAGTAAATTTTGCATTTCATTTGGAAAACAAGGTCCCAGAGTCTGGAGGAAGAGTGGAGAGGCACAGAATCCATGTTTCTTGAAGTCCAGTGTGAAGTTTCCACAGTCAGTGATGATTTAGGCTGCCATGTCATCTGCTGGTGTTGGTCCACTGTGTTTTCTGAAGTCCACAGTCAATGCAGCCATCTACCAGGAAATTTTAGAGCACTTCATGCTTCCTTCTGCTGACAAGCTTTATGGAGATACTGATTTACTTTTCCAGCAGGACTTGGCACCTGCCCACACTGCCAAAGGTACCAAAAGCTGGTTCAATGACCATGGTGTTACTGTGCTTGATTGGCCAGCAAACTCGCCTGACCTGAACCCCTTAGAGAATCTATGGGGTATTGTCAAGAGGAAGCTGAGAGACACCAGACCCAACAATGCAGATGAGCTGAAGGCCACTGTCAAAGAAACCTGGGCTTCCATACCACCTCAGCAGTGCCACAAACTGATCACTTCCATGCCACGCCGAATAGAGGCAGTAATTAAAGCAAAAGGAGCCCCTACCAAGTATTGAGTACACATACAGTAAATGAACATACTTTCCAGAAGGCCAACAATTCACTAAAAATGTTTTTTTTTATTGGTCTTATGAAGTATTCTAATTTGTTGAGATAGTGAATTGGTGGGTTTTTGTTAAATGTGAGCCTAAATCATCACAATTAAAAGAACCAAAGACTTAAACTACTTCAGTCTGTGTGCATTGAATTTATTTAATACACGAGTTTCACAATTTGAGTTGAATTACTGAAATAAATGAACTTTTCCACGACATTCTAATTTATTGAGATGCACCTGTATGTCTCCTTTAAATTGAAACTTACCTGTTTGAACTCTTTCATTTGATCCGGGTGTCGGTCTTTAAAGTGTTTTGTTAGTTTGATGTGTTTCCTCATTTTGAGGTAGCCACGTCTCAGTGCTTTTATGAAGAGAACGCATCTGCACAACTTTCATTAGTTAAACCATGATAACCACAAATTAACCATGGTTTTGCTACATTGTGGTTAAACAAATGGTAATCAATATGCCAAAAAAACATGGTTACTATACTACACTTTTACTATAATGGAACCATGGTTAATTTTCTTAAGCATTGTTGGGGTCCCCTTGAAACATCTCTCTTACGAAAATTAACCAAATGGTTGATTTTCATAAGGGTTACATTGTAGTGCGTTTCTGTATTTGGTTGTATTGCGAATATTTGCAGCACATTTCTGTTTTTGCAGCACATTTTTTTTATTTGGTTGTGTTGTGAGTAGTTGCAACACGTGCTGTCAAACTGATGATGTTTTCCTAATTTGCTGGTGCTTTTTCTATTTGCATGCATTTTCTTAAGTTGCAGCGCTTTGAGCTCTCTCAGTTACTGTTAAAAAAATTGTCAAAATATTATTTCATTGTGTGTGTGTTTGGGATACATAAAGTGCTAGCTATGAATTTAGCTTTAAAAGGTGTGGGTAACAACAAAATTTTATTCCAAAAATGCTTATCACTGTTATTTCAATCACAAGCTGTGACACTGTAAGGAAAACATTAATGACAGAATTTTCCAGTGTTGCATCATGTTTTTCCACCATTAGACCTTGCTAGTGGACTAAATAAACCAGTAAGAGTATGAAAAGTGTTTAAAGTCTCCCCCCCTTAAAATTCCACAGAGTCAAAAGTTCCCATAGTTGAAGAAATACCCTCATACAGCTGGCAGGTGGAAAGAGTCACTGAGAGTTTTACGGGATCAAAGACGAGCTTTCTGTAGCTGTCACAGTGACCCTTGCTTCTTTTATCTGCTTTCTGTTGGCTCATCTCTGAAAGCGAGCCATAGCTTACAAAGTAAAACCCAACCCACATACAGACCCAGCAACAACTTCCATCAGACTACAGGCTGTTAATATTTTATTACGGTTGTCCTATATTGTACGGCCCCTTATCAACATTATGCAGATAAGGCAAGCTGTTGAATTATGAAGTAGTCAGTCATCCAAAACTCTTCAATGAATAAGTGGACAAACACTAAGCAGAAGGTAATGATGAGTGTCGGTGGAATTAGTTTTTCCTCTGAAGAGAGGATGTTGTTTGACTTTGCAGAGAATTGTTCAACCTCTGCCGTCTGCTGTCCATGTTGAATAATTTAGAGTCTAATCAAATGATGAGTTATGCCCAGTTACACATTTTTTCTATAGAAAAATCCACACACACACACACACTCAGGAGCATGATTGATAGCTGGTCATATAGGCACATGAAGAGAACAGTACTTTAATGTGTAGCTATTGATCCCTCACTAAACCTCTATTGAGAGGCACAGCATGTACCATCCCATTTGACGTTATAAAGAAAAGCTTAGAAACTACCTTCAATGTCAACACACATCTTACAGAGCCCTTTAAATGCTTTTAGTGAGTACAGCCAGTAGCTAATCAAACATTTGAAGGTCATTCTGTCCACTATCTGCTCTCAAAATATAACTTGATTAACTCAGTTGATCACGCTGAGGCGAGTTCACCAACCAGTTGCTTTTGAGCGCTGTAGTGATGACGTATTTTTGTAAGCCAACCCAGAAGTTTGCATCACCCTGGTTCCCTTGACAAAAGCCAATAGGATTTTTCCATTGGCTTCTGGACTACTGCGTAAAAATAAACTCTGTGACCAACAAAAGTTTGTGACTCTTACACGTCACCATTTGACTTTTGAAGCCTAAATACAATTGCCAGAAATAAAAATGCTGTAAACAAACAATACCATGGTCAACCTCCAACAACTCAAAACATTTCAAAACATTTTCCCTCAAAGTTTGAGTTAGACTAGTTTGCAACAGCACAATTATAAACACAATAAGGCTGTAAAAGTGGACTAGTTAATAGATGAGTTTACATGTTCTGTTTGATGATATTTAATGTCCCTGTAACCTCTAGTCACATTTAGAGACTTCACAAGGGGGTAGTACTGATGTATTTTATGTCATAGAAGAAAACATGAAAATATACTAAGTTTGTGTTAATTGCATATCTTATTTCAGACAATTTACCAAAAGGCCATTCAGAACTACAAAAAGCCTTTTCGCCTACAAAAAGGACATCCTACAGCACAAAACTCTGCATCTAATTTGCTAAAACAATCATCACTAGGCTAAATATGCTGAAATATACTGTTTTCGGCACAAAAACGCTTCATTTCTATGTAAATGAGGCTTGTTATGAATTATTATTTACAAATCTCAGCACTATTTGTTTGACGCAATTAACGTCACTCTAATACCGCCTGTGGTAACAAGTGGTAAACGAAATATTGCATGGAAAATGGGAAAGTTTTTTTGTGGATTTGATTTGCATAAATAAACCTTTAATCAAGTGGTAAAACAATGCGTGCAGTGCAGAAAAATAAAAGCATTAGCAAGATGAGCTTAGTAACCATTGGTGAAATGACAAAGTCTGCAAATAGCAGATTGTGACCAAAAGTACAGCAACATGGCTAACTGCCGTCTTTAATCTCTGCTATGTGTGTTTAGCTTTACACTCGCCTCAGCCACAGACGGCACACCCACATACCACCCACAGTCCATTCACACACCGTCTCATCCATATTGCATAAAACTGGCAAGTGCTGGCTGAAATTCCCGTTCCAATCAGATTGCCAATTCTGGTCTAATTGACTGGCTTTATGCAATTTACAAATGTCATGATGCACATGAGTCCAACAGGGAACAGCCATGATTTTAAGACACCAGGCTATTTATTCTGTTTATTCTGATAATCAGTTTATTCTGATAATCAAAAATTTGGTTCTGCACAACTAGTAGAGTCACATGTGTTCTTTTAAAATTTGGTCAAATTGTTTTCTAAACTTGGCATCAAATTTGGTTGATAATAGCTTTGTAAAAATGTATGTTATGTTATGTTGTGTTATGTTATTTGTTTGAGAAAAAATAGTTAAAATACAGTAAAGAAAAAAACACCATATAAGCATATTATAATGATTTCTAAATTAACATGTAACACGGAAGACTGGAGCTGATGAAAACTTAGCTTTGACATCCCAGGAATAAATTAAAATTTTAAATGTTAGAATATAAAATAGTTATTTTAAATTGTAATAATATTTTGCAATATTACTATTTTACTATATTTTTTTTAAATGAATATATCGTTGGTGAGCATAAGAGACTTTTTTCAAAAACATAATCTTAATTATTTTAAACTTTTGACTGGTAGTGTAGATGTCTGACAGACTGACATATATTCAACCATTATGAACAAATTATCATTGAAATCTAACTCAAGACATTGCAGTAATAAATATAAATGATTTTGTTTAGTAAATCTAGCTGAGAACACAGTTCACTGATAGATTCCATGCTGTTCCTTTATAAAGAGCTATGGAAACAGATGCTGGTGTTGAGCACTTTAGCTCTGCCGTCAATCACTCTCCCGCTGTCAGCTGGGTCTTCTGGAGCGCTGAACGCTGTTCTCTGAAGAACATCACATCACAGCAGACATCAGTCTGACAAGCCTCAATCACAACACTGACATTTTGTGCAGTCTCTAGAGAGGATTGTAGGAATTACCAGAGCATGTCCATTACATAAACAGAGATCAGGGAAACACTGCAGATAAAAGAGAGCTATCTTGCCCCACACATCACCTTTCGCTTCACTTAATTCATGTGGTATAGGGAAAAAAATAGCATGGACTTGCATACTGCAGTTGTTCAGGACCACAGACAGCAGCGGGTCAAGACATTTGTCTTACATTTGTCCTGTTTTCATCTGCATTTTGTAAATAAAAATAACATGACTTAAAGGAGTCATGAACTGAGAAACCAAAATTCCCTTGATCTTTTGACATACAAGAGGTCACTGTACTATAAAAACATCCTGTAAGTTTCAGAACTCAAAACTTTCTCGTTAGTCTAAAAACAGCTTATATTGAAGACAGTCTGCCAAAACAACAGCTTGTGGAATGTATATTTATAAATGTATAATATATTTCTTACCGTAAATATATCAAAAATAATTGATTAGTAAATTTTTGATTAGTAATATGCATTGCTAAGAACTTAATTTGGACAACTTTAAAGGCGATTTTCTCAATGTTTTGATTTTTTTGCACCCTCAGATTCCAGATTTTCAAATAGTTGTATCTCAGCCAAATATTGTCCAATTGACCCTTATTTTTTTGTGGTCCAGGGTCACATATTATTAAATTGTGTTCCATTCAGTTTATTCTTTAAATTTACGTTTTCATAAAAAAGTCTTAAAACGTCTTCAATTTATCTTCTTAAAGGGGTCCTATTATGCTTTTTCACTTTTTGAATTTTAGTCAGTGTGTAGTGTGTATGTTTGGGCATAAAACGATTTACAAATCTCAAAGTCCACTCCAAAGGGAGATATTTCGTTTTTTAAAAATCCCTTTTCAAGAACTACAACAAACTACAAAGTTGTTTTCCTGTATTTGTGACATCACAAATTGTAAATCCCGCCTACGGAAATTTGAATGGTTGGGGGGTGGGGAGAACGCTTGGTTGAGCACTGCACGTTTCAAAATCGAAACCCGATGCGGGTGTTTTTATATCACTGTATTTCTGATGGAAACCAACTGTTTTCAGAAAATTTTGGATGTAATTTTCATTTCATCTTGCATATAATGTCTGATAAAGCAGCGTTTGTGAGAGGAGCTCTGTTTTGTGTACAGCATTACCGGGGAAACCTCGAGCTCTCCCGCTCCAACAGCGCCTCCCGCTGGCAGAGAATTAATTTGCCGTCTAAAACACCGTCTAACTGTTCGCCAATCACAACGCACTGGGACAGCAAACCAATCACAACACATTTCGTTTTTCGGAAGGCGGGCCTTCATCAAACCCGGAACTAATCGAGCCGTTTGTGTGAGGCTGGGGAGAAAGGTATTGTAATAATGTAAACCACCAAGCATGAGAGCATGTTCTAGTACACCCCCAAAACAAAATCAAGACTTTGTAAAAGAACATAATAATACCCCTTTAAAACCTGCAGAAACTGCAATATGGATCTGATTGGCTATGCTAGAATTTGACATATAAAAATCTCTAACAAATAAATGTTCTTTTAAACTTCCTATTCATTAAAGAATCCTGATAAAATATCATAGTTTCCAAAAATATTAAGCAGCACAACTGCTTTCAACATTAATAATAAGAAATGTTTTTGAGCATTAAATGAGCATATTAGAATGATTTCCGAAGGATCACATGACTGGAGTAAAGACTGCTGAAAATTTAGTTTTACCATTACTGAAATAAATTACAGAAATGTTAAAATATTTTCAAACAGAAAACCATTTTTTATTAAATATTATTGTAATATTTCACAATATTGCTGTTTTACTGTATTTTTTATCAAATAAATGCAGCCTTGGTGGCCATAAGAGACTTCTTTCAAAAACATCTGATCCCAAAACTTTAAATCCTAGTGTATCATGGTACTGAATCATTACCAGTCATACTTATAAGCTACTTCAAAAACATGGTACTTTTTATTAAATGGGCAGCATTGATTTGATTTTGGCTTGATTGGTCAACTGGGCTATTTGGACATATTTGGGCTATACTGAAAACTAGTTGCCAACCTATGATTAACCTTTCAGTTGACCTAAGTCATCTGGCAATAGCAGAATAAAGCTTAGACAGATCAGGACCATGGATAGCGCTGGATTCTCTCTTGTACATATGGCTCCTATTGGCTGTTCTTGAAAGAATCTGACTATGTGTAGCATGTGTGACTAACGTGGTTAGAATGATCTGACCGTATCTAATATCACCAGAAGATCAATACAAAAAGTAATGTTTTGTGAAATGAGTGTTGCAGGTGGTTGGATATGACTGTTGGTGTGGTGTCAGGGGTGAATGTGTTGGTATTCGGTGATAAGCGCAGATCCAGAGACATGCACGTCAGAGAGCACGGGGGATTACAGGGGCTTACACATCCAGAAATACAGATAATGAGGTATTTGTAATCAGAGCAGAACCATCACACAAAAACATTTGCCTTACCAGGAATTTGCCTGCTGGTTTTTATTGTGGAGATTACACCTGCAGACATCACTTCAGCATAGCTATGACGTTAGCAGACACTTTGTGATTGAATCAAGTTTACAGCCTGTAACTGTAATGTAATGATTTTGTTGTGAAACATTGCTTGTATGATGGACATGTGCATGAAAAGAGATGTCGGGTACATATTACCCATCATCCTAGACAATCAACTGCATATTATTGAGTGTTAAAACACAATAGGTGTGGTTACATACCCTTGCTAGTTGCTTACTGCCTAGATACAGCGTAACCAAAAATGAAAACACAGCATGAAACGAAAATGCACAAGAGACATTCATAAACATATTCATAAAAATCAATCATTTGAACAGTAGTGCATCATTGTACTAAATTTCTAACGTCTCTCTTCCAAACTGAACTGAAATGTGCGACATAGGCAGATGTTCAAAGACTCACCTATCTTGCAAAATACAACTGTGAATACCAATAAACTACAACAGTGGCCATCTACTTTTTCAGGAGCCTTGGTTTTGAAAGTATTTTTATTATTTTTTTTATTTTTTATTTTTCCAATAGGGATTCTAAAAAACAGTCCAATCAGCGACAATGTGAATCACATTAGGAAGTTTGATTTGAATTAAAAAAAAAGTATTAGAAAATCAGACAAAAAGACAAAGGTACAATATATATATATATATATATATATATATTAGTGCTGTCAATCGATTAAAAAATTTAATCGTGTTAATCACAGTCCTGGACTGTGATTAATCATGATTAATCACAAATTTCAAATACTAGGATTTACCTGTAAATGTGTTGAAATAAACAAATGCATGACAAACTAGTTTAAGGAAACAGAACCTTTCACACTTCCGCCAGGTATGAGACATAATCCTTATTATTCTTTTATCATTATTCATTTGTTTTTATGCAGCCATTATCAGTCTTTATACTGGCAAAACGTTTACCAAGCCACATCACTTCAATCCCAGTATACATTTACCCAACTATTATCAAAAGTATTTCTAAATAAATACAACAAAACATTTTCTTGCGACCTTACGTGAAGTATTGACAAAATGCATTATGAAGAAGAATTGGACCTGTTCTGCAGGTGCATTAGAGCTAACATTAGCATCATAAGACAATTTATGAGATTAATAGTACACTTTTACTCAGAACTCACTTCAAACCACCATCGAGTGTTTGTAATAACTTCCTTTTGCGATCACATGTGGAATTTGGTTGTTTACTGTTGTTAAAATATGTTTTTTATAGCCTTTTATATCGCTGCAAAAATGAGCATTTCAGATATAAGTTACACATTCATCTGAAGAAAATCACATAGAAACCATATCCTATCGTAATCGTGTGTTTATTATTTTATATAATGTATAGTGGCTGTTGTCATGTTTATTTCTGCTGTGTTGTATGCTCTGTCTGAAACTCACGTTGTTTGTGATGTTACAAGCGCCTCTCCGTTCTGAAGTTGCCAGGTGTACATTCCAAGTATGATAAACATTAGTAAAAGGATCTATTTTAATTTTTATTTGTCTATATACAATTTGGGCGGCCGCGGTAGATTATAAAAGTAGCCCAAAAAACGCAACCCACGGCTCTGTAATTTTTCCCGCGACTGTATTTTCAAAATAGCCCACGAACACTTGTGCCGCAGCCGCTACCCTGGCAACACTGGTTCACTCTACGCTCATCACACACTGATAGATAACCTTCCACGCTGCGATGACGGGAAGAAGTTGGGGTCAAACCTTATCAAACGATTAATTTGCGTTAAAAAAATATTTGCGTTAAAATGTTTAGATTAATCACATGCGTTAACATGTTAATATTGACACCCCTAATATATATATATATATATATATATATATATATCAGAATTATTGGTCAGAATTATTGGCAGGCTTGGTAAATATAATCAAAGAAGTCTGTGAAAATTAATCTGCATTGTTAATCCTTTTGATCTTTTATTTAAAACATTCACAAAAATCTAACCTTTCATTGGAGAATAAGAATTTAAAATAGGAGGAAATATCATTATGAAATAAATGTTTTTCTCTAATACACATTGGCCACAATTAACGGCACCCTTTTATTTAATACTTTTTGAAACCTCCATTTGCCAGTTTAACCGCTCTAAATGTTCTCCTATAATGCCTGATGAGGTTAGAGAACACCTGACAAGAGATCAGAGACCATTCCTTCATCCAGAATCACTCCAGACCCTTTAGATTCACAGCTCCATGACGGACAGCTCCTTCTCTTCAGTTCACCCCACTAATTTTCTACAGGGTTCAGGTCAGAGGACTGGAATGGCCATAGCAGAAGCTTGGTTTTGTGCTCAGTGACCCATTTTTGTCTTGTTTTTGAGGTTTGTGTTTGGATTATTGTCCGGTTGGAAGATCCAAGCATGGCCCATTATAAGATTTCTAACAGAGTCAGTCACTTGTTGATTTTTTTATCTGTTGGTATTTGATAGAATCCATGATGCCATGTGTCTAAACAAGATGTCCAGGACCTCCAGCAGAAATATAGGCCCACAACATTAAAAATACAGCAGTATATTTCATTGTACACATGGGGTACTTTTTATCCCTGTGTTCACCAAACCCATCTTGAGTGTTTGCTGCTAAAAAGCTCATTTTTTATTTTCATCTGACCATAGAAGCCAGTGCCATTTGAAGTTCCAGTCGTGTTCTGACAACTGAATATGCTGGAGATTGTTTTTGGATGAGTGAGGAGAATTTTTCTTGAAACCCTCCCGAACAACATGTGGTGATTGTAGGGGCTGATAATTTTTTTTTTAAGGTTTTCTGACCCCAAAACTCAACCTTTTTCTGCAATTCTCCAGCTGTGGTCCTTGAAGAGTCTTTAGCCACTCAAACTCTCCTCCTCACCGTGCATTAGGACGATATAGACACACTTCCTATTCCAGGCAGTTTCGTAACATTTTCTGTTGATTGGAAATTCTTAATTATTGCCCTGATGGTGGAAATGGGAATTTTCACTGCTCTAGCTTTTTTCTTAAAGCCACTTTCTAATTTGTGAAGCTCAGTTATCTTTTGCTGCACATCAGAAATATATTCTTTGTTTTTTCTCATTGTGATGGATGCTTAAAGGAATTTGGACTTTGTTTTCCCTCCTATTTATATTGCTGTGAAATAGGAAGCCATGGCTGGATAATTTCATGTTCATAATCCCCCTGGAGTGCTCTGTAATAATTTTTATAAACAATACATTGTTTAATTTAGCTCTTTGGTTTAAGCTTTATTTTAGCTTTAGGGAATCTTACGATCTGATATTGATATGATCAATTGATATTAATCAAATCGTCCAACTTGCACCTTATTTAACAATCGTCCAGCGAGTTGTTAGATTTCAGTATATCTGAGAAATTCTGTTTATTCTCGTGGCCACGATATAATAATACAGAATTATTTAAATAACCTTATGACAGTTATGAGCATAGGTAACGTAATCTGGGCAAAGTTTTGATTTGAATATTACACAACAGAACACAGAACACTTCTCTATAAATCAAACAAGAGTTTATTTGCTACCTTACTAAAATACATGAACTAAGCTAAATAACACAAAACAAAATACATACACAAACATAGGCAATGAATTGTTGCAATCTGAGAATGATTAAAATCTAGCACTGTTTTGCTATTTCCACACGATTTTACCCGTGCAGATCATCAAGAGGAGAACTCTATTATCTTTACTTTAGAGATAAATACGACAAGTTCCAGCGGAATAGAGGTTGTTTGATACTTGCTTTTAAGTTGAAATGACACTGATCTGTCGTTTCGTTTCCTGGCTGGTTGAAGGAATCCCGCGTGTCGTCGTCGCGTGACGTCACTCTGGGGATGCCCTTCTAGTTGTTTGGCTCTGGGTGCTGTTTGACGCTCTTGAGTTCCTTTCGCGTAGCTTCAGACTTTCAAGGGTTTCTTCAGAGATTTGACTAAGTGTTGGTTCAATGTTCGAGACTCGCCCAGATGTTAAAGGCTGAGAGCTCTTCTGGAGCAGCTATAGAGTTTGATGTCAGTGCATGTGACTAAGATGATGAATTATGATAAGCAAAATTATAATTAGCACCCACTCCAGTTTCATTCCCCACTGCTCATATACTATGATCTGGAGGGTTGTGAACACAGACAAGCAGATTGAAAAGTTCCAATGTTGTGTCATCACCCATGGAATACCGTTCAGATTGGAGAACCGTACTTTTTATATACTAAAATATAAATCACCTACAAGTAGACGTCTGTCACCACCAAAGTCATTTATCAGAATAATATTTCACCATTTCCTAAGTGCCAGGCCATTCGTCCTTCTGAACAGACACACGTGATGAGAAAGAGGAATGTAACCATTCATTCATTCACCCCTCGCAAAGGTGCCTTCCAAGATCCATTTCAGAGCACATATTGCTCATATTGTGTCACACAAGGACACATCTCTGCTCCAACCTTACCATGCACCACAGTTTTTTCAACTGACAGCCTCCATTAAAGAAAACTGCCCCCCCCCCCTTCGCTGACCCCAATTCAACGCACAATTCACCCATCGCCATTTTCCCAGGTCTCCCCGCCGCCGTCCCAACGCTCCCCCTCCCATCAACTCAATTAAAGTTGCCTGTCTCTGATCTGCTCTTTCTTTCCATGGAACCGACAGCTTTGAAAGGGTCGTCCTTATTAGCTGCAGATGTACAGGGGTCATGGGCTCACCAGGAGTGTTCGCTCTATGATGCAAGGCGAGGAATGTGTCACATCAACAGTGGAACGAGAGGAGGTCACCAACCTGTGTGCACATTACTGAGATGTCATTGAACGCAACTCTAAGGAACACACTCTGCCCGTTCCATTATGTACATTTTGACCCTGTGATTTGTGGCCGTGGGTGCTTTCTTTTAAATAACATGCCAAAAAAAGGGTATCTGTTCCAGACAGTGGCCTCAAAATGTTTTTTAATATTTAAAGGGATAGTTCACCCAAAATATGAAAATTGTCGTCATTTTCTCAGCTCATGGTGTTCCAATTCTGCATTACTGTTATTAAATATTTGGAAGAATGTCAGTTTTGCTTCCAGTATATTGACAAAAAATACAATGGATGTCAGTGAAAACTAAAAGAGTTTGTACCAACATTCTTCTAAAATATCTTCAGAACAAAGAAAGTCTTACAGGTTTGAACAACATGAGGGAGAGTACATGATGACAGAATTTACATTTTTTGGGTGTCGAATGTATGGATATCATATGTATGAATGTCATTGCATCAAAAAAAAGCCAAACCAAATGAAATTTATTTGAAAAGCACACTTTTCAAAGAAAGTATTTTCTACATTTAAAATGCATTAGATATACTGCATAAGAGTAAGATAAGCAAGATCAATATTACATTTATCAGTTATTTTGTTATTATTTAGCCACTATATATCAAGCATAGCATTAGTTCTGGCAGGTCACGTTAGTCAAGCTCGCATCAGCTGACTCTCAGCTGATCCACGTCTACCTATAAGGATGCGACATCTATCACAGCACTCAGATATAAGGACCTTCAGTATTATCAGCAGCTTTCGCATTGCTCAATAGCTAATTACCCTCATCTATCCCCAACTCCTCCTCTCGTCCAGTCAGGATTCGGCCTTCTGATTCCCCTTTGAATCAGACTAATTTCTAAAATGTTTATATTAAAATATTGAACATTAATGATATAATTTATGTTGGTTCTGTTCTGTTTACCCTAAGGGTGTTATCACTGTTCTCCTTGCTAGGGATGGGCCATATACCAGTAAAAATTCTCCCCACAATAAGAATTATTGCCTTTGAATAAATGTACTACAGTAGTACAGTTTTGCATGTGTATGAGCCTGTTTACAAACCTGTTGTCCAACAAAGGTTTCATTTATTGACATGCTATTTTTCCAAATGAATTTCATAACATCAGTCGAGTGTTTGAAATAACTTTGTGATCAGACGTTGTTTCATATCACAGAATGAGGCAGAAATCATACTATTTTATAGTATTATATACAGTAATAAAGGCTATGTCGATTAGCATTGCATTATAAATATACTTTATCCTTTTAAAAATACCCAAGATTGTTTGAAGAACACAGATAAACCATATATTGTCACAATTGTATGTTTATTGTCTTCAAGTTTCCTTGGTTAAAATTTATCTATCTGCATTTTATTCAGCCAAAGCGATAACTGGATACCTTTGTCCATATTTGGGATTTCCTGGAGCGTTGTCAGTGCAATTACTTTAGCGATGCATATGTGGAGTTTCTACACAAGGGCGCCCTCTGGCTTCCAGTATGAATTAAATAGTCATTACATTACGTGTGTACTCAGTAATGCTCACAACACCGGGGTAAAAATAGGAAAGCTAATACTTTTCTCTAAAGAAACAGGATTTTTTTTTTTTTTTGTCTCTTTGTGGATTGCATAAGATTCCCTTAATTATCGTCATTGATATCGTTATCGCAATAAATAGCAGAAATTATCGTAATGTATATCGCCCATCCTTACTCCCTGCTCTCATCCATGCTAGTCCATGCTGCATGGATGCGCAGGGAGTTCTTGCCCAGA
The DNA here is from genome assembly GCA_027422415.1 of Schizothorax lantsangensis. Lineage (NCBI taxonomy): Eukaryota > Metazoa > Chordata > Actinopteri > Cypriniformes > Cyprinidae > Schizothorax > Schizothorax lantsangensis. The sequence continues at coordinate 25,486,651 of CM049842.1, read as the reverse complement.
ACAGAACCATACCGCCAATCCAAACTGTATGCTAATTGTCAGTCATCTTCGACGATAGTGGTCCTGACAGAATGAACCCTAATCTGTTCATAAACCTTGTATGCCTGTTTAACATCTCATCTTTGGATTACTTTGTGCAATTGCCAAGAGTTTGATGTGACACATGCTACTTAAACAGAAATGAAGCATTAAACTAGATAAATTGGATACTTAATTGAACCCCCAGGCAGTAAATTAACATGCTACTTTTTTAAATGAAATTATATTCATTCTCATTATTTGTTTTGCCTGTGGTGTCACTCGTATTAGTCAGTACACATTTAAAAGTGTAACATTAAGTTTTATTTGACTGACATATTCCAGCTCCAACTTTTCTCTCTCAGTTGATTTTCTTGTTTGGAATAATGTGACATGTTCTCGTGTAAACTGTGGGCACTAAATACAACTTTCCAACTGAGAAAGCAAAGCCAAAATAAAGCATTTGTTTAGAACAAAAGTGCTGTCCTGACATCCTCTGAAGATGAAATTGGGGGTTGATCTAACAGCATTTAACATTTTTTTTGGTTTTGTTTGCTGCAATACACCTCCTAACACTCCATCACTTCATGACAGCTAAATTTAGGGTTGTACTGACTATCAGATTGAGTCATACAGATACACAAAAGTTCTACATTTAGAAAAATCAGTGGGCACAATACCACATACATTTTTAGCACATGGGTCAAACCCCCTGGGCGCTTCATTTTTCCCCTCTGTATTTTCACATGCTGTTTTTCTTTTACATCATACTTTTTGTGTTGTCTTTATTTCTAAACTTGTGTGTGTAAATAGTTTTATTTTGTGTCATTTGTTGTTTTTCTGCTCTTTCTTCCACCTTTTCTGCCTTGCATGCACACATCTCTCTCTCTGCATGGCTTGGCTGCATGCTGTAAATTGTTCTTGATGGAGTGTAGCTCCCTATACCCAGATACAAAAAGGTAAGTTACTCTTTATTCACTACTTTCCCACTTCTCAAGCAAATTCCACTGTCTTTCCTGTCGAAACTGTTGATTCACTCCAGCGCTCCAGTAACACTGAAAAACACTTGCTAGCTGGAATGTACTCTCTGAAATGTAAAAGAAAAGACTACTACTTTTGAGCCATTATTACATCCTTATTTTTACATGGCAGGGACATACATTTCAGTTTTTGTGTTTACATACTACAAGTTTGTGTTTTTTGCATTAACCAAATCCCTAGGAGGTCATTTACTTTTAGGTAAACTCCAGTCATTTGTATGTAGAATTATTTAACACCATATATTACATACAATAAATGCCTATATAACTATGTAGTATTTTTGTGTGAAAACTAGATCTTAGAGTCTCCTTTGTGTGTGTTCCTTGTGCGTCATACCTATATCTGTCATGTGACACATTTTGTTCTTTACTGTTGGCTTCTTTTCTTTTTGTTGGCTCACTTATTGACAAGACAGATTATCTTCAATTACGATAAAGTGCTTTCCCATGGGCAGATGTAAGCTTAATGTTTAATAATGGCCTTTTATTAAGTATTTATGTTGAATAGATACATTTATATCAGGCAGATTCATTTCTGTTACCATGTAAAGGTACATTTCTCTCTTGAATGGTAATTTTTCACTGTGAAGACCATGCAGAGTAAGAGACTGCAGAGACTGTATCTCTCTCATTTGTTCTCATGTGGGTGGGTGGGTGGATGTTTATATGCATATGGTCTTCAGTGCAGCACAGATCCCAGAGTTGTCTGTGGCCATGTCTCGCCCCATACATACATTCATGACTTAAGAATGAGATGAATCCATTGGCCACTTTCACATCCATGCGGGCATTAATTTATCTTTGCGTCTGACGCGAAGCACAGCAGCAGCCTGTGCACAACCATAAATCAGGTAGAAAGAGAGTGAAAGTGTGTTTCACATTATTATATATATTATATTATATTATATTATATATTTGTACAAACATCTACAGATTGAGGGGCTCTGATTCATGATCTGAAGAATTTCTGACCATCCAAAACTGACCATGCAAAACTCAACAAGCATAATGCTAAGGACGAGTGGGTAGTTACCTGTAGAGATAATGGATTTGGATATATGGTAATACTTTAGTATTGGGACCAATTCTCACTTTTAACTAGTTGCTTTAATAGCATGCCTATTATTAACATATTGGCTGTTTATTAGTACTTATAGATCACATATTCTACGTGATCATATTCTACATCCCTAATCCTACCCAATACCTAAATTTAACAACTACCTTACTAAATATTAATAAGCAGCAAATTAGGAGTTTGAGGCAAAAGTCATTAGTTAATGGTTTGATAATAGTGAGAATTGGACCTTAAAATAAAGTGTGACTGGATATATATTTTTGCTGATATTCAGGCTTTTCAATATTCGACTGATCAAAAAGTACAGTAAAAAGAAAAAGTGCAATTGAAGTTATCTTTTTCAGTATATTTTAAAGTCAGGTAATGACATTATTTAAATATGTTGATTTGGCTCTCAAAAAATACCATCACAGTTGAAAAAGTTGTGCTGGTTAATATTTTAGTTGTTCCCAACTTGTGAGACCTTCATTCATCTTCGAAACACAAATAAAGATATTTTTGATGAAATCCGAGAGCTTTCTGACCCTCCCATAGACAGCAACGCAACTGCACACAAAAAGTATTCTTGTAGCTTCATAAAATTAAGGTTGAACCACTGATGTCACGTGGACTATTTTAACCATGTCCTTACTGTCTTTCTGGGCCTTGAACGTGTCAATTGCGTTGATGTCTATGCAGGGTCAGAAAGCTCTCGGTTTTCATCAAAAATATCTTAATTTGTGTTCTGAAGTTGAGTGAAGGTCTTACGGGTTTGGAACGACATGAGGGTGAGTAATATTTGACAGAATTTTCTTTCAGAATTTTTTGGGTGAACTATCCCTTTAAGCATCATTCATATTCATCGTCCAAACGTTGCACAGGGGTATATCGTTTTGGGAAAAAAATCAAAACTCATTTGTTGACATGTTGCACTACTCAAACAAAAATAGCAATGTTCTGAAAGAGGCCCAGTGTACACTGTTCAAGCTACAAATGGCTATTTGGCCTCTCCACATTAAACTGGTATAGGAGAAAGTGTTAAAAAATAATTAAATAGGTGCTTATTGAGATGTTACTCTAGCATTTATTCTCTCACTTCCTCCCTCCCTGTGTTTTTCAAGCCCACCTCCAGCCTGTACTAATGCTTATCCGTAATGCATTATGGGCACATGGCTATGCACTATGTGGCTCAATGGCGTTTGGAGCATGTCCAGCTCTCTCCCATTGAGAGTCATCTGTGCTGGAACCTCCATCTGCTCTTGTGAAACACACTTGATTTCGACCAGCCCTTTTCCTTTTACAGAATCTCACCCCTTTCATTTTTAAGTGCAGACCATCTCCAACAGGATGTTTATCCTGAAGAATAAAGGGATATAATTTGGCAGATGAAGCAGATCTGACTGGTTAGCCGTTGATGGGGAGATGGGAAGGGAAATGCCGTACTTGGCAGCGTGGCAGCAGTAAGTAAAGTGCTATGAATGATTGGGTGCGCACGTGGCTTTCACACACACTCGCTGATGCATGCCACCCATCTCCTTTCACACTGGTCATTTCTCCTGCTTCTCCATAATTATGATCAACCATCCATTCACCAGCAACACTGCAATCGGACGCCCCATAACACGTTTATTGTTAGCTGTGTTCTCAGGAGACCTCCGCTTCTCTGTTTTACACTTATCCTGAATAGTCGAAGTCAGCTGGGATATTACAAACGTGTGTTAAGGTTACGCCCACTCGCTCCCCTCCAATCAGCTTGCAGGTACCAGAAAGAACTTTGATGAACAGTTTAGTTCCTCTGTATTTAACACAACCTTCAGTATCCTATGAGAATGGGGTGCGTCAGCATTGTACCATATTAAATCACACGGCGGCCGTTTTTTTTATTGATCTGTTTGGAACCTTAGGGCCACAGTTTACCAGACACCCATATGTCACACAGCCCTGAAACGCAAGACAAATTCTGAATTACACCCGGTGCCTGGCTCAACACTGAGTGAAGATAACCCAGTTGTTACCCTCAAAAGCATATATACGCCTTGGTATTTGTCTAATCGAAGCGCTTTAACTATATTGGAATTGGATTTATGGCACTGGGGAGATGGGAAAACACATACGTATGTTGAAAGCAAGGTTCAGTTTTGTGCTTGGCCTTATTTTTCGTGAATGGTTGCATCAGTCCTCTTCTATAGTGAAGTAGACCTCAGAGGCTGTTTCAGCCTGCAGCACCTTCAAAGAGAACGACCATCTGCAGTCTCTGCACGCACACACAAACATACTCACAAACAATCACAGAGCCGAGCAGACCTGTGGATCTTTGAAAACTGCTTTGTAGCTCTGATGAGACCGGTGTGCATGGGTCGTTCTGTTATGGGCCAACAGCAGGAGCGAATAATTTAAAGAGCAGAATGAAAGAGAAAGAAGAGAAGGATGTCTAAATTTTTGACAAGCCTTTGTCGAAGCTGAAGTGTGGCTTTTTTTTTTCATTGATAAAAACAATTTCTCCTTGGCCAGTTTTATGTTTGACTTCCCAATCAATGTAAACCCAGGCTGTCTGAATTCCTGTACTTTTTACTATGTACTGAATTAGATGAAGACCTCTCAGGGCCTGCAACAGTTGTCACTGGGACAACTCTGTGCCTTATATACCCTCAAAGGTGTATACTAGTGCCTTAAAGTATAGTAATATGTACCCTTAAGGTACTTACAAACTGTTTTGAAGTACTAATGGCTCGTTTCCACCGAGCGGTACGGTTCAGTACAGTACGGGACGCAATTATTTCTGTTTCCATTGTCAGAAGTTGTGAATGGTACCAAAATAGCGAACCATACCATAACACTTTTTTGGGACCCTTCTGTTGAAGTACCTAGCACAGTAGTCCGGTACCTAAAAGGTGGAACTAGACTCACTGCAGAACATTGATTGGTTAACAGAGAATCATCACTTGCACTGCTACAAGGAGAATGACAACACAAGGGGAATGAAGCGTATCCTTCACTCGTTCCACCATGCTGCTCATGCGTGTTGGGCTTGTTTACATCAGAGTGCGCAAACACAAAAAAAATAGTGTATTTTATCATTTTATATTTTCACACACATACAAACAATGTAGCATTTTCTTCTTCGTGCGAGAATGACTTCGATCGCTACTTTCTGGCATACACCATGCCTATCGAGTAAGGATACTGTTGGTGGTGGAAACGCAAGTCGGATCAGGGTGTACACTCTTAAAAATAAAGGTGATTCACAATGCCATAGAAGAACCTTTTTGTCTTATATGGTTCCATAAAGAACCTTTAAAATCTGAAGAACCTTTCTGTTTCACAAAAGGTTCTTTGTGGCGAAAGAAGGTTCTTCCGATTATAAAAAAGTAAGAAAGAGATGGTTCTTTAAAGTGCGTGTAAAGTCAATATTAAATGTGTGTTCTGAGTTTGTCACATCACAGAAAAATGTGTTATTAACCACCCAGCCAAATTTGGATGCTAAAAAAAAAGGCAAGTAAATAAAATAAGGTATAAAAATCTTGAAAAAATAAGCAGTATTTTCTGCTTTCAAACACTGGGGGCGTGTCCACTGGCGGCGCTGAAACCACACCCACTCGTGGGAAAGCTGCCGTCTCTCTCAACTGTCTTCCTCTGCAGCTTATTTAATAAGGAGACCGAGCTGCTTTGTAAATGATCGCAACCAGGTATTATGCATTTACGTGACGAAGGCATAGCTAGCTAGCAAACTGTAGGCTGTAGTAACTAACGGTAATAAGAGTAACTCGCGATTGAGCCATGAACCACTGATGCTAATGCGCTCTAGTTATTAGGTGTGTTCGACTTGAAGCAGTGCTGCGCAGAACGATCAGTGTATGACATCAAAGTACCGCGAGAGCGATTCGAAAGCATCAGGAGCGTCTGCTCTCTGTAGCTCTCACTGTACTGTGATGTCACACACCGATCGGTTTGCAGCGCTGCTTTAAGTCGAACACATGTCTTATAGTGTTGGGGGAGGGTCCGTGCTCGGTGGCTCGATTGCGTCATCGAGTCGTGATTTAGCCCTGCCCAAAAAATCCTGATCACAAAAATGGTGAAAAACTGTTTAATGGTCTAACTCCACAATTAAGCACTACATAGTTCACAGTCTTTGTAACATGTTTCAGCAATGCATTTCTAACATTTATAATGTGTTTACAAACTATTCTCAAAATTGACTTTACACTGACTGAATGGCTGAACCTTTGACTGAATGGTTCTTTGAATTTGTGGAACCAAAAATGGTTGTTCTATGGCATCGCTGTGAAGAACCTTTTAAGTACCTTTATTTTTAAGAGTGTACCGTCCCAAATTGTACCTTACAGTACTGTATTGACCCGTACTGCTTGGTGGAAATAAGCCATAATTGTACCTCATAGGGACAGTTTTTGCTGAGAGTGTTCAATTGCCTTGTTGACAGCTTACAATTTTGGTTGCCAGAACATTCTCAAAATAAATGTCCTAACATTCTATTCTGGTGAACCAAGAAAGGACTCATTCACTGTTTTTAACCTCTCTGTAATGTTCTTTTAAGGGTTACTTCATGGTTATAGAAAACAAAAACCTAAAAACAACCTTTTTAACATTCTTTTAAAGTTTTTATTATAGGTTGTATTAAAAACTCCCCAAAAATGTTCTGGGAATAATAGTTTATGGTTATAAGAACATTCCAAGAATATTAACAAAAATATAATCAAATCATAACCACACACTAATGTTAAAACAATCCGTGTTTGCTGGTTTAGAGTGCTGAGCATTCAGACATCCTACTCATATGACTTTAACCTTTTAAGTATGTCTGTTCTGTTTGTTTTGTGGTCTGACATGTCAACTTTTTGCTTAACCAGTGGTGTGCAATGGTTTGGGGTTAGAGGGCCTATTATTAACATAAACGGCTGTTTATTAGTACTTATAGAGCACATACTCTGCGTGACCATATTCTACATCCCTAATCCTACCCAATACCTAAACTTAACAACTACCTTACTAACTATTAATAAGCAGCAAATTAGTAGTTTGAGGCAAAAGTTGTAGTTAATTGTTTGATAATAGTGAGAATTGGACCTTAAAATAAAGTCTGACCGAGTATTTGTAATGAGCACCTTAATTAGAAATGTATTAGTTTGCTCCAGTAATGAAAGAGACTGTGTGATGGAAGAAATCCCAACCAATTGTTTCTACTCTTGGTTTATTCATGCTTATGGTGCTTTTTACAAAAAAATGTTAAATGTAATGTAGTTTTCTTTAATTTTCTGAACATTTTGCTACATTTTTAACAATACACAGTCCCATGTTTCTTGAGTCTTCTTTACTAAGCTACAGTTAGATTTTGTTTGACTAGACTAGACATTATTTTTTCGCCCGTCACCCCTCCTGCCATGTTCTTTTGCCCATGCAGAGAACTTGTCAGAGACTGAGAATTTTCTCACACCCCCTCATGTTCATTTTTTTTATTTCTCAGGCGCTGTTGTTGTGTTAAATGCAAAAGTGACGATTATTTATGTCTTTATGCGCTTCCTCCACGTACCCACAAGCTAAACAAAAGTGGAGAGAGAGGTGTGAAGCCCAAGCAAGCCTCTTTGACAAGTTTAAACTGTATAGCTCACAGAAGCAGAAAATAACTAATTAGGATTGTGGTTCTGACAGCCCTTATATGTTAGGCTGGAGAGTCTGGCCCTTTCTCTGGCCCTCTGAGATCTGCTCATCTCACACATGACTGCACACAGGAGAGTGAGGGGCCATCTTGAGGACCGTCAAGGAGCCCTACCTGAGAAAGAGAGAGAAAAAAGCCTGCTGGGAAAAGAAATGCATCACTGAAGCATGGATACATACTTGCACAATATTCTGAATCTATATTAAAATCAGTTTGTCTGTGACTCATTTTAGCTTGTGATGTTTAAATGCTGAAATTCAACAGACCTTAGGCTTTCTGACCTACCAGAAGAATGGTGAAAGTTGATTCAGTGCTATTTTTTATGTGCAGTGCTTATTAAAAGTAATGGTCTTTTTGTATTTTGTTGTTTTTGACGTAATTTAGTTTTTATGCCACTGGAAAACTATCATTAGATCTCTGGAAATCCTTTTTGCTTATTAAGGCTATATTAATTTGATCATACAATACAGTAAAAACTAATAAATTTAATTTAAAGTGATATTTTAAAAATAACTGTTTTTATGTTAATATATTGTAAAATCTTATTTATTACTGTGATAGCAAAGCTACATTAATCCAGTCTTCAGTGCCACGAGATCTTTCAGATATCATACAAATATGCTGATTTGGTGCTTAAAGGGATAGTTCACCCAAAAACTAAAATTACGTCATCTGTTACTCACTGTCAAGTTCCAATCCTGTTTGAATTTCTTTCTTCTGTTTAACATAAAATTATATTTTGAAGAATATGGGTAACCAAACAGTTGATGGACCCCTTTGACTCATTGTATGGAAATCAATACTATGGAAGTCAGTGGGGTCCATCAATTGTTTGGTTACCCATATGCTTAAAAATATATATATATGTTTAACAGACAAAAGAAATTCATACAGGTTTGGAACAACTTAAGGGTGAGTAAATTACATTAAAATGTTTGGGAGAACTATCCCTTTAAGAAACATTTCTTATTATTATCAATGTTGAAAACTGTGGCTGCTTAAAGGAACACGCCACTATTTTTGAAAATAGGCTCATTTTCCAACTGCCCAAGAGTTAAACAGTTGAGTTTTCCCTTTTTCGAATCCATTCAGCCGATCTCCGGGTCTGGCGGTAGCACTTTTAGCGTAGCTTAGCATAGATCATTGAATCTGATTAGACCGTTAGCATCTCGCTCAAAAATGACCAAAGAGTTTCGATATTTTTCCTATTTAAAGCTTGACTCTTCTGTAGTTACATCGTGTACTAAGACTGACGAAAAATGAAAAGTTGTGATTTTCTAGGCCGATATGGCTAGGAACTATACTCTCATTCCAGCGTAATAATCAAGGAACTTTGCTGCCGTACCATGAGTGCAGCAGGCCCAATGATATTACGCAGCACCTGAAAATAGTCCCCAGCTAGGTAACTAGTTATGTTATAGCTGGGGACTATTTTCAGGCGCTGCGTAATATCATTGCGCCTGCTGCACCCATGCTGCACGCCAGACCCGGAGATCGGCTCTATGGATTCGAAAACGGTAAAACTCAACTGTTTTCCTTTAATATTTTTGTGGAAATTTTTTTTAGGATTGTTTGATGAATATAAAGTTAAAAAGCAAGTTAGCAAGTAAATAAAGTATAATAGTAGTATAAATCCACCTCTAACCGGAAGGCAAAATGGGACTTCTGAAGGACTGACAATCTTCAGTGGCTGAGATTGGAGAGATTGCACATTTAACGGTTGCTCCAGGGCTTCGCCAGCTACATCTTAATGGGAGAATGTCAAAGATAAATCCACTATTAAAGAAAAATGTCTCAGCACAGCATGTGAGAGACTCTGAAGCCAGTTGGAAGAAGGTTCTGTGGTCTTATGAGACCAAAATTGAGATGTTTGGCCATTAGAATAAGCGGCATATTTGGCATAAGCCAAACACTGCAGATCAGAAACACACCATCCCCACAGTGAAGCGCAGTGGTGGCAGCATCATGCTGTGGGAATGCCTGGCAGGCTTCTGAGGGTAGAGGGTAAAAAAATGCAGTTCAATACAGGCAAATCCTAGAGGAAAACCTGATGAAGACTGCAAGATACCTCTGGCTTGGCAGAAGATTTATTTTCCAGCAGGACAATGACAAGCATAAAGTCACAGATAAACAGCAATAACTGAAAAACAACATTTATGTCCTGGAGTGGTCATGCTCACATGTCAATCCAACTGAGTTTGAGCAACTCTGCAAAGTGGAGTATGAATATGAATGAGGGAAAATTGCAGTGGCCAGATGTGCAAAGCTAATAAGAGACCCACATACAGGCTCTGGAATTATTTCTAAAGTTGCATTTACTAAATACTGTGTGTTTTAATGTTGTAAAATTAAACAACGGGGGATACACTGTAGATTAATTAGTGCTCCTGTCAAATTTAACATTACCTTATGATCAGTTAAATATGTTCCATATTTTTGTGCTCTTGGTTGAACTGATTTAAGATCTGCAGCACAGGTTTCCATGTTGCTTTCAATATACAGACACAAAAATATCAATAAATGCTGGAGGATGGAAGACCAGCTGAGAACTGCTGCTTTAAGTTATTTTCTTATTTTCTTTAGTTAAACAGGAACTGAATATATTAACATACTAACTACAATATATGTATATATATATATATATACAGTACGGAAAGTATTGAATTTTTCATGTTATATTGCAGAGGGTATATTGAAAAACACAGTGTTGACATTTTTGCAGAAAAACTGTGGTCCTAAGTAAGAGCTCAGTATTTAGTAGAAGCACCCAGCCATGAGTCAGATGCAACTCACACCTGGAATCCTCTATTCCTCCTTGCAGAAGTTCTGTCATTTAAACTGGACAGCCATTTTTAGGTCTCTATGCTCTAAGTCAGGGCTCTGGCTTTTCAAGTTGTTGTGTTATTTTAAATTGTCTTGTTTAAAAACTGAACTCGGTTTTCGGGATACACTTGAATTCAGATTGCAAATTATGATGCTCCATGCTTCAACTGTATTTGATGAGCATTACCGCTTATTGAGTTCAGTCATAGAATATGTTCCATATTTTGTGTCTTGCACTCTTTGGTTGAACTGACTTTCTTTAATGCATCTCTGCAGCACAGTGTGGGTTCTTCTTTATGTTAGCAGTTTATATACAGGACACCTTAAAAGAATAACCTTGGCCAATACAATGCTGAGAGGCAGCTTTGACCTCATGAAGACATGCACAGCTGTAATATATAGACACTAATCAAGCAGTATAATGCTTTAAGGTTATCTTTCAGAAGAAATCTATATGAGTGTTCTGAATACTTAGACCATGTGATAACAGAAAATGAACTGATATACATTATTGAACTTAAATGATACTAACTAACTGAATATACTGTATATATATATATATATATATATATATAGACAGCATTATAAGAAGTAGAAAAATGTTTGTCCGTTAAGAAATACTATTTCGTGCCAGACATTTCTGGAAAGACATGAAGCTCTTTCAGCAGCAGCTCTCTGTGGGAATAAACGTGATTTTATTAGTGCAAAAGCTCTCTCTTGACTTGTTTATTGAAGATAACGAACACTTTTCTCAAATCAGGTTGTAAAGTTGCATTTTGCAGACAGCTAAACTGAAAACCATTACTTGGACTGCAAAGGTAAATCCAGACTTTGTGAGGAACATGTTCCCTTAATCAAAAACACTCCCCTCGAGGTTTCTGAGAGACAGCGGTGCCATTCTCTGACTGTGAATGTAATGCTTAACAGTGTTGAAAAGATCTAATTTATATGGCATTATTCATTAATACCCTCTGTGATATTGATGAGCCTCAAGATCTACACAACCCTACGAATCCAAAGTCCAATGCTACCACACCGAATCCCACCACAAAGACTGTAATTAAGCAGTAGAGCAGAGGAGATGATGGGTGTCAGGTGGTGCAGAGGTTTTCAATAAAATCAATGTTTGCCTCACAGACTCTCTGACAGCAGACAGTGTTGTCTAGCTTTGTATTGATATTTACTCGAAATCCTGTGCAGCTTGTAGTTAATTCATAACCCTCTAGTTCTGTGTGGGGTCTCAGAGACCCAAAGGCTGTTTTAATAGCTCAAAAACATACTTAATAATGAATCCGGTTGAATCTGATTATAAAGAAAATTTCAAAAACATGCATCAGACAAACCTGAACATTATATAAAAGCACAGCATCCATTATTATTTTTGGCACCAGCAACACAATTGCTCAATTCATTTTTGGATGATTGCACATCTGATATTTCTGCCGTGTCTGTGCAACGATTGGGCTTTTTATGCACAAAGTGCTTGAGCTTTTTGCCCGTACTAAAATGCATGTTAATAGAAAGCTAAGAGCTTCAGAGAGTGCTGTGCTGTCATGGCACGACATCACCTCCAGTGTTTCTAATTAGCTTATTTGGCCGGATCTGAAACAGTACGTCTTGTTAGAAAAAGCAGGAGTTTGACGTGAATTGGATATCTAAAGCCTGTGGAATCTATCAATCTGACATGGTGCTTTGTGCTGTTGATTCACAGGATGTCTAAAAGTGGATGTTTTTCATAAGTCACACTTATTTTTTTCTTTCCCTCTCTCTCAGGGACTCAAACCAATGGATCACAATGGGCTGTCAGATCCCTATGTTAAGCTGCACCTGCTGCCTGGAGCGAGTAAGGTATGTGCCTGCTCTCCCCTTGGAGATGCATTGTTTTATACAATACAAGGAGCCTTGTAGTAATATATTATGAAGAATATATATTAATATTATTATTAATAATCTTAATGATGATTCTGGTCTCTGTATTAGTTCGATGCAAAAGAGAATGTTGTTTGCTGGTTTTACAGCTGCGAAGAAGACAATAATCCAGAACTGGTTTACACCACACATGTGTAGAAAAACATATTGGATCCGTAGCCTCCTGCAAATAGTGACGTGTGAATGTACAATGGCGCGAGTCGGTGGGGCCAGGCCTTCGACCATTGATGCTTGGCAATGTTTTATGTTTAATATACGTGATTGTATAAAGGAGTGACTTTTCTGTTTTTGTTGTCCTTCCCTCTCTCCCTCCCTTTTGACTGGACCTTGAGATGTTGAGTATGTGTCTGTTGTTTTGTTTTGTTATATTTTGGATACTATGTTGTGTTATGTGTGAAAAAATAAAATTGTTGATAACAAAAAATATTATTATTAATAAAATAGAATATCTTATCATCTTAAATGCTACCTTGAGATCTAAAATGCCAGATTTTCCTTGTCACTGAACAACCCTGTTTTTGACCGGTACCCTTCTTGCTCATCCTGCCAACAATCCACTTAGCTACTGACAACATAAGACTCCTCTAAGTCATTCTCCTTCTGTATGGATCATATGTCCTACAGTACAGCTGAACTCTCCTTCACAGGGTTACAGAATAATTGAATGGGATAGGATGTCTGAGTTAACCCATTATGATTAGGAAACATCTCACAGATGTACTTGATGAAACAAAGACACGGGCGTTAATCACACCTGTTTTAATCACCGTAAGACACTTTCTACTTTTCCATGAACTTTTCTTCAATAAATGGTGTAAGAAGGTGCTTAAGCTTTATAAAATGGTGATCGCCAACCTTGGAAGGTCAAACTAAATATTATATGAGCTGTTTTATTTTCTATTAATTCTAAATGAGGTTTGCCATTTTGTAACCGTGTTATCAAAATGTGGTACATGTCTAAATGCAGAATTTAAAACCCTGATTCATGTCATTTTATTATTATATATGATTTTATTCCAGTTTCAAATCTGGAAGGTCTGGCTTCTTCTTAGATTGTGCTCATTTAGTGAACTAGTGCCAGTGAACACAACCACTAATCTACAAGCAAATCTGTCATCTCTTCCAGGCCAATAAGCTCCGCACAAAGACCCTACGCAACACTCTCAACCCCGTCTGGAGTGAGACCCTAACGTATTATGGGATAACTGATGAAGATATGGTTCGCAAAACACTCAGGTACCCAATCAGAATCTATACATTCATCACTTTTTATATGTCAAGGCTACTGACAATACAGGTGCATCTCAATAAATTAGAATGTTGTGGAAAAGTTCATTTATTTCAGTAATTCAACTCAAATTGTGAAACTCATGTATTAAATAAATTCAGTGCACACAGACTAAAGTAGTTTAAGTCTTTAGGTCTTTTAATTGTCATGATTTAGGCTCACATTTAACAAAAACCCACAAATTCACTATCTCAACAAATTAGACTACTTCATAAGACCAATAAAAAAACATTTTTAGTGAATTGTTGGCCTTCTGGAAAGTATGTCCATTTACTGTATATGTACTCAATACTTGGTAGGGGCTCCTTTTGCTTTAATTACTGCCTCAATTCGGCGTGGCATGGAGGTGATCAGTTTGTGGCACTGCTGAGGTGGTATGGAAGCCCAGGTTTCTTTGACAGTGGCCTTCAGCTCATCTGCATTGTTGGGTCTGGTGTCTCTCATCTTCCTCTTGACAATACCCCATAGATTCTCTAAGGGGTTCAGGTCAGGTGAGTTTGCTGGCCAATCAAGCACAGTAACACCATGGTCATTGAACCAGCTTTTGGTACCTTTGGCAGTGTGGGCAGGTGCCAAGTCCTGCTGGAAAAAGAAATCAGCATCTCCATAAAGCTTGTCAGCAGAAGGAAGCATGAAGTGCTCTACAATTTCCTGGTAGATGGCTGCGTTGACTGTGGACTCAGAAAACACAGTGGACCAACACCAGCAGATGACATGGCAGCCCAAATCATCACTGACTGTGGAAACTTCACACTGGACTTCAAGCAACATGGATTCTGTGCCTCTCCACTCTTCCTCCAGACTCTGGGACCTTGATTTCAAATGAAATGCAAAATTTACTTTCATCTGATAAGAGGACTTTGGACCACTGAGTTCTTTTTCTCCACAGCCCAGGTAAGATGCTTCTGATGTTGTCTCTGGTTCAGAAGTGGCTTGGTAGCCCTTTTCCTGAAGACGTCTGAGCGTGGTGACTCTTGATGCACTGACTCCAGCTTCAGTCCACTCCTTGTGAAGCTCTCACAAGTGTTTGAATCAGCTTTGCTTGACAGTATTCTCAAGCTTGCAGTCATCCCTGTTGCTTGTGCACCTTTTCCTACCCAAATTCTTCCTTCCAGTCAACTTTGCATTTAATATGCTTTGATACAGCACTCTGTAAACAGCCACACCTTTCAGTAATGACCCTCTGTGACTTACCCTCTTTGTGGAGGGTGTCAATGATTGTCTTCTAGACCATTGCCAAATCAGCTGTCTTCCCCATTATTGTGGTTTCAAAGAACAAGAGATACCCAGAATTTATACTGTATGGATGGTCATTTATTGAAACTCAAATGTTAATATTCTAATATTTTGAGATACTGATTTTTGACTTTCATGAGCTGTAAGCTCTAATCATCTAAATTAAAACAAAAAAACTTTTGAAATGATTTACTTTACATGTAATGAATCTAAAATATATGAAAGTTTCAATTTTTGAAATAAGTTACAAGAAAAAAATAACTTTTTCATGACATTCTAATTTATTGAGATGCACCTGTAACTTATCCATTGTAAAGAATTGACTTGGTTGTTAGAGTTTAGCAAAGGGTTGATTACCCCAAAAGATGCATTTGCTACGTATTGAGAGGGAAAACGGTGTTCCTATGACATATACTGTAGATGGGATCAGAAGAAAAGGATAGTAGAGAAAGCAGCACGCAAAGCAAACCAGCTTAATAAGTTTAATGAGGGCTTTTTAAAAATGTCAGTGGTGATTGAACTGAGATCCTACTTTAATAAGAAAAAAAGAGAATGTAGATGTTTTCTTAATTAAGTGTCCATGGTTACATGATTCCCATGATCCAGTTGTAATTGGGTGGGTCAGGCCCACACCAGGCCCCCATGCGGTGCTGAACCTGAGACTTAATTACAAGCTGAACAACCATTTGCCTTCAACAGCTTCAGTGATTCTTGGATCGCTGCCATACAAGTACTGAATAGAGTATAGTGGGACGTTAAGGCATTCATAAAAATAAAAAAGCCTCCAGCTGAAGGACTGGTGAATGAGGGAGAAATTTACTTCTCACTCAGTCCTCCAAAACTGATCTGTTTAGATCTGCTGTTTGGGGTGTCCATGAAACCTCTCTGTTCCTGTGCCGATGTATGACAGTAAATTGAGAGAACAGTGTTTGCTTTATCCTGTAAAATGGCATTATATTCCTTGGACATTATGTGACCCTGCAGAGCAATTATCAGGATCTAATCACTCCAATTAGCTGGCTGCTGATACCATTAGAGTTTCCTCAACATGTTTAACTGTTGCCAACAGAAACAGGAGTACAGAGAGCATTCATTTATTTTTGCCAGTGTTTTGGGGTGGTTGGATATGTGGGGTAGTAACTGTCAATATGGAAGGAAATAAAATTAAAAAATAAATAAATAAATGTATTAAACCCCTACACCAAAGAACATGTAGTTACAGGAACTTTAACTTTACAGGAGTTACTGTAAAGAACTTTACAATCCAAAATAGTTAACTCTAATAATGTGCAAGATATTTTTGTAACCTGACTCTTTAGACCTGACTCTCGTTATTTACCTTGCGTCATAATTCAAAGTGGCAGTTGCTAGAGGCCTTTAGACTCAGTGCCAACTGGTAATCAACCTATCATGACTCACCTTTGCAAACATTTTAAAGTTTTTCATGTCATATTCTTTATTTTGGCCACCCTGTTTAAGTCATATACAGTGTTGCCTGGTGATTTCACTCCAGCTGAGATGTCATTGGCCCTTTTACTGCCTCGCAAACATGACTGTTGCAAAATGGGTTGTTTTTTTACAGAGCTTGATTGTTTAGCTTGCATTGAAACCCTGTGCAGTGATTGAAATGCTGCATTAGGATAATAGCACAGACAAAGTGGCAGTAAAGATTACACCACAGAGGAGCATTAGTCTCCACTTGTGTGTATCATTACGTAACAGCTGTGTTACACACACAATATCCCTCAAATCCATTAAAAGCAGATTAACCAAGTTGCCTGAGTAGAGAACCCACTTGCCATTGTCTTTCTAGTTAAATGTTGCAAATGTAAGAAAAGGGTTTAATGTGTCAGATAATGAGGTCAAAAGTACAAGTTTTACACATAAATGGACATGTTAATTTTATCTCCTCGTGGTTAATGGAATAAATGTCAGTAAATGAAAATAACAATATTGTGTGGCTAATTAAACTCATGTCCTGCACACATTCACCTCAGTGCTGCGCATGCTGTCTGCAACACAAGTCACTACAGAAAATGGCCATCGATTACTGACAGAGCACTTTTTGGTCTTTGTCAGTGCTAACAATTTATATGGGCTGACAAAGCATTAAATGGGAATCAGATTTCAATTTGGTGTTGATTAACTCTTACTTAATATGGATTAGTTTTCTGTTAGGAAACTGCTTGCAAAGGAAGCCATTGCTCTGAGGACTTTTCTACCTACCATCAGTCTCTGTCTCAATACACCAGTATATAAAGGAAAAGTGTCCTCTGGAAGGGGGAAAATATTAACTAATGTCCCAATACTTTGGCTAGATGAGCTTGCATCTAATTAGGAATTCATAGTTTAGTGGATCATTGGAATTTCATTGGAATACCAAATACTGACTATAAAAATAATTTTTATTTGGCTTTGTAATATTTAGTTTTAAGACCATGAACAATAGTTAAGGATACCGTCGGGGGCAACTGTATTTCCCTACATTTTTGGGTTAAACAAGATTATTTAATGTGATTTTTTACAAAAAAAAAAAATTCTGTCTAAAGGACAACTTGAATGCCAGATATTTAGTCACTGGTAGCTACTCTACAGGTTTTCTTTTTTTTTTTTTGGCAGCAAGTTCAAGAGCAATTGAACTAAATGTTATAAAATATTGTGTGACAGAATTAAAAGATTGTCTGTTTTGGAAAACTATTTTTTTTACTATATTTTAGTAAAAAAAAAAGATTTAACCCCATTTCAAATAATTATACTGTAGTTTTTGCTTACACTTTTGCTTTAAACATTTTATTATGCCTGACAGCTAAAGTAATTAGTACCATATAAATGAAAAAAACTATTTAGTTACGGTAATATTATCAAAGCAGTTGATTACTTTGAGGTGTGCACCCTTGTCAGATACAGTTGATTAATTATTTTAAATAAATGCAATTCAAACTATATCTTTTTTTCTATAAATATATACAGTGCACATCATAAATGACTACACCCCCTCTGAACAAATACAAAATATATATTTTCTTAATGAATACAATTAATTAAACGATGGAAAAATGGAAAGTTATTAAACATATACTTAATAAAAACAGAGAAATATATGTAATTTATATCTGTAAAATAAGTAAATTAACCAGTTTTGTTTAAATTAAGTCTTGCGTAAATGAGTGCACCCTATTATATTATTTTTTAATTTCCCCCCAACTACCAACATAGGCATTTGTAAAACATCTTGTATTAAATAATAATTGTCTCAAAGTATATATTTTAATGGAGCTATTACTGTTGACACTTAAATACTGCAGGTTTATACCAAATGATGGCAGATAAATTGTAGTGTGTGAGTTATTAGGAAAATAATAAATCTCCTAATAGAGATGAGACTGAACAATGTGACCTGTCTCTTTTTCCTGAGCAACTTTGATGTTGCAAGACGCTAAAAAGTTTGACACCGACACCAGGTTCATGGTGGAGTGGTCTAGACGCAGGCCAGAGCGGTGAGAGCAGGCAGTTATTGTGTGAGTCGCAGGCTTTTCCCGCTGAGATTACAGCCCTGGGTTTGGAGGCTCCCAGATTTGTCTGGACTCAGTGTGAATTAATGAGGCAGAGAGTCTGCGCTTCAAAGGTCACATTTCTGTGCTTAAACGCTGCAGTAACGGCTTCATTCAACACAGCTAGAGGGAGGTGGTGCTGGGATGAAGCTGGGTGATTTAAGAGTTCGAAAGGTTGACCTGAGGCCTGGGATGAGGGTTTCTGCCTTTTTTAAAATAGCTTTTTGTGCTGTTTTTAAATGTGATCCTTTGGGATGAGGCTGTATGATGAAATGATCTGGACAAACTAACAAGTTGACTGAAATCCGTCACTGATGTTTACTGTTTTGAGGTGAAGTACAGAAGTGTGTCTGTGTGTGTCTGTAGACATCTGGATCGGGGAGGACCCACCTGATGATTCACCGTTGCTTTTCTTTAGGGCTGTCTTAGCCAGTTTCCATGGAAACCAAGTCTCCCCTCATAGGCCTTTCCCTTAGGGATCGCTCTTGTCCTTCACGTAAATAAACTGCAAATACTGGCATATTAAGCATCTCACCTCTAGCGTTTATAAAAACTACATTTTCATTATTTCCTCTTGCAGCGTTCTGGCACTTTATAGCTCCTTTAATTCTCTCAATAAAGCCTGTAGTAAAGCCCTGACGGTCTGTGCCCACATACCAGTGATAAAATTCTTGTCTTATGTCTGACTCGGTCTTGTTTGCTCTTGATCACTCTGAAAGGAGGGTACAAATGAAAAGAGACAAAGGCGCTCTCTCTAACAGGAAGAGAAATCTTCTATTTCAATTCCTCTGTAACGTCATCATTAAATCACATTGGCATTCTGTGCTCCAGTGAGTAGTGTTAACATAGTTTAAACAGAGGTTTAACATTAGTACACTGAAAAAAAATGGTGTAGAAAACAATTTTCACTCAGAAACCGATATAATTACAAAGAAAAGGCAATAGCACATTGAAATGTGAGTGAAATTTTGCAGTTGAAAGATTGAAATAGTATTTTCTTGTAAAATGTACTTCAATAATCTATGAATATTTTATTTATTTTTTATTTTCTCACAATTTATAGGTTAGTCAAGAAGTAAACGTGGCTAATGTGAATGTGTGATAAGTCACATGAATACAAGCAGTGTTTGAAGTGCTGTTGTGCTGAAAGTATGAAGGAACCACTGGGAAAACATTTTACCAGCTGACATATATTCTCACTGCATTAATATACTTGAAAATAATTATTTATATAATGCATGTGTGTTGGGCAGAGGTTTTCAAACTAGGGGTGCTATAACATTTGAGAATTGGTCCCTATACTAAAGTGTTACCATAATGTTTTGCATAATGTATTTTTAGATGTCAAAGAAAATGTGTATCAACATAAAAGAATATTGACATAATTATATATGTTTAACACAATAATTTTTAAATATCTGGCAAATTTGATATTATAGTTTAATTCTAATTTCTAAATACAGCCCTTTTTAAATCAATAGTTAATAAATACCAAATCTGCTATGATTTCCAAAAAGAAAAAGAAAAATTAACACTAAATACTATTTTAATACTATATTATTTAATAAAAAAATAACTTACTTTCCAGATAATAATTGTAATAATTAGCCAATATAAAATCCAATTTTGTATAAAACAATATAAAAGCCAAATATATATATATATTTTTAAAAAAAGTTTCTATAATATCAGACTTAATATTTCTCTCACACAGTATAAATGTGTAAAAGTCTTTATATATAAAAATATATAGCTGCCTTTATAATTTATATAGTGATGCTTAAAAAAAAACACAACCAATTTTATTTAGAGATCCTTGGCATCAAAAAGTCTGAAAAACCTCATGTTAAAATACAGGACCTGGACATGTGATATGCGCAGTCAGGAGCCTTTGTATGTAGCATCGCATATAGAGCTTTAACCTTTCAGATTGTCACATTTAAGCATAATTCATTATTATTCACAATCTTCAAATCATCTCATCTGCAGGGAAAACTTTCTGGACAGCTTCACAAAGAGCCCCACAGCACTCCTACAGAGTGTAAGTCAGACATGAACACGAAGTCAGGCTTCCGTCTTTCAGACTTTCACACAATGGAGCTCTGAGGTGTTATCTCCCTTCAGCATTCGGTCTTTCCCATTATTCACCAAACCTCATTTGCCGGCGATCTTCGTGTGTCGCCGATGAACATCAAAGTGGTGTTTTAATGGCGGGCCGAACTCCTCCTGTAGCTATGAAAAGCATGTGATTTATCTGAAAAGGCATACCTCCATTGCAACATCGTCTCAGACAGTGACAGCTCTATTCAAAGCCAAATTACCCACACAAGTGGCTCACCTCTCGTGCCTTTATACCCGAGAAAGCCTTTTAATTTACACTTGCTGTTTAAAAATACAAAAATACTATTTGCAAACACATTTTCTGGAACGTTTACAGACAATTAGATGTAGCTAGATGTGCTTCACCTCTTATTTTTTTTATTTTATGACTCAACGGGATTTATCTCTGCATATTAAAACAAAGAGGACTACAACAGAAAGCCATTAGAATATCTTTTGTTTAACCGCAGGAACCCCATCCTCTTCCATTCTCAAATAAGGAGTCTGTCTCTCAGGCAAATGTGCATAGTTTATTCATTTCCCTCACAGCATTCTTTTAGCTCAAAATATGCCTGATCTAACTTTATTACATTGTTTGGATATTACAATTTGTCCGTCTTCATGAACTTCATGAATGAAGGCATGAACTAATATAATGTTCCAACCATATTAATATATTCTTATATATTTATCAATTTAGTTTTATGTGTCTTTATATATGTGTGTGTGTGTCCTGTGCTGGCAAAATGAGTCGCAATGAGGAAATGAGTTAGTTTTATTTTTACTAGTGCTGTCAATCGATTAAAAAAAATTAATTAATCACACATTTTCTTCTGAAATTAATTGCGATTAATCCCACCTAACATTAAAGTTTTTAAATATACTTTTATATTGCAATAATTTCACATTCAATCTTCAAATTAATGTACAAACAACAAAGACAGTATATATTTTTTTCAATATTTGTTTAATGGCATCTTTTTTTTATGACTGAAGGCCAGTATCACTGATACCAATCACTGATGTCTCTATAAAATTGCCCCCCCCACCACCACCAAAATTTAACCATTACCATTCAACATTACAGTAAAATTGAAAGCTATCAATTTTAACATTTATTAGACTAAATAACTTCTAATTTAAGTGAACTTAATACAATCTTCACATAAACCCATTATAATAAATGTCATATTTACCTGTGTCCTTCAGCAGAAATTGAAATTGAAGTTATCAAACACTAAATTCTAAATTAAATATAGATGAATCCTTAAAGCTAAGTTCTTTTTTTCCTCTTCTTTGTCCTTTGATTAACAATTAAGACCGGTTAATTGCCATTACTATTATCATTACATTACAGACATCACAGCAGCTGGTTATTAGGTTATTTTGGCTGTTATTTCTTTAAGAGCTGCTGCTGCTGAACGTGACGCAGATCTGACAGTCATCATATTTTCTCTCAACACTTTTTACCTTTTCTGACCCACTTCGTCTCTACTAATGAACTGACTGATGAGTTGAATCGGGTGTTAGATGAGGGAGACAGTGCTGCGCTGCTCCAGGACATGGAGGGGACTCATTTAAAATATATTACATACATGCACAGTTTTAAGGCAGCTTTAATCACCTTTTTGGTAACTTCATGACTTAACTGATCATGACATTGCATGCATAGTTTATTTTGCGCTTTGATATGAAATGAGACAGGCTACAGCGCGCGCCGGTGTCTTTGTGCGTGCAATAGAAGACCGAGCACAGTACCGTTTCCGCACTCGTTTGACTCGCGCCTGCCGCTGAAGTGAAGCTGG
Source organism: Schizothorax lantsangensis (assembly GCA_027422415.1). Taxonomy (NCBI): domain Eukaryota; kingdom Metazoa; phylum Chordata; class Actinopteri; order Cypriniformes; family Cyprinidae; genus Schizothorax; species Schizothorax lantsangensis. The sequence continues at coordinate 25,464,133 of CM049842.1, read as the reverse complement.
AGCGTGCATCTGAAACGTCTCCCGTTTGATGTGGTCATAAGGACGTTATGCAACTGAATAAATGCCCTTCTTGTCAAGATAAATAGTGACAGAAACAGCAGTTGTGAGTGCGGTGGCCAACCCTAGCCTCGCCCCTGCGTTAAATATTTTTAACGCGTTAAACTGAAAAAATGTATAGCATGCGTTAACGTGCTAATTTTGACACCACAAATTTTTACCATTCACTATTCTCCATCACCATTAAAAAACCTTCAAAATGATGTATTAAAAATTAGAACAAAGGTGCAAATAAACAGTAGAACAAATATAAGAAAGAAACAAATTAAATAGTGCATTACTTTATACTTTTTTCATCTTACATCTAAACAGAAGCATTCAAGTAATAAAAACATATCAATCAAATGCTGTTAAAAAGTAAAAATCACTTTAATGTATTCATTACATTGATTATTAAAACTATAAGAGCGGTTTAACATAATAGAGTATGTTTGCGTGAATACTTGCCAAGACAGATATCGAAAATTCACTATGAATATTCACAAAGCTTGAATGCTGCATTGTAGCATATATCATTGTAATATTGTGAAATTTAAAACTTTTTTATATATTTTATATTTTTTATATATATTGCTCAAGTCTTCAGTGTCACATGATCCTTAAAAAATCATCTAAATATGCTGATTTGTTGCTTAAGATGCATTTCTTCTTATAAATATTTAAAACAGTTACAAAAGTGCTGCTTAATATTTTAGTGGAAACCTTTTTTCAGGATTATTTGTGTGGAATGTTCAAAACAACAGAATATATTTAAAATGTAAATCTTTTGTAACATTATACATGTCTTTACTGTCACTTTTTATCAGTTTAATACATCCTTGCTGCATAAAAGTATTAAATTCTTTCAAAAACAAAATATATTTTAGTAAGGAGGACCATTACTTTTACATCTGACTTAATATAACTTTTCTACCTCACATTATGCAGGATTGTCTTTGCAAATTTAAGGCCAGACACAAATATATCCGGCTCATGCCGAAAAACACAATGTACTGTGATTGCCTGTGAGAATAGCATTGTAGAAAAATCCCAGAACTCCCTGCACATTTATCCAAGAGAACAGTTAGCATTAAACATGCGCACTACAGTAATCAACCATAATCAAAACAAACAGAAAAAGCACTGTTCTGGAAACAGCATGAAGAGCAATCCAGCACACATGGCCATCTGGGGACACAATCATATCCACATGTAACACAGCAGAGGAAAGTGGCTTTATTTTGACATGCCTGAGTGATGCTGTAGCTGCCCCGTGCTTCATTCAAGACCTTTATCAATCTGCTGGGAAAAGAAAGTGTGATTGCCTGTTTACCTGAAAAGACTTTGGAGAGCAGAACTACTGAGCCAGGCTGAACAAGTTAGCAATAAATAGCAATGGTATGTTACAAATACAAATAAACTTTCAGATTGGAATAGAACAAGCATTCAGGAATTCATTGTTAATGCTGTGGAAAGGTAACAAATGGAAACAATGTGGATAGGGAAGTATTCTGTGCACTTCCTTACCTTATCGACTATTAAGGCCGTGTAACTCAAATCGATTGAACTGTAGACATTGCTAGACCTTATTAAGACAGACTTTGGCCCTACTGGGTTTCATCTCAGCCCCCCCTAAAAATTGGATTAGTTTTACGAGTCAATTTGAGTCTTCCTCTTACTAGTTAAGAACTTTTAAAATAGGTGGCATTGGGTAGCAGTTCAGCTCTCGTGCTCCTCTTCTCTCATCTGTATAATAAAATAAAATGCAACCAAATACATCACCGCTCAGAATGAAATCCTAGAATCTCCTTTTCTACATTAGTCTGTTTGATATATTTTATTGTTGGACATCCTGATTGGGCAATTTTCTACAAATGCATAATGCATTAAAATGTTTTTAGATCATAAACCATCAAAGACTACTCTGTAAAGTGCCCCATATGCTTGTATGTCTGTTTCTGATATTTGTTGGAGATGGGAGTTGAAGGAATCAGTCATGTTATGAGGTGTAAAGCATGAGGATTGAACCTGAGACAAGTCTAGAGTGAAAATATGTCTGAATTTTACTGTCTGGATTAGCACTGCTGGCATGAGAGACATGATGCACTGGATATAATCTGCTATTTAGCTCTTTCAGTCACCAAAACATTTCAAACACATATTCTACAAACACTGGGGTCTGGTTTTCATTTGTTAAACATATGTATGTATGTATGTATGTATATTATACTTGTTTAAAATTAAATAAATAGTTATTGTTTGACTAACTAAACTTTGAATTGTATGTAGGAGAAATCATTGGATGGCACATAGCCACAAGGAAAATAAACAGCACATAAGCTCAATTCGTTCTCGTACTTATGACATGCCAGGTTTGAATGTGCAAACACTTGAATGAGATTTGAGAGCCTAAGCAGAAGACAGTCTTTTCAGTAATTAACTTGCGTTTTGGTCTCTCCCTCGCATATGTCATATAGATTCAGGTAACTTTGAATAACACAATGTGTATGGTGTTTTTGATGTCCTTTTTGGGACTTCATGCACTTTTATTATGTGGCCAAGAGTAGCTAGGATATTCTGCAAAATATCTCAGTTTAATAGAAAGAAAGTCCTTTAGCTTTCAAATGGCATGAGAGTGAGTAAATAGTAAGATTTTCATATTTTGGTGAAATAATTGTCTTCTTTCTGCTGTTGGCCAATTCATCACCATCTTAAACACATGGATTTGTTGTTATTCTGGCCATCTGTTCTTTCTGTAAATGAGAGATATCAACAGTAAGTTTTTTTTTTCCTGTGTGAATTACTCATCTGTATCCAGTCAAATGTTATTATTGACCTGTGCAAAACTAAAAGAAGCCGTGCCTTTGTTCCTACCCCCACATATCAAGTGGTTCTTGCCGATACTGCAAATAGCACCGAAAACTCATTTCACAGTGAGCAAGCTCAATGCAAATGAACATCTATAGTAAAAAGATCCTCCCATGGAGCTTCTGCTATGGATTCTAAATATATAGGATATACTGAATAATTTGGTTCCAGTCACACTATGTATTTGACAGAGAATAAGTGCTTTTCAAAACCGTTATGAAGCACAGGTGGTGGGGAATCAGTTTGTAATGTCTGCCTTCAACACTTGACTGGATATGTGGATATGTACTCCTCCATATATTTCTTTGACTGAACGGAGTACAGATTTTATTAGTAGGTTCAGTCAGGGTCAGAACAGTTCTAGATAAGTATAAAAAAATATTTTGAAAGCTTTGAAATGGTACATCAGATTAACATGGTGATGAAAGTCTTCTCACCAGCTGCATAATTCCTTTACATGTCAAATCTACAACCCAGAACTCACAGGCAATCTTTTGTTTTCATCTAGGATTTCAGTGTGTGACGAGGACAAATTCCGCCACAACGAATTCATTGGTGAAACTCGAATCCCCTTGAAGAAACTCAAACCCAACCAGACAAAGAACTTCAGCAACTGTTTGGAGAAACAACTTCCTGTGAGTTACAGTGTTTTAGAGTTCATCTCTGGAAATGAATCAGTCTGATGACAGAAGGAGCTCAGTTGTGCTAATCATAAGTGTGGTTGTCTGTGAGTGATGGAGAAATTGAGGGAAGTTTGAAAGCTACATAAGGAGATTCAGATATCAAATTGATTAGGACGTCCAAAGTGACTCTCATTAGAATCAACATATTAATTAGAAATCAATTATCATTGGAGCAACATCCTCACATCCATCAACCATCTGAGACAAACATGACAGGCTTACAAACACCAGCAAACAATACAATGTGATAAAGCTATAGGCTGCTTGCTGCTGGAAGAAAACTAACAATGGTTTAACAATTGCAGCTTGTATCGCTTGATTCAAAACCTGCCATATCCTCGAGGGAATATATTTTAGTTTCACTAGAAATATATAACCATGAAAGTATGAGGGACACAGTCCCACACATGTGTTAGTACATGGACCATACCCTATATCTGAAATGTTATACTCTAGTCACAAACTAAAGCTATAGCTCAGCAGGAAGTCTTTCGTCAGTACCCGGGCACAGCTCTGCTAGGATCAGCACAAACTACTGCTTTATATGGTCTGGCAGGAGGAAAACGTTAATGAAAGCAATTTGATACGCTTCATTGTAGGCATTTCTTCTTCATTTGAGGGTGGTGGATGTAGGTTTGAAGGCATGATTACTGTGGTAAAGTGCTTCATGGATTGACAGGATGAGCAGGTAATGGGTGGGGGTTGATCTTATATAGTATCTTTTATCAGAGTATCTTGCTTGAAAGACAGGGGTCATATAAACCTACACATTCTCAGTAGCCGATAGAATCAATGTTGAACTGATAGAATGTTTTCTTTTATTGCTATTTATTACACGGCTCTCTGAAATGTTTGATCTCGACATTCCAAGGTTCATCTGTCTTGGCTTACAGCCTCTTGCTAGGAAATGTTTCCAACTCAATTCAATATTGTCCAGTTATTTACTTATATGCTAAGTAGCCATGTAATAAGTGGGATAATGTACATCCAGCCAGTGTACATTATAACTTTGCATCGAGGTCCTGATCTCCCTGTCAGGGTTTATTTTGTGATAATCAGATGTTTGTGCATTATCGCTTACTTGTCATGCATCTATTCAATACTTCTGCAGTATCACATGAGCAAGAACACTGTTGTTCTGAATTTGGCTGTAAGCACGAGATCGCAATGTGATATTGCTTTGATGATATTAAAGGGATAGTTCACCCAAAAATGAAAATTCTGTCATTAATTGCTCATCCTCATAACGTTCCAAATCTGCAAGATCTTCGTTCATCAGATATCATTAAAATAGTCCATGTGACATTAGTGTTTCAGCCGTAATGTTATGAAGCTACTTTTGGTGTACAGAGAAAACAAAAATAACAAAGACTGATTCGGAAGAGGAAAAGTTGATGAATAAAGTCATTATTTTTTGTTTTCTTTGCCCACAAAAAGTATTCTCGTTGCCTTATAACATTACAGTTGAACCACTGATGTTACATGGACTATTTTAACAATGTCTTTACTACCTTTCTGGGCTTTGAACGTGTTAGTTGCATTGCTGTCTATGCAGGGTCAAAAAGCTCTCGGATTTCATCAAAAATATCTTAATTTGTGTTCCGAAGATGAGCAAAGGTCTTACTGGTTTGGAACGACATGTGGGTGAGTAATTAATGACAGAACTTTAATTTTTGGGTGAACTATACCTTTAAGTAACTTAGACCCAATATTACCATTTACTTAAAGAGTTCCAAAAGAAGTCAAAGCAGAATTAACCACTGCACGTCTCCAACCAACACAATGTTATGGTGTTTTGTTCCTTAAAGTGCCCCTATTATGGATTTTTGAAAATTACCTTTCATGCAGTGTGTTACACAGCTCTAAAGTGAATGAAAACATCCTGCAAAGTTTTAAATCTGAAAGTGCATCATGTATAAAGTTATTGTCTCTCAAAATAAAGAGTCGACTCTGAATCATTGAAACGAGTCCCAAGCCGAATTATGTTGACGTCAACATGAAACATTAGCATACTGTCTGCCCACTAGTTGGTCTTTTCGCGTTGGTCTGAATGAAAATGCAAATTCATTCTTTGCCACTAGATGCCGCTTTTGGAGCAGTAAAATAGCGGTTTCCCCGGTAACTCTGTACACAAAGCAGCACAGCACAAATGCTGCTTTAAGTGAAAAAGTGAAAGTGACGTGACATACGACCAAGTATGGTGACCCATACTCGGAATTTGTGCTCTGCAATTAACCCATCCAAAGTGCACACACACAGCAGTGAACACACACACACACCGTGAAAACACACACACACACCCGGAGCAGTGGGCAGCCATTTATGCTGCGGCGCCCGGGGAGCAGTTGGGGGTTCGGTGCCTTGCTCAACGGTCTCACCTCAGTCGTGGTATTGAGGGTGAAGAGAGCGCTGTACATTCACTCCCCCCACCTACAATCCCTGCAGGACCTGAGACTCGAACTCGCAACCTTTGGGTTACGAGTCCGACTCTCTAACCATTAGGCCACGACTTCCCCTTTATGACTTGACTTTATCAGGCATTACAAGCATGATGAAATGAAAATGAGACCAATCGGACCAATCACTGCAGATTAACGTCACACAAAGGAGGGGTTTGGAAAAATGAATCGTTGAGTGAATCGTTTGGGAGTCGTTGAGCAAATAAGGTAAAAAATAAATGCATATTATAAGACAATGAAAGTGTTTTTTGACCTTGCATGCATGTCAACCTGTTGTTGGAGATTCCCAAAACCAAAATATGAACTTTTCATTACCCATAATAGGGGCACGTTTAATGATTCTGTTTTTGAATTAATCAGTTAAATGACTGATTCAATTAGCATGTTTTCTTTCACACCCATTTGCTGATGACTACCAAAAATTAATTTAATGAAATAACCAATTTTACCTGTTTTACTTTTCTTTTCTTTTTTAAATCAGGTTATTTCCTGGTGATGATGTCAAAACATAAGAATCCACGCATTCCACTAAGTATTCGATTTATTATGATAGTTGTGATGTTAAAGCATTAAAAATCCCAGTGTATGCCAAAATGTCAGCAGGAAACTTGTACATACTCTTATGCTTACAGTTTCTGTAACTGGTTTCGGCTGCACGAGATGAGAACACATTTTTATAATTTCTTGGGTCAGGAAAGAGTCAGAGTGATATATTTCCTCCTCCCCTAAAGTGAAACACCCACTCTGGCTGAATGTGCTTAAATCTGCAGAAAGGACGCATTCCTGTTACATATCACATATTACACAGCTCTGCTAGAATCAGCACAAACTACTGCTTTATCTGTTCTAGCAGGAGAAGGGAAACGTTGTGCACTTCAATAAGCTGAAAGAGCACAGGTGTAGGTGTTTACATGCTGGGCAAAATCAGGGTAATGGGCAAAAATCTAGACGTGTCGATAAGTTTATTCCTAAGCCATTTAAGACCATATGGCAATCAAGTAACAGCCCAATAAAGGAAAATGCATTTACATGACCACACCTGTTGTCAGCATAATAAGCGTAATCAGTTTAAGAACATGCATGTCAACACTTGTTTAAGCATGGGGAAAACAAATGCAACAATAAAGGAGGAAAACAAATAGAACAATAAAAAAAATGTATTAGTTAGTTTGCTCAAGATGTTGCCAAATACTGTCATCAGCATATTCTATGACAAAAATGAGAAGACAAGTTTTCAGTGGACTTTCAAAATTAGCTTTGCAAATGAAAATATATAGTTACGACGGTTTTGTTCATTTCTGTTCATTTACTTCATTTAATTTTTTTTTGTTTTTTTACCAAATGTGATTGTCAACGCCGATAGCCTCGTGACATCACCCTTGACACGGACATCTTGGGTTTGAGTCCTGGCTCGTGGATTTTTCCCAATCCCCCCCCTCTCTCTCTCTCCCTCTCTCCCATTTTGTTTCCTGTCAATACATACTCTCAAAATAAAGACAAAAATAAATCTTAAAAACAATAATAATAAATTTGGTAATCGATCTGGCAACATCAGCGCATTTTTCTGTTTGGGCTAGCAATTCATGGACAGCTTTTCTCGTGCATGAAATCACCGACATTGCCAACAAACGATGAAAATCCCGGACAATAATGACGATTCATATTGTCATGAATCGGGTGAACTGTTGTGAATCCACTTACTTGTATCCAGGGGTGTCCAAACCTTCACCTAAAGGGCCAGCGTCCTGCAGAGTTTAGCTCATATCAGCTTCTAAACACTTCGTTTCACGTCTGAAAATCTGGTTCAGATGTTTAATTAGGGTTGGAGCTAAACTCTTCTGTACCTGCATAACCAGCACATATTTGCCTAAAATTACCATTGTTTGGCAAATAAATAATTTACATACTTATTCCAAGCATTTTATTTTATAAGCCTTATGTTCCACCTCAAATGACAATATATTTATAGTAATATTAATATTTATCCAGTTCCTGAACCAATTTAAATGGCTTGGGTATGCAGAACATTCACAGCTTTATGGATTGAATGCCCCTGATGCACAGACTGACAGTGTGTCTGGAACACACAAACACAGACAAGCAGAGTGACAAAACCAGTATATATATATATATATATATATATATATATATAAATCAGTCCTATAGGACACCACTTACTCAATCAAATTAGAGGACTGAAACAGTTATATAATGACAAAAGTTTCCCTAAAGTCTTTTAGTTTTTCCAAGTTACTTTTCAGTTAGCCTTCATGAGTCAGTTTTAAAAATAAGCTTTTAAAGATCTTTTAAAGATAAGCACCACTGATTTATATCAGTCTTTCAAAAAAAAAAATGACATTAAAATTACATTTGACAGGTATGGACCCTCCAACCCTGACATTATGAGATTTCCCAGTAAGTTTTTAGAAGTTATAAAGTAGTTTTTTTTTTAGCTCTATTCACTTCTATCCATTAATTATCTTTCACCCACCTGAAAGATCAGCACAGACTGATCTGGGATCTGCTCTCAGGACTGCAGTACAGGTAGAGGTGACAAAAGTTAAACACAAAGACTGACTTGGGATGTGCTCTTAGGCCTGTGAGTGACTCCACCAGCTGGCAAACAGTATGAAGCGTGTTTGTTGTGTGAAGAGACTCAGCAATGTGTATGTGAGAGGGTGTGTGTGTGTGTGTGTGTGTGTATGTGAGGGTGTGTGTGTGAGAGAGAGACAGTGTGTGATCTCCAGTGGGGACGGAAATGAGACAGCAGTGTGTGGGGGATGAACAGAGACGCCTTCTCCACAGCTAATTAACTTCATGCTTGACGGCTTTGGTGGGTCCACAAAGTTCTGAGAACGAGAGAGAGAGAAAATTTACCTCACATTCAACAGATGAGATTGCCATAAAATGTCTAGACAAGAAAACACTGGAAAGAAGAAAGTGGTGCATGAAACTAATTGAGTGAATTAATAAATTATCTACTAGGACACAACACTTGTGTTTCAATAGAAATTTCGGCCTGTTTATGAGCTGATAATTAATGCAGCCAGATTCATAGAATTTCCACTTATAAATATATATGTATTTATATTATGTACAAGCTACATCAATCCTTTTCTTTATAGTTCTTAGCCATTGGACTGACAGCTGTGTTTTCTATTTGTCTGTATGTGTGTATCTCAACACAGATCGACAAGACCGATGACAAGTCTCTGGAGGAGCGAGGGCGCATCATGATCTCTCTGAAGTACAGCTCTCAGAAGTGTGGCTTGGTGGTGGGCATCATCCGCTGTGCCCATCTCGCTGCCATGGATGCCAATGGCTTCTCTGACCCCTATGTTAAAACGTAAGTTTTTCCTGTACCAAAAGCACAGTTCAGCTGTTCATGTGCAGGAATACTAAAATAATCAGAATTCACATAATTTGCTTTAGTGAAAATGTTTCATGTGGAACAGAAGATTTTCGTAAGGGTGTTTATCAGTCAAATTATGGTGAATATATTTATTTATGGTAACACTTTACAATAAGGTTCATTAGTTAACATTAGTTAACAACATTAGTAAATATGAACCAAGAATGAACAGTCCTTCTACAGCATTTATTAATCTTAGTTTGTTAATTTCAGCACTTACTAATGCATTATTAAAATCACAAGTTGTGTTTGTTAACATTAGTTAATGCACTGTGAACTATCATGAATAAACAATGAACAACTGTATTTTCATTAACTAACATTAATAAAGTTTAATAAATAGTGAAATAAATGCATTGTTCATTGTTTGTTCATGTTAGTTAATACATTAACTAATGTTAACAGATGACACCTTATTGTAAAGTGTTACCTTATTTATTATTCATAATGTACATTTGGAAGGGAAATATATTTATAGAAACATTTCAGTAGGTTGAAGATAATTCATGTTAACGCAGAGAATATGATTAATTGTTTTTTTAAAGAAATGCCAGCCCTAAAATGTAGTAATAATCTGCGTTCTCAGGAGAAACTGTCTGTATGTAGGTGCGCTGAACGTTAACCGGAAACTCCCGAGCCGTAATAAGTAGAACGCAGAAGTAGTTGTGCAAGTAGTCCATTACAGATATCAAAGGAAATCCAGCTTGCTGAATTTAGTAAAGTTAGAAAGTTAGAATACATCAATGTTTTTGACAAAATTACAAATAATATGTGAGAGATTTTCCCTACATAGATTAGATGCACCACAGAAAATGTAAGTAATAGTAGATGTTATGTTGAGTTCATTGGCATTAAAATGATGAGAAAAACTTCAAAATTCAACCTATGCACAGACAAATCATTCAAAAAAAGATCACTTATGCATTTAAAAAATGGGGTGAATGTTCATTTCAAGTTGACTTTAAAGTGCTGATCTGAGGGTAGAGATGGGTATCGTTAAGGTTTTAACGGTATTACTACTCTTACCGATACCGCTTATCGATCCGGTACTTTAACGGTATTCTTATCGGTACTTTTTATATATATATATATATATATATATATATATATATGACAGATTAGGAGCTGAATTAACATTGCTTTATATTCTGAAATGTAAAATAAATATTTAATTAAATGAATATAAAACATCAATTTGTAAATGCATTTTTTGTGTTTTATATACATAAGATAAGATACAGTAAGAACATGAACAAAGAAACAAAGTAAAAAAAAACTGACAAATATAATAAAACAAATATACAAATGAAATGAAATAAACAGTGCTTTCATTTTTCCATGAAGGTCTACTAATATTAATGTTCAGGTAAGTAATCGTTACAAAATAAATCTAAAAAGTAATCAAATGTAAATGAACACTGCATAGTTTTCACTGAATGTACTGATAGATTAATGCTTATTAAAGATAACGTTATTCAGATTAAGAGCTGTGGGGGATTTTCTCTCACATTTTGTTCTTTGATTACATTGATGGTCCAAGCACCAGTCTGTCACTTTAAGACAATATATTGACACACATCGGATTTTCTCCCAACTGTTCTGGTCCACTTAAGTCATAAACGGTGTTTAAGTGAATACTCTCGTAGCCGGCCATTTGGACATATTTTGTGTGTATTTGATCGTTTGGACGCGCCTGAAGCTCAAAGTGTAATTTGCCTGTCCGTTTTGGAGCGCGCTGCGCAGGCACGCACACACACACACACACACACACACACACACACACACACACACATTTCAGCCTGGGGAACAGCGTCTCTCGTGCGGATTGTACTTTCTACGTTTTATTAGCAAACATGTCCCGCAATTTAGCAACAGTAAAGACGGCATCTTACAACAATCACCGATGATGATTCAGACGTTAAGTTTTGGTTTTAGGGAGGAACGAATGCGCACCACTGTAAAGGGATGGAAGTTGTGCTAGAAGAAACGCGGCTATAATCCTTAGAAGCCAAAATCAAAAAAAAAAAAAAACTTATCTTAATATAACAGCCACAGGCCTAAATCGTAAGCAGATGTTTGAATAGTTAGTTCTCTCATCATAATTAAACAGGGCTTTCATGTTGCGCGTGCTGAAGCTCCTCTGCGTGAGCGTGATCTCGCTTCTGAATTGGGAATAGCAAAAATGCATAATAGACAAATGTTTGAATATTATTGCACATTAAAACAGCTGGCAACTCTGGTGAGAGAGAATTTGCAAGATATTGTGTATATATAGCAACAATAAATGTATGTGTGTTTTCTTAATTTCTCCAGTACCGACAGCAGAACCGATAACGTCAGAGCTTATCGATACTCCGGTCTTTCATAATTTAGCCCCGAGACCGATTTAATACCGAGTTTCGGTACCCATCCCTATCTGAGGGTAGAGTATCTTGTTGGGTGAACACCAGAAGGTTGTGGTTTTGAATGCGGGTTATGTGCAAAAAAACTTCATTATTCTGTAAAACAGGTTTTTGGTTCATTTAAAGGGGTCATGAACTCAGAAACCAAAATTCCCTTGATGTTTTGACATATAAGAGGTCACTGTACTATAAAAAACACCCTGTAAGTTTCAGAACTCAAAACTTTCTTGTTAGTCTAAAAACAGCTTATATTGAAGCCAGTCTGCCAAAACAACAACTTGTGGAATGTAGGACTCTATGATGTAATAATGTGGATAAGCACCGCCTCCGCAGAAGATCAACGCCTGCTTCTACATCACTGCCTGTTTAGCCCCGCCCACCGATTTGCGCATGTAGTGTTTACGAAAGTGGAGAACACGGAGGTCTACGCAGAAACCAAATGATAAAGATGCTCCAAAGACAAGACGCTGTGCAGTGCAAAGTTGTGGAAAAACAGTCTTTGCATTGCCTTCCTTCTGACCCAAACCTTATGAAAGAGTTGAATGAGCTTTATTTTTAATGAAGTTCCAGACCGTGTCAGTAAGAACTTGATCCTTTTTTCACTTCATTTTAGCGCGGATTCGTTTACAAACAAGGCACAATTTGATGCAGGATTTTCAGAAAGACTGAAACGAAAGATTGAAAAAGATGATACTGTGCCGGCTATATTGGATCCGACAGTAATGTCGCAACACAAGTGTGAATAACTTTGTGATCACTATTGCTTTGTCTGTTAAACATATAATTTGATATGAGTATTTATGCATTTTTAACCCAAATCATAGCAGCGTCTATCTGTGAAGGATGTAGGCTGTCAAACATACACAACTGTTAGCCAATCATATCAGTGGGCGTTTACTTCCGAGTCTACAATCCGCCACACCTATTCAAACAGATGCTGCATCCCAATTCACCTACTTATACTATGCCCTAAAAGTATGTACTCTTTTTGTGAAGGAAAAGTATACTTTTGAGTATGTAGCAGAATAGTTTTGGGACATACCACTTCTTCATAACTGCGTCTTTAACGGACACTTAAGTTACATAAAAACAGGACAGAAAATAGCCATTACGTATAAGTTATGTTTTTTTGATGTAAAAATCTTGATAAAATTATAAGTGGACCTCAGAAAACAGTACAAAATTATAAAAAAAAAAGGCTGTTCATGACCCCTTTAATATAGAGATGCTTTCAAAAGAGCTTCCAAAGATGAACATAACTGATGTTCATTGCATATGCAAACTGATATCAAAAAGTTTCTTCTTCATTTCATTAACATTTGGATATTATAATCGAATAAAATGCATACAATAAAAAAACTAAGTAAGTTAGCTGATTACTTTCAAAGTTCTTAGATATCGTTGTCAGTTCGTACTGCTGTTAACACAAGACAAGCAGATGCAATGAGACTTGTTTTCCGGTCATGCAACATTCCACATAAAGCCTATCCCACAGGAATGAGCTATGAGCTTTTGAGCAAGGCACTTAACCCCAAATATCTAAGGGATTATCTCTGCAATAAATGTACCATTAAATCACTGTGGATAAATTGCTTGCTAAATGATTTACCTACAATGTTGGATGCATGTATGTGCACATATATGTTTGTAAGGAAATCCTTAGCACATCCATTCATCCTGCCAAACACAAGCATCTAAACCATTAGTCAACGCTTAATATCAAAGCAGTTTTGTCATAAGCTTAGAATTGTGTCTTTGATAGGGAGAAATGCAAATGCATGTGTATTTTGAGGACTGGAATGTGTTGGGTGAAATGAAGCAGTGCTCTCTGCGTCAGCACACAGAGGGGATTAGAGCTCTCAACTCCCTCGCTTCCTCAATCCAACGATTTATAGAGGGATTACAGCAGTGGGGCACTATGATTTTGTTTCTTACATTTACAAACATTGGTCAATTTAACCAGCCTGGTTCTGACTCTACAAAAGCTTTGAATACTAAATTATTAATTCGTCGTTTCAACAAATAGTGCAAATCTTGTGCATTTGTGTCATTAGATCGTCTCCATCTGCAATTTTCAGATCATTCTGTCATTCCTGTTTTTCTTGCATATCTACGCACAGAGCAGTTTTCACAGATAGATATCAATTGATGTTCTCCTTTTTGGGAAGTAAATGAAATTGATTTTTCATTCATTTTAAACTACAGGTGCATTTAGTCACTAGAAAAGCTGAATAAAATAGTTGTCCAGCAGCACCATTACAAGAGCAAATGTCATTCCCTGTCAAGAGAGCTCCAGGGAGACTGTTACAATTCAAGGGAAATGAGCCTTTTACAAGTTTCACTTTTACTTTAAATGTCATTTCTGTACCATCCTGAACAAGACACTGTTTGATTCATTTCAGTTTTTTACTCTATTATTCAACTAATTCTGTTTGATTCGTAGATGGATAAAAATAAAGAATGCCATTCTACAGAAATACCTAGGGAAATTATATTATTGCCTTTACAAAATAAAACACAGGCTGTGATTATTAGGCTGCTGGGTTCACTGCCTGGATCTTCTTTAATCAGTCTGTTGGCTGTCTGTTTGTCTGGTGGTCTTTGTAAAAGAGCAAGGGACCCTCATTAAGAGGGCTTGCAGGAGTAGAGCCGCAATGAGACATTTAATGACTTCCAAGTCAGCAGACAAGTGAAGTGAGGTTGTTTAATCTTTTTTTTAAATTATTATTAAAGAATGCTCCTAGAGAAAATGGTGGAAATGTCCTGCAATGAACCTTGTTTATCCTTTCATGGCTGTTTCTTTCAGCCCTCCGTGTTTTATATACAGGAGCTGCAATGCCCTCTGGTGGACATACTGACTTATTGCATACAACAACACTATTCTGCATTTGATTCAAATGTGCTCCCAGTTTTACTGCCTTTGCTAAGGTGCAATTATTTCAGAATTATTCATGTGCTAGAAAGAAGTCAACTTAACCTTCAGTGAAAGATCAAACTAAATGCATTTCTTTTTTTCTCTCTTTATATCACCAATGTATTTCAGGTATCTCAAGCCAGATGAGAACAAAAAATCAAAGCACAAGACAGCTGTCAAAAAGAAGACGCTCAACCCTGAATTCAATGAAGTAAGATTAACCTGACCGATGCCTGATTTACAGACTCTGTACCTCACATTGTTTTTATAAATGCTAATTCCATTCTCTCTATAACAGGAGTTTTTCTATGAGATCAAGTATGCTGACCTTAGCAAAAAGACCCTGGAGGTGACCGTTTGGGACTATGACATTGGCAAATCCAATGATTTCATTGGTAGGAACTATTTACACATATGTTTAAATCTGTTTTTATATATCTTTATTTTTTATTATTATTTTAGATAATTTTATTATTAGGCTATATTTTTCATTTTTACTGTTTGCATTAAGATCTGTCATTCAATTTTACCCATACAAAATCATTTTACATTTCTTGTTGTAACTGTATAATTTGTACATTGTTTTATCAAATTATTCATAAACAAAATGAATAATTTATTTGCAAAGAACATTTAATATAATTGTCTAATATAATAATTTACTATAATTAAACAGAAAACTCCAAGACAGCAACAAATTATTTTGCTATAAACAATTACATGAAAGAGAAACTACCAGGAAAAACATCACTGTTTTTTTCATACTGATGTCATGATAATGTAATTAAGACTATCACAAAACATTCTTGCAATTTTGACAAAACCCTGTAACCCAACTGTCAAATTAAAAAGCTGAATTAGCAACCAAATGTAACAGAAAACCAAATGTTTAAGTTTGCAAAAAAAAGTGTGTACGTTATCAAAAGATGTAAGATGTTGACCCAACTGACCCTTTGCAAAAAGACCCACCTCTCTTTGTTGCTATGTCCGACAAGTCATGTCGCTCTCACACCATACATTCTCACGCAGTAAAAAACAACAATTCATCGTGGAGTAAAGAGGAAACTGACAACGCGCCGACAGACAAGTCAGCAGGTTACTTTTGGTATGAAACAAGGTCTCAGCTTTCAAATTTAGCCATTTTATAAGAAATTCAAAAAATAAATACCCTTTTGTGGCTCTTTAATGTGTCGTGACAGATCGCTGTAGAGCCTGTTTGTGGCAAATGAACCGCTCGTCTCGGGTGACCAGATTTTGCACAACCTGGTCTCACAGAATTCCGTGTAATGACCACGGACCCTTAACTCCGAATCTGTGGTGGCATCACGGAATCGCCGAAAATTCCGTGATGGGCTCACAGAAGTGATACCAATGTAAGTCAGTGACAGGCATCAGCCGTGGTCCACGCACGGATCCACTGGTTCAACACCAGCGCTGCCTCAATTGACGTGTGTGGACCACGTAAAAAGAGTGACTCCGATGCAGTTATATTTGTATATAAATTATACAAATATAAATTATATAAATTATAGAACTGGGATCGTGCTTCTGTTGTGTCATTCTGCGTGATCCCGCCTTCACTTACTGCAAGTTAATCGATAACGAATTGTGATTGGATGGCAATTTTATTCTACGACAAGCTTAGTTACTTTTGATGAGTCTGTTCTCGTGTGACAGAACACTTCTACTACTCGCTCTGATCACCCAGTCATAAATACATTTTGAAATACAGGACAAAACATGATTTTTTCCAAATAAGTCGGGAAACAAAAAAATAGAGCTAAAATACATGACTGTCCTGGGAAAAACGGGACATCTGGTCACCCTACGAATCATCTCTTCCTCTTTACTAGTTATATCACAAAATAAACATGAATGAACATCAGAGGGTATCTTGTTTCAACCGTTGAAATACACACAATTTTTCAAATACAAGTCCACCGATGTTAATCTACTACTCTCTGGTTTGTTTGTCAGACAAAATGGCAGATTGGGCGTTATAATTGGTCAGATCGCCTGTCAATCAAACTCCCTGCGAAGGGTCAATTGGGCAAGTTTTGTCAACTGGCCCGAAATTCTCTCCAGCAGGTCATCTATGTATATAGTTGAGACCTATGGGGAACCATTTACATGTGTGTTTTTTTTAGCTGTCTTAATGAACATTTCCACCCTTTCTCCAGGTGGAGTCTCTTTAGGTATAAATGCCAATGGTGAGAGGCTAAAACACTGGTTTGACTGTCTGAAAAACAAGGACAAGAAAATCGAGCGCTGGCACACATTAACCAATGAACTCCCTGGTTCAGGGTACAATGACTGAGAGGCTCTCTTTCCAGTTGATGCCCCGATGACCGCCCCTTTCCTACATGATGTCCATGTAAAGCCCAGCAGCCTGTGATGGATGGATCAACACTCCAACAGTCCACTGATTTAGAGATGGGTGCCAGTCTCTGTTCCCACATAGCACACCTGCTCGATCTCTTGTACTTTTTCTGGTGTTGAGCTTGCAGTCTGATTGTGTGGCTTGATGTGGCTTTTGGGCTTATATAAGGGTCTTTAATCACCCTGTGCTTGTACAACCTCATTGAAAATGGAGAGATGTTGTTCCGACAGCCAACAAGAGATCAGTTCCTGTTTTCAAATATTTAACCACACTCTACTGCTCTCTTTCTCCATTCTCTTGAGGTGTTATGTGTATTCAAGAATCCTGTTTACAGAAATTACCTGTCAGTAAATGTATCATTACGCGTGTGCATCATGGCAGCAAAGGGGCTCTGAAAATACACTTTCCAAAACAATATTGTTTACAGTCCAAAACCTTTCTACGTGTGTGTATCTTAAGGCCAGGGTATAACCTACACAATTGTATTTTACAGACAGATGATTGTGAAGATTATATCGGTTCGTGGAAGTTAAAGAATTGTAGTTCTTACAATGTAAACTCCCAACAAATTTAACAAGTTTTTACTTGCCCATTCTCCTAGTTTGTCTACTTAATGGATGTAATTTACCTTTTAGTTTCAGTACTCTCACTGCAAATGAGTGTGCCATTGACATTAAGACAGCACACAGCAGAGTTTTAATAGCCATTTTTATAGAGAGAAAACAGTTTACACGAGAACACACACAAATGCAGAAAATGCTCTATTCTAGAAATTAATGCTATGGATTGATTATTGATTTTGGATTAAACACTGTGCCCAAGCACTATTCATATATTGCATTAACATCTTTTACTCTAAAATGTTTCAGTCTGTAAAATCAAAAAGAAAAAAATGGACTGGGCAAACTATTGTTTTGAGATTTATTAATGGCATGTTTATATTATTCTTCCTTTGAGCATTTTAAAGAAGACTAAATATATTTTTTTTATTTCATTTAACATGTTTATTTTAATTTTGTGGCATTAAATTATAACCAGTGTATTATTTTAACCTTTCTGTATTTAGCATGCCGTCGGTGGTTATCGTAAATATTATTACTATATTATTTTTTTCCCTCATTCCCAGATTTTATTCATTAAAGTGAACTCTAGATTGGAGATAAGACTTCAGATGTTGGCCATTTATTAAACACATTGAAACTTCAAGGAGAACTGTCTACAGCCCTACGATGTATGTTCACCAACTGAGAAACCTTATCTCTCTGACACAGTTCATTGTGCAAGCCACTCCTGTGACATTTTTGTAATCTTTTTGCTTTTGTACACAAACTCTATGGCATAAAAATGCATGCAATGTTCTTGGGCTGTCATTAAAATAACTTTGCTTAATGTTTGATACTGCTGTTCTCCTCTGTAAAAAGAGAGTTCCTGCTCTTGGATGTTACAGGAATGTCAGCCTTCCTTCTCGGACTGTTTTTGTACTTTTGAACGCTATCGCATTGCCCGTCAGTTTGCTCTATTGACTGGACATGTGACTGCATGTTACAAAAAATAAATCTTGTCTTGTTTTGATCATTTTAACTCAGGCAATTGTTTGCATATGATAGTGGTTCTCTGATGAAGTCAATATATTTCTTCTGTTCACCTTAATCTTGCACCGAATGGCCGAATTATCGTGCCTTTTCTTTTGTAACAGTGTGTTTTTGCACCACTCACTTTACAGAGATTGAAATTAGCTTTTAATATGGAAACAACACAATACATATGGCATAGTTATATTCTTGTCTGTGTTACACTGTTGAAACATTGTCTCTTGGAATATGCCTCTTAAAGACACATTATGGGTATCCTTACACTGTGTGTTAGTGCCATTGATGGCATGGGTGCAAGGCTGAGGTGGAGGATGCTCGTATAACTTCAGATTCTGGTATCTGGTAGTGTTAAACATTCAGACTAAAAAAGAAACCTATTGGCTTTGTTTGCTGCCTCACTCATTGTACATCTTAAATTGCTCGTGCGTTCTTTGTTTATTTAAATGCTTATTTAAACCAAATTATAAAGATCTTTAACACGTTGTGTTTTATGTTCATTTTTGTGCACATCATGTTTATGTTGTTAAAAGCCACCTGAAGTGAAAATATCGTAGAAATATAATGAACCACTGAAAGCATTAAGGGTTTAATTATAAAGTCATTATCAAGTGCTGTCAGACACCAGAATCTGTTGTTTACTTTCATTTTTGTCCAATTTCAAAACTGTTTCAAGTATTATAGCCACAGTGTGTTTTTTACTATGGCGAATTATATTTGCTATTTACATGTTCAGAACTGGAATCCCATATCAAATAAAGTAGAAAAATAAAATGAGTTCACCTCTTTTTGTCTTGGACATTAATATCAAACTGGAAGAAAACTGTGTCCTTGGAACTCTGCTTAAAAAAAACAGAATATTAAATGAAAATGATTTAAAAAATAATGTTAGGAATCTTTATTGATTCATTAACCTATTTTAGTTGTGCCAAAAACATAAAAAAAAAGGTTTACATGAACCTCTTCCTCCATTCTTTCTATAATAATGCTTTTAAAAATTGCAATTAACACCTTTTTGCATAAAAACGTTTTATGATCTGGAAAAACTAATGACAAAGAACTTTAACCTTTGAACTCTCTTAAAAGTACAGACACCTGCAGTTCCTTCTGGGCTTCTTGCCATCTGTGGCCTGGTTCAGCCAGTGAGCCTAATAACACAACAGCTCCACCATGTGTTGTAAGCCTAGTCTCTGAGCATCATCTATAGGCCTGTTGTTGAACCTGTCTCTTTGCTGTCATTTCAGAAAAGATTGAAATAAAATCGCTTTTAATACAGGTACAGTGATGCTTTTATATCCCTACAGATCCATAAGTAATGACACATCTGGCTTTCTCATGACCTTAAAACCTTCTGAAATTTCTTTGTAGACAATATACAGTGGCATGCAAAAGTTTGGGAACCCCTTGTAGAATCTGAAAATGTGAATAATTTTAACAAAATAAGAGAGATCATACAAAATGCATGTTATTTTTTATTTAGTACTGTCCTGAGTAAGATATTTTACATAAAATATGTTTACATATAGTCCACAAGACAAAAAAATAGCTGAAATTATTCAAATAACCCCCTGCAAAAGTTTGGGATCCCTTGGTTCTTAATACTGTGTGAGGTTACCTGGATGATCCACGACTGTTCTTTTGTTTTGTGTTGGTTGTTCATGAGTCCCTTGTTTGTTCTGAACAGTTGAACTGAGCACTGTTCTTCAGACAAATCCTCCACGTTCTGTAGATTCTGCAGTTTTCCAGCATTTTTGCATATTTGAACCCTTTCCAGCAGTGACTGTATGATTTTGAGATCCATCTTTTCACACTGAGGACAATTGATGGACTCAAACACAACTATTAAAAAAGGTTCAAACATTCACTGATGCTCCAGAAGGAAACACGATGCATTAAGAGCCGGGGGGTGAAAACTTTTTGAATTTGAAGATCAAGGTAAATTGTACTTAATTTGTCTTCCGGGAAACATGCAAGTATCTTCTGTTGCTTCCGAAGGGCAGTAATAAATGGAAAAATATATATATTTCAACAAAAGAAAAAAGTTGGAAATCTTCATCCTGTTCAAAAGTTTTCAACAGCCAGCTCTTAATGGATCGTGTTTCCTTCTGGAGCATCAGTGAATGTTTGAATCTTTTTTAATAGTTGTGTTTGAGTCCATCAATTGTCCTCAGTGTGAAAAGATGGATCTCAAAATCATACAGTCACTGCTGGAAAGGGTTCAAATATGCAAAAATGCTGGAAAACTGCAGAATCTACAGAACGTGGAGGATTTGTCTGAAGAACAGTGCTCAGTTCAACTGTTCAGAACAAACAAGGGACTCATGAACAACCAACACAAAACAAAAGAACAGTCGTGGATCATCCAGGTAACCTCACACAGTATTAAGAACCAAGGGATCCCAAACTTTTGCAGGGGGTTATTTGAATAATTTCAGCTATTTTTTTGTCTTGTGGACTATATGTAAACATATTTTATGTAAAATATCTTACTCAGGACAGTACTAAATAAAAAATAACATGCATTTTGTATGATCTCTCTTATTTTGTTAAAATTATTCACATTTTCACAGATTCTACAAGGGGTTCCCAAACTTTTGCATGCCACTGTAAATTGTGAATACATACAGTATGACTCTCCCAACAAAAAGTTAGAATTTAATTTACATTTGTTGGATGAGTTGAAAAGAAGAGTGATGGAAAAGCAGTCAACAGTGCCTAGCATATGGGAACTGCCTAAAGACTACTAGAAAACCTAGCATGCACCTTATGCTGGGTACACACCACAAGATAATAGGGCTGATTTTGGGCCGATTTCTCCCCTTCCGACAATCCTAGGTAATGTCCCGATTATCTTGGTGGATTCTAAAGATTATTTTATCAGATTTTCCTGTGGTGTGAGGTGTGTTAAGAGTGACTGAATCTGCTCGGAAGAACGTCGGAGTATAAACCGACCCCGATCGCGAATCGTAAATATTCAACATGTTGAATATTTATGATCAGAAATCCTGATGTGTGGGGGGAACCCCGAGGATAAACGCACGTATGATCTGCAGATTATCACGTGAAACGAAACAATATCCAATCAGAAAGCGAGCTGACAGAAGACGGAAGCATAACAAACGCAGTCATTTCGCAGCACAAAAGGATTTGGACACTATCATTGCAATTTCTTCCTGCCATTACCAAAGACTGGGACTTTAAAGCCTTAAAGGGGTCATATAATGCGATTTAAAGTTTTCCTTTCTCTTTGGAGTGTTACAAGCTGTTTGTACATAGATAAGATCCCTGAAGATCAAAACCAAAGAGATATTCTTTATCAAAGTTAAGACTCTGCCACGCCCTCCTAAAACGACTCATTCAAACACGCCCCCGCATGTCTACGTCACGATGTGGGGAGATTTTCAGAACACCGCCCAAATGTTTATGCAAAGAAAGAGCGCGTGAATTTTATTCTCGCTGTAGTAATGTTGCTGCTGCCGGCGCAATGTCCTGGAGACGCTGTGAAAGCGAAACTACTTTCTTTGGGCTTCCAAAAGAGGATACAATTAGAAATCAGTGGTTAAGTTGTATTTACAACACTGTTCCAGAGCAGTACAACGCAAATATTAGAGTGTGTGCGTTGCGCAATTCACGGAGGACTATTTCCTGAACCTGGCAGGAGAGTAGCCTTGCTTGCTCAAAGGCTCTTTCTATAAAGTGGGGCAATTCCAACTTTGCAAGGACAGTCTGACGCTTCTGACTCACAGCCTGTAAGTACGTTTCTGCTTCTGACGATTCAAACGTGAGTTTTGAGCGGTGTAGAGTAGTGCTTGTTGTTTGTCATTTCTCCGATCACAAATGCAGACATAGTAATGTTGCATCGCGCCGCGTGAAAAGACAGTTTAAGTCATTATAATGAAAGTGAAAGTGACATATGACCAAGTATGGTGACCCTTACTCGGAATTTGTGCTCTGTATTTGACCCATCCAAAGTGCACACACACAGCAGTGAACACACACACACCGTGAACACACACCCGGAGAAGTGGACAGCCAATGCTGCGGCGTCCGGGGAGCAGTTGGGGGATCGGTGCCTTGCTCAAGGGCACCTCAGTCATGGTATTGAGGGTGGAGAGAGTGCTGTACATTCACTCCCCCCACCTACAATCCCTGCCGGACCTGAGACTCGAACTCGCAACCTTTGGATTACGAGTCCGACTCTCTAACCATTAGGCCACGACTTCCTAATCAGTAATTATGTCCCCACTGGATGCAACAACTGCCTCGTTTATAATGGGTTTTATTGTTTTAGTCTCGTCGCACCAGGAAACGCCATCACAATACAGTGAGGGGCGTAACATTTCCGTTTCACGCTTGAGGTATTCGGCCAATCACAACGCACTGGATAGCTGGCCAATCAGAGCACGCCTCAATTCTCAGAAGGATGAGGAGTTTCAGAAAGGTGGGGCATAGAGGAGCAACAATAATGTAGAGTATGTGGAAAATGTTTTTTTTTTTTTACTTTAAACCACAAACATTGCATTACACCAAATACACAAAATATTGTTCTTTTTAGCAACGTCATATGACCCCTTTAAATCTATTCTTTGAATAATTTGTAATTATTTATACTTGTTTAAGGAAATGTAATTTTCTTATTGCTTTTCATTATTTTATTTTATTTATTTATTGTTTTTTATTATTGTATTTGATGTAGGGCTGCACGATATATCGTTTCAGCATCGATATCGCGATGTGCGCATCCGCAATAGTCACATCGCAGGATGTGCGATGTTTAGTAGGCCTATACTTTTTGTTATATATATATATATATATACTGATTGTTTTCTTTGCTCACACACAGACACTGCATCTACACCAGACGCGACAGCTGTACAGAGATATCCATTTTTAAATAAATTTAGTAGCAGAGCTACTGCAAGATTTCAGTGCTGGAAATCCATTTATCCTTTGCTGAAACTTCCGCGTTGTCGAGGAGAGCGCTGATCACGGTTGCTTAGCAACGGCAGAAGCCACGAAAGCGCAAGCTCCAGAGCGCTTTGGAAAGAAGGAGAAAGCAGCGCGGCTGGTGTTTTCCACGACATGTGAACGGCCTATGGCCCCAAAGTCTGTCTGCACTCGACGCGACAAAGCTACTGTTACAAATTATTTGAAAATTTGTGTCAGTACATCATAAATAGAGCGAGGCATCAGTTAGAGCGGGGATTTAGACCGGGATTAGAGCGGGAATCTGTCGTGCCGCGCATGCATCCAGTGTAGACAGACAGCATCACTGATTATGGGTTCTACACAGTGGTGTAGTCTACGTGATACGCAGGTATACGGCGTATACCCACTAGAAAAGATCAAGGATTTCCGTATACCCACTTAAAGCGCGAGGATACGTAACAACATCTTTGTGACAGATCTTTCACACGTTCATTCATAAATTCACCCCGTCTGTGTTGCGATCAAAATCACGCTGTGTTTCTGTTGATGACCAGTGCTATTGCTCAACTCTTTCATTTCATCTGACTGGCTGAGGCCATCCTAAAAATGCACCACTTGCTGCGTGTGGCCACGAAAGCTTATCATTTGAACGTGTTTTTATGCCTTGCCCATTTAAACATTCAAAAGAGTTTCTAAGCATTCAAACAAAGGACGCGGAACAACTTAAATGAGTATTCGCGCGCAGTGTTCGGTGCACACATACAGAGCAAAGGTAAACTTAGATAAACAAACAGGTGAGAAAAAAAAAATCGGATGTGTATCATAATGGATGTATTGTCTCTTAAAGTGATAGCGCGTAATTTACTAGATGCTGTCGGTGTCCTTAATGTTAATCCAAGAAAATTAAATCAGAGAAAATCACTCACAGCTCTTTACTGAACAAGCCTACTTTGTAGTTTAACAAGAATTAATCTATATTTAATTTATACAGTGAAGACTAAGCAATGCTATTTTATATTTAATTATTCGGTTTCTGTGCCTGGACACCGACAAACTTGAAAAAACTTAAACACTGTGTAAATAGCACAAATAAATACATAGAACAAACATATATTAAACTATTTCAAACAGGGCCCACAGGTACAACCTGCACCGGGGCCCCGCAAACCCCAGCTACGGCCCAGGGAGCCGTGAAAGATCAGTCAACTGTCCCAAGCATCTTTCATGCATGCAGTCAACAGTATGTTGAGTTTCTCAGGCCAACATAACTAGCAAATAACTTCAGTAACATTAGTGTGCGGATCAATGAATGCAGGAGAAGGGGCGAGATAACACAGATAGGCCTGTGTGTGTGTCTGTGTACAGCAGTTAAACTGAAAACAATGTTTATATCTCCTTGTTTCAGATGATGAGAGAGATGAGAACTCCTGGCCAGTCTTGTGGACTGAAGGTCAGGCTAGGGAATATAAAAACAGGCACTCTTAAATGTGCATTGAAAATTGCCAGCTCATAAAACCTGTGCTCCAGGGACCATATTATTCAGGGAAAATTTTAGATGATTAACAGTAGAAAATCAGTCCAGTCTCCCCAGCTGTAAATGTCATTGGCTGTCTTGTGTTGCTTATAATAAATTGACATGTTGATATCACATAATCAGTCTTTCAGAATGCTGTCAGTTACATGTAGATGAATACTGTACACGTTAGTGTAGTGCTTATGGGGTGTCGCTTTGGGACGGGTGAGGGAGGGAAAAATCACAGTATGCTCACTACAAAAAACTAGACTACACCACTGGTTCTACAGTATTTTGTGGCGTCGCGCGCGTCAGGTGTAGACAAGGTAAGAGCCACGCAGATGCTATGGTTGTAATTTGTTTATTTTCTATGCTGATTTACTCACCTATAAAATCACCTCAATCATTGATTTTTTTTTTTCCAAACAGATTTTAAAATGTTTTTTTTTTTTTTTTTTTCTTCTTCATATCGCAATATATATTGCAGAAAAACAAAATATTGCAATGTGAGTTTTTTCAAGTATCGTGCAGCCCTAGTTTGATGTAATTTATATGTTATTGCCCTTGTATGTTCTTTGTTCTACAATTGAAATAAAAAAAAAATATATTGTTTATTCTCAAGTCTCCAGAGATTGTGAGATTTCCCGTGTTCACAGTCGGGACTCTGGTTGAAAATCTGTTGGTGTGTGGTGTGCTGTCTTTGTCACATCGCAGCACACTACACACTATAGGAGCAAAACAGTTAAATCTAGGATTTTTTTGTCCTCATGTTTGTAGTCTCTCACATTTTGAAGATCTTAGACGATTTTAAAAATCTTTTAGTGTGTACCCAGCATTAAGTGTTTTGATAACTTGATATTATTCTAAAATACTGGCCAAAAAAATTTGTGTCCAAACTTTTGAGAGATAAACCACTGTGTTTTAAAACCTTTGTGTCCATACCTCAAGATCCGATCCATTACGGATACAGAACTTCACCATTTCAGGTTGATCAGTACACACTGCCTAATAAAGCAAATGAAGAAAGATGAGCCAAGGCTTAGATGCTTATCATAGGAACAACATTTACTTCACATGTCTGAGAAACCCTCACCACATGTAAGGGAGTTCGACCGTGAGCATCAGAAACGTTAAAACTGACTCCAGCCTTCTTCCACGCCTCCATCTGTTCTGTGTCTCCAAGGAATGCAAGACTGAAAAGCACAATCCATATTGAGGAGACAATTATTGCTATTAAGGTTAACATGTTCATCAGGTAGACACCTTTTATCAAGTGCCCTCTTTTGTGAAATTAACTTCTGTATAAAAACATAATCCCACTTACCAGCACATCTCAACCCCAAGTTCCTCTGAGGATTTTTCCAAATTTGCCCCTGCAGAAATTAACAGCTCCACCACCTCCAAACTCCTAGTGATTTAAAAGGTTAATCAGTAAACGTGGGCATGCAACAGGGTTGGAAATTAACAGGAGATTGTGGCAAAAATATGACCATGCACAATTTCTGTTGCGAATGAAGTGAAATATGAAAAGTGGTGACTGTGGCATTGCATTCTAGATCTGTTCACACCGCATCACATTTCTTTTTTTTTTTTGGCAAATAAAGTTTTTTGGCAGCATTTTTAACCAATCACACATATTTATGTTGAACTTATGAATGCAGTGGCCAATCACTGACTGAATTCTGCACTCATAAATTCTTTCATTATAAACCATGAGTGCAAATTCAATGTAAGAAATTATTTTCCCAGTGTAGACAGCGTCAATGATTATAAAAGGAGTTTTTTCAAGTGTGCATAATTTGCCTTAGACGCAGAGTGCTTCAGTGTTTTATGCTTGCTTTCTGTATATAATTTACTCCCCGTTTAAATAGCTGTTTTGTTTTTCAAGCTACTACAATAAGCAATATGAAGTCTTGATTTTATAATGCAAAAAAAGCAATAAATGTTTATAAGTGGTTCTTAACTGTATAGCCGGAGTATGATAGGCTGTTTCCCCAAAAACATGTTTTGTATGTTATCTATTAATCAACATTAATAATCATTCTTACAATATCAAGAGCAATAATCAACAGCAAAAATGTAGTCATAAAATTGCAGCCCATGTAAGGAGTTCCTGTTTTTTTTAGTTTATAATTTATATTCTTTATGTGGTTTATTTACTATATATTATGCATTTGTAGTGTAAATACATGTAAGCCATACTTGAGCAACATTAAACAGTCTGTGTAAATAAACAAATGCCATGTCAGATGTGGTTTCGGTTCTACCTTTACAGTAAAAAGATGGCTTTTGTTTTGGTATATTATTCTAATATATTTAAGTAATTGATTACATTTAACTAATATAAAAACACAGAAACAATTAAGGTAATTATAAAAAATGCCCATACAAAGGTAAAAATGCCCATTGAAATCAATTCCAGGGGGCAAATATTCCCCCTTAAATGGATGTTCATTTCTGACCTTGGTATGCAATGTATATCCAGTAAAGCACACAAACGTGATAAGTACTTGCAGCGTATGGCATCTCGAAGTGGAGTTTCTTCACAACAGTCAGTGGCATTCACATCTGCTCCCTGCTGTAGCAAGAAGCGAACAGCGCTTAAATGGCCTTCTCCTGCTGCCACATGAAGAGGCGTCCGACCGCGTTCATCACCACTTGAGACATCAGCACCCTGTCATAAGAAAAATCCACAAATATACATTTATGGTGGATAAACCCTTTAAGCCCATACTTTTTTGATGTTTTTATTTCCATAGTTTTACACTGATAAAAAAAAATATTTTCATTAATACTTTTTTTATTGGTCAATATCTGAACAACAGATATACATGTATGTGTACGTATGTATATACAAATGTAAATATACACAGTACACACATTTTATGCCACACACTGCAACAAGTCGGTTTGCATGGCCGTCGTCCCAGAAGGAAGTCTCTTCTGAAGCTGGCTCACAAAAAAGCCTGCAAACAGTTTTGCTGAAGACAACCTGGCCAAGAGCATGAATTACTGGAACCATGTCCTGTGGTCTGATTAGTCTAAGGTAAACTTGTTTGGCTCAGATGATGTCCAGCATGTGTGGCGACCAGTGATGGGAATAACGGCGTTATAAATAAACGGCGTTACTAACGGCGTTATTGTTTTCAGTAACGAGTAATCAAACTAATTACTGTTTCCCCCGTTACAACGCTGTTACCGTTACTAACAATACAATGCGGCATTACTATAATTTATTATAATATTATTATCATTTTATTTTTCAGTTCATCTGAATGGATGCGCAGTGTAGCTGTATTTGACGTACCGTAAACTCTAGTGTGAAGCGCACAGCTCGCCGTAGCGTTGTCGCTCTCACACACACACACACACACACACACACGCACGCGCGCGCAAAGAAAGATACAGAGCGAGAGAATCTTTCATAACATGCAGTATTGACGCGCTACATGTAAACGATATTCTTTGTTGTGTTTTCGTGTCAAAATAACGGAGTTCCTTTGGAATTCTTCAGCTTTTAAGAACTGCCGGGTTCTCTGGTAGTGGGCGGAGCTAATGCGCAAACGACAATCTCATTGGCTGGCGCTCACCTATTATCATCCCTGTTTTGATTTCAGCAAATCATTTCGAGCGAACCCATACAACGTGATTAATATTCATGAACCCAGCAGCTCCTTTATCCTTAGTGCGTTTTATATTGTTATTAGTGGTATAATTCGTAGTAGTTTTGTTAGCTTATCAATTTTTCCCCTTTTTTATAGAAACACTAAATGACAAACAATATCTTAAGCACCACCACCAGTCCTAAGTTCAGTCAACATGACAAATATGAATTCATACTTGGCTATTCTAATTACTAAAGTTCTAACATCATATAATGCTAAATTATTATAATATCATATTATAATGCTTGACTAACTGATGCTAAGTGTCAGTAGATAAATAGTGTCGATTAATGTACAATGTTTTATAATAATAATTTATTCTATTTAGTGTCCATTTCATTCATTTAACATATTTGATATTGGGGCATTTGTATTTGACATTTGAATTTTTTTTTTAAAAAGTAACGCAATAGTTACTTTCCCTGGTAATTAGTTACTTTTATAATGATGTAACTCAGTTACTAACTCAGTTACTATTTGTGAGAAGTAACTAGTAACTATAACTAATTACTTTTTTTAAAGTAACGTGCCCAACACTGGTGGCGACGCCCTGGTGAGGAGTACCAAGAAAATTGTGCCTTGCCTACAGTCAAGCATGGTGGTGGTAGCATCATGGTCTGGGGCTGCATGACTACTGCTGGTACTGGGTAGCTGCGGTTCATTGAGGGAAACATGGATTCCAACATGTACTGTGACATTCTGAAGCAGAAGATGATGCCCTCCCTTTAGAAACTGTTTTCCAACATAACAACCACCCCAAACACACTGCCAAGATGACAGCTGCCTTGCTGCTGAAGGTGAAGGTGATGGAGTGGCCAAGTATGTCTCCAGACCTGAACCCTATTGAGCACATGTGGGGCATCCTCAAGCATAAAGTGGAGAAGCACCATGTAAGATTAAGATTATTTTTATTTGTCACATACACAATTACATAGAGAGTATATAACCAGTAGTGAAATGTATTCTCTGCATTTAACCCATCCTAAGTGAACACACACCCGGAGCAGTGGGCAGCCATGTTACAGCGCCCGGGGAATCTCTGCATTTAACCCATCCTAAGTGAACACACCCGGAGCAGTGCTATGGCGCCCGGGGAGCAGTTGGGGGTTCGGTGCCTTGCTCAAGGAGCACCTCAGTCGTGGTATTGAGGGTGAAGAGCGCGCTGTACATTCACTCCCTCCGCCTACAATCCCTGCCGGACCGGAGATTCGAACCCACAACCTTTGGATTACAAGTCCAACTCTCTAACCATTAGGCCACGACTTCCCCTGTATGACTGTAGGCCACGACTTCCCCTGTTCCCCATGTGTCTAACATCCAGCAGCTCCGTGATGTCATTATGGAGGAGTGGAAGAGGATGCCAGCAACAACCTGTGCAGCTCTGGTGAATTCCATGCCCAGGAGGATTAAGGCAGTGCTAGATAACAATGGTGCTCCTACAAAATATTGACAGTTTGGACACAGTTTTGACATGTTCACTTAGGGTGTACTCATTTTTGTTGCCAGTTATTTGGACAATAATGGTTATATGTTGAGTTATATTTAGAGGACAGTAAATTTGTACTTCTATACAAGCTGCACATTGACTATAAAATATATCCAAGTTTCATTTGTGCAGTATTGTCCCTTGAGAAATTATACTAAATTTTTGCTGAAATGTGAGGGGTGTACTCACTTTTGTGAGATACTGTATATTAATTTGTCTAGTCCTTTAACTTGCATTTCAGGCTGACATTTGTATTATGCAGGTTAGACCTAGACTAACTAACCAATTAATATCTTATTTAAGGCTCTTTGCAATCTCCCTCTATACTGCTGATGTGATACAAATAAGGAATCAAAAAGATTTACTTTTTCCTATGTGTAGTATGTAATGATATACTTAAGAGACCACTGTGAATGCACTAACTGCAAAATAGAGATGCAGATCTGGATAAAATGGAACTGACAATAAAATGACATACCGGGGGGAGTATGTATATATTCGCTATATTAATGCGAATGTTAACGCATTAATATAGTTAATGCGTTAACATTCCCAAACGCATTAACTATATCACAAAATATCTTGATTCTCACCTTTATAGATTACAGGTGCATCTCAACAAATTAGAATACTTCATAAGACCAACAAGAAAAAAACATTTTTAGTGAATTGTTGGCCTTCTGGAAAGTATGTTCATTTCACTTATATGTACTCAATACTTGGTAGGGGCTCCTTTTGCTTTAATTACTGCCTCAATTCGGCGTGGCATGGAGGTGATCAGTTTGTGGCACTGCTGAGGTGGTATGGAAGCCCAGGTTTCTTTGACAGTGGCCTTCAGCTCATCTGCATTTTTTGGTCTCTTGTTTCTCATTTTTCTCTTGACAATAATTCAGGTCTGGTGAGTTTGCTGGCCAGTCAAGCACACCAACACCATGGTCATTTAACCAACTTTTGGTGCTTTTGGCAGTGTGGGCAGGTGCCAAATCCTGCTGGAAAATGAAATCAGCATCTTTAAAAAGCTGGTCAGCAGAAGGAAGCATGAAGTGCTCCAAAATTTCTTGGTAAACGGGTGCAGTGACGTTGGTTTTCAAAAAAACACAATGGACCAACACCAGCAGATGACATTGCACCCCAAATCATCACAGACTGTGGAAACTTAACTCTGGACTTCTCCACCCTTCCTCCAGACTCTAGGACCTTGGTTTCCAAATGAAATACAAAACTTGCTCTCATATGAAAAGAGGACTTTGGACCACTGGGCAACAGTCCAGTTCTTCTTCTCCTTAGCCCAGGTAAGATGCCTCTGACGTTGTCTGTGGTTTAGGAGTGGCTTAACAAGAGGAATACGACAACTGTAGCCAAATTCCTTGACACGTCTGTGTGTGGTGGCTCTTGATGCCTTGACCCCAGCCTCAGTCCATTCCTTGTGAAGTTCACCCAAATTCTTGAATCGATTTTGCTTGACAATCCTCATAAGGCTGCGGTTCTCTCGGTTGGTTGTGCATCTTTTTCTTCCACACTTTTTCCTTCCACTCAACTTTCTGTTAACATGCTTGGATACAGCACTCTGTGAACAGCCAGCTTCTTTGGCAATGAATGTTTGTGGCTTACCCTCCTTGTGAAGGGTGTCAATGATTGTCTTCTGGACAACTGTCAGATCAGCAGTCTTCCCCATGATTGTGTAGCCTAGTGAACCAAACTGAGAGACCATTTTGAAGGCTCAGGAAACCTTTGCAGGTGTTTTGAGTTGATTATCTGATTGGCATGTCACCATACTCTAATTTGTTGAGATAGTGAATTGGTGGGTTTTTGTTAAATGTGAGCCTAAATCATCACAATTAAAAGAACCAAAGACTTAAACTACTTCAGTCTGTGTGCATTTAATTTATTTAATACACGAGTTTCACAATTTGAGTTGAATTACTGAAATAAATGAACTTTTCCACGACATTCTAATTTATTGAGATGCACCTGTATGTTGATCTATAGTGGGCGATGGTCAAAGTAACCTAATAATGTAATCTATTAACTATGCATAAAAACCTGTCTGTTTATGGGTGTCATGCCATCAGGGCCGGCGCAAGCTCAACTGCCGCTCTAGGCAAAACCCTGCCATGCCGCCCCCACTTCACTCTCACAATTAAATATGATTTTAAAGATGCATGTGAAAGACTGGAGAATTTGTTTATTGATACAACTGCATTAAAATAAAAGCAGACACGGGCATGTTTTCTGATTATTAATTTTTTTCCCCTACTGCAAAAAAATCATAATAATAATAATAATAAATAAATAACCACTAGTATATCTGCAAACGCAAATTAAGTGTACAAGCCTGAAGTGGCCATGGGAAGATTTGGGAGAATTCCCGGTGAGCAGCGCAAAACAGCTGGTGTGCACAGCTATTTGTAGTCAGGGCTTAATCTGAACAAACCCGGTCCGGATCCAGCACATCTGAATTCTGATCATCTCATTTGGCGGATCTCCTTCCTCCAATGAAAGACGTTCGTGTCAGGGTTATTATAGTTTTGCATTTTTAAATTCATTTTTATTTTAATATTGCTTTCAATTTTCGCTATAAATTTGTTTTTATTTTTTAATAATTTGGTTAATTTTAGTTTAGTTTTTATTTTGTGAACTGTTTTCTAGCCTATAGTTTTTATACAGTTTAATTTCCGTTTTAATTTTAGTTTTAGTAATTAGTTTAGCAAAATTAACAGAACACTTCCAGAGCGCAGACCAAAGATATTTTAATTTAAGCTTATTGACGCAAACCACGACACAAAATTAAAGCATGCTGAGATTGATTAGAAAACGATTATTTATTTTTGATTATTTTATTTAGTTGCTGTTGGTTTCGTTTTGTTTTAGTTTTTCATTTATTTTGAAAAAAAAAAATCTTTCTTTCTTTCTTGCCTAAATGCCTTTATTTTCGTCAAATACAAATACAGTTCTTAATACAACATATTTTACCGTTTAAACATGTATACAACATTTCTTACATTTAAACTTGTTTAACAAGCATTTTAGAAGTAAAAAAAACATTTCATAGACGCAAAAGTCATTCATGTCTGGATAGTTTTATTCGTTTTGATGACATTTATGAAAGTACATTAGGATGTTTTGCATGTAGAGTAGCCTATTGACGCCGCTCAGGTGGGGGGCGGCGCAGGAGCGGCATTACTATGAAGCAAAGTTAATTTAGATTTAGAATAACTAAGGGGTGATAACTTGTTGATATGAGTGCAGTAATTCCAAACGAATGCCCAAAAGATAAACTAAAATCTCTGTCCTTTTTGCCGCCCTGACTGTGCTGCCGCCCTAGGCGGCTGCCTAGTTCGCCTATATGCACGCGCCGGCCCTGCATGCCATAACATATTTTTAATACGACTGACTTTATATTTAATGTGAATTTAACATTGAAAGTTAATGTGAATAAAAACATTGCAAGTTAGGCTAGTAAACACTTTCATTGTACAGAAAGAGAGCAAAGAACATTTAGATTATCAAAGAACATTTTCACTGACAGTCTAGTTCAAGCACTCTCAAAAACTCCCATTAAAATCACTGAAGCAGTTTACACTATGAAATTAATATCTTACAGATTCGTACACACATTTGCACTTTGTTGTTTCTGACGAGAGAATTCGCCAGAAAGATGTATTCAGTCAGCGAGCGAGTGAAGAAAACACCGGCATTTTAGCGATGACTCTTCTGAATGCCTCTGATTGGTTATTGCATTCATAAGCTCAACGGAATCGTGTGTGATTGGTTATAATGTGCAGTGCTGTAAAAACTCGTCTGTCTCTGGCTCAGCACCAGCCAGCCAGCATCATGCCCACAGTTGCCAAGTCTGCCTTTTAGTGTTGTCAAAAGACCCGGTACTTCGGTACCAAGTCGGTACTAAAAAAATGAAAACGTCACGGTACCAAGTTTCTTTAAGTACCGGTGGTACCGAGTACCCGGTCGACCCGGTTCTTGCTGCGCTATCCGAAAGCTGCGCAGATGCGCTCTCTTCATAAAAGCACTGAGACGTGACGACATCAAAAGGAGGAAATGCATCAAACTAATAAAACACTTTAAAGACCAGACACCCGGATCAAATGAAATTTGAGTTCAAGCAGGTAAGTTTCAATTTAATATTTAATATTTAGATATTTTGTTATGAATATTATTCCATATTTGAATTTGAATGTCGGATTAAAATAAACATTGCCGTTATAGCGGAGTTAATCGTTAGCATAAGCGCGGCTAACGCTAATATAATGAGCATTAGAATGAAGTTTCTTTATTAACTACTTAATGCGCCTATAACTTTTATTAGGGTAAAAACAACAGGAGGACATGATGGTATTTACTATTGTTACACACCAGAGGCTTTTAAATGAATTGTGAATATAAAATATGCGTGTTGGAGAATGTACAAACAGTTAACAGTGTTTATGTCATATCAGTCCGTCAGAAAAAAACAGTTCTGGCCTTTTTTTTTTTTTTTTATTAATTTTTTTTTGCTAGTTAGTTGCTAGTTGTTGTTATTCTTGGCTGGATAACTAGCAGGTTTAAAAGCCCTTTAAAATTAAATATGTACACAGTTTGTATTAAATGAAAGTACAGTCAAATGTTATCTCCTGTATAGACTTTACAATGACTTCATGTTATTATCTAACATCAACTTACAGTGAGTGAACAATATATTTTTACAACATTAATTAATGTTTGTGAATGTTATTTAATACAAACACTTGATCATTCATGTTTGTTCATTGTGCATTAAATAATTTTAACAGATTGAACTTTGATTGATTGATTGATTTTATGTATTTGTACATTTTGAAATTAACCCTAAGAAGAATAATTGCAATATATAACTATTGTTTATTTGATAGGTCATGTTATCTAACAAATGGAATCTTATTGTAAAGTGTTTTTAATACTACAGTTTCCTTCCATTTGATATGCACTTGTCTTAAAATATATGTAATCTTATCTAAATTTATTATAAAAGCTGAGGTTTGTTATTTACTGAAATGTTATATTTTAGCTGGAGTCAATGATCTAATGTTGTATTTGGTCAGACTCAGCCCACTGCTTTACTAATATTATATTTTCCTTTTACAGCTGCAGGAAGATCATGAAACACCAGCAAACCCTGAAACAGACAGTTTACAGATGTTTTTCAGCGGCAGCAGAAATATGACAAAAACTTTTGGGTGGAACTTGTTTACTTTTTTCATACTTTTATTACTTGTGGAAAAACTTGAAATAATTTTAAATAAGCATAAAGAATGTCATTGGTTTTTGTGCAGTTTATTTTTGTTTAACTTTATTAATAAAAATGTGTTTTTTAATTAGCATATTTTTGTGTTTTGCTTTGGTACCGAAATTGGTACCGAGAACCGTGGATTTTCACTGGTGTTGGTACCGAATACTGAAATTTTGGTACCGTGACAACACTACCGCCTATTATACGCAGTGTTGGGCTAGTTACTCAAATAATGTAATATATTACTCATTACTAGTTACTCCTTTCAAAAGTAACATTGTTACTTTACTTATTACTTTCTGGCAACAGTAATTAGTTACACTACTAGTTACATTACTTTTTCTTCATGCCCCACAGAAGTTGTAACTGTGTATCTTCCACATAAAATTCTTCTAGAATGTTACTAACAACATATTTCTGCCTCATCATTTGACCAAAATCACATTGGATCGCAGTCAGAAGTTATTACAAACACTCAATAGTGATTGATAGTGACATTCAAGTAGAAGTGTTGTATTAATCTCATTAATTGTCATGTGTAGCTTGAAGCTAATTGTAATTTCTCCGTTTCCCATATACGATTATATTGCATTATGTATTTTATGAAATCACATAAGTTTGTAAGAAACTGTTTAATTTTCCAAAAAGATGTTTAATTATAGTAATAGCGCATGTTGATCAGAGGGATGTAATGCCAGAGTAAAGTAAAGCCACAACTTACACAACAGTGTTCAGATCATCTTTTTTCCTGACAAAATCAATATAATGCAATATTTCTATCTGCTGAATGTAAGCTTTTCCATATTCCAAGCTTGCCTGCTGCACTGGGGACATCACATGCATGTGTGAGTCGTGAAAATTATGAAAATAATCTAGGAATTATTTGATTGTTGGACTTTAAATCAGCGGGGTTGAGGCATCAAAAGTAACTAAGTAACTAAGATGTTTTATGGATGGCAACTGTAATATTATTACTGAAATCTTATTAGTAATTAGTTACACTACTAGTTACAGCAAAAAGTAATATTATTACAGCAACTAAGTTACAGTAACTAGTTACTGCCCAACACTGATTATACGCGACTTTGGGCTTCTTTTTTTGTAAAGTTGCATGAAAAAATCCCTGGTCGCGGTTTTTTGGGCTTATTTAAAAAAATATGGTTGCTTGTTAGGGAAATCTGACAAGCAACTTCGTTTCTTTATTTATGTTCGCCGTATTCTCCAATGCATTGATTGACACTCTGCCTGCTCGCAGTTAATAGCCAACCAGTGCAATAATATAAGTGCTGTAGCGTAATTTGCCAAATGTTCTGCCCCTTCATTGGAGAAAAATCACATTCAAAAAGAAGGCGCGTGACGCTGTAATCCAAGCGATGACAGAAGTAGACGTAGAGGAGTGGGATGACTTTCTTTTAGCCTAATTTTTACAATGTTTTTGTAATGTATTAATTATCACGGGCGTCGGGCTGTAATAAAAAACAAGTAGTCATGTCCTAATACTAAGAGCTTCAGAAAGGGAAGAGGATGTATGGACCAGATCTTTGCTCTGCGTAATATCATAGAGCAATGCTTGGAATGGAATACACCCCTCTACATAAATTTCGTGGACTTCAGGAAGGCCTTCGATAGTGTCCATCAAAACACCCTCTGGAAGATACTGCACTCCTATGGAATACCATCAAAGATCATCTCAATCATAAAAACATTTTATGAACATTTTGAGTGTAGTGTCATCATGGGAAACGACCTCTCTGAGTGGTTTCCCGTGCAGTCCGGAGTGAGACAGGGGTGCATCATCTCCCCTATCCTCTTCCTGGTCACCATAGACTGGATTACAACCAACACCACAGCAGACAGATCCAGAGTCATCCAGTGGACTTTGTTCTCCCAACTGGAGGATCTTGACTTCGCTGACGATCTTGCTCTCTTATCAACCAACCAGTACAATATGCAGGCTAAGACTGATAGGCTGAACAACTTTGCCAGACAAGTTGGGCTCAGTATTAACACCTCCAAAACACAAGTGATGTGTGTCAACTCCATCCCCACAGCACCCATACTTGTTAATGATGAACCACTTGAGTTTGTGGAAGATTTCACCTATTTAGGCAGTCTTATCAGTAAGGACAGCGGGGCATCTAAAGATATTAAAATAAGGCTGGGAAAGGCTCGGGGTGCCTTCTCCCAACTCTGGCCTATCTGGAGATCAAAACAATACAGCCTTAAAACGAAGATGCTCCTATATAACAGCAATGTAAAGTCCGTTCTGCTGTACGGTTCTGAGAGCTGGCGAGTTGTTAAAACAGACATGAGGAAAATGGAAGTGTTCCATAATGGATGCCTCCGACGAATATGCCAGATATTTTGGCCAAATAAGATCTCCAACAATGAACTGTACAAGAAAACGGGAAGTTGGAGCATCATCAAGGAGATTACGCACAGACGCCTGAGATGGCTGGGACATGTGTTGAGAATGGAGCAGGACCGCATCACAAAAATCGCCTTAAGATGGACACCACCTGGCAAAAGAAAACCTGGGAGGCCCAAAACCACCTGGCGCAGAACTGTGACACAAGTGTTGGAACAGATGAACCTGTCATGGGGAGAGGCCCAACATGCTGCCAGGGACCGAATGCAATGGAGAGTGCTCATTGAAGCCTTATGTCCCATAGGGAGTAAAGTAAAAAAAAAAAAATACTAAGAGTAAATAAATTTGGTTCGAATAGCCTGGTATGGCAAGATGTCTTAAAATGTTTTTCTTTTTTTAACATTTAAACTTAGACCACATTATTAGATTACCTTTTGACTTCATGAATACACATAAATGACAGCTTAATGATTTTTTTTCTTTTTTATAATATTTTTTTAATAATATTATATTTTCTTTTTTAATATGTATTATAATTTAATATAATATTTAATATAATATTTTTTTAGATATTTGTCTATAATATTTATTTGGCTTTTTTATGTCATTTATTTGATAGTTATGTATACATTATTTTATTTTAAATGGTAGAAAAAACTGTTTTTGACCTCAAAATAAAGCACTTTCCCTCTGTACATGGCTGTGGGGACGAGCAGTTTTGTGGTGCTTGGAATTCTTTATAATTAATTAAAAACAAATATTACCACATTGATGGCTCAAGAAGGTGTAATTGTTCAAATAACACATTGTTTCATTTTTAAATATAAAAAATTGTAACCATGTGTAATATTTCTGTAAAGGCTAGGGACAGAAAAATGGACATTTCCATAGAATGACCCCTATATATGTTACCGCTCTCCTTTGAAGCTCTTGTGTTTTTCTCCTTTTCCATCTCTCCAATCCTATTCTGCTCACATGTGATTGGAGATGAGTTTTGTTCCCACTTTTGTTGCAGTTTGCTGATTTTTGTAAAATAGCTTCTGTTTTTTCTTTTCAGATAAAAGAGTGGTTTCAGTTTAATATGTTGCAGGCTCATTTATTAGTTATAAATAATTGTTAATAAATAATATTGATGATAATAAATCATAAAAAAAAATATTGGGCTTGTTTTTGAAGCTGCGGTTGCTTATTTGTCTCGCGAGAGTTGGCAACAGTGGAAACAAGCAAGTTGATATTTCTACAGACAAGGGCTGTTTCTCAATAAGCGTTCTTGTCTGTACTTGTGTTCTTGTGGACTTGTGAAACGTCATCAGTCGTCGCCCAAGTACTGTTCCAATTCAAAGTTCACATCTAGCCAAGTACAGTTAAAATCCCCGGATGTGTCCTTGCTCCGCCCCTTTTATCAAGGATGCATCAGAGGTGACTTGTGCGAACTTGAGGCAGCCAGGTATCCCAGAATGCATTTCGCACCAATCAGCGAGCGTTAATGGCAGAGGGGAAAACCACAAAATTTCAAAATATTACTGTCATTGTGTCATGAAATGCCTTTCTAGGAGTATTTCAGGCGAGAATGTAGTTGTTTAAAACAAATCTGCGGTTTATTTATAAAGATAGCGGCTATTTGAAAATTTGTTTCGCCGATTTCAGAGACGTGAGTTCCAGGCGACCAGCGGGCGCTCAGTACTCATGTATCCGCCGAGAGCAGCCTCACCGCGGCTAGTCCTTCTGACATCTGCCGCTGGCTCTGATGTCTCTGTAGTGATTAAACATAAGATATAATTCGTTTTGGGTAAATCTAACAGGCAATCTTTGGTCT
The DNA here is from genome assembly GCA_027422415.1 of Schizothorax lantsangensis. Taxonomy (NCBI): domain Eukaryota; kingdom Metazoa; phylum Chordata; class Actinopteri; order Cypriniformes; family Cyprinidae; genus Schizothorax; species Schizothorax lantsangensis. The sequence continues at coordinate 25,424,350 of CM049842.1, read as the reverse complement.
CATGAATCTATTATTTATTCCAGGTCATATCGTTTTGGTTGAGCAAGTTATTTTTCATAAATTATTTATTTATTAATCGTAATACAGCGCTTATTTTGTTAACGTGACTGATTTGTTTGCTTTTGTCTTTATTTCCTATTACATAAGTCTCTTATACTTTACTTTTATAATGGCTATTATTGTTCATTAAAACTGACATTTAACAAAAAAGGCAGAGTTGTGCTTGTCATATTTCATTTTATTATACATACTGAATCAGAGTATATGTGCACATATTACCTAAACCACATATTAATGTTTTATATTTTTTAAATGAAAACGAAAAGAGGGTTGTGTTTTATATTTTGAAGAAAATGAAAAGGCAGTGGTGTTTGATATCATTTTGTTTTATTGTAATGCGTGTAACGTTACGCGTTGCATGAACCACATTTTTGTGGCAATTAATATTTTAAATGAAACAGAAAAGAGGCAACGCTGTTTGATTATAATATTTATTTTCACTGTAATGTATGTACGTTCCCTGAACTACATTTTTGCGGCTATTAATATGTTTACATGAAAACAAAAAGAGGCAGTGGTGTTTGATATCGTATTTCGTGGTATTGTAATACAGTGTAGATAACTTAGGCGAGCTGACTGACGTTATCAAGTACGCTGCTGTTCCATTTGCAGAATTACCGGACTTGTGTCCTCCGTCCCCGAGTCGACCTGCGACGAACTACCGAGGCGAAGTCCGAACTTTGCGTACTTGGTATTGAGAAACGACCATGGATTCAGTACCTCTCGTAGATGTTCCTCCAGGCCAAGAATATCTTCTTCTACAGCTGAGGAGTTCAACAGATTAGGGAAAAGGGCAAGCTGGCACGCTTTCATCTCCTGAATAAAATAAAGCAATTTGAAAATGGTAACGTTAACTTAGCCAGTTACTTGATGACACAATGGAGATTTTATTTTACAAACTGTTTGTTCAATATCACCACGCACCTAGTGATACTAACTCTGACTTACTACCAACTTAATTATTACATTCAGCATAATAGCTAACGTTAGCTCGTTTGTTCAATAATAAACAATTACTCTAACGTTACTTCGCTTTAACTAGCCAGTAACACTAACCGTCCTCACGTTATTCGTCCCAAGCCAGCCGAGGCGAAGAGAAGATGCTACAGCAGACCAATATCTATAAATGTCATCAGGTATCTCTTTTCTTGACATACAGACCCCCATAATGAAAGAATAATTTTGTCAGTCTCACAGGTTAGTAAAGGTCAAGCGTACTTGCGCGTGAACACACTGGCGCGACAATTAGTGAGTGAGGTCACGTGTCTCGCATTTGTTGGACTTTTCCAACATGTTTTATTATTATTATTACGATTATTATATCAACGAACAAGCAACTGAATAGTTTTAATTGCTTTTTATTTAATCTTTGTGTATACAATTACAAAAAAATATGGACAACAGATTATTTTTCCGCTGAACAGAAGAATAATCAATATATAAATTAAATCTCTCAACACACTTTTAGCGGAAAATATACCATGTAAAACTATTAATGTAACATCGTTTACTGCATTAATTAAAATGTATTTTTCTCAAATACTTCGAGCTTTAGTCAAGTTTAATATAAATAGATTTGTCGATTTTAATTGCTTAACGTTACAGAAACGCAGAGGAGGGTTGTGGCTAGAAGGGATACAGCTCTGACCGGAAATGGACAATGAAATTAATTTTCTACCTATTAGATTGTGTTTTATTAACGTCTACACCTACCCCAACCCTAAACCTACCCCTTACAAGAATGAAAAAATAGTAATTGTTGTACAGTGTGAGAAAAATTACGCTGTTTTGATATGCGCATGCCCAGTAGCGTTATACGTATCCCTTCTAGACTTTACCGCAGAGGAGAGCGCAGAGGCGTAAAATGTCGTAAAGTCAGATATAAAACGTGACGCTTTTCTTCCGCTGTCCTTCTCAGCTTCAACCCGCCTGCGAGCGAGTGTTCGTGAGGAAGGCAGGCTTAAAACTAGGTACTTGTTTTTTTTAATATCTGTATGGGTTATTTCTGCATTTAAGTTATCTAGGTTGTGTTCTCTTAAGTTTGTTTATGGTAACATTAAATAGGTTTGATGCAAATACTTTCTAATACGTTCTAGCGAATAGTAGACTAAGTTACACCACGTGGTGAAAACTCCTGCAGGCTCGTGTGCATGGAGAAATCTACTGAACGAAAATTATTTTTTTCAGATTACTTTTGTAGTTAAGTGCGTTAATTATCTAACACTATATTGATCCATTGTGGGTGATTTGGTCTTTGTGGGGGACACGTGTTTAAAGATTTATCGGATCTCGTAGATTGCCAAGCAGATCATCACAAGCGGAATTTCTCAAATAGGGCAAATTCCTCTATCCACTTGGCTAGAACAACACCAGGTTTGCTTTCATCATTGTAGAATCGTTACAGTGATGACAATGAGGCCTGGTATATTCTCAACATGTCTCTACTGCTGTACTTTGGGACGATATGAAAACTGATGTTCTTTTTCTCCCAACAGGGAATTCTTTGGCATCTCCATGTTGTTTGAAGTGTGTAGTAACCAACATATGCAGTATGGTAAGTGGTTTGGATTGGTTTTTAGAAAGTAAGTGCACCTTACTAGTCACGGTCTAGCCATAATGGGCTTAGGAACTAGTTCAGTGCAAAAATAACAATTCCCTTCTCTTGCAACTCACTGTTGTGGCCACCAAATAACAGTGCTACTATTGAGAAGAGACATTTTATCACAGAAAATGGTGCTTGTTTTTATCATTTACGTGTCATTTCAAATAAGATGTGTGCGCTTTCAGGTTTCGGATGACATTAATGGTCCTCCTGTGAACGGACTGGGCAATCAGGTAAGAATTTATTGGGATAATGATGAATTACTAGAGTTTTGTCATGATGATTGGCATTAATGTTCAACTGCTCTTATTAACCATGAAAGAGAATGTGCCTTTCTGAACACTCAAACTCCTTTTCATTTTGCTTAAGTGTAGACATGCTGTTCTTTTCTCATGTTTCCCTCTACTTTCAGGCTCCAGAACACAATGTGGGTGAATAGTCCTGTGAATTAATGCATAAAACGCATAATTTGTACCTGAGGAAGCTTGTCCTAATGGTAAATAAATAAATTATGCATTTTGGGAAACTGATTGATTTAAAGTGAGGTCTATCCCGACTTGCCCCTCTCAGTAGAGCGTAGTCGTTGGAAATGCCTCAGAGATAAAGTCTGTAGTATCGCTTTACCCCATGTCGCTAATATCATTAGCTTTGTGGGAAAATTCTGCAGTACATTCAATGAGATTAAAGCATGTACCTTAATTTGTAAGGCATAGCAAAGAGCGAACATCTCACTTCTGTAAATTTCCACTCTGTAGGTGTGATCTGAAGGATGTCCACTAGAAGGCGCAGCACTCTTTTTGATGTCTGGAAGTGTATTAAAGGTTTGTAATGTTAGAGTGGTTTATTAGAAATAACATGAGTCAGCACTGTTGGTATCTGCATCCAGTTGTATGTCTGACTGGAATGTTCAAATGCCAGTGCTAGAGAACCTCGGCACCCGCTCTAATTGGACCTTATGTTTGTTGTTGGGTCCTGGCGGTGGCCGAGACAAGGCCTCATCCTGAGTTTATAAGTGCTTCTTAATTGGTATGTAAAGATGGTTGAACTACAGTATTTGTAGTGTCTGATAATTTGGTTTTACTTCAATTAATCAAGCTGGAAGCCAAGCTGTGTTTGATGTAAACTTTCCTGCATAGCCTCTCTAGTGCAGTGCGGAATGGATCTGTCACTGGTGTGCTTTGCATTCTCCCACATACTCAACATGCCCCAACCCTTTACAACCCCCCGCAGTCATCCAAGATGCTCTCCGGGGAGGATAACGACACACTGCGACTTGCTCCTTTTAGAAGCCTTGTGGCATTGTTTCAATAGCTCGGTGTGTCTTGATAATCCTGACGTGTTCGTGTTGTGCCCACAGGTCCCATATGACTAGATTGAAGAATGAATGTTGGCAGCTAATCGTTCTTGCAGTACTGCAAGATGAAAAGGCATGTGTTCTTGAACGTTTCCCAGTTGCATATATGTGATAAATTTGGTCATATACCAAGGCTTTTAGGATACGTGGTTCCTGACTTGCTGTGGACATGACCAAAAATTAAAACCCATCCTAATTAGTCACTTCAGTTTTACTTCTGTTGGGATTTATTAGGAACATTTTCTTAAATGCACTTAAACTCAAAATGGGAGCTTGTACATATTTTAATTATTTAATTGTTTATGCTGTTACAGGTTTGGTGTTGGAGTGAAGGGTTTCAGCCAGAAGCCAGACTTTTCTTGGAAGGTGAGAGCTTTTCCACATCTTTGGATCACTTTCAAAGGGGGTTAGCCACTTTTCACTGGCGACCCTTAACGCTGTGATCCTACATCAGTGCCCTATGAGATGTTTTGCAGGTTTTTTGCTAAATAAACTGCTTGCTGTCTTTAGGGCAACACCTGATTCACTTAAAGCAGTATCATTGTCATTGTATTAGCACTTTCAATATGAATGCAATTTGCTTTTGTCTTTAACAGTTGGTGCTGGTGAGGAGATCATACTGCACAGGAAATCTGTAAAGCTTCTGCTTTGGAGTGTTTTGTGGTGTAGTTTTCAATAAATGAAGTATAAAATGTGGTTGAATGAGTTTTTTATATATATTTATATATATTTTTTTTTTTTTTTTTCAAAAGTGGTTAAGAACCAATGTGAAATCCCAAATATCTCCTAACGCGAGTATGTACAGTTTCTGTGAATATAATTTAGCAGTTAAACTACAGTTTTCTCATTACTAAAGCTCACCTTAGAGAGGATAACATTAAGATTTGAAGTCTCAAAGCCACATAGCCAGTGTCATGCCAGTAAGAGATTGGTTCTCAGGGCTTCATGTGGGTCATGGGGTTCAGATTAAAGGATTCTCTCTGCAGAACGCAGCTTTTAGTGCTCCACTTCTGCTTTGACAAGCTGCCTTTGAGTGTGTAACTAAGCCTTTTTGTTAGTGCTTGAATGTTCTATTGCAGTGTTTGCTCTTTGGGGAAAGTCTTAAAGTGTAGTTTTCAGCAGAGCATTTTGTTTGTAAAGTGTCTGCTTTGGAAAGATAAATTGTTCAGACCAAGCAACAGAATAGACTTAAATAGTTTATTCACTTTTTTTTTTTTTTTTTTTAAGATTAATTGATTAACTTTTACAAGCCATTTTATTCATGGATTAAATCCGTATGCAAACAGTCAAGCTTTTTGTTTTTGTCTTCAATGACAAAGGTGTAAAACTGATCCTTGAAATGAAAGATGTGATGTTAGGGTTCTTTAGCCTTTCCTCATTGTATAAAAAAACAATACAGAGAAATTCTGTACCGTCGATACAGAAGAGAAAAATTCACTGCTGGCTGAACAGTTTTTGGCTATGAAACTAAAGATTATCCGCTCAAAATACTGTTGATGGACTAATGTTCTTTTTTTAGTTTTACATATATAAAAACATTAAGTACTGACATACCTGATCTTTATATTAAAAGTCAAAGTCCAAAGCTTACCACTCTGTTTTGAGTGGTAATGCTGAAAGGAATAGCGTCTAAAGAGGAGTGCTGTCCTTTGAACTGAACAATGCCTGTCCCTGTGAGAGATCAGAGTGTCCCAGGGATCTTATCACAGCTGCACACAAAGAATGCTTGTTGTTTTATGACGCTCTGCAGCACCGGCCCTGGTTACCAATAGACAGCACTTGTGAATTATTAAACTTCTGCCTCCTTGTATTAGATGATGCACTCTGGGCCAGGACTGGGTCAATTAATGGGTGTCATGATTATTTGTTACATGTACAAATTTTTAACTGCTTTCTTTGTATATTTGTTTTTTTCCCTGTTCATGTTTTAAAATTCCAACATCTGGTTCCACATTCCACTTTTAATCTTGAAAAAGGAACAAAAGTTCCACCTACTTTTTTTTTTTTTTTTTGGTTTAGATAAAGACAACAGATTGATATTGATTGAATCCCCCATCACATCTTTTACACAGTGAATGATTAGCAAGATTTTGTTTAGGCTCAAAAAAGGTCCCATACTTTATAATCTAGCATGTTAGTGGCTTAACTGGGTCACCCTTAGTTTTGGAAACTTGACAATTTTAAGACAGGCCTTTTAATGCTAAAGTACTACTTTAATAAAAACTTAAAGAAAAAAAATCTTAAAGTATATTTTCTGTGTGGTGGGTAAAATGATCAAAATGTATATCAAACGAACATTGTCCCAGGCCCTGTGATGAAGGAGGTATAAGGTCATCTATATTGCAGTGGTTCTCAACCCTGGTCCTGGAGGTACCCCAACACTACACATTTTGCATGTCTCCTTAATCAAACACACTTGAATCAGGTCATTAGTAGAGACTCCAAGACCTGAAATTGGTGTGTCAGAGAAAGGAGACATGTAAAATGAGCATTGTTGGGGTGCCTCCAGGACCAGGGTTGGGAACCACTGATCTATCGAATAACCCACTCATTGGTCTTGGGGGAGAGGATGCCCATCAATAACACTTTTGTCCTGTAAATGTCAGCGGTGGCCATGGCCAAAATATAAGACAAGTTCAATGCCCAGCACATTTTTAAGCCAATTTTCAATGCCCCTGTGTTAAAGAAACTATTTGCTCATTTTAGTTGAATAAAGACACTGCTGAAATTTTGTCACATATTTTGAGTTTGTAATTGATTTTATAGTTAAAAATAAGGAGAATAAATAAATGCATAGCATCTTACGCAAATATATTTTTATAAAAAATTTTTTAACTTCGATTAACTTTGTATAGCTGAACTACATTTCCCAACATGCACTTCCTGTATAATTCGTCCCGCCCCCTTTTTTGAGTGACAGGTTGTTTGTTTCACTGTTACCAGCTGCTGGCCCATTCCAATCCTTGTCGGAGTGGAAACACGGGGGCCGACGGTCCTCTTTTTTTCTCCCTTCCCGTTTACCTCGTTGTGCTTTCTTTTATTTCACCCCGCTTTACTCTCTTTTCCTCGGCAGACAACTTTTCCTGTTCTCTCCCCTCCTTTCCGCTCCGTTTGAAGGTTTTAAAGCCCCGTCCATAAGCTCTAGTTATTTATTTATTTATTCATTCTTTCTTGTTTTATCAAAACGGAATAGGCAGTTATATTTTTTTAGATGTACCACAAATGAGAAGACGCAAAAGATGGAGCTGCACATTTTAGAGCACAGTTTAAAAGTAGCAAGTATAGCGAAAGAGGGCATCCAGATTTGCACTCACGGGTTAATCAAACTAGCTTTTCTGCCCTCTAAAACAAGGTAAGTAGCTTCCCGAATCAAGTTTGCGTTGTGTTAAACCTGTAATGACTGTGCGTTAAATGTCTTGGTGAAGAATCTGAGGCGGAATTACATTAGCTTAGCGCTACGCACCTCTTATGAGAGGCAGAGGCACTTCCAGCACTTCTTTACGTTTTTAATCCAAATGTCTATTTGCTCCGTGCAAGAGGCGCATGACCTCACCAAGCAAGCGGTCATGGGTGTTTTGTTCAGCGGTGATGTTATGTGTGCGGTTGCCGCTGAAGTTGGTTTGACGGTAGAGGGGTGTGTGTACGTGCTCGGGGTTGTTTTTCTTCTTGTGCGGCGGTATAAATATACGGAGGAGGATGTTGCTTTAAATCCCCCCGTCTGTGATGCTCAATGAACGATCACGTATTCAGCATCACGGCTTTGATACAGATGAAGGGGGCATCCTGATGACTTGATGTGAAGCTTATCCTTTCGGTGCTTTAATCAAAAATTGACCTGTTTTGATCAGTTTGACAGAGATCCGTATGAACTGCACTCGGTGGCGCTGGTGGAAACCTGAAAACAACTGGAAGAGGAGGGAAAAGTTGTGGCCTGAGCATGATTTGCATGCATTTGCTGCATAGGCTCACTGCCTGTGAACAGAAATGTGCTTAACACCTTTTGTGTTTGGTAATGCACATTCATTGCTGCTGGTAACGTTCTGCAGTTGTTTTCTCTCTCATACTGATGCACCCTCAGATGAGGGTCTTTGTTGAAAGACCATCTATTCATAGAGTCTCAAATGTCCCCTTGCTGTGTTTGCTTAAGCAGAGTGTGTGAGCACATCTCCAGTCCGGCTCCGGAGTCTGAACCTCAGGGAGAAACATCCTGCTCGGTCATTTAGACTCGTTAGACTGTGGACACACACAGAGGCATCTAGCTAGAGTTAAAGTGGTTAGGTTACATGTCTGCGTTAGTGTCTTTATTAAAAAAAATTGAGTGGTTTAAATCAAGGGCCTAATTCCCCTCAGCCCCTTTTATTTTGCATGTTTACTTGCTCTTGCGTTTCATAAATCTCATTTTGCAGGACTGTTCAGAATGCTTTTTTGATTCTATGCTTGTAATGGCCGTGATGTTCAGAGTATTGTTTTGAAAAGGTCTTGCTACATTCAAGAGACTGCAATTAAGCAATATCACACAAGTAGCCTGAGTGTGATGGCTTTGACAATTAAAAAAAACACCAGTCAACAACTACAAGTTGGACCTGTTTGAATAGGAAACTTTTCTTTCGAGATCAAAGATGTTTTGTCATGACTCAAAGCCTGGAACAGCAATGATGACATCACCTCCGATCGAAAGGAAAAATACTGAAAATCGCAAAGTAACGTCTCAGCAAAAACATTCAAGGTCTGCCTGCAAATGCAGGGTTATTAATTTGCGAATTGAAGATTTATCACAGTAAAAAGCTTTGCAGCTGGTCTGTTTTGAACGTTCAGGTTGTGTTTGCAGTGACATATTCCTCCTGGTGGTTTGCATCTGGCATTTATTCAGGGTTTTCTATTGTATTCAGTGCTGTGTGTCTTGCCCAGCAGGCCATGAAATCCGTTTTAAGAGCTTTTTTTTATTTTTTTTGGGATCCAAATGCAATTTCATGTAGAAATAGCATTTTTGATATGGCTTCTTTTCTGATTTTGAATCTTTAAATTGATTCTGACTTGACAAACACTTTTGTGCTAGGGGATAGGGGGACGCACTTGTTTTTCTGTCGCAGAGGCACAGCATGAATCAACTTATTTAGTGGCTGTTTGTGAAGTGTCTCGGAGTGATGCAGAATGTGCACAACACAAGGGGAGCTCTGGAAATAGTTGCTTACAGTTTGAAACATTGTTGCCAGCCCTTGGGTTGTGCTGGCTCACTCTTTGTCCAGCAAGGAGATTTTGTTTACTCTGGAAGATACAATGAAACAACACAGTTAACCAAATGCAGTGTCACCATTGAAACAAAACAAAAAACTAAATATATTTAAATATATTAGTGCTTTATTAAACACAAAAATATGTATGTGTGTGTATCTAAACATTCTTAAAATAAAAATATATTTACTTGAGATGCAAACTGAACGTTTTAAGTCTTGTTGTCTGAGAAATGTAATAAAATTGAGTGTATACTTAAAACAAGAACAAATATGTCAATGGGGTATGAAAACGTGTTTTCCCTTTGAATTAAGAGTTTTTTTTCTGGCCCCATTCATATTTTTTCTTGTTTTAATCATAAACTGATTTTATTTTAATCAATTTCCCAGAAAACAAGACAGTGGCATGACAAGACTTGTCATTTTGCTTTTCAATATATCTGGATATTTAGAGATCTTTAGACATTTGTGCTGGAAAACAAGACAAAATTACTAAGGAAGCACATCACTTTTTGCAGTGTGATCAGAAGTGGAAATTATTTCCACATTAAAGTAAAAGGTAATGGAGATCCGTTGGAAGTTGTATTTTCAAACGTTGAAGTGTTGCTAAACTTATTGTCTCCTTACACATTTACATTCACAGAACATATTGACGTGTTCCCTTTCATTTCATTGCTTAAATTGTCTTTAGCTTAAAAAGGTCTAAAATATTTACATTTACCTTTAAAATAAAAAAAAACACCCTGTTAAAAATAGAATATATTTTTCAGTGTTTCAGGTGTCGATCTGTTGAATTTCAGTAAGTCTAGTATTAAGCATTCAGTCAACATTAAAAAATAATAACTGGCCCTACTTACTCTCTTAATAGTTGCTTTTGGGCTTTTTGCACAGAATTCTTTGGTGCGCATTATTTCAAAGACAAAATGTTGTTGTAATGCTAAATCAAAGAGTATTAACTTGCTCCACCTCTGAAACTCCTTTTTGGCTGACGTCAAAAAGACTTCATGTTTTTTAACCCCTCCAACCATCTGGCTCTCTTCTAGTTTGTACCAAATCACAATACAATCAATTCCCAGTGGATAAAATCAAGGATAGGCATGCGAGTAAAATGCGAATCATTTTGATTTTGTTTGACTTTGAATTTTGATTTTAAAGGATAGTTCACAAACCAACCAACCAACAAACAAGTAAATAAAACCTTTCATTGTATGAACAAAAAAACATGTTTTTTTTTTTTTTTTACTTAAAATATCATCTTTTGTGTTTAACAGAAGAAAGTCTTACGGTTTTGGAACAACATGAGGGGGGTTTTTCATTTTGGTGTGAACAAAATGCGCATATTGTGTTGTGTATATAATAATAACAATAATAATAATAAAGTTGTTCTTCTGCTCCAGTGGCTTTCACTGGGTGATGTTGTGATGTTTTTAGACTTCAGGTAAGCAGTCTTTATTTCCAGCAAAATTATCGGATAAACAGGAACGGCTTATAAATTCAGGGATTCTCCCCTTAAAATGGAAATAAAAAGGAAGCGGTAAACATATTTTTAGATAACCTGCTGGAATCAATAATTATTTGGTTGTGCGTTTGAAATGAAGATTCAGTGTTTGTCCTCAGAGCTCAGGAACGGTTGTTATGAGCACATTTCTGAGCAGAGGCTCTGAGCGAGTGAGTCATAGCCTGTTGAAAATTTCCAATGGAGTTGTTTTGTTGTTCTGATTTAAGGGCATAAGACCTGCCTCTCTATGATTATTGCTTTGATTTTTTTTTTTTGCTCATCTCAGGACTCAAATTAGTGTAGATCCATCACATCTCTCTCTTCACTCGGTGACTCAAATTCAGCTCAAAGCTGAATGAATTCTTAGTGCTCAAGAAAGATGGATTTTTACATAGAAAAAGAAGTGAGTCAGTCTATTGCAGAGCATCTGAGCATTTCCTATTGTTCTACCCCTGCTTTAAATAAAACAATTCAAGCAGTATTTCATTAATACCATACTTTAGATATCTTTCTGCACTGCAATGCTGTCATTTCACCTTTAGGCTGAAGGGGATTTCAAATGATCACACAGCACCAGAAATGTCCGACAGCTTGCAAAAATCTTTTAAAAACTCCCCCTTCCCCCCCAGCACCACTTTGGCAGTATCAGATAAGATGCTGCTATCCAGAGTCAACAAGTCGCCTGCTTTCCCCCAGAGGCAAAATGATCCACTGTGGGTGGACAGGCCCATAAATGAGGACTCCTCTTACCTGGTGTCTGGAGTCGTTTGGGGTGCACGAGCAGCGTTATGAGCCAGCTGCGGCTGCCTAGCATTAATGCAGAAATGTATGTAGGCTTATATTTGCACAGGCACATTCAGCATAGATATAATTTTCCTGTTTTGTCATCTTTGGGGAAATAAATGATACTGTGTGCGTGAAAAGCCGATAAAATCAGCATTTAGCTGAACAATTATATTCCTGAATGATTCATTTAGAGCATTTGATAAAAGCTCTTAATTTGATATGATTATGACATCAGGGTGATACGGCTGTCCTCCTGATATCATAATAAAGAAAAAAAATAAGTTTCTTTAAATGAAAACTACTTTAGATTTTGCATAATCCTTTATTATTATTTCATTGGGGGAAAAAAGTATTTTATCAACAGCTTATTAATATTGGGGAGGAAAAAACTGACCATTTCTGGAGGGACTTGACAAATATAGCCACACCACCCCCACATATGATCACAACTCCTCGAAAACATTATTAGCATGCCTATTATTAACATATTGGCTGTTTATTAGTACTTATAAAGCACATATTCTGCATGACCATATTCTACATCCCTAATCCTATGCAATACCTGAATTTAACAGCTACTAACTATTAATAAGCAGCAAATTAGGATTTTGAGATGAATATCATCTAGCAATGGTTTGTAATAGCGAGAATTAGAACTTAAAATAAAGTGACCAAAAATATTTATAACATGAAAATAATGAATAAGATATTTACACTTAAAATATCATATCATGATTTTTTTTTTTGAAATTTCACGATTCAGGATTTTATCACGATTCTTTGTCATGTTGGTTTTACTATTTTTGCAAGTTGTCTGAGCATTACAGCCAAACTAATTTCCCTATTATAAAGACAAATCCTTTCAAGGTAACAAAAAAAAAAGTGGCAGATATTTAGGACAAAGTGGGCGACGATAAAAATCTTTGTCATTTTCTTTCTTATTAAAAAATAAGAACAAAGATACACATTACAAATACACATAATAAACAAACAGTGCTTTATTTTCAGGTACAATAGGTGTATTTAGCAGGAGCATTCAAGAAATTGAATGAACAAATATAAAAATAAAAAACTATATAGACTGATTCCTGCAGCAACTGTATTAAAGTTTTTCAGTCAAGAGTAGTGAGTGATTTTTCTCTTTACGTTTTATTGTTTTGTTAACGTTAAAGGAATAGTTACAGGTAAAAGGTAAAAATTCTGTCATCTGTCTGTCAATTTTGTCATAGTGTTTTATTTTTATACCGTCATTTACTCACTCAAGTTGTTTTAAACCTGAATGAGTTTCTTTCTTCTGCTGAACATAAATGCTGTTTTGAAGAACGTGGAAAACCAAACAGTTGCTGGTCCACAGTGACTTCCATATGATTTTTTTCCTACTGTCAAATTCAATGTGGACCAGCAACTGTTTGGTTACCCACATTCTTCAAAATGTATTCTTTTGTGTTCAGCACAAGAAAGAAATTAATACAGGTTTGGGACAACATGTGAGTGAGTAAATAATGACAGAAATTAAATTTAAGAGTGAACTATCCCTTTAATGACAGTCGACAGCATGTTTAGTACTGTCCCTTTAAGACTGCACGCATCTAATATACAGGAACGTATCCATTTCTCTCAGCTGTTTACTTTCATTTTAGACCAACTGAGTCTATATGAATGAAACATTTAACCAACCGGCAAGGCTTGTATGCAAATAATGTACTTTTGCGATCGCGAATAAGTGCAGTGTCCTGTCAGAGTAACTCAACCTCTGTATGTCGTGTTGTACAGTATATAGAGACGGAGACGCCAGAACTGTAATTGATAGAATGTGCGCTGTAGCACGATACTACAATATTTCTTCAAAAGCAGATCGTGGAGAGACTTTTATCGTCCACGATCAAAAATCGTCATATCGCACACCCCTTATGAATGTATGGTATGTAATGTTATGTATGTTCTCTACTATAGATCAGTGGATGCATCATTAAATTAAAACTTTTCTTGAAAATGGTATACTTAACTTACTGTCTAAATTCTTTATGATGTTCCGGTCCTTGGATATGACCTGTTGCTTCTCTCTTTCTCTCTTTTTTTTAAACTTACAAAATTTCCATTCAATAATGCGTCAAAGTTTAATTCTTCAAATCCCTAAGCCTGAGCAAAAGACCTGCATGCAGCCTGTGATCTCTGTGAGGCTGAGTAAATTGATGTTCATAGAAGCTTCTCAGGAATATGTTATTAACTTCTATTCATTACTCTGCTCCTTCTTGGCTCCTAATTTCCATCTCTTTCTCTCTTTGCTTCTTTCCAGATGTAAATTCTTTAGTTTAACCGAAACTCCGGAGGATTACACCATTATCGTGGATGAAGATGGTTTTAAAGGTAGGTCTTATGGTTACTCTTTTACTAAGAGTGCACTGGGTTTAGTGCAGCGAGGCAAGATTAAGTCATGTAAAGTATCACCGATTCTCTATAATTCCTTGTAGCTTGACTCGCTGCCAATGTTTGACCACATATTGCTCCATCAGCGGTCCCCCCCACATTTCCATTATGGGTTACTAGAGGCTAAGCTGTCAGTGGCTTTGGTTTTGTGGTTGATTGAGTGAATCCATGTCATTACACACTGATTACCAAGGTGAAACCCGTTTGTAGCCATGGATACCAGAAGCTCTGTGGTGCGAAATGGGTACAGGTATTTTAAAATCCCCAGAAGTTTGTGGGTTTGTTGCCAGCTTTTCTGGCCATATTTCTTTTGGATAATTATAAATCTTTAGCATGAAAGTGATAGAAGGTTTTTTGGTCCCGATCTTCCCTCATATTTGTGTGCTGTCAATTCAAGTTTGTTAGCTTTGAGACCATTTTAATGGTCTCAAAGTACTAAACATCAACAAATCTTATTTTTCCAAGAAAACAGAACAAAACTATTGGTAACTCGTTTCTGTTGTCTGTTTCAGAGCTGCCGGAGTCTGAGTATCTCAGTGTGGCCGATGCAACGTGGTTGGCTCTTAATGTGGTGTCCGGGGGCGGGAGCGCCACTAGCTCTCAACCAATCGGAGTAACAAAAATCGCAAAATCAGTCATCGCCCCATTGGCAGACCATAATATCTCAGTGTTCATGCTGTCAACATACCAGACTGATTTTATATTGGTGAGTGTCACAGGTGCTATAGAGAGCAGGAAATACTTGCCTTACTATTATATTCCAAATTTATGTACTATTGGCATTTCCACCAGAATTAAGGAATTGTTTTTTAGTCAGTTATTTTTCTCCATTAAAACAATTGACACACAAAGAATTACATGACACCATCATATAAGTAAGGAAATTCATATGTAAGCATAATTTTTATTTACTACAAATCAAATTTCAGGGATTTTAGCATAAACCTAGTTCAGGGGTCATCAGTTAGCTTGGTTCCTTCTGGACTGTGAGACAGTGGGCTTACCATTTCTACAGTTTAAGTGAGCAGTGCAATCAAACAACAGAGCGATTCACACCATAAGGTTGTAATATTTCATATCTAGCTCCAGAGTTGGTGCTTTTAAGCCCTTTTTGTTCCATGAACATTGCTTCTCCCCCCGGTTAAAAATGTAAAGCGTTGCCTTACTGATTTAAAAAAAAAAAAACAAAAAACATAACTTGGTTATTTTAACAACAGTAGTGGTGACTGTGAGCAACACAAGAACTTGATCCTTTTGTCAAAACACTGTAGAAACAAGAATGCAGCAATATCAAATGTATTTGACTCAGTCCATTAAACTAAATCAAGTTTGTGACAAATTAATGGAACCTTTACACAAAATTTTTCAGTTAGAATTATTTTAGCGTTTCATCATAAACAATGTTCTAACTGGCATTGATCCAAACCTGTTCCTGGAGGGCCACAGCTCTGCACAGTTTAGCTCCAACACTAATTAAACACACCTGAAGCAGCTAATCAAGGTCTTCAGGATTACTAGAAAGATCTGGGCAATGTTGTTGGAGCTGGCTGAAAATAAACTCTGCAGGACCTTCGCTCTTCAAGAGCAGGATTGGACACCCCTGAATTATATCATTTCTAGCATGGATAGGCAAGTAGCATAGACTGTATAAAAACAAGAAGAGATACTTTGAATTTACTAGTTAGCCTGGTGATTTGGTTTTTGCTAATGCTAAAATGTAAAAGCAATATGCTAATAGTCTGATTAAACAGCTGATCTTACATTTTAATATTTAGATCCAGATTGGCTCAACTGATGATGAAATATTTTAATGTTTTTTGGAGAAAAAATCTTATACACCACAGCTTTGGCTCAATATCTTAATCCTTGATGACTATTTTGACTTTTTTATTACTCTTTTATAAAGTACTACTGCTGATCACATGGAAATCTATCCCTGGACTGGGATAGAAAATACAGAGACTGGACCTCTTTTAAGTTTAATTTAACACCCCTGACCTAGATAAAGTCTGTGGGAAAAGGTTTGTTCTCTCTTGTGTGATTCACTTCACTTTTGGCTCATACGGCATCGCATAGAATCGTCTCTGACTTATTCTGGAGTTTACACTTACTTAGACAACCCTCATTACTTGAACTGTAGAAAATTATATGAATCCACACACGAAGAACTAAAAATCAATATAAGTATAAAAAATTACTATTCACCTTATTTTTCCTGTAGGAGCAGGCATGGCCATTTGTAAATTGAATGTGTTTGGCTTCCGGTGTCATTTGCTTCCAGATATTTTTAGCTGTTCAAAACAGCTTGTTTTGCTGCTTGATATTGCAAACTGTTATGTCTCACCATATTACTTTAATGTATTATCTTATTTATGAGCACACTGGCTTGTAGTGCAAACAGTTTTACCATTTACTGCACTTAGTTATTCTTGTTATTTCCCTACAGCGGCTAATGAACCGGAAGTCTTATTCACAGAAAACGGCTTACTTCCGCGTTGAAAAATATAACATGAGAAAAAGAAACGCAGTATATACATGACAAACACAAACTAGTCTATTGCAAAAGATTATATGAAAACAAGCATATTAGTGGTTAAAATACAGATTCACAACTTCTGTTTTATTGCACAAGTTGAAAATGTCCTTTCATATAAGTACATGGTATATGACTGTCTCATTATTGCTATTATATGTTCAAACTTAAACTATACATGCAGTAAATCCTAAGCAAATCATCACTTCTCTTTTCCTTTAACCAACCCATGTACCATGACCACAACCAGTTGCTGTCATCTCAGCACATTTCTACTTTGTGTGTTTGTGAACACATGGCCAGTCTATCAGTTGTGGAATGGTCACCAGAGCCGGTTTATGAAAATAACAAGCAATGTGGGAGCGATGGTAATCTGGGGGTAGTTATGTAAAGAGGATAAAGCCTGTGGATCAGCAGCCGCTTGGTGGAATTTACCAGAAAGTTCACGTTCCACACCAGCTGCTCCCAGCCAGAGGAATAATCACAGAGCTTTATAGAAAGAGAGGAGATGACCTGCCTCCTGTGCTCGGCCACTGGAGAGGCCATTTCCTTCTCATCCTCACCCTGTCCTTCGCTCTTGGCCTGGTTACTCAAAACTTTAAGAGCAATTCAGAAATACCCTTCTGTATCCGGCCCATCAGGCCTAGAGCACACAGATGTCTCCTTTATTTGGATCACTAAAAAAAAAAAAAAAGTGAAAGAATATTGTCTTCCAGAGGAGTTGTTGATGGGTTTAAGCTTTGCAGCCCTGGGAAATACTCACTGTTGTGTAAGGCTGAGCTAAATAGATTTGAACTATACTTAGTATGAATTAAATGCATTTTAAATATATTACTTTTTTACTAGGGGAAATATAATATCTAGAAATATTTTTAAAGCCATTAACATATTTACTGACATATAGCGTGAGACTTACAGATATAACAATGATAATATAACTTTATTTGGAGTACTATTTGTGCACATTTCTTAATATTAAGCCTAAAACTACTTGAGCACAAGTTTAACCATCATTTCATCCAAACCACCATTGTTACTTAATGCAAGTAGTAAAATATAGCAAAAATTAAAACTGTGGTTAAAATATTCAAACCATATTTTTACCAAATGAACACAAGAAGCAAGTCACTAAAGTTAAATTTAGAGACAACATAAACCTAATAGCCAAATTAAAAGCACATTAAAATTGTTGTATTTGTGATTTGCTTGCTTTTGTGTTGCCAGCCAAATTAAATAGTATATTTTAGATATATATTGTGATATATTGCCCACCCCTACTGTTGTTGTATCTGTGTAACATGTTTACTGTTGTTGAACTCTTGTTAGTTTTCTCACGAGATGGTAATGGTTCAATGTAAACCTTGAAAATGTTTCTCTAGAGCTTTTATGAGCTTATAAAATAGTCCAAGGAAACTGTATATCCGTGGATAGTTACCCTTGAAATGCTGTATGGCGCTCATTTAGTGCACCCATCAGGGCCTCACTGGAATACTATGAATTTCAGCTTAATTGGTTGCTTAAGACATCCTTATGTATTGTTTTCACTGTAATATATTCTGGGTTTGGAAGTGGTGTTTGAAATGCAAATGAACGTTCATTTGTGATGTGTTTGAGTCAGCTGGTTTTGGTTACTGAAGGAAATGGCAGAAGCGGAGTCTAAATTAAGGGTTTCTACTAGTGCATGTTTGTGTTTCTGTAAGATGAGCTCTATTGAACGTTCATACTGTTTTCATAAATTGAAACATCTGAACATTTCCGCCAGAAATGCTGAAAAATAAGCTTGATAAGATTTGTGCCTGTACTCTGTTCAGAAGTAGCACATTCTGATAACTTGCTTGGTATTTCTCATCTGTACTTCAGAAGCCACAGTACATCATGAGTGTATATTATCTAACAGGGTTTGCCACTGTCCGCAAAGAGTTTTAATGGTTTATGATTATTTGTTCTCTCTTTGAATAACTGAGCTCACTCAATCTTCATGACGATAGCTGACTTGTAGTATTTTTACTAAATGAAAAATTCTCATGCGATTCTGTCCATAGGTTCGAGAGAGGGATCTGCCCATGGTCATGCACACGCTGTCTTCAGAATTCACTCTTCTGAGGGTTGTTAATGGAGAAACAGTTGCTGCCAACAGTACCGGGGTCACCAATGGTTTTGTCAAGCCTAAACTGGGTAATCATCTGTCGTTATTCTGAGGGTGTGTCGACACGAGGCATTTTGTGCATTTGCAGTAACAAGTGATGTTGCCGAGACTTAAAGGGATAGTTCAGCCAAAAATGAAATTAATTAATTAATGAGATTAATTACTCACCCTCATGTTGTTCCAAACCCATAAGACCTTTGTTAATCTTCAGAACACAAATTAAGATATTTTTGATGAAATCCTAGAGCTTTCTGACCCTCCATAGACAGCAAATTGAACCACTGCTGTCACATGGACTATTTTAACCATGTCCTTACTATAGGCCTTGAATGTATCCGTTGCGTTGCTGTCTATGCAGGGTCAGAAAGCTCTTGAATTTAATCAAAAATATCTTAATTTGTGTTCTGAAGATGAACGAAAGTCTTATAGGTTTGGAACAACATAAGGGTGAGTAATTAATCACAGAATTTTCATTTTTGGGTGAACTATCCCTATAAACTAGTAAATCAAATGATCAGTTTAGACTCCTCGTATCCTCCTCATTTTTAATGCAAGCATAGCACGACCATTTGTCATTTGAATGTGTGAGGCTTTCAGTGTCAGCCGTTTCCAGTTATTTTACTTGTACAAACAGAATCTGTTTTGATACTTTATAGCATAAACTAGTATTATCATATTTAATTTATCATAATCATAAACACACTGGTTTGTAGCACAGATAGTTTTACCATTTACTGAACTTTATTCTTCTAGTTATTTACTAGTAGTGACTATGAATTGGAAATCTTGCACATTCAAAGAAAATAGCTCGCCTACTCATTGCAAAATCTGACTACCATGATGCAAAGGCTTGAACTTAAATTTATCACACTGAGCAATAAGATCTGAAACACCTGTTAAAAGTGTTTGTGGTGTGGTTAGGCATCAGCCTCTGCCTGTCACATTTGAGTCAATTATTGGTGTGCCCTTTGAACATACTGTGTAGACAGATCTTTTTAATATTTTTCTGTGCTCACTGGTATGTTCTGTTTAAAGTCAACATTAAACCAATTTGACACTTTTATAATAATGTTCCTGGTATTATTGTGCATAAGTTAACTGCAAACCCCATTCAGATCTGGCTTTCTAGGATTGAAAGTGGCCACTTTTCATGATCCAGTCAATTCTTGATGCAGAAATCTTGATTATTTTCAAATTTTGTCCCCCTCGCTATTTTCTCTCAGAAATATTGCATTGCAGTAGTAAATGTGGTTGTGAATGCCATGCCATGTTGACTTTAAATAGCATCTCCATCAACAGTAATGCACATTTGGTACATAGAGACAAACATGGATTTCATGGTAAAACATCAATTTAGAACATTGCTAAGCTCTTATATAGAAATATTACATAAAAATCACTGATCCTTTTCACAACATTATTTATAGCATTTTCAGTGGAAAAGGATTCCTGTGAGTCCTTAAATCCACATATATCCTTCCCTCGTGAAATATCCTGACTGACACACCAGCGATGTTTGTGTTTACAGTTTGTTAGCATTATCAACTCTTTTTCTTTTCCTCAGTCCCTCGGCCGATCATTCACCCTCTCTCCAGCCCAAGTAACATGTTCTGCGTTACCAGCCTGGACCCCGACACTCTGCCCTCGGTGGCCACGCTGCTCATGGACGTCATGTTCTACTCGGGCGGGTAAGAGCTCCGCGCGGGCCTCTCCTCCTGGCTTACATATGGCAGTAACCGAGAGCCATCTGCCAGATCTATTAGAGAATGATGATAATACACACAGGTCGCTGTAGGGAGTGTATTATGTGACGACAGGGGAGAAAAGACTGGAAACAAAATGAGCAGTGTGTATTTGTACTATTTTGCTCTTCCTTATAGTGGTTGATATTGTTTACTACTCAGACAGTGGAAACAGGCCAACAGTTAGAGGGAAAGATCAGATCAGAGTTGCCCTTTATCATACTCCTCCTCCTCCCATTATCTCTATTCCTTGTGAAAGCATCAGCTGAGTTGAGCTCTAATGAAGCTTCTTGTGTAATAACAAGAATCCCTGCTGCGCTTCATTACAGAGCGAAAGAGACCGGGGGGCAGAGCGAGGATTCTGGACACATCCGCTTTTTCTCCTTCTCGCTGATCGAGGGCTACATCTCTCTAGTTATGGATGAGCAAACCACCCGGAGGTTAGACCACCCAGCCCTGCATCTAACACACTATTAATGTCAACATGAAAACACAATTGACCCTATTTACTTTCTCAATACACACCCCTGGTCTTGTGCATGAATCAGCAGTGCATGCTATTACAAAGGAGAAAGGGTTTTATTTTTGTATAAATATACCCTACTATTATTTTCCAACCTATTTCTTCCAGCCACCTAACACTTGTATTAAACACCCATTTTCCAAATAATTCCCAATCCATAAAATCTTTTTTTCATTGTTCACATGGAAATATCACATTAAAGGGATAGTTCACCCAAAAATGAAAACTCTCATTATTTAGACACCCTCATGTCGTTACAAATTGATCAATGTTATTTTATAGAAATAAAAGCCAAAATTAAATCTGTATTAAAAGTGATCATGTCTCTTCAGAAGATTTAATCAAACTGATCAATTCATATGGATTACTTGTACTATCTCTACAAACAAAAAAAGTTACGGTTTTGTGGGTAGAAATCTCTTAGGTTTCTTTAAAAATCTTAATTTGTGTTCAAAGATAAATGAAAGTCTAATGGGTTTGGAACGACATGAGGGTGAGTAATTGATGACAATTTAAATTTTTGGAAAAAAGTCCCTTTAACAGAAGTAAAAAGGCTTGAAATGTAATTTCATGTTGACTTTAAGGAACTGAAACATTCATTTTGTATATACACTGCAATATTGGACCTGGATGGGTTGTAAAGTGGATTTCTTTGTCTTTTGACTCTGGCGCTTAAACTGTCTGCGGTGCTTTCATCAGAATTGTCCAACTATTTAAAAATACCAATCTTTTAGCTTGAAGACTGTTGAATCACCATGTCTTTGTGTGTGTGGCTAAAATAGAACTTGCCCGATGAAAAGAGTTCTGATTACATGTACAGTATCATTGTTTTGTTATCACTACTGCATATGGTTTACATGCTGCTCTTTTCTTGTCAGGTTTCCAAACAATGTCCTCTTCACCAGCGCTTCAGGAGAGCTTTGGAAAATGGTCCGCATCGGAGGACAACCCTTAGGGTTTCGGTGAGTTCAGGCTAAAACTCAGCCTGCTGTTATTATGAGAATCTCCTCAGTATCTGAGGATTAGAATTTGGGGGTTGGTTCTTTTGACTTGGGTCTGTAAGCAACCACCCAGAGCACCCTAGAAATGTGCTAAATAAAAAAAAAACTAGAACACATTAAAGCCCCATTCACACCAAGAACGATAACTAAAAAAATAACAATATTAGCGTCCACACCAGCGAATTATATCGTCTGTTTATTCTAAGCGCACGTGAGTCTGTCACTTTAAATTCTCCAGCTCGTTATAGCAGGATGGATTCTGATTGGGTGTCAAAGTTTTTATCGTTCATCAGCTGGAAAAAAAATCATTCTGAAAGTGATTCCAATGATATCGTTTCTCTGTGCCTTTATCGTTATTGTTGTGGTGTGGACTCTGCTATTCTTTAATATTGAGAACGATTTTTAGAACTATATCTTTATCATTATCTTTATAGTTATCATCCTTGGTGTGAACGGGCCTTAACACATGCTTAGCCACATACTGTTGTCATGATAGCATTCACATTTTCCTTGATTGTAAAAAGTTTAAGGTCCAATCACATTAACAAAATTTTGGTAAAAAAAGATCTATTGTCTGTTGTCAATACTATACTATAGTGTAGTGTGAGTCACACAGCATAGTCACACAGAAGTCACTTTCAGACCAAGCAGCTGTCGGTTGGTCAATGTGGCGAGTCTACACGGGGAAATGTTTCGCCCTTGTGTGAAATTCCCTATCGCATGCATTCCTATTGTAATGACTGGATTTTACCCATGAAAATTCACCAAACAACAGTAAATGTGACCGCATCTTTATGCACAAGCTCCTTAGTAAATCAAAAGCGCATTTGAAAGTTTTGGTAGCTGAATTTGGTTTGTCTTCCATCAGATGAATGTGGCATTGTGGCTCAGATATCTGAACCGCTGGCGACCGCTGACATTCCAGCCTACTATATCAGTACCTTCAAGTTCGATCATGCTCTGGTGAGTTTGAGCACCCACCACTTTCTCGTCACTATTCAGCTAGCAAAGGTGAAGTTTAACACCAGCAACATCTTGTGTCCATGCAGGTGCCTGAGGAGAACATCCAGAGCGTGATCGGAGCCTTGAGGACCAATGAGAGCACAGGACAGTGAGACTGCGATTGGCTAGGCGTCCCGCGTCCCTGAAAACATTTCGATTTCTTATGTCAAACTCTTAAAAGTGCCAAGAGCTTACCTGAGGACTGCTGGATTGGAAGGGGAATGGATAAGTGAGGGGGAGGGGACTCTAATCTTGCAGTCAGTATTAAGTGACCGCATCACTTCTTGTCCATTTCTTTCAAAAAAAGAAAACCCTAATCCCCACCCAACTCTTCAGGGACCCTGCGATGGTGTGAATCGAGTGTTTTTCTTCTCCCCCACCCCTCTTCCTCTTATCCACTCCTCCTCCGCACATCATTTTACCATGGCAACAGGGCTTGGACTTTAGCTACCGATTCTTAAGACGTTGCAAATAACCATTATGTATTAGTGGCAGGTCCTCCTCCTTGAGGACACAGAATGTACTCCAATGTTTCTCGAGATTTATTATCTTTTTCCTGCCCCCCTTCTTGTTTTCCCTTGCAGTGCCAAGACATGGGGCATAAACAGGCTCCTTGTCTAAAAACGTGATGTTTTTGGGATGCAATTTGATGGTTCAGGGTTGTTGTTGTTTTATTTTGGCAAAATGGTCCAGTCACAGGTTCAGTCTGTGAAAGAAGCTTTTCACTCTCATTCAGAAAGTTTCCCGTTTTTGTTTAGAGGTTTTGTTTCTTTCCCCTCACCTCAATCCTATATTCACATTTCAATGCCAAGTAGCTGGGTAATGAATTAGTAGTTGTTGCTGTTGTTGTTGTTTTTGCCTTCAGAGTACAATCAATGGTTTTTCTGTCCGCTCGGCCGAGTTGGCAGCGAACGTGCACAGAGATTGGAATCAAGGATTCAGGTGAGGTGAAACCGTTTTTGTTCACACGCACTTGTTTGGGTTATATACACAAACAAGTACACGAATCGTGCAGTTTACTGTATTCTGATTTTAAATTCGTTCCACTGAGGACATCACTTTTTATTACCGCCCTAGAGTCGTCGCATGCTTGCGATCGGATGAAATGTCTCCTTAGTCTTCACCACTACTCGCTCTTTCGAATATTTTGCAAAGCGGTCTCTTCATTCACAGAGGAACTGTTAGGGGAAACCTGTCGTTTGTTGAATGTTAGTTAAGGTCAGCTGTCGCAGACACTGGCGTTAGTTTAGGCCTTCAAGCTCCCCTTGTCTGCACTTTATTTAAGGTCTATCTTACAGATCTTACTCTTCTGATGTGAAATACCAGGGATGAGTATCTTCCGCTTTGAAGAAGTCTCTCTTTGAAGGGGTCACTTGTTGCTCTTTACACGAGTATGGGTGTCTTTTTTCCGCAAGCTTTTCTTCTATCAGCTCCTAAGCAGAAATTTGCAGAAACCATATATTTATCAGTGTTAAGAAGGGGTGACCTGTTCGTTCTCTGACAATTAATGACGTGAAACAATATATTTTTTCAGCTTAGATTTGATTTTCAATTGTTAATCTTTTTTTTTTCCACTGTTTGAACCATGTTTTCTTAAGCGTACAGTGGGGGTTTACACCATGTGACTGCTAGACCATGTGCCAATTGAGGATTTATCTACACAAGTTTATGAAGATATTTAGTCATATCTGTGATTTACAAATGGTTTCTGTGGGATGATATTTGCTGAAGCTACTTCTTCTAACTACCCATACAAATGATTGATTTGGAGAAATTGTTGATTAAACCAGCTTAGACACCAGAAAAGGTCATGACTTGATTACTTTTGTTTTTACCTTTTTTTTTTTTTTTTTTTTTTCTTTGACCTACTTTGTGTAGGTCATAACTGTCCCTTTGTTTGCACATTAAAGAGGGTGACTTTCAACTTCCCTTTTCCCTCAGAATGTATACTGCTTTATAATTGGTACTTTAATCTTATGCGATCTATCAATACAGTTTGGTACAAATAAAGCATGTACTTGATTCTGAAGGATACAAGAGTTTTAATATAACGTCAAATTACATTTTCTGTCCCTGAAGTGGCTTAAGACAGCAGGTTGAACTTTTTCAGTTGACGAAGAAAGTACATTCTCTTGTTTTGCATGTCTTCATTTGAGAAAGCTGAATGACTCCAAAAAGTTGTTCATGATAGTGATGGGGGGAGAGCTGGGGGGTTTCTCCTTTTAAAATGATCCAGGTTGTTGCACCAGACAGCCATAAGCTGCTTCACCGTTTGAGGCCGATATTTATTAATTCAGGAGTTTGCAGCTTTAGAGGTGACCTGAAAACAGCCCTGATCCAGTTATATATGAATAGCTGCTGCCTGTCTGTCAGGAAGCTGGTGATATGATATATGATGGGGACGGAGAGCTGTGTCATATAAATGGTGTTTCAGGCCGGGATGAATGGTGTTGAAAGCGGAGCTGAAGTCCACAAACAGGACTTGCATAAGTCCCTGGTTTGTCCAGATGTTGGAGGATGTATCTCCCATTTAGATCATCCACAGACCTGTTTGCTCGGTAAGCAAACTAGGGGGTCCAGCAAGGGTCCAGTATGTCCTTCATGAGCCAACACAGTTCAAATGACTTCTCACCACAGACGTTAAAAAAGGTCTGTATTTAGTCCTGTGATTTTTGGTTTCTTCAGGGATGATGGAGCTGAAGCAGGAGTAATTGCTATTGAAGATCAATGTGAAGATGGAATTGAACAGCACAGGCTTTGACGTGGAGAAACCGTCTGGGCCTTTGGCTTTCCTTATCTTCTGTCTCCTGACTTTGCTTACATCTTCTTCACAAGCAGGCTGAGAAACAGTAGGTGGGAGGGAGGGTGAGGGTGTTGTCTGTGTTGTGGGATGGTCAGAGTGGGTGTGGGGTTCAGACCAGGCTTTTGTTTTTGAAACCTTAAAAACTGAGTCTTCACAGTTATTTGGGGGGAGCTTGTAGCTGGTGATGGCTTTCAGGCCTTTCCACATGATGTAGGGTCGTTCTTGAAAGCTGTTTTTTTAGTTTCCAGCAAAAATAAAACTCCTAAGATGGGTAGTGCTTTGCTAAAAACCTCTGCTACAGCACAGTAAAGCCAGATGCATTTTCATTTAAATGTACTTTTCATGTAGCTGTACAGTTTTCAGATCCAATTTTTTGCCTATTGACAATTCAGTGTGATTTAAACAAGAAAAGCAGATCTTGAAACAGCACAGATAATGTCTCTTTGATCATACGGTGTCCACCTCAGGTGATGACAATGTATCATTTAGAGCAAATGTCCAAGTAGCCAACATAAGACTCATTAAGAGGTCTTGAGTTATTTAGGAGTTAGACTCAAGTCTATTTTTGAGGTCAGCACTGTCAACAGCAAAGGAGGTGTCGCATTTCCTTGTTACCTTAAGTACAGCCTTGGCTTGATGCAGAGTGATATGAAGACTCTTTAGTGAGGGCCTGTAACAAGTCCAAAGGTTCTGGAGAAATAATGAAACGTGGCATTCTAATGGTGTTCGCTGAAGTGCCTGATATAAAAGTACGAATTTGCCTTGACAGTCTCATATGATTGATCTGACCAGCGCCACCATGTGGTCAACACCACAGGCAACATCTGTCACGTGGCCTGGCACTGTCACCTAAAACAGAAAAGAAAACAGATGAACAACTAATGTCTACAGCGTATAGTTCTGTTAATTTAACATGTTAATTTACTATAACAAAGTATATATATTTTTTGTCTATTCAATGGACTAAACAATTGGCAGCCCAAGCTCTGCAATCTACACTTTTTCATGTTAAAAGAAAGACTGCAATGTTTTTGGTTTCTTACCCTCCATGGAAAATACTGGTCATCATGTTTTCCAATGCCGAGACATCCTCTCACATTCTTACCCCAAACAAACAGCTCACCTCGATCTGAAAACAATATTCATGTAGCAAATAACTCGGCCTTCTATTTACATGGATGTTAGCCAGGAAACAGACTGGATTTTAATACCACCATGGTTATGCAAGCATTTGTAGCAGGTCTTTTCAGAAGAACATTAACAGTATCCTGCATAAGAGCACATTTAAAATCTCTGAAATCGCTTCAGCAGAATCTCAATCATAGTCAATACAACAACATTTAATATCTTGAGTGAATGTACATGCAAAGTAATAATGTTTTGACTGTAGATTACCTGTGATGGCTGCAAAGTGATTGAGTCCACAGCGGATGGACGAGACCTTCACTGTAGGGTTGAACTCTGACCTCCCAAAAAACGTGGCTGGCACTCTTTCTGGGATAGCAGACTCGGAAAGTTTCGGGCCTTTTCCCAGGATTCCAAAACCCCAAACAAACACCTCTCCTTCCTCTACAGAGTTATTTAATTTGTTTCATAAGCATTGCAAAGAAAAGATCATTCAAAGCAGCAATTTGTTTCTCAACAGTTGTATAGCTGGTTCAACAATTATGCATTCAAATATTAAAATCCATTGAGCATTTTAAATTGATAATGACAATGTAACCACTTTGTCCATAAAATTTACAAAAAAAAACATGCATTCACCATTTATAACACACATATTATAAAATATGCATAAAATATTTGTGTGTGTGGGTAAAGCACAAAAGTACTGATTGTTTATGGTATCGGGTATTAATACTAGGTTTGGAAGAAAATATATTTCAAAGTATTTGAATATTACCTTGTGTTACTGTATTGATATATAAAAAAAATATTTGTTTACATTATTTCTATAAACTAAACTTAAAAATTAAAAGCTAAAATAAACCATGTTTATGTTTATCCCCTTAAATATTTTAAAATATATACTTAAAGCATCCCCCGAGATTTTTTTTTTTTTTTTTTTAATTTACATTTACATTTATTCATTTAGCAGACACTTTTATCCAAAGCAACTTACAATTGAGGAATACAAGAGGAATCTCTTTACTAACTGCTACCATGACATGCCAGACAACACAGAATATTTCAGCTTTTTTATTAAGTGTTTGTTGTTTGTTTTTAATGATTTGATATATTTACGATTTAATTAAATAATTAGCTTTTGATCAACTTACAAAGCCCAGTTTGGAAAACACTGATTTAGAAAAAGAGGCGGCAAAACCTAGCATATTAAAATGTATAGCATCAGGGTTATTATTGTTAATTACAACCAGAACAAAACATTTTCATCACTTGAAATAAAATAAAATATTGACGTTAATATTATTTTTGTTTAGTTTAAGTACTCGCCATAAAATATTTTATCGTGCTATTTACCATATTCATGTACTATTTAAATTGTACTTCAGAGAGCACCATAGTACTTGTGGTCATTTTTTAAGTGCACTGAATTGTTCCAGCAAACTCTAGGGTTGATTGCCTGAGTGTAATCTTACCGTTCAGTACAGCCACCTGTGTTCCTCCGCATGCCGCCTGTCTGACTCGACCCACACCCCTCAGGGCCAGCTGCCGTGGAGAGCTAATCTGAAAATCAGACTTTACAATGAGCTGCTCATCCTGGTCTTTTTTTATATTTGTTATCCATATATAACACTGTATAAGTTTTTCTTCTATGACCGTGAACAATCACTGGTATTTTGTTTGCCAGTTGTGCTCTTTACCTGTGTGGCCTCAGTGACGGAGGCCAGCTGCAGGTACTCCGAGTTTCCCCAACCAAAAACCTGCCCGTCTGTGGACACGGCCAAACTACAGTCTCCATATGTGGCCACCTGCTGAACTTTGACCCCAGCCAGATCTCCTCCGACGGGTACTGGACAGGAGGCCTTGGTGTGGTGGCCCAGACCTTAAAATACATAGCAGGGACATTAATCCTGAGGGAAGGGTCACATGGTCTGATGTATGTACAAGTATGAGCCGTGAGTCACAGAGTGTTGTCTGGATACATTTTTTGGAAAATGCCTAGAGGTGGGTTTCATAATGGAGTGGAACAAAAAGAGGGACTGAAAGAAAAGAGACAAAGATAATGACAGATGGATGGTGAAACAAACCTGTTTGTCCATCTGCACCCCACCCACAGGCATACACCGAGCCCCTGTCTGTTAGAAACAGACTGTGATCCTGCCCACAAGCCACCTACAGGAGGAGAGCAGCAGGACAGATGGAGTGAGACTCACAAAAAAAGTCCAGATGATATTTCAGCCCAAATTCCAAAAAGAAAATAACAATAAATCATATTTTGCATAAAGAAAATTAAGCTTATTAAGACCTTGAAGACTTTTCAATTGTAACATAATTTTCATGGTAATTATTTATAGTAATTAAACACTTATAAACCCAAGTTCTCATTATCATAATCCTAAGAAATAAATGTCATCCTGTTCATTTTCGGAAAAATATAATAAAAAAAAATATTAATAAAATAAATGTAATACAAAAAAATACCAAAATGTTTTTTTTGACAAATTTACTTTACAATTTTAATACCATTTCATTTTTTACTTTACAATAATGATAATATTTATATTTTTTCATATTCCAGTAGGAGTCACAGAGCACAGGGATATTAATGGTCCTTAAATCTACAGTGGCCGAGAGAGCACAACGTGCTGCAACTTCAGAAAACACATGCAAATAGAAAAAGCACCAGCAAATCAAGAAAACATCTTCATCAGTTTGACAGCAGGTGCTGCAAATGCTCACAACACAAACAAATAAAGATTTTTATTTGCAGAGCAAAAGTTTCTTTGTTTGTTTGTGTTGTGAATATTTGCAGCGTGTGTGTTCAAATTGAAGTTGTTTTCTTAATTTGCAGGTGTTTTTTTCTATTTGCAGTGCGTTGAGCTCTCTCGGCCACCGTATAAATCAGTTTTTATGGTCTTTATGTCAAATATAATTTAACAAAAACTGCCATTCAAAAGTTTGGGGTTAGTACGATTTTTTTAAGTTTTTGAAAGAAGAGCCTTATGTTCACAAACACTGCATTTATTTGATCACAAATACCAAACAATTGTGAAATATCACATTATAAATGAAATGGCTGTTTTCTAATTTAATAATATATTTTACATTTTCATTTTTTCTGTGATGGCAAAGCTGAAGTTTTAGCAGCTATTACATTCAGTCTTCAGTGTCACGTGATCATTCAGAAATCATTCTAATATGCTGATTTGCAGCTCAAGAAACATTTCTTATTATCTAGTCGAAAAATGCTGCTTATGTTTGAATGCAACCCCGCATTTTTTAAAAAGGTAATTAAAGATTTTTTTCTTTTGATTTTGGGTTGAATAGGACTTCAGAGATTCAACTTTATACCAGTGAATTTCCATCAAAAGAAGTTTCAGCAAGTAGAAATTTCAATTAGATTAAAGTAGATTAATTGGAATTATTATAACTACTAAGAATGTCTGTAAACAATATTTTTAAATGCTGATATTGTTGCATTTACCATCAACTATGAATTAATCAATGTACTGTATCATGCTAAAGTACCAATGTCATCACATACCTGGGTGACTCGACTGTCAAAGCCCTCAATCTTGTGAACAACATGACTGCCACTGCAGGAAACAGAAGAAAAGGATTACCAGTCTCAAATAAAATTTCAATAAAAGCAGCTTAAGCTTTATGCTCAGAAATATTAATAGCAAATGAAACCAGAGTACATATCATGCTCTTCTTGGATAAAATGGTTAGTATTTGAGTTGATAGTATTGCCTCTAATGTTACTGCTCAAATCATAAACCCACAAAAACTTTAAAGGGACAATGACGAGCATTTCCCCGTCATGCTGAATAATCATTTCATTCCAAGCAACTCATTAAATAAAACAGATATAAACAGCAGTTAAATACAAAGCTAATGGGATACAGGGAAATAAATCATTTTGGTTTAGCCACCACAACATAATGTGAAAGAGTCCTTTGGTTAAAAATACTGGACTAATACTGCTGAAGGACAAACCTGTACACTTCATCCTCCACAATCTTCCTCCCACACTGCCCATAAGCATTATTACCCATGCTGAAAACTAATGAGAGAGACAGAGAGACATGAAGGACTCATCACACTAGAGCACAATGATTTCATTTTATTGGAAATGTATTTACTTTATATAGAATCTGAGCACCTATAAATACAACTTTAATCATTTTGAGAAGACCTCACGCTACAGAAAGGTGCTCTATAATGACAATAAAACTCAGAAATGTTTGTTATACGACAAAGCAGAGTTTGCTGACCTCCCTCTGAGTCTGTGAGCACTAGTGAGTGAGCACGTCCACATGAGACCTGCAGCACTCGTGTCTCCTGAGGGTTCACCAGCGGAAGAGACACTGGAGACGGTTCCAGGACATAGTCATAACTCTTATCTGCAAACACAAGACAAAGCAGCTGATTTAGGAATGTGCTTGAGGAAAAGGTTGTTTGTTGATAGTTGTAATGGTTCCAGTAGAGTCGGTTGGCAGCTCATTCCTTTAAAGAGGAACTGAGTTGATCATCAACGGCCACTACATGAAGCTTCCCATGGCATGTTCAATAGGAAGTGCTGAAGAACACTTTCACATTAGCTACCATCAGAGAAGAACAGAGATGAAAATTTTTACTGTAACATCCCTACTTCCCCAACAAAAAAAGTCTCACGAAACAACAGTGTTTTTTGAAGTACCTTGGAGTACCATGCAATTAATGTGATGATAATTTCAAACCACTGTTGGAAATGCTTTACCAAGAGCATATGAGTTACTGACAGGAGTGCAATGGTATTTTGGGGTTTCTTACGTCGGTCGTGTTGAGTACGCTGAAAGCCCAGCTGGGAGTCTTTGTTAAGGCCCATTCCCCACAATTTGGTCAGATCTCTGCTATTAGACGCCAGTAAGGTGAAGCCATATCCACAGGCTGCTGAGGAAATCTACCAAAAAAAATAAAACATAACATATATTACCATTCAAAAAAAATTTTTTTTTTTCATTTTTATTCAGCCAGACACATTATATTGATCAAGAGTGACAGTAAAAACATTTCAAAAGATTTCAAAGAATTGCTGTCCTTTTGAACTTTCTATTCATTAAAGAATTCTATAAAACACATCACAGTTTCCACAAAACATATTAAGCAATACCTTGACAATAATGTTTAAAAGATTAATTTCTTAAGGGTCATGTGGCACTAAAGACTCGAGTAATGGCTGCTGAAAATTCGGCTTTGCCGTCACAGGAATATATTACATTTTAAAATATATTAAAATAGAAAACTGTTATTTTAAATTGTAATAATATTTCATAATAATGCTGTTTTTATTGTATTTTTAAAAAAAAAATGTAGATATATAAGACTTCTTCAAAACATTAAATAAATATTAACAACCCTAAACTTTTGAACAGCAGTGTTCAAAATATTTTTCACATTTTTGGGTACTTTTTTGTTTAAGTAGAACATCACCTTCTGTTCAGTATCCAGGCGGTAAGGTGTGAGCTGGTACTTCCTGGGATTTTTTCTGCCACTGTCCGGCACTACAAAGCTAGGGATCCCTAAAGCTCCAGTGTAGCTGAAGCCCCACACAAACACCTTCCCTTGGGGCTTCCTGTGCTGCCCCACATACTGAAACACGGGGGTGTCATCTTGCTGCTCCCGCCTTCTTGGAGTGCCAACTGGTCGAGTGGCATACGCACGGAGACCCAGATGAAAACCATGACGGCCACAGGAGCGAAGGCTGACTAAAGCCATTATGACAGTCACCTGCATAAAACACAAAATTACACCATAAACTCAGATATACTTTATACCAATACTGAATATTAGTGAAATTAAGAGGCTTATCCAACACTAACATGAAATACCATGGCATAAGCATGATTTTATTTATTTATTTTTATGTAGCATTCATCATGGTAGTTCTATATCTGGTATTCTCTTAAGTATATTGGAGCAGCATGTAAAAACATAAATATGGTAATCACATTTACAAAGTAATATTAACATGACTTTTGGTGCACCTTGTAAACACCATGGTACATGAATATATGTATGTGAAATATATAAAGTACATTGTATTACTATATAATACCAGAGCACTCTGTTCTCTATTCTGTTTGGAGGTGAACCCAATACTCACAATCAATGATCGAAAAATCCTCTATAATTTATTTGACACACCGCTTCAAATACTTCCTATCACATAATATGATTCACACATGAGCATATCTGCGACTCTTCAAACTGGCTCAGCGGCTGAAATGAAACATATACAGTAATATAAAGTGAAATTCGTCTACTGCGTGTCTTACGCTGCTCTGGCATGTTTTCTCTGGAGGCAGCCATGACAGCTCACCGTATGAACTGTGACGTACGACGTGTGACGCATGACGTACACACAAACGTCTTCTTCTTCTTCTTCTTTTGGTTTTAACGGCAGCTTTCATCCTTGATGTTGCATTACCGCCATCGTCTGGAGCTAGTTACTGCCCATGTACAGCATCTTGATTTTTCATATTCTTGATATTAGTCTCGTTTTGGTTAAAAACAAATCAAATATTTAATTTATTGTCCGCTTCTACTGCATTCCAGTATGTTCCCATGTCTTTTTTTTTACCAAGATCATGCTGTGAATCTCATATTTTGTGCAAAACACAAGAACATGTTCTACATTCTCAGGTATTTGCCACTGATCACAAAATCCTGTTGGGTGTTCCCTATTATATAAAGCGTACTTAATGTGTCATATTCTTAATCTGGTTAAAATAGTCTCTTTGCTGTTTTTCCCCTTTACTGTCCACTGTGCCCACTCATGTACACACGATCTAGTAACTGTCGAAATAACCCGTAGGAGACGGGCGTGTCCTGTGTTTTCAGTTATATTCGAGTAACTTCTGTTTTTCCTTCATTTTGTTCCTGTACACAAAGAAAAGTGTCAAAAGTACATTGCCACTGCCGCTTTTAGACTTTACCTCTACAGTATGAACGCTTACAGAAAGTACCCAAAGATCCATGGCACTGCCGAGGGTTTTGGACAGGCAAATTAATGGTAAATTAATATGACATTACCATTTGATGCCACAGTACTTTTTATAGGAAGTTATAGCATATAAATATGTTAATCATGTACTATATTACCAACTGACCATCTCTCAGCACCAATGGATTTTCTTCTTGATATCATATCACCATGCATTTGATTTGCAATTATTATTTATTTACTTATTTGTCACTGTTTACAAAAACAGCAAGAATAGTAACAAACACAGCAAGTCATAAAAATGCATTCTGGAATATAGCTGGTTGACATAAACTTTACACGTGTAACACGTGTCTAACACACATAGCTTATAACAGGTTCTGGCCTAAGCAGGAATGAACAGAGCATTTGTATAAACAAGTATCTGAATGCCTGTGACCATTTTTAACACAGATTCAAGTCAAGATTGAACACATCATCACTTCATAACTCAATCACTTCAGTTGGCCTCATGGATGCTGATTCTCTTGCATGTGTTCTCAGTGCAGCGCTCCAGAATGAGCTGAGGACTGGGCCGAGGAGGAATGACTGGAACACTTTCATCCAGATCTGCTGCTTGAGGAGAGCTTGATTTTACGATGTTCTCTACATAAATACAAACAGAATACATTTTAAGTGAAAAAAATATATACTGGTCTATACAACTGATCTTTTCAAAACCTTTGTCAACCAGAGCTACATATTTGGCAGGTAATGCATTAATGCTAGAACCACATAAAGAGACGAATGGAACAGTTACTATGTGAGGAAATAATTATGTAAATATAATTATAGAATTACTGTAAAACCTGCAATCAGTACACAAAAATCTATTTCATTATATAATATATTATTGTTCATATATAAGCAAAAAAATATAATAAAGAAGAAAAAATGTTTGCATAAATATCCAAAAAAAAATCTGTCTGCTATATCCCACTATAAGGCACTTGACATGTTTCTTTATGGAGAATACACACCTCTGTTTGTCTTCCTCTCCTGCAGTGGAGATCGTGTCACATTCCTGGATTGGGAGTTTAGTCTTCCTCGCTGCTGTAAGAACCGTCGACTCTGTCTTCGATAGCTGTCCTGACTGATTCGCTGACGTCCCTTAGGATGGATGCTTTGGGCATTGCGTATGGTAGACCTGTTGGCCAAAATAAATTGAATGTTTAATCTGATATTTTGTAAATTATGACAAACCAAAGTGTTCAGTTATTGTTATCTTATGTGTGGCGTTTCATAGACATATTGCTCTACCTTCTGGGTGGTGGTGTTGCTCTTCTGACCACATCCTTCTCAGCATCCACCTCTTTCCTCTCTCCCGTCCTGCACAGGAACAGAGATGGGTAGTAGCCCGTATCTTCTCCTTTCCTGTATAAGACATTTGGGAATCTGATTCAATTATGACTCATCAAATGACTGCAAGTATTTCGATTGTTTCAAACGTTGTCACCATCACGTTAAATTTAGAGAGTCTGACTCATACCTGACCACCCACCACCCATCAAGAAGTTTATGGATGACCTCGATCATCTCTCCTGCCTCGAGAGTCAGTTCATCCTCTTCAACAGCTTTATACCCTTTAGTGGTTTTGTAGAGCTCTCCTGTTGTGGGTAAATATCATGAGTTCAATCCAAACAGCATAATTAATCACTCCCAAAATAGTGTTTTGGGTCTCATATCAGTGGCAGTAACCATAGCAAAACACACTAACCTGCATAATTAGGCTCTGGTTCCTCTGATTCATTTGCTCCATCCAGAGGCTCTAAATATGAAGCTGGCACCCAGCCTCTCCTGGACTCACACTGACAAAACCACCAGCCTGTAAACATCAGATCACATCACAATTCAGATCTGCTTTTCCCTTTACTAATATGTGAAACTGTGGGAAGAGAGCTACATGAGTATTAGTAAGTAATTTAACATATATTATATATTATACACTACTGTTCACAAGATTGGGGTTGGTATAAGATTTCTTAAAATGTTTTTGAAAGGAGTCTCTTATGCTCACCAAGGCTGTATTTATTTAATAAAAAATACAGTACAGTAATAATAATAAATAACTATTTTATTATATTTTGAAGTGAAATTTATTCATGTGATGGCAAATCTAAAAACATTTTTTATCATGATCAATGTTGAAAACTGTTCTGCTTAATATTTTTGTGGCAAAGAAATAGCAAACATTTTGTATAAATGTTTTTACTGTCACTTTTGATCAAATTAATCTTGTTCTTGCTGATTATATAAGTATAAAAGTATAAATTTCTTTATATATAGTAATGTATATACTCATTTTATTATTTTATAAAATTTACAATTCAATTTTCATTGTATTTTAATTAAAATTGTTAATAAAAAATAAAATATATGTTTTAGTACAGCCATATTTTACATCCTTCTCACCATTTGGGCTTTTTTCCACAATGTCCACCATGTCTCCCATCTTTAGAGAGAGCTCATACTTTGAGCTCTTGCTGTAGTCTGCAATCACTCTGTAGCTCTCAAGCATGATAGGCCCTGTGATTTCTGCAAAAAGAACAACAGCTATAAAACCTTTCGGGAAATGACATAAGGCATTTGCAGATAAATTATATCAAAAGTAGAATTTGATCTTACCTGATGTGGTGTTGCTCCGTGCTCTGTTTGTGGACATAATGAAGGTCTCGTTTCTTTTGTATCTACAGAAAGATAAAAGTAAAAAATAATGTTTTTGTAAATACTGTATTCTGTAGTAAAAAAGCACAGTTGCAGTTTCACATTTTATTATTTGATGGCCTTTTTAAATTTATAGAAAGGACATGATCAGTGAACATCATGTACTGTCATAACCACTTTGGCTAAAAACATCAGAGCATGTGAATAACCACTAAGCCACAGCTCCAGCTAACTTTAACCTGACAGACTTACGGATGTGGTGCTGGTGGAGTTTCATCTTCAGGCTGCATTTTGAAGAAGTCATGTACAAGCTGACAGCGGGAGATCTTCGGAAGCAAGTTGAGAAGAGAACGAAAGTATTCAGCGAGGGTCACCTGCCTCGTCTCTGTCGTCTTCTGATTGTCGAGCCATTTAGGAGCTGAGAGAGATTTAATTACAGATCATCAGATGGAACGTTTCACTTGTATTGTTGTCTTAATACTTGGTATGACCGTGTTGCACAAACTCTTTTGACTTTATGATTCCAACATTTATTTTGCCTGCTACAGCTGAGTACATTTGAATGGCTATTCAGTGTATACTGCATATGACACGTTTTGTAATTATTGTATATTATATATTATATAAGCTACCACTACACTACACACTGAGTCAGTGTTACAGTGTGAGAAATCCTTCTCTCTACTTGTAGAAAACTCTGTGGTATGGTCATGTTGCACAAACTCTTTTGACCTCATGGTTACAATATCTCTATCTTGCCTGCAACGCTGGAAAGTCCAGAGAAAATACAGCTTGTCCCCCATAAAAAATATTTAGCAGAACTGAAACAAAAAGGCATGCAAATAGACCTGTTTTAACATTACGTGTTAGGCACCTTTCATGATCTCTAAATTAATAAACGGATATATCTGATATGCTTGACATTAAGCAGGTGTTTCCTCTTCTCATAGGAACATTGAGAACCAAAACCTATTTCTGTATTGTCTGAAAAATGAAACTATCACATTATGATGACACATTTATTGCTTGCCGTAAGTCTGTTAACTTAGTAAATCATTTATGATATGTCGTTTTGCTCTTTCTGAAAGTGGGGCAAATATGAGCTAAAGATTTGTGCTTTAATCACAAAAGCCTTTACCTGGTAAAGTCGGAATGATTCTGTCCTTTGCGTCAATGTCTCCTGCCTCAATAGGGAACATTTCCTTCAAAGTTTTCTGTAAAAATAAAAAATTAAAACAAGTTTTTTTTTATCAATTATCTACTTGTGGAATGATTATAGGTTACAGAAAATCATTTTATACAAATATGACATAGCATGACTAGAAATGCAGGAAATGCTTGCAGTGATGAAACCATATGAATTCAGGTAGGGAAAGGGGAAATGTAACACTATACTTTCAATTGTAAAGAATTGAAAACGAGACTTACATGAAATGTGTGGATTTCTGGATAGCGTCTGTACACCAGCTTTTCAGATTGATCACTCCATTTAACCAGGAGCATGTACACCTTTAGTACAAGAAATGAAAAAGAAACCGTTTTACTTTATCTCATAGCTAAAACATCCTTCACAACATTCAAAACACTTTACTTGTTTTCTGTACTTCACAATTTTTGGAGTAGCTTACTTACATAGTGCTGGCTGGGGAAGAATCTTTTCTCAAAGCCTAACAGTTCCACGTGTCGCACATAAGATTCAGCCATCCTGCACAACAGAGGTCTGACAATGAGCTGAAGGGATATAAGAGAGTCTGCTTCGCTGTTATGATCACCTGTGGTTTATGGAGTTATTATAGACTTTGACAGTGGGAGGGGCGATCACTCAAGCACTTCCTTTTTCACTTCTTGTCATCAAGACCTGATGATGAAATACAGATAGGAAACTCCAGAATTAGTTATGTGTTTAACATTTTACAGTAAGTGTATTTTTAACTTGTTTATGTGTGATAATTAACATATTTTGGATGATAATGTATTTACACAACACTATTTTGCAGAATACACAATAGTACATATTTTAATTAATGTATATGATGGAAAATAGTCAATTGATTTAATTAATCAACCAGTCAAAGTAAATTAAGTCAAGTCAAGTCAAGTCTGCTTTATTGTCAATTCTTCCACATGTACAGCACATACATACAGAGAATTGAAATTGCGTTACTCTCAGACCCTTGGTGCATACAGTTAACATTAAACACTGACAGTAGACGTTCAAATACAGTTTAAACATATGTACATACAAACTATACAGATATACAAATGAGGACATTGTAGAAAAAGAAAAAAAAGAGATAGATAAAGTGGCAAAACACATGGCAGATAGAGTGCAAACCAGTTAAATAAAACAAAACTGTGCAGATATATGTGTAGTGCAAAAAAAGAGCTTATCAGACTGTTAAAGTGATAAGAGCTCAGAGAACAGAGAACAGTCTTTTATCAGACAGTCAGAAGAGGTAGTTTGCTGTCAATGCTGGATGAGGTAGTGATCAGTCCAATGCTGCACAAAGTGACTGGTGCGGGTCACAGTTTGTAAGTGTGTGGGGGGGTGGAGGGTCCTGGGGATGTGGGGAGCTGTGGGGGGGGGGTTGTAGTGTCAGAGTTCAATGTTGCGTGGGGTAAAAGAGGGGAGGGGGGCAAGGACGGGAGGGAGTTCAGCTTCCTGACAGCCTGATGTATGAAGCTGTCCTTCAGTCTGCTGGTCCTCGCCT
This sequence comes from Schizothorax lantsangensis, assembly GCA_027422415.1. Lineage (NCBI taxonomy): Eukaryota > Metazoa > Chordata > Actinopteri > Cypriniformes > Cyprinidae > Schizothorax > Schizothorax lantsangensis. The sequence goes on along the minus strand of CM049842.1, from coordinate 25,385,115 downwards.
GGAGACTCCGCAGTCTCCTCCCTGATGGCAGCAGACTGAAGAAGCTGTGTGTCGGGTGGGTGGGATCACCTGCAATGCAGAGGGCTTTGCGGGTGAGACGGGTGCTGTAAATGTCCTGGAGGGAGGGGAGAGAGACACCAACGATCTTCTAAGCTGCTCTCACTATGCGTTGAAGTGACTTGTGGCAGGATGCGTTGCAAGCGCCATACCACACAGTGATGCAGCTAGTCAGGATGCTCTCGATGGTGCCTCTGTAGAAGGTGCACATGATGGGGGTCGGGGCTCTGGCTCTTCTGAGTTTGCGGAGGAAGTAGAGACGCTGCTGTGCTTTCTTGGCCAGTGCCGCAGTGTTGTTAGTCCAGGAGAGGTCCTCTGTGATGTGCACACCCAGGAACTTGGTGCTGCTCACTCTCTCCACAGTCGCACCGTTGATGGTCAGAGGAGCATTCTGAGTGTGCACTCTCCTGAAGTCAACAACAATCTCCTTAGTCTTCTCCACATTCAGCGAGAGATTGTTGTCCCTGCACCACCCGGCCAGGCGGCTCACCTCGCTCCTGTAGTTTGTCTCATCTCTGTTGCTAATGAGACCCACCACAGTCGTGTCATCCGCAAACTTAATGAAAAGGTTAGAGTTGTGTGACGGTGTGCAGTCGTGGGTCAGCAGAGTGAAGAGGAGGGGGCTCAGCACACATCCTTGGGGGGCCCCTGTGTTCAGTGTGATGGTGCTGGATGTGTTAATGCCGACCCGTACTGCCTGAGGTCTCCCAGTCAGGAAGTCCAACAGCCAGTTGCACAGAGAGGTGTTGAGCCCCAGCTGGACCAATTTGTGAGTGAGCTGTTGAGGGATGATTGTGTTGAATGCTGAACTGAAGTCTATGAACAGCATCCTGACATATGAGTCTTTTTTGTCCAAATGTGTGAGGGCTAGGTGGAGGGCAGTGGCGATGGCATCATCGGTCGAGCGGTTGGACCTATATGCAAACTGGAAGGGGTCCAGGGAGGGGGGGAGGACAGACTTGATGTGTTGCATGACTAGCCGTTCAAAGCACTTCATGAGAATAGGAGTGAGTGCTACTGGACGGGTAGTCATTGAAGCAGGATGGAGATGACTTCTTCGGGACTGGAATGATGGTGGTAGCTTTGAAGCATGTAGGGACAACAGCCTGACTTAGTGAAATGTTGAAAATGTCTGTGAAGACATCAGTGAGTTCCACTGCACAGTCTCTCAGTACACGCCCAGGAATGTTGTCAGGTCCCGGAGCTTTGCGTGCATTGATCCTGCTGAGGGATCTCCTCACGCTGTCCGGGGACAGCGTCATCACCTGGTCGCCGGGAGGAGGTGGAGTCTTCTGTGCAGTGGTGCTGTTTTGTGCCTCAAAGCGAGCAAAGGAGGCATTCAGCTCGTTCAGCAGGGGGATGGTGCTGTCACAGGTCTGTGGTGGGGGCTTGTAGTCTGTAATGGTCTGTATCCCCTGCCACAGGCTCCGGGTGTCTCTGCTGTCGCTGAAACGATGGGCTATCCTCCTGGAGAACTGTCTCTTGGCCTCTCTGATGCCGCGGGATCGGTTGGCCCTAGCTGTCTTCAGGCCCTCCTCATCTCCAGCTCTAAAGGCAGTGTTCCGAGCCTTCAGAAGTCTGTAGACCTCCCCTGTCAGCCACGGCTTCTGGTTGGCCCGGACAGTGATAGTCTTTGTGACCGTTACATCATCAATGCACTTGGTGATGTAGGCAGTGACAGTCTCTGAGTACTCTTGGAGGTCTGTAGTGTTGTTGTATGTGGCAGCCTGCTTAAACATATTCCAGTCAGTGGTGTCAAAACAATCTTGAAGTGCCTCTGACGACCCTTCCGGCCACATCTTTTTGTGTATTGGTTTGATGACTTTGGGCATCTTTGGACTTTGGACTTTAGCCCATAACAACTCGTGATGGCGCCGCAGATGGCAGCTACTGTGCTTTGCTCTCCAGTGTTTGTACTGTTTTTGTTTGTTTTTCCTGTTTTTTGTTTCTCAAACACGATCAGCTTTACCAGGGATGAACTTCTGAACATTCGGCAGAACACACCACAAAATCTTTTACCGGATTTTGATTACTCGGACGCTTTGCTGGACATTATAGTTGGCGGAGCTGCGGTGTTGTTTAGACGCTACAGGACGCGCAGGCGGGGGAAGCGCGCCGGCGCGCTTGTGAAGCTTCTCAGCGCGGATTAAGAACGCCGTTGCCTAGCATCCATCTCGCGAATCTCTACTCTCTACCCAACAAAACGGACGAACTTCTCCTGCTCTCCCGGACAAATAAGGATTTCTCAAACTCTGCTGCTCTGTGTTTCACGGAAACCTGGCTGAAGGATACCATACCGGACAGTGCGTTACATCTTCCTAACTTCCAACTGATCAGAGCAGATCGCGAGGCAGAATCAACGCGGCGCCGGGACGTGCTTCTACATCAATGAGAGGTGGTGTACAGATGTAACTGTGTTAAAGAAGATGTGCTGTTATGATCTAGAAACGCTATTCATTAACTGCAAGCCGTTCTATTCGCCGCGGGAGTTCTGTTCGTTCATTCTTGTGAGTGTTTACATTCCACCGCATGCGAACGCGAGATCAGCTGTACAGAAACTCGCTGATCAGATCACAGAGACTGAGCAACAACACCCGGATTCTGTTTTAATCATTCTCGGTGACTTTAATAAATCAAATCTCTCACGCGAACTGCCAAAATACAGACAGCACATCACATGTCCCACCAGAGACAGTAATATATTGGATCACTGTTACACAGCGATAAAGGACGCTGTGTAACAGCGCAGCTTTGGGACTCTCTGATCACTGTTTAGTTCATCTTAAACCAATACAGGCAGAAACTCAAATCTGAAAAACCTGTATTAAAAACTGTTAAAAGATGGACTGTTGAAGCAGAGCAAGATTTAAAAGCTTGTTTTGCCTCACTGATTGAATGTTTTTGAAGCTGCTGCCACCGATTTGGACAAACTCACAGAGACTGTAACATCATATATCAGTTTCTGTGAAGATATGTGTATTCCTACCAGGACTCGTTTAACCTACAGCAATGACAAACCATGGTTCACAGCAAAACTCAGACAGCTCCGTCAGGCCAAAGAAGATGCTTACAGGATGGGGGATAAAGTCTTGTATAAACAGGCCAAATACACATTGGAAAAGGAGATCAGGGTGGCAAAGAGGAATTATTCTGGCAAGCTAAGGATTCAGTTCACTTCCAGTGATTCTGCTTCAGTGTGGAAAGGTATGAAAGACATTACAAATTACAAGACACCATCCCCCAGCACTGTGGAGAATCAACAACTAGCAGACGATTTGAAAGTCTTTTGCTGCTGGTTTGAAAAAAAAAAACACACCCGCCTTGAACACCTCTCCACACAACCATTAACACCTCCAGCAACCCCCCTCTCCCCCACACCTGCACTGAAAATAAGTGAAGATGACGTGTGGCAGGTCTTCATAAAGAACAAAAGAAGACGGTGTGTCACCAGCCTGCCTTAAATCCTGTGCTGACCAGCTAGCCCCCATCTTCACACAGATCTTCAACAGATCACTGGAGCTGTGCGAAGTCCCCTCATGCTTCAAACGCTCCACCATCATCCCCGTCCCAAAGAAACCCAAAATTACTGGACTTAATGACTACAGACCCGTGGCTCTAACGTCTGTGGTCATGAAATCATTTGAAAGGCTGGTTTTGGCTTATCTGAAGGCCTCCACTGGACCCTTACTAGACCCCCTGCAGTTTGCCTACAGAGCAAACAGGTCTGTGGATGACGCAGTCAACATGGGACTGCACTTCATCCTGCAGTATCTGGACAGACCAGGGACTTATGTGAGGATCCTGTTTGTAGACTTCAGCTCTGCTTTTAACACCATCATCCCGGACACCCTTCAGAATAAACTGACACAGCTCTCCGTCCCCACCTCCATCTGTCAGTGGATCAACAGCTTCCTGACAGACAGGCAGCAGCTAGTGAGGCTGGGAAAGATGTCAAGCTCATCACAGCACCCTGTCACAGACACCAGCACCTGGAGCCACCTCATAGGGCTGCTGTTCTCGGTCTGCCATTCACTGCTCCCAGGACCTTTCACTAGACTCCTCTACACGAATGACTGCACATCTAAAGACCCCTCTCAGTCAGCACCAAATCTGACCTCCTCCGGAAGTTTGCAGATGACACCACACTTATCGGACTCATTCAGGACGGTGACGAGTCTGTCTACAGACAGGAGGTTAAGGAGCTGGCTGTCTGGTGCAGTCTTAACAACCTGGATCTTAACACGCTCAAAACAGTGGAGATGATAGTGGACTTCAGGAGAAAGCCCCCTGCTCTCCCCCCACTCACCATCATGAACAGCACGGTGACTGCAGTGGAGTCATTCAGGTTCCTGGGCACCACCATCTCCCAGGACCTGAAGTGGGACAATCACATAGACTCCATTGTAAGAAAGGCCCAGCAGAGGTTGTACTTCCTTCGCCAGCTGAGGAAGTTTAACCTGCCACAGGAGCTGCTGAAACAGTTCTACTCTGCCATCATTGAATCCGTCCTCTGCACATCAATAACTGTCTGGTTCAGCTCAGCTACCAAATCTGACCTCAGAAGACTACGGAGGGTAGTCCGGACTGCTGAGCGAATCATTGGTACAACCCTCCCTACTCTCCAAGAACTGTACTTATCCAGAGTGAGCAAAAGGGTTGGCAAAATCACTCTAGACCCCTCACATCCAGCACACTCCCTCTTTGAACTGTTACCGTCTGGTCGACGCTACAGAGCTCTGAGCACCAGAACGACCAAACACAGGAACAGTTTCTTCCCCCAAGCAATCCATCTCATGAACACTTGACATTAACGTGGAACACACAACACTATTTTACAATTCTTTTTTTCACCACACATACATATATAATATATATATTTTTTTTTTTCCATTTCAAATTTGCACATGTCAGACCTGTACACACATGATTGTCTGTATTGCATAGTGTTTTTGCTATTTTGTACATTGCCTATTTGTATATTGTTCTTTTGTTGTCTGTGTCCTGTCCCGTTGCTGTCATTCTGTTGCACTGTGGAGCTTTGTCACTATAACAAATCCCTCGTGTGTGTAAACATACCTGGCCAATAAAGCTCATTCTGATTCTGATTCTGATTTAACGAGCGGTCTGTATGCAGGCATTAGCATGACAGTGATGTGGTCTGAGGCTCCGAGGTGGGGGAGGGGGAGGGCCTTGTAAGCTCCTCCCTGGGTGGTGTAAACAAAGTCCAGAGTATTTTTTCCCCTTGTTGGAAAGTCAACATGTTGGTGTATTTTTGGGAACACACTCTTAAGGTCTGCGTGATTAAAGTCTCCAGCCAAGATGAGAAAAGCATCTGGGTGGGCTGTCTGCTGCTCACTGATGTGCTGGTACAGATAATTTAGTGCCTCGCTCCTGTTGTTGTTGTTGGAGCTGGGAGTGATGTATACAGCAACGAGCAGTATGGCTGTATATTCCCTCGGTAGATAGAACGGCCGGCATGTAATAATCATAAACTCCACCAGGGGTGAGCAGTGTTTGCAGACCACAACAGCGTCGCGGCACAATACATTATTGATGTAAACACAAAGCCCACCACCGCGGATCTTACCTCCCTCGACGAGAGCTCTGTCTGCTCGATAGCATGTTAAGCCTGGAATACACTACGTGATTTTTGCCCTGATTTCCCCCCGATTTTACAATCTGAACAAGTTGACGCTAGTTGAGGAAAGTCAGAGCCAGTCTGCAGATTACAGCTGACAGATGCCACAGAATATCACGTAGTGTATCATGGTCACAGACTCCGATTTTGTAGCTTCAGACTTTGATTCTATCCAGTCGGAGGATATCAAACATGTTTGATATTTTCAGCCGATTTTAGAACGCATATATTTTCATTTGTCATGCGTCTCCTAGCAACAGTGCACATGTTTCTGCTTGAGTTCGTTGTGATCAGAACAACTTTAAAGTCTAGTAGTGTATGATCCTCGGTCGTGTAGTGTATGATGCCCAGTTTTCCTTTGTCACTATTTACAAAGTCGGTAAGTGTATGATGCCTAATGTTTTAAAAATCTGTTCAGATTTTAAAAGTCGTGTAGTGTATTCCAGGCTTTAGCTGGTCGAGCTGAATGGCGCAGTCCGGATAGAACACTAATTTAAAGGAAAACGCCACCGTTTTTCCATATTCCAATATGTTCTTCCCTCAACTTAGACGAGTTGATATGTACCTCTCCCGTCTCAGTCCGTGCACTTAATCCATCTAGCGCGCGGCACCACTATGCTAGCGTTTAGCTTAGCACCATTCATTTCTTAGGATCCAAACTGGGATAAATTTAGAAGCCACCAAACACTTCCATGTTTTCCCTATTTAAAGACGTTTACATGAGTAGTTACACGAGTAAGTATGGTGACACAAAATAAAACGTGGCGATATTCTAAGCGGATAAAAATGATAAAAACTCCCCCTCTCGCTCTCCCTGATAGTGATAGTGCAGGCCACGTTGGTTGTATTGACGGAAGAGGGAGAGGGAGAGTTTTCAGGAGTGATGATATTAGGTCGAAGTGCTGCGAAGTGCTCTTCCGCCACACATTATAGTTATCATTTTTATCCGCTTAGAAAATCGCCACGTTTTATTTTGTGTCACCATACTTACTCGTGTAACTACTCATGTAAACGTCTTTAAATAGGGAAAACATGGAAGTGTTTGGTGGCTTCTAAATTTATCCCAGTTTGGATCCTAAGAAATGAATGGTGCTAAGCTAAACGCTAGCATAGTGGTGCCACGCGCTAGAGGGATTGAGTGCACGGACTGAGACGGGAGAGGTACATATCAACTCATCTAAATTGAGGGAAAAACATATTGGAATATGGAAAAACGGTGGCGTTTTCCTTTAAGATAGAACACTAGACAGATACTAAGTAAAGACCCCCAAGCCCAGCCTAAGAACAGAATATTACTTGGTATTATAACAATATACACCTATAAAACAATTTAGGAGCCACCTTTAAATGCAGGAAAACGTAAAGAACACTTTGCAGGCACACAAAGGATTAGAGAAATGTTTAAGGAAGGGGCCACATGTATTAATTGTACAGATTTTTGTGATTGTAATCCTATTTAAGTAACTGTAGTGGTCTTTCTAGACAGATGCTAAAGGGGCAATGTGGAAAAAACAGTTGCTGGTAGCCAATGTCTTCCATAGCATGAAAAAAAATACTATGGAAGTCAATGGGGACTAGAGACTGTTTGGTTACACACATTCTTCAAAATATCTTATTTTGTGTCCAGCAGAAGAAGAAAAAAAAAAAAAACATCAGACAGAATTGAAACAACTTGAGGGTGACTGAATGATGATAGGATTTTCATGTTTGGGTGAACTATCCCTTTAAAAATGACTGTGTTAAAGACAGATATAGATATATACATATATATATATATTGTGTTGCCTTCTTGAATATCGGTAAATGTTTCCCCCTTTTGTAATAGCTGTGTATGAGTCCCTCAATTGCCCTCAGAGTGAAAAGTTGGATCTTAAAAACGCTGTTGGAAAGTGTTCAAATACGCAGAAGATGCTGGAAAACCAAAGAACGTGCAGGAGCTGGAGGATTTTTCTGAAGAACAGCAGGCAGGAACTGCTCAGGACCAACGAGGAACTCATGAACAACTATCACAACACAGAATAACAATTGTGGATCATCCAGGAAGCAACACGGATTATTAAGATTCAAAGGTATGTAAACTTTTGAATGGGGTCATTTTTTATGAATTCAGTTATTGATTTGTTTTGTGGAGTATATATAAACATCTGTTATGTGAAATATCTTATTCAGGAGAGTACTAAATAAAAATAACATCCAATTTTCATGATCCCTCTTATTTAGTTAAAATTATTAACATATTTGCATATTCTGCAAGGGGTATGTAATCTTATGAGCACAACTATATATATACTGTATATGTATATATATAAATATATATATATATATATACATACACACACACACAGGTTGTATATATATAGTCTGTCTATATTATGCTTTATAGAGAGCTGGCATAACCTCTTCAAATATGTCATTGTTTTGTTATTCATAGTTTATGTCATTGTTGGCTTACAGTTAATGCAGACATTCTCTATGAGCAGTTCCTCACGTTCACATCTTTGTCTTTAGAGGTCCTTGTTTACCGAAAAAGAGAAGGAAGCAAATGTAAAAACAAACTCTTTTCAAGTGGTCACGGCCTTTTATGGCTTATTCCTCTTTTTGATCACTTCAAATTACTTTGTAATTATATATCACTGAATATTATTTGGAAACAGACATGACTCTTGTGTTGATGAAACAGCATACTGCTTCTTAAGTCATTTTATAAAAGCTTCATAATCATTTTCACATTTATTTTCCTATAGTGACAGTTTCTCAAGCTAGAAGATTTCACAGGGGATTTTGGAAGAATTGTGATGACATACAGTACATAACCACACACCACAAAATGCAAAACGAAAAAAAAAGAAAGGGTAACACTTTAGAATACTGATCCTTTGTTAATGAATAACTACACAGGAACAAGTCACTAATGCACTATTAACATTGTAGTAACTACTATTACCTAATAAGAAACTATGATTATTGATTTAGTAAGTAATAGCGCTCAGTTTAAACTGGTAGTTCACTATTAGCTAATCAATAACTACTATTTTTTTATATATCCTGAAGAACTACTAAGAACTACTGTATACAGGTTCATAATTAATGTGAATTATGGATAATGTATAATTCATTCTAAAATGAAGATCATGGTAACCCACTAGTAATGACTCAAGAATTATCAAATTCTTCTAAAGGAACAACTAACTACTTGGATCAGTATTCTAAAGTGAAGATCATGATAACTCCCCAGTAACGACTGAAATCATTGTAAGCTTTTGAGAGTGTTGTAAAGCATTGGATAGTAATTATTCAGGTGTTACTACATCCTTCTGAAGGAATTACTAATTATTTGGATCAGTATTCTAAAGTGAAGATCGTGATAACTCCCTAGTAATTACTGAAGTCATTGTAAACTTTTAAGGTTTTTGTAAGGTTTTGGTTAGTAATTCATTTTGCAAGATTTGGTAACTCTTAAATCATTACTAGTGGGTTACCGTAATCTTCACTTTAGAATACTGATCCAAATAATTAGTAATTCCTTCAGAAGGATGTAGTAACACCTGAATAATTACTATCCAATGCTTTACAACACTCTCAAAAGCTTACAATGATTTCAGTCGTTACTGGGGAGTTATCATGATCTTCACTTTAGAATACTGATCCAAGTAGTTAGTTGTTCCTTTAGAAGAATTTGATAATTCTTGAGTCATTACTAGTGGGTTACCATGATCTTCATTTTAGAATGAATTATACATTATCCATAATTCACATTAATTATGAACCTGTATACAGTAGTTCTTAGTAGTTCTTCAGGATATATAAAAAAATAGTAGTTATTGATTAGCTAATAGTGAACTACCAGTTTAAACTGAGCGCTATTACTTACTAAATCAATAATCATAGTTTCTTATTAGGTAATAGTAGTTACTACAATGTTAATAGTGCATTAGTGACTTGTTCCTGTGTAGTTATTAATTAACAAAGGATCAGTATTCTAAAGTGTTACCAAAGAAAGTTCTGCAGCTTTCAAAGGTTAAATGTAATTATCAGTGCTCTGGACTGATATTTATTGTGAAAAGTGGTGCATAAATAGAATTCTGTTCTATACATTTAACATAACTCTAATAGTAGCTAGAAAGAAAACATTTAATACAAAGTGTTTTTTTTATTGGCTTCAGTATACAGTAACTAAAAGCAGACTATTTGTGAACCTGTCTGTGAAATCCAGGCTAAAGTCTCAAAATCTAATTATGAGATAACTAGCATCAACGTTTGATTTCAACCATTAATTTCACTATGATTTCAATTTTTGACATGGCCTTACTCTGTCAATATTAAAGATATCAAGGTTACATTTTCACAGAATGTTCTTTACCTTATGAAGGATGATTTGAAAACAGTAATGCAGCCAGGGTCACATTTAATTTCTATTCAATTTCTTTCCTCACATACATAGGTCTTTCTACAAATTATATTGCTGCATTTATATTTTTGGAAGAGTGTCCCTCATAAGGGGATAATTTGGGGGTCATTATCATCAAAAGAAAAGAAAGAAAAAAAAACAACTACACTACAGACATAAATTTGTCACTGTAGGTAATATTTTATTAATAATAATTACCATATTGTAACTACAAACTATTTATTTGTTTGTAAATGCAGTCATTTTAAGTAATGTTCAGCTTTTCAGGTAAGATACAAGGCAAATTTATACCAAAAATAATAATAATAAATAAAAAAATAAAAATACTGCTATTCATGAACACCTTATAACATTCCTTGAGATAGTGACATTTTTCAAAAGGCGTGTTACCACATTAACACAATAATAAAAAGTAAACATTTGGGCTCTGAGTCATTATTGAAGTCCCATCAAATGTGGAAGAAGTGAAGAAATTTGTGAAAGACTCGTGGTCTGCATGATTCCTTCATGACATTTCTTCACCCATACTAAACATACTCCCGTACATAAACACACACCCACATTGATGTCTGGACTGTTTGTCTTATAACTTCTCATTTCCCTTTTCTCCCAATCATTTTCCTTTTTCATGTGACGCTGTGTGGGTGATATAACTCATACTTTACTATGACATCACTTGATTTTAGACGGTCATCAAGAATCATTAAAAATAATTTTATGATAACAACTCAATCTTCTTGCATTTATACAGTCTCCTCCAGATATAATGTGGCAGCTGAGTAGCTTCATAACTATTAACTATATAAACAGGTGAATTAAGAAAACAAATGGGCAGATTGGGAATACCTCACTGCTTTGGTCTTTCTCAGCCTACACTATAACTAGATCGTGCTTACATTGCTACTTTTCATAGATTACTGTAAAGAATGACTAATAACCTCTAGGAACTGCTTTGAGGACTATTGTCCATTATCTCATTTCCTCAAAGGACACTTTCTGAATTGCCAAATCACAGTTTATATTTTACTCACCATGGCGAAACGAATTGTGTGTGAATCATATGTTAAAATTAAAGAGAGTGAGTAAAAGCACTCCATGAATTCAATCAATAGGTCATGAGAGCAAAGTAGAACAAGAGATCCTGTCATGTCTGTGGCTGAACAAATAGGTTTTCTCGATTGGAAATACAGTATATATGACTGACTAGTTGAATTATTAATTTAAAACTTTGATTGTTGCAAAACCCTGATGTTCAGCATTAGTGTTTGTTTTTACTGCACAAAAAACAAAACACTAAAACAAAAAAAAAGAAATAAAAAAAAATAAGAATTTATGTATATGGTGGAAGACCTACTCTAACGTAATCAGAGACATTTAGAATGTGTTGCGTGTTTAATAGACAACGTCTTGGTGCCTTGGATATTGATATTTTGTTATTAGGGGTGCAAGTAACTGGATGAATTGGAGAGGTGAATTGTATTCCTTATTAATTTATCATGCTATCTGACAATCCTACACTAACAGCCATTTCAACTGAAAGATGACGATATATGAATGTTGTCCACTTGAAGGAGCCAGAATCTAAATAGGGGGCACAGGATAAGGAATATTTTAAGTCTAATCTTTTTCTATCAGTTTTTTTTCCTTTGAATTGAAATAAGTCCATAGATTTAGTTCATATGCATGAATGTTTTACTGACAGTATAGTTTTATATAATAAGTGTACACAGAAATCTGTGAAATGCTTATAGATCATTAAATATTTATTTAAATATTTTAGACCCCAATAAAACATATTTTCAATTAAATATATTTCTATCCATTTAAAATGAAGAGACAATTTTATTTGTCATTTTCAAGATAATATATAATTTCTGTAAAAGCACATATTCACTATTGTGGTGTGAATAACAGAACAAACACCTAAACCGCAAGCATAAGTTAGGCTACACATTATTACAGAAATAAATGATAAAAATGAAAAAAATGTTGAGATAAATGTTTGAGATGACATTTTGAGCTGCAAATCATATATTCACAATGATTTGAAAATGACATCCTATGACATGTGACTTGTCTTAATTTAAATGTTTAATATAAGTCCACACTTGCACCACATATACTATGATCACATGCCCTATGACAGTAAACATTTCAGAGGGTTATTTTGACTTCTTTTTTAAACAGAGTGAGTGATTTCTTTTGAAAGTCGGTTGCTCTTTTTGACAGCTGTGTGTTGTTGTAACCTGTTTCATCAGTTCAGTGAAGCTTCAAGTTGGACTTTCCTATAAAAACCACATCATGAGATTAATTTCAGTTAGGCCTAGATCACTAAACATGCACATAGGTGCTTGGACCCAGATGATTGCTGCTGCAGCTATATTTTGTTTTTAATTATAGTATAGAGGTTGTAGATTATATAATATACTATATATTAAGTAGGCTATAGATCAGGGGTAGGCAACGTCGGTCCTGGAGTGCCGATGTCCTGCAGAGTTTAGCTCCAACCCTGGTGTGTTTGATTAGGGGTGAAGCTAAACTCTACAGGACAGCGGCACTCCAGGACCAACTTTGCCTACCCCTGCTATAGATGGTTGAATGCTTGTTTGCCTCTCAGTCCTCATGCCACCCCCTTGCCACCCTAAAAATCTTTTTCTAGATCCACCCCTGCTTAGTGGAGAAAGGGAAGCATCCTCAACTAAACATTGTTAGAAACAAACAAATAAATAAAAAGAGAAAACACAAGACTGATGAAACCAGTTACAGTTCAAACGTTAAATTTACAGACATTTTAAGAATTAATTATTTACCTGTTGAGATTGTGTTGACAGTCTGTGTAGTTGGATGGTTAAACCCCAGGAAATCAGTAATAAGGTGGCTTTGACATTACAGATTAGAAAAAAAGAACCCTAAACTGGAACACAAGAACATTTCAGCATAAAAGGGTTTCTTCGACAATAAGGTTCTAAATAGAGCTGTTACGTGTAACAAACCCTTAAAAACATATTTTTAGAATGTGTATAATGTACAAACAAACAAACAAATAAATAAATACAGCTTTTAAAACGTTACTAGTCATTACTTCAATTAACCATCTTATCATAACATAGTAATTAGGTGATAAATCAAAATTAGGTTTATGTTCCTACCATTTCAACTTAGAACGGAAGAATCTGCCACCAATAATTAAGAAATGTATAAGATATATAAGTTTGACACCTTTGTGTAAGTGTGTTGAAAATTGTAAAATATAGACTATATTTAGCGTAAGCATTTTTAATAAGTAATTTATCTACAGCTCTTCGCTGCCCTCCAGCGATCTTCACTCAACACTGCACTTATACTAACAAATACTAACAATTTCACGCCGTGTAACGCGCATGCGTCGTGCAGTGTCCGTCCATTAGCATCATCGCTTCTGGTTTTGAAACAGGATGAACGCGCCACCGGCATTCGAGTCGTTTTTGCTATTTGAGGGAGAAAAGAAGTAAGTGCAGTACAACGCAGTTTTAACTTTTAAGTGATACTAACTGAACTAACGAAAACCTTTAACGAAATAAAGTCAGCCAGCTGGAATAACTTACAAGAGTTAGCTTGCAAAGCGTTTAGCTTGTTGGCTAACGACAGATGGTAATGTTAATGTAAAACAGAACATGTTAACTAGTAGTCTGACTAACGTTAGCTTTTGTACTCATTACCTCACTGTGCTTTATATTTTACAGACTATGCACTATATATATATATATATATAATTTTTTTTCTTGTGTTCTTTCTGTCCTTCTCTCTTTCTCTCACCATACACACACGTACATATAGAAACAAACGTTTTTGAACATGGTACCATCATGACATTTTTTAGTATAGCATGTAAATAACTCTAGGTATATCAAAGTGCCTTATTACTACATCTATGGTACCCTCACTGTACTGTTTGTAAAGGGACGCAATCATCTAATATTCCTGTTCAAATTCCTTTTCAGGATCACAATAGTTAAAGACACCAAGGTGCCAAATGCATGTCTGTTTACACTGAATAAAGAGGATCACACACTGGGGAACATCATCCGGTCGTAAGTGCACAAGCATCTGATGGACAAACATATCGGAGTCATTGTGATCACTGTGATGCTCTGTTGGTTTGTGCATTCAGCCTTTGACATTTTTGTGTAAGGCAACTGCTGAAGGACCCTCAGGTGCTGTTTGCTGGATATAAGGTTCCTCATCCTCTGGAGCACAAGATAGTGATCCGTGTTCAGACGACACCAGACTACAGTCCCCAGGAAGCCTTCACTAATGCCATCACTGATCTGATCAGTGAACTGTCCCTTCTGGAGGAGCGATTCAGGGTATGTGACATGTACACAGCAGTCTGTTTCAGTTCAGTGAGGGGTGCTGTGTTTTATTAGTGGTGTTTGCTAAGGCAAGCATAACTATTACCATTGCTCATACTACATATAGTAAGGGATTTGAACAACCTAGAACTCCAAGTATGCAACTTAAGTGTATAAAGGCCTGTTCACACCAAAATGTATATTCTGTGCGATAATTTTAAATTGAATGAACAGCTGTTAATGTGTCTGTTTAGACTGACACAAACATTTGCATGTCGTCAATGCAACAATCTCTTTTCCATCGCACTGCAAAGAAAACTGGCCTGCCAATAAAATTAGTGCTTTTGTTCACACCACTTTTGTTCATGCCCAGAGCTGCTGTTTTTATATAAAACTATGACTTGGTGGCACTCACAAATAGATTATTTGGATAAGTGACAGTGAATACAAGAGGAAGAACCTAAAGCCCTAAACACACTGCACGATTTTCGGCTGTCCCAGACAAAAGATTGGCATCATGAAACAATCTTGGCCAATCAGAAATCGCCACGATTGCTTCACGATGTCAGTCTTTCGTCTGGGACAGCTGAAAATCGTGCAGTGTGTTTAGGGCTTAAAGGAACACTCCACTTTTTTTGAAAATAGGCTCATTTTACAACTCCCCTATAGTTAAACAGTTGAGTTTTACCAGTTTTGAATCCATTCAGCCGATCTCTGGGTCCCGCGGTAGCACTTTTAGCTTAGCTTAGCAAAGATCATTGAATCGGATTAGACCGTTAGCATCTCGCTCAAAAATGACCAAAGAGTTTCGATAATTTTTCTATTTAAAACTTGACTCTTTTGTAGTTACATCGTGTACTAAGACTGACGGAAAATGAAAAGTTGCGAACTATAGTTGCGAACAGCTATATCATAACTAGTTACTTATCTGGGGACTATTTTCAGATGCTGCATCATATCACTGCACCTGCTGCACTCATGGTACGGCAGCAAAGTTCCTTGATTATTACGTCAGAATGAGAGTATAGTTCCTAGCCATTTCGGCCTAGAAAATCGCATCTTTTCATTTTCCGTCAGTCTTAGTACACGATGTAACTACAAAAGAGTCAAGTTTTAAATAGAAAAATTATCGAAACTCTGGTCATTTTTGATGACCAAATGCTAATGGTCTAATCAGATTCAATGATCTATGCTAAGCAACGCTAAAAGTGCTACCGCCAGACCCAGAGATCTGCTGAATGGATTCGAATAAAACCAAGTCCTAATCCCAGTTTAACACCTCTGGTGTGACTGTAAATGCAAACCTTGAGCCAAAAACTCGTCACCAAACACCAATGACTTGTACATACACTATATAGACAGAAGTATTGTGACACCCCCTTCTTTAGAACAGAAAAATGCACTTCCAAGTCTGTGGCAACAACGATGGGAACATCTCTGTTGCAACAGTTTTGGAAGTGTCTAAAATGACTGTACCCATATGTACAAGTCATTGGTGTTTGGTGATGAGTTTTTGGCTCAAGGTCTGCATTTACAGTCACACCAGAGGTGTTAAACTGGGATTAGGACTTGGTTTTATGCAGACCAGTCAAGTTCTTCCACACTGACTGAATCAATCATTTTCTTTTTGAACCTTGTCTTATACACAGAGGCATTGTCATGTTAGAATAGAAAAGGGTCCTGTCCAAACTGTTGCTATAATATTAGAAGCACACAATTTCCTAGAATATCATTATATGCTTTAACATTAAGATTTGTACTCATAGAAATTACTAAAGTAGTCAAACCTGTTCATTAGAAGGGGGCGACCCAATACTTTTGGCAATGTAGTGTATTTAATTATATATATTATATCCGAGCTGTCTGGAATGCAGCATTAGGTTAACATTTCAATAAATGAGCGTGCACTACAATTACAAGCCATTCTATAAATTGACATTTCAGCACTTGACAAACGGATAGCGACTCCTAAGCAGCACTTAAAGCAGGGTTACGTGCGATTGTGTTGTGCATTTTTGGGAAACACACGTGAAACAGTAACGAACGTTCAAAAAACGACTCGTAGAAAACACTCTTGAGCGCTAAGATCAATCGTTATTGGGAAACCCGGCCCTGTTGAGGAGTCTGTGTTGTATATTCCAGAAATTGATGTGACTTTTTTTTTTATTATAGGTTGCCATCAAAGACAAACAAGAGGGAATAGAATGAAGACCATCACACTCCATTGGATCACAACAACTAATTCACAATGGACTGAATTGTCAGTCTTGAGAACTCTGTCTCTATAATGGGCTACAATATTTCCATTTATTTATTTTCATGAAATATTATGAGGTCAGGTGTCAAGCTCTCATAATAAATAATAAGAGATCTTTACCAGCTTCTAACAACATTGAGGTTAAGACCTGTGGAGTTCCTCCTCCAATACTGATTTTCTAACAAAGCATGTTGGTATAATGAAATGGTCAAATCCGAAGATTCTTTGAAAATATTTCATCGCACACCAAATTTGTGTACAAGGAAATAATTTCCTCTTCATTGTCCCACTCATTTGTGATGTAGTTTATTTTTGTTATTAATAAATTGAGTTTTGTAATGAAAAACAATAACTTGTATTTATTTGAATCTCGACATTGTGGTTTTGTTGTTTCATGGATTTGTTCGACTCTTGGCTTTCAGTGTGGGAACTATTTGGGACCTTCAGTTGTTTCGAAGGGGACGTATTAAAATGATGCACAAATGTAACTTGATGGCTACTGAAGATATGCAGAATATTAACTGTGGTTGTAAAGGAATAAGGACATGCCTGAGATGCGAGGCGGAGGAGTCTAAACAACATGTTCTACAGCAGAATGAGCTGGTGAGTCCACAACACTACGCTGAAAAGCGCTCGTCTTGAACGCGGATTTTGCGCTTAAATGAGCCGACGCTGTCTATCGCCATCAGCAGAGACAGCTCAACCAAAGACTATTCTCCATTCAAATTCAGATAGACCTTTTTTCTGCCCTGACTTTCAAAATTTTGCTAATAATAAGCAAAGCGCACTTCCGTTCAAAAGTGTGTTGACAGTAATATTGTTTTTGAAATAGCCTAATTCTCTTCTGAATTTATTTGATCAGAAATACAATAAACGGTAACATTGTGAAATATTACAGTTATTTTTCTATTTTAATTTAGAATTTATTCAAATGTAATTCTTGTGATGTCAAAGCTGAATTTTCAGCATCATCGCTCCAGTCTTCAGTGTCACATGATCTTCAGAAATCACTGTAACATGCAGATTCTCTGCTCAAGAAACATTTCTTATGTTGAAGACAGTTGTGCTGCTTAATATTTTTGTAAAAACATTGATAATTTTTTTAAGGATTCTTTTTAACGTTATAAAAGTCTTTGCTGTCACTTTTGATCAATTTAATGTATCCTTGCAGAGGTATTGTTTTCTTTAAAAAAAAAAAAAAAACATACTAATCTCAGTAGTGTATATATGAAAAAATTATATATTCTGTTGCAGATACATTATGATTTCACCTATGATCCAGTATCAAAGTCAGCAGTCCGAGAGGAGGAAAGTGGCACTCAACAGTCCTTTGCTTTTCCTGGAATATTTTTGTGGGAGAATTTTGTGTCAGAAGATGAAGAGAGAGAACTGATTGCTAGAATGGATCAAGATGTCTGGAGAGAATCTCAGTCAGGCCGTCGAAAACAGGTGAATGAGGAAAACAACTGTGAGAGAGTGAACTACTTAAATACATTCCTATAACCTTTTATTTCTTAGCAATGTGACCTTTAAGTGGTTATGGAAGTCAGAATAATTCAGATAAAGTTAGAATTGTGAGAAAAAAAGTCACAGTTACCTTTTTAATTTTTTCTTCCTGTGGCATAAACAAGCTTCTATAAGGTAGAATGTTTTTATTTTTTTTATTTTTTTTAAATCACCTTTTAGGGTTTTTGCTGTTTAGTTCAGAAATTTAATTTAGTTTGTCAGCTAATGTGAGGTTATAAAAGTTGTAAACCAGTATTATTGTAATAACATCCAAATAACAATATTATATACACAGGACTTTGGGCCAAAGGTAAACTTCAAGAAGCGCCGTGTCCATGTGGGAAACTTCACTGGCCTGCCTGCTGTCAGTCGTCACCTGGTGGACAGGATGTCAAAGGCCTCTCAGTTGGCCTCCTTCAGACCAGTAGAGCAGTGCAACCTAGATTATGATCCCCTCAGAGGCTCAGCGATTGACCCACATTTAGATGATAGCTGGCTGTGGGGAGAGCACCTGGTCACCATTAACATGCTCTCAGACACTGTCCTCACGATGAGTTTAGATCGAGGCTGGGGCGACATGGACGATGGAGAAGTGCGAGTGGCTGTGCATTTACCACGCAGATCATTGATTGTACTCTATGGAGAAGCACGTCATCGGTGGAAACATGCCATCCACAGGAAAGACATTCAGGGGCGCCGAGTGTGCAGCACCTTCCGGGAGCTGTCTGAGGAGTTTCTACAGGGAGGAGAGCAGGAGAAACTGGGCTCAGAGTTGTTAGATATATCACTGAGCTTTAAGGGTATACCTTTATAAGTTGCCTTTACTTTGATATGTGAATGTATGTACAGATTTCTGGACACACAACTGTAAAGTGATTATTTTTAACTCTTAATTTAAATAAATGCATATTCTTTTTATTCTGTGTTATTTTGTGAATGAATAATGGATATGATATGAGAGATGTATGAGATGTCTTTATGTATCCATGATTTAGCCATTCCTTTAAAGTGAAATTGTTTTATTCAAAGTAAAATTCTTGACCAGGGGTGCATCAGGTACTCGCAGGCAAAACTATGGGTGCTCCAGAAAGAGAACAAAATGTGAAGAATAAGCATATCAGCCCAAGCAGGCCTTCGTCAGGTCTAACAGGTCTAAACTGTCAGGTCCCTGATGAAGGCCCCTGCTTGGGCTGATACGCATTGGTGTCCTTTTAATATGTAGCCCTGTCTTAGAATGAAGGCTTTTTACTTTGCTTACTATGTTAGTGCCTGGACACGTTTTGTTTGAGTGTGTGTTTTGCAAGAGGATCCACCTATCATTTTTTAAAATTGTTTTATGCTTTGTTATTTTGAGCGGTGGCATGCCATATATAATGTAATCCAAGGGGCCTTATGGTTTAGCAAAAATGCCCTATTATTTGTGAGCCTTTTACATTAAATTATTAATTAATATAACTACATTTAAATAACTTAAGACTTATTGTGGGCCCTTGGAAATGTCCTCACTGGTTAAAAACCACTGTTTTTTATTTATAATTATGTTTGAATTTTTATTTTTTCCAGCCATAACTGCACCCTCAAATTTTCTGACTACAGTGCCACACTCAATATGGCGGAATGCTGATGCCAAAACTATACGTCAAAGCTGGTCAAAGTTCATATGTATTTTGCCGGGAAAACGATCTTCAGTTGTACTCCACATGACTGCGAGTGTTGCAAATAAAGATCACTTGCCCTGCATGTATGTTAGAGGTAAGCTAATCTGTGTAAATCGATTTAACGTTAAACCCCAAATAAATTTGTCTGTGAAACTTTAATTTATAAAACTAAACGCAACCGCACTATGAGCATACTAAAACATGCAGTTACGAATTCAGCAATCGATTGTCTTAAGCATTTAATAAATAGATTATTAAGAAAACAAACAACATGTAAACTACTTCCACATTTTCAAATTCGCTTTGTGTAAACAATTTGTCAGTTTAAACCTTTAAAGATTTTAGTTTATAGTTTTTAAAAACAGATTTCGAAATTATAACCACACATTTTCTTTGTTTACTTAGCATTTTCAAGTATTTATTGGATGCAAATGATGTTCACTAGTCTCTACAAAAGTTTCTTTGCGATCTCTTGTGTTCAGAGACCTCACAGGGCGTGAATAGGCCACTTGTCCTGTATCGTTACATAACAATACAAGATGCATTGTGGTCCTTCTGACACCTAAACATCCAATAGCAGAAGTTTTACCAAGTCTCTGAAACCTGTTATCATCACAGCCCACCTTTATAAGGTCTGATTAGACGCGATACTCGAACTTTCACTGTGCAGCAGCCATGGAGAAAATAACAGAGAAGATACTGCTGGACAAAAGCTGTCCAAGGACAAACAAACTGGAACAGATCAAGATCCTCAAGTAAGAAAGCGGTTTTGTGTTTCTTAGGCACACTGTGATGTGTTATGGTTTATTAAAGAATAAAAAAGACTATTTTAATGCCCTTATATTAAAAACTGAATTGTTTCAAATATATGATCTGATACTCATGTATTCTCTGTTCTGTACAGTCTCTCACGCATGGGTCTGAAGAGCGAGGATCTGCCTGTGCCTCTGCTATCTAAACTGTGTAGTCTGGAGCAGTTGGATTTGTCTGGGAACATGCTGCAGGAGATTCCCAGAGGCCTCTGTCTGCCCTGCCTAAAGATCCTTAACTGCTCAAACAACGATATAGAGGATGTAGTGTCTCTGGAAGCCCTGAGAAACATAGAGGAACTTCGACTGGAGGACAACCTCTACCTCACAGTGAGAATCATGCTTTGAAATTCAACCCGCACATTTTTTTTTTCATCCACAGCATTATTAGTGGCGTTTTAGACACTATGGATCTTGTTCTAACTATGAATTGTTTTATGTGTTTTTTTAGGTCAATGATGAACACAAAGTGACCTTCTTGTTACCTAAGCTGAGGATGTTCAATGGGAAGGATATCAGCTCTAAGGCCCATCATATTCGCCATGGCAGCACGGAGATCCTCAGGAAGAGGGTGAGAACAGATTCTTCAACCTATCACATTCAACCGTATCAATTTGTCTATGCAATGTTTCTTGAATGTGTTTTTTGGCAACCTTTAGGTGATTGGTGTGTGGGAACGAAGCTTCAGTCTCCCTGATCCCATTACGGCACAAAGTCTGGCTGCTGTGGAGAAGCGCTTTGTAAATGCTGCTTGCACCCAAATCAAATATGGCCCTAATTCCTTGAGCGAATACACAAAGTGGAGGGTGGGTAGTCTAGTGTGAATATTGTGTTTACTGCTCCTGACACAGATTTTGAATTCATTGGTCATCTAAATTGTGGAGAATTCACAAGGGTGACCATATGTCCTTTTTTTCCCAGACATGTCCTGGCCCGGATTTATAATTTGCCTGAAATGTCAGAGTTTTGGCTTTATTTTCCTATTGACATGCTCTTTACAGTCCTCATATACATTATATCTATATGTGTTTGCATTGTTTTGACCATTCTCTGTAGATCGGTCTCTGTTTTGGATCCTACGATTGGTTGCTTATGTACAATGCCTGCACACTTTTGGTCAAACTGTTACTAAACCTACAGCAAGCTTGAAAACAATAGG
This sequence comes from Schizothorax lantsangensis, assembly GCA_027422415.1. Taxonomy (NCBI): domain Eukaryota; kingdom Metazoa; phylum Chordata; class Actinopteri; order Cypriniformes; family Cyprinidae; genus Schizothorax; species Schizothorax lantsangensis. The sequence goes on along the minus strand of CM049842.1, from coordinate 25,363,292 downwards.
AAAACAAAGACAAAACCTGGACATTTTGGGCAATTTAGGAGTCCTGGCAGGACATGTCAGAGAAAAAGAGGATGTATGGTCACCCTACTTCAATATGGTTGCATTTCAGCTTATCTAATTTCTGCTTTTTTAGGTTGAAATGATTGCAAAAGAATATTTGAAGTCACTGACGTGCAGTGAAGAAGAAGGCAGGGTCACAGACACTACTCCAACAAAGGAGAATGAGGTAAAGCCATCAGCATCATTTTGTTGAGTGTCATATTTAATACATCAGGCTTGTATGGCTCATTATAGTATGATATAGGAGAATACTTCATTAGGGATTAACACTTTAATTTTGTTCAGTGACCCAAACTGAGCAAAATATGTAATTTGGTGCATTCTCTGTCCAAAAAGCATGATCAAATTCTGATAGCTTGTAAATCAATGTTATCTTTATAAGACTGCAGCAGATTACTTGCATAAAATGTATATAAATATCAGTTGTCATTCTGTATCTCCCAGTAATGTCTTAGTAAGAATATTTAAGTTTAAAAGTTTAATGTGGGTGCCAAACATAAAATGCAGTGTAGTACATGAATATACAAGATAATACAAATAAACATTCCTCAAAACCCTGATATATCATATTGAATGCTCACATTTTAATGTGATTTTTTTTTTTTAAATATTGTGTAATCAAGTAAACCTAAGTTGCTTCAGTCCAGTACGTGTTTATCTATAAATATTACTCATAGCTTACTTTATAACAATCAGTAAAAATTTCACAGCAAAAATGCTCGTGAACCATGACCGGAAGATAATTTTAGGATTATACTAAAAGGCCCTAAAAAATGTATTCAGTTTCAGTCAGCAGACAGAAGGCATGCACAACAGGTTTTTAAGCAAAGTTTATAATTTTGTGTCAGATATGATACATTAGGCTTCATAGAGTTAAAATGCTTTCTTCTATCCAAATTTAATGCTGTGTCGAGGGAACCTTTTGAAAGCATTAAATCAATATTTATTTATTTTTTTACACGACACAGGCTCCTGCAGTGAGAAGAACTCGTGATCTTGGTGGTAACAGTATTACAAGTCCTCAGAAAAGAACCAGAAACAACTCTGAGGTGGCAGCAGAGGCCAGTCCACGAAAGCCAAGTCGACTGGCAAGTGCTGCTCCGGTTGAGGCTAGTCCACGAAAATCCACACGAGCGATGAAGACTCCACAGAAGACTGACACTATAATGACCCCCAGCCCCAGAAAGCAAGCCAGAATGACCAATGTAGACACCCCAGAGTGTAGTCCAAGGAAATCAAGCCGCCTGGAAAATATTTCTCAGAAAGGTGCTAGCAAAGTTGAAAGCCCCAGAAAAGCAGCAAAGTCAATAATCTCTACGCCCACATCAAGACCAGCTCAATGTGAGAGTCCAAGAAAAACGGCTAAAGATCAGACTACAGCTCAACAGAGCAAACAGAAAACTTCCAAAACAGAAACCGACACACCTCGGAAAACTGCTCGTACCAAACTCAGAGTTCCTCAGGTGAGTCAAAGGCGATGCTTGTTTTTTTCTGTCTGTTTTCTCTGTCTATTTCTGTCAGTGACTTGAGTGTACATCTATGATAAGAAACTGAAAATGTACTGAATTCATATTCTTTTTGGTATTTTTTTGGAGGCATAAAATTAAAAAAAGTCAAGGAAAAGGAAGTTGTGAAGAAAAAAAGCCTCAGAAGGATACAATTCTCGAAAACCTTAGATTATGAAGGCATAATCTTTTTTGTTATTTCAATAAAAATAACGATTTTTTTTCCAGAAAAAAAAAAATATATATATTTTGAACACTCCTATTTTGTTGGCCTGAAACTTTTTTACCTTTAATAAACATTCTGACAAAGGATTGTCTCAACAATTTCCTTATTGGACCGGATTCTTGTATTTGCATGTGAATTGTCACAGAATCACTCTTAAGTTGTGGATTCCTGTTGTTGCTTTTACTGTATTTGTATTCAGTCTATTGTTGCTCATTACACAGTCATTAGCGCATTGTTTATGGGCGTCTCTCTCCCCTGCTGTTACAGGAGCCGGTGAGTCTGCAGCCGTTCCATGTCTTGCAGTGTCACAGTCGACAGGACAGTCCCGACGACTTCAGCACTCAGCTTTGGGCCTGTGCCTTTGAGCCCCCGCAGGAATACAGTGGTGGTGGTGAGCACTATCAAGTGATTCAATTAAATTGAATCAGTTGTATACTTCAATGTGTTTTTAATATACGTCTGCCATTGTTTTTAATCTGTTAGGTATCAGTGGTGCGTCTCGGACAGTCGCCACATGTGGAGGGGAAACTTTGTGTGTGATTGACTGTGAGTCAGGACACGTGCTGAAGAAATACAAGGTTCCTGGTGAGGTGAGTGCAAAGAAGCTCTGTACAGTACCTTATCTGACCAATAGGTGGCTTAGTTATATAGGCCAATCAGTTTTTGTATCATATAGAATACACTGGCTATTTAGAAAATCATTACATTTACATTTAGCAGATGCTTTTATCCAAAGTGACTTACATTGCATTCAAGTTACAGTTTTTACATTTTATCAGCTCTTGCTTTCCCTGGGAATCGAACCCATGATCTTGGCGTTGCTAGTGCCATGCTCTACCATTTGAGCTACAGGAAAGCTACAGGATATCATACTTCTATAGTTTTACTATTCATAGTTCTGTACATACCTGTACATATTATGCAAATATTCCATGTGGATTGAATACCTGGATGACCCAACATTTGCCAAAAAAATGCAGAGAAATACTTTTTTCCCGCAATGCGCACAACATGACGGTCTATTTGTAATGAACATACTAGACCAATATTGATTTTTTTCATAACCTAAAGTGATTATTTGTATGTTTATGTCCAATAACCAACATGCAGAACCATTTTTTTTTTTTTTTTTTACTTGTGTACTTGTAAAATTTCATTTTTATATCACAACAATAATTTTTTTTGTTTTAATAATAATAATAAAAGCAGTAACAGCTACAATAAAATGAACAGCAGACAAAATAAACTAACAAAGTCTACTGTTTTTAAATGGAGAAATAAATAAGTCTATCAACTTTGCATAAATGTAATCATTTGTTTTAAAGTACAGTTAAGGAGTAGAGACAATAAGTTTACGGGAATAATTATATAATACATTAGAGTTTGTTAAGAATGGCATGTTTGCAGAATTATTAATATTATTATGGGACAGAGTCACACACATGACGTGGGTAAAAATTATATATCTTGGCCACAATATAGGAATCAGTAGTAAATTCTGGCCACATTGTAGTAATTAATTTCCTAGTTTTAATTAATTCAAAACAAAGAAACAAATTAGAACAACGTGGTCAACTTTTACTAAAAAGAGGAAAAGGAAACAAATTCTTAATTTGTGGCAACTATTTAATTAAAATGAGGGAAAAGATTCTCAATTTGTGCAATTTTTGAAACAGAGGATTTGACATGACAAAAATATCTGATAAAGAAAAATGCTTACATGTTGTAAGAAATATAGGTAAAACCAATGATTGGTTGATATCTATACGAGAATACTGGAAGTAATACTAATAATTTTTTAAAACATGATTTTAAGATGGTTTAAAAAACTTTTTTTTCCTGAGATGAAATGGGTGACACAACGACAGCTATAATGTTGGCATAATGCATACTGTTCCATATTCTATTAAAAAATACACAGTGTATTCTGTACAGCATGTAGTGAGATTCCATTCTGAACATAGCTACTGATGCCACAGAATCCAACCTGCAAGAGTTAAACACAAACAGGCTCCATTTGACTGGCATCCAGTTCCTGTAAATTCAATGTTGCATCCACTGTTGTCTTGTAGGAGTTCTTCTCACTAGCATGGTCCACAGTGCTGATGTCCAGGACAGGTGGCTCTGCCCGTCCCTGCAATATCCTGGCAGCTGGGGGTAAGAGGGGTCTTGTGAAGCTTGTCCATCCCCGAGTCAACCTGGCATTTGGAGAGTTTCGTGCCAGTCGACGTGCCATTTCCATTATGCGCTTCAGTCCACACAACGCTAGCTTTCTCTTCAGTGAGTGAAGCAAACAGTGAACACAGTGAGACTAAGTGGCTAAATAATAACTTAGTTGAACTATATAGATGTAACTAAAAATCACTTTATTTCTAATTACAGCTGGCACGTATGAAAATAAGATCTTTTTGTGGGACATTGGAGGACTGGATCGTGATTACAACTTTAAAATCAGGTTATTTATAATTTATTGTTCAGTACGTTTTTAATACTTCATTTAGAAATGCTAAAATGTGCATATACATTGTTACAAACTTTTCCATAACTGTTTTATTTCTTATTTTTTTCACAGTAAGCTGCTAGTCCTGGAGATGGGCTCCACTCCTCTGCATCTCGCTCTGCTCCCCGCGTCTCCAGACACACACCTCCTCTCAGGCTGTGATGACGGGCTGTATATCTTTGATATCCAGCTCAGTAAAAACACACAGAAAAGGTTTGATTTCTCCATCAGTTCTGTGTGTGTGTGTGTGGTCAGAGAAACGGTTTATTTATTGTAATTTACATGTTTTTTTCAGAAACGAGGAGATGGAGATTGTGTTTCCAATTTACAAGAAAAAGGACAAGAAAAACACCTACCGGACTATTGACGGACTGAGCTTCCTGTCAGATGATATAGTGGGTGAGTAAACAGTAAGAAAAATGTAGGATTATTTGACCAAATAATATAATATATAATGTATGTTTTCTGTTTAAATTAGCACTGTAATTACACTATAATGACCAGAAAAATTACCTTAAAGAATTATTATTAACATATATTAAAATATATATATTTCCACCCAGCATCCAAGAGCCACATGCAGGGCTCTATCTACCTGTGGAGCTGGAGTGCCACGCGGGCATCTTGGAACGGCAGAAAGAAAGAGGTGCCAGCTGTTGTGTTGGCAGAGCTGCAGTGGTCCAGCACTGAGATGCCATACCTGTCTCTAGGCACCTGTCCAGGTATTCATGATATTTGAATGAAATGTCATATGGTACAGCTGCACGATAAATCATATTTTAATTAGAGGTCGACCGATAGTGGATTTTACCGATACCGATAGCTAGGTTGGACCACACTGGCCGATACCGATTAATCAACCGATAGTTTATAGATACTGAAAGAAAACTAGTGCTTTACTATTTAAACAAAGCAGTAACAGTACTGAACCATACTTTGTAAATGAATAAACATTAATATTATTTATTATATTGATCATTAAAGTTATTTCATAGTTTGCTAATGTTAAAAGAAGAAACTTTAAAATTAAAAAATCTAGCCTATTAGTAGCTAATAGTGAATGTTGAAATGAACACACTAACAAGGAACAATACTTCTACAGTTTTCATTAATGCTACGAATGGACTCTTATTTATTTCCCATTTGGACTCCCATTTAATTTCAACAGTCATGCTTAAAGATGGCCATCTTTAAATATCTACACAAGGCCATAGCATTAAAATTACATACATATGGATATTGTATGTGTACTCACACACTTTATTTGCTTCTATTTTTTGTAACACTTGATAATTATCTAATCAAAAAAAAAAAAAAAAGTTAGTCACACACTGGGCAAAAGCGCAGCGCTGCGTCTAGGAGAACTCAGAAGTATCACACACACACACACACCAGACGCTTTGCATTCAATTCAAGTGGCGGTCTAAAACAGTTTATTTAATCACCAAATGGACATAAGTTTGCTTCAAGAATGAACTATGTGGCATAAATGAGTTTGAAGTTCGGTGTTTAAAAAAACAGAGCAAGCGGAAAGAGAAAGTGCGATCTATTACAGCTCTCTATATGAAGCATACAGACTTTATTAGAGCCACAGAAAGACAAACGTTTTGCTGAAAAATGCACAATACATAATTTATAGCCTAGGATGAAGTCATTGTGTACATTCACAATGATTTGGGACAAATATAATGTTATTTAATGGAAAACTATGTGAATGGCGCTCTGTTCCGCGGCAGGATTTTCTGTCGGCTGTATTTAAATGCGCGTTTGAAGTTTCCCGCTCTGTGCAGCGCGCAGTGTCACATGCCAAAACAAACACGTGCTGTCAGAAATGTCCGTCTCTAGAGGCCGCTCTCGTACTGTATAATGACAGCGGACCCTTCTCAGCCACTCCAGCAAGGAACGCAAAAAACAGAAAACTATCGGCATTGTTTTTTGCCGATAACCGATAGTTGCAGCAATCAACTATCGGTGCCAATTAATCGGCAAAACCGATTAATCGGTCGGCCTCTATTGTGATCATGATTTCTGCTTTTCTCAGTTAAAGGAAAACGCCACCGTTTTTCCATATTCCAATATGTTCTTCCCTCAACTTAGACGATTTGATATGTACCTCTCCCGTCTCAGTCCGTGCACTTAATCGCTCTAGCGCGCGGCACCACTATGCTAGCGTTTAGCTTAGCACCATTCATTTCTTAGGATCCAAACTGGGATAAATTTAGAAGCCACCAAACACTTCCATGTTTTCCCTATTTAAAGACGTTTACATGAGTAGTTACACGAGTAAGTATGGCGACACAATAAAACGTGGCGATTTTCTAAGCGGATAAAAATGATAACTATAATGTGTGGCGGAAGAGCACTTTGCAGCACTTTGACCTCGGCGCAGTAATATCATCACTCCTGAAAAGAGATCCCTCAGGAGTGATGATATTACTGTCGAAGTGCTGTGAAGTGCTCTTACACATTATAGTTATCAACGCTTGGCCACTCGCCATACTTACTCATGTAACTACTCATGTAACCGTCTAAATAGGGAAAACATGGAAGTATCCCAGTTTGGATCCTAAGATGAATGGTGCTAAGCTAAACGCTAGCATAGTGGTGCCGCGCGCTAGAGCGATTAAGTGCACGGACTGAGACGGGAGAGGTACATTCAACTCGTCTAAGTTGAGGGAAGAACATATTGGAATATGGAAAAACGGTGGCGTTTTCCTTTAAACATAATTATCTGCGATATTTACCTGCTGAAAATGTTTCATTTGACATTTGCTTTATCTTGCATTGTTAACAAGCCTCCACAAGCTTTCAGGCTTGCAGATGCCAGAGTTTAGGACCCACAATCAGACCTTTTTTTGTTAAATGGATACAAGATTTCGGCCAGTGTTGTACTCAATCTTCCCATTCCTCTGCTCTGAGAAAAAATACTAATGATCGGAAAACTCCAGGCAACACATGTTAGGATGTGTGAGCAGGCCTCAGTTATGAACTGTAATAAATCTGAACATTATTTATGACTATATTGTGTGCGGAATAAATGCATGCAACGTCTGTGCCTCTATACCAGGGATCCTCAAATCTGGACCATTCCTGCAGAGTTTAGCTCTAACCCTAATCAAACACACCTGAGCATGCTAATCAGAGTCTTCAAGATCATTAGAAAACCACAGGTAGGTGCGTTTGATCAGGGTTGGAGCTAAACTCTGCAGCAGATTGGACCTCCAGGGAAAGATTTGAGGAAACCTGCTCTATACAAATTAATTTTTGTTGTTGCTTTATTAGAAATGTGTTAACATAATATGGAATTGAGTTAATATTAGGAATTTCACTGGTTTAACTATTGAGAGAAGCTTTTTGTTTTACAAGTTTTCATAATGTAGAGCATTGGTCTCAAACTCAATTCCCGGAGGGCTACAGCTCTGCACAGTTTAGCTCCAACCCTAATCAAACACACCTGATTCAGCTAATTAAGGTCTTCATGATCACTAGAAACTTCCAAGCAGGTGTGACTTGGAGCTGGTTGGAGCGAAACTCTGTAGAGCTGTGGCCCTCCAGGAATTGAGTTTGAGACCACTGATGTAGAGAGTGTTAATTTATATAATAAAAATAATACATCAAAAAACTAGATGATGTAAAATAAAACCATGGAAGCTGAGATTCAATAATGGCAATTGTGATTATAATTTAAGCAAAACAATTTTGATTACCATTATCGTGCAGCCCTGTAATTTGGTCAAATGTCAGCATAGAGAAAATAACCTTATTATTATTTTTTATTTTTTTAACATTTCTTCTTTATTACTAAAATATGCCTAAGCAGTGCTCATAATAATGTACCAAATCACTGGTGAGATTTTTATGTGTATTTATGCACATTCAAACAGAAATATGGTGTCAGATATGCAGAAAATCTGAAAGCAAAACTGATGTGGATTGTTTTTCTTGTAGGCTATGGTTATGTGGTGTGTGGGGATGAGCAAGGCAGGCTGTGGATGTACCATATCACAGACACCATAATGGAAAAGTTCAAGAGTGGAAAAACAATCTCAGCCACTGAGGTAAGTTAATCATTGCTGGGTGAGCGATGCGGTATGTGTTAATGTAAGATCTTGGATTGGGAATTAATGATAATCTTACATGTGCCAAATAAAACATGCCATGTACAGTTTTGTTTTATTTATTTAGCCATTTTCTGTCATGCAGAAACAATGATATTCCACTCCAATCGGACATTATCTCTCACTAAAGTAATCCTATTAGCTACAGTATTAAATCCTTTAAGAAGGTCTTTTAACATGTGAACTCTAGAGGAGTGGTTACTGTTGATGTTTGAATCTCATTTTCCTCTTTTGCTCATGTTATTTCAGGTGCTGGAGTGGCCGTCACCGGTTAGAGCTGGAATGGGTGCATTAGAGGGGCCATCTATTAACAGCATTGCCATGGATCCTGATCTACATTACTTGGTTGCCCTTACTGACAAGAACATGGCCGTGGTTTGGAAGAGAGAGAGTCAATGAGCACAAAGAAATGTTCAGTTGCTGGCAGTATTTCTCATTATTGCTTTGCATTTCTGGACTCAATTTGAATTGAGATCATGGTTCTGTGAGGAAAGCAGTTAAAAAGGATATCAGACATCATAATTCACCTATGTTAAAGACTTATTGTCTCAAAGAGACAGAGAAAAACTAATGTAAAAACATTAGTAGGAAAAACTACTTTTTGTAGGTGAAAGGCAATTGTTTTGTAACCTCTTTCATAATTTTAAGTCTTTCAGTATTTTTTCTTGTTTGTTTTAGTTTTTTAAACATTGTTTTCAAAATATATTTCAGAGAATGTCAGAATGAATGGCATTGTTCAAAACATGACTTCTTATGTTTTTGTTTTAATTAATAAAATGGTGTCATACACCATTTTCTTATTGTTGTGTTGTGGAGCCAATGATGGATTTCTTCAATGTAGTCAATGAAGCTCGAGAAGCAGAGTTCCAGATGTCAAAATAAGACTTTATTAAACAAAGTAACAAAGCTGAGATAACTAACCACATCTAATTCTCTGTTTGTCCGTGCATCCATTTTATACCTTTCTTTCTTAGAATAATTGGTAAGTTCCGGTTTTTAATTGGCTATGCCTGTCTGGTTTGCCACCATTTATTACCAGCCAATTATTTAATGGTGGAATTTGGCCAGATCAGCCACTTTTATTCCACTGCCAATAAGGAGGTCACATGAGACATACACCAAACTTGTTTACCTGTCATACTCTGGAAATCACCCAAAGTTCGTATGGTTATTTAAGTTCACTGGTACAATCCAATGGAAACCACCTGTACTGCCCAGTGGATAGGCCCTCAATTTTAATTTTATAAAAAAAGACTTCTATTCTACATTAGGACATCCAGTATTGGAATAACTCAACATATTAATCAGTATATTGATTACTTTCATGACCATGCATCATATTTTTGAGTAAAATAATACCATATTGAGTGAATAGCATAATATGAAGTAAAATAACGCAACATTATTTAAATGATTTCCATTTATGCCTCATTCTTTAGTTGTGAATGTAGGTGTCCAAAAAATTTTAATAAATAATAATAATAATATTAGTGTGTATTCTGTATGTAGTATGAGCCTGCTTTAATTTGTTATCCTGTTTTTGTACATTTACTGCGGTTTTAGTCGTTTGGTGCATTTAGATTTTTTTGCTACAAACATTTTTTAAACATATGGATAAGACTGCAGTCCTCTTTGTTGTTGTTTACTTCTTTAGGGTTGCACTTTCCTGCATGCAAGATAGTGAGCTTCAGCTGCATCCTTAAATATAACTATTAATTTAACCTATTACTTACAAGTAAACGATACCATGTACCACTAGTAAAAACATGGTATTGCCCATTTCTATGGTATTGCCATGGTATATTTCCAAAACGTTATATGTCCTTTGTTCAAAATGTTATATTCGCTATATTCTATATTTCATTAGCAAAATTATCGTTTTGTCTCTTTGGAATGAATGCGCTGCAATTTGCTTATTAATATTAAAATCAATAAATTTCTTTGTCTGCAGCACGATTAAAAAAGTAGGTAACGTTATAGGTAATGTAAGTGATACAAAGACGGATCGGAGAATGTATTTCATTAACAAATAAGGACGATATTTTTAAATCTGCAGTGGTCTTTCTTTTTTGTCATCTCTTATTTTGGTCTCTGTTATTATTATTTTTAAACGTTTTATTAATTTAACGCCTCAAAAGCAAGAGGTATTACATATGCACATTATCATATTAACATTAGCTGCCAGAGAGAGAAAAAAAAAATCTGTTCTATGCAGGGCTGATCTATATATAATATATCTATTATAGATCAGTGTATGCAGGGCTTTGAGGCGCGCTCCCGCGTTGTGACGTCACAGTGTAAGCGCGAGTATTTATTGACCGCTGCCTGTGATTCTCCTGTCAGTGTAAAGATATGAAGATAGTTCTTCTAACGTTTTATCTCTGTTATGGTTCGCTTGCATATTGCAAATGTTACTGTTTTTATTTGGAGTCGTCACGCTGCTTCTATAAGGGGGGACAAAACAATTAACATGTTAATATGTTGAGTATCACAATTATCCGGTGATAGAGGCTAAACTTCTCGACTTCTTTCTCGTATTTATTTTCCTGCTTTAATGTAGCCGACTTAAAATATTCAGAACGCCTCACCTTTTTACTTCTGACAAATCTCTGGATCTGATCAAGGCAAACATATTTTATCAGTGGTAAGTCTTTATAAGAAAAATCTAAAATAACCTTGAAAAACCTTATTTAATAGATATGTTTAGAATACATTTCAAAGATTTTACTTGGCTTATGTAATATATGTATTAATTTGTGGCTTTTAAGTTGTTCTCAGCACAGTATCAGTGGACAGAACGATCATCTGTAGGATGTCATTGATGGATACCCTTTCATATACACTGCGAAGTATGATTCAGTCATTTCCATCACCTGTGCAGTGTTGCCAACTTAGCAATTTTGTTGCTAAATATAGCAACTTTTCAGACTACCCTAGCAATTTTTTCCTCCAAAAGCACCTAGCAACAAATATAGCTATTTTTTTTTTTTTTTATTTGGCAACTTTTAGCAACTTTTGATAAGTGACTCAAACAATAAAAAGGCATGCATTTTCCATCTAAATTACACAAAAAGAGGAAACAAAAGATGCCTAGCAGTACACACATCACGTGTTAGCTGCTATTTGTACTTGTTCAATTTAATAATCATAATATTAATGAATAATTGAATCATTGTTCATTTATGATACACCTTGCTTGTACCTGCGATTGTTGATCAGTTAGTACACTGTAAGAAAAATTCCTTCATATTAACATAGGCCTAGTAGATTGTGCACTATTTTACAGACTTTTCTTAGAGTGTAGCACACTAACTAAATACTAATACACTGCTTAAAACTATAACTGTTCAGAATGTGTAGTTTTACTAGTTTACTAGCTAATACGAATATAAAACTTAAATTGTAATCGTTCAAAAATGTGTAAGCTTATTAATTCATTGAATTATTGAACAATAATTCAATTTTGTATTTAAAAAATAGTTATATTTTCATATTATATTAGTATTTTATGAACAAATCAATAAATTAACATATATAAAATATATTTTTGACTGAGATTTGATGCAGTGACACAAATTTGCGGCGTGATTACGTAATGACGTCATTGCGCAGTGACGTCACAATGTCATTTAGCAACTTTTAGCAACAAATCGACCTTCCTTTAGCAACTTTCCCTGAAAATTAGTTGGCAACACTGCACCTGTGCACAGAACTGTCACATTGGCTGTATGTATGGACCCATACTTGGACAGTCCTGCCTGGGTTACTACTCTTGGGAGTACAGGTAAGTGCTGGCACCCCCCACTTATTGTACCAAAGGAAATTTTTCCTTGCCACTGTCACCTTTGGCTTGCTCACAGGGGGTATGAAGGCACTTTAAAGCTGTTGATGTATGATTGCATGTTTCGCTGCATGTTAGCTATATCATATCTGTAACACAAATGCAAACCTTTGAAATTCTTGGTTGAAAAGATAATCAAGCATAATCAGAAGCATCATCTTTTTTTCACATCAGGACGAGATTGTTCTCCCTCTCATGTTGGAGTGTGTAGTGTGTATGTTTGGGCATAAAAATATCTACAAAGTTACAAATCTCAAAGTCCACTCCAAAGGGAGATATTTCATTTAAAAAAAAATCCCTTTTCAAGAACTACAACGAACGGCTTCGTTTGGACTACAAAGTTGTTTTCCTGTATTTGTGATATCACAAAAATAAATCCTGCCTACGGAAATTCGAATGGTTGGGGGGGGGAGAACGCTTGGTTGAGCACTGCACGTTTCAAAATCGAAACCCGGTGCAGGTGTTTTTATATCACTGTATTTCTGATTTTGGATCTCATTTTCATTTCATCTTGCATGTAATGTCTGATAAAGCAAAATGTCTGATATTTTGCAAGTATATTTGGCTTATATAGAAGTGAGAACGTTCTTCCTCTCATGTTTGAGTCATCAATGTTTTATACTTGTGCATTCGCATCATCTCCACTTATTATGGAGGACCCCAGTGGAGCCAAAGGAGTGGAGGGTCCAGATCAGAGCATGTGAGCCTTCTGAAGATTTCGCTCCGCTCGCTCAACCCAAAATGCCCTTTGGCATGGCGGCGCTAGGGAGGAGCTAGCAGGTGGTCTAGCACCCCCAAGAAAAACCATAGCACCCCCATAAAAAATAAAATAAAATAAAAACATTTGACTCATTACACATGCATAAATACTGCAATGCAATACAACGTGATTTGCAGTCTCAAGTAATGTCAGCATTTTATTTTAAAAATGGATCGGTTCCTTGTGCCAAGTAGGCCTGCCCCCGACTAAAGATTTTTCTAGTCAACTAGTCGCACGTTTATATTAAATTGATTAGTATAATAACATACTAAACCATCCATTAATATAGGCATTTAGGCGTATTATTCCGCGCTCAAACGCACGCATAAAGGTCTCTGCACACAAAGCTTGCCGCAAAGCACCGGCTAAAGTAATGATTATGAACGCCTCGTGGAAAAAGAAGACATTTTTATTATTTATTAATAAACTGGTGCCTTTAATAGAGAAATGCACCTAAACGGACTACATAGAGAAGATTTTCTGGTTTTCAAGCTTTCTGCAAATTTATTTCTTATGTCAGTGAGCTGGTTCATTGTTGTGACGCGCTCCATTCACGGAGACTGCATGAGAAGAAAGAAAGCACATCCAAAAATTATGGGAGTATAAGCTCTTTCAGCAGAAAAAAATAAATAAAAAAATGATTGCGTGCGCGCCCCCATGTCATACAGTAGGCTAAGCGCGATAATACTCCCACATTCTTCATAAACATTTGAAATGCGCCTATATAGCGATTTTATTATTCATATAAAAATAATAATAATAACAACCTGTTTTGGTCATATTTACTATTAATTGCCCAGCTCCCCCTGTCATTGATTTAGCACCCCCTCAGCACCTGCGCCGCACCTGCTCTTTGGTAATTTGCTAGTTCGAGAATCTGTGGAATAAGCAATAGTTTGTCTAATGTTTCTAAAAGTAAATTCTAAAATCCTGTAAAGATTGACAGACGTTTTAATAGACCGCATTTCCCCACAGTTTTGGTCTTTTAGAAAGTGTTTATTTTATTAACGCCACTAAATCATTCTTTAGGTGCATTTCATCTTGTGTGTGTGCTTTTCATGGGCCTGATAAGCAAGGTGTATTTTGTGAAATTCTATGTGCATTTATTTAATCATGTGTGCGTGTTTTGAATGTTCTGTTGCACAATAATTGAAGCTGTGTTTTCATGGAAATAAAGTCCTAATGAAAATCAAATATAGGCTACCCTATTTTTTCAGTTATTTAATTTTTTAGGAAGGTTTGCCAAGTGGCTTCAAAAACAAGACATACATTACATTTAAATTACTAAAATTAATTTGAAAAAGTGCAAGCTGAACGTCACCCTGAAACATAACTGGTACGAATTTCATTATAAACGGGGGAAAAACACACAATTAGGACTACCAGAGAAATGTTATGTCAGAGCGTGATCTGAGCGGGATTTGGTTTACCGGTGAGCGTGAGCAGAATATTAGCGGAGCGTTATGCTTTGACCGTGAGCGACTGAGCAGAGCGCACGCCCACAGAGCGGAATATTGAGCGGAGTGTCACGCCGCTCCGCTTCGCTCACATGCTCTGGTCCAGATGCAGCCAAAAGCCTAAAAGTTCATCTTCTCTTATTTTGGAGGACCCCAGTGGAGCCAAAGTGTTGGAGTGTGTTCGCTACATCTTCTTCCATTTCTTGTCTTCATCGTCTCGTTTATGTGCATTTTCCTATTTTGAAATTTTTTGCATCATCTTTTGCTCACATTGGCGCGACATTGTTCTCGTTGTCATGTTTGAATCATCTGTGTTTTATACTTGTGCATTCGCATCATCTCTTCATATTAAGACCCCAGTGGAGCCAAAGTGTTGGAGGGTCCAGATGCAGCCAAAGGCCCAGAAGTCAATGTTGGAGCCAGAGGGACGACAGACCAAGGTGGAGCCGTAGAGACAATGAACCCCAGCAGAACCAGAGGGATTAACGAACCATCATCTTGTGCGTGGGCATTTATTTTGCGAGTATATTTGGCGCACATATTAGCGAGATAGTTTTTCTTCTTATGTTTGAGTCATCGTTGTTTTATACTTGCGCATTCACGTCTTCTCCTTATATTATGGAGGACCCCAGTGGAGCCAAAGGGTTAGAGGGTCCAGACACAGCCAAAGGCCCAGAAGTTCATGTTGGAGCCAGGGAGACAACAGACCAAGGTGGAGACTTAGAGATGAGGAACCCCTGCAGAGCCAGAAGGATCGAGGAACCGTCTTTTATATTTGAGTCATCTGTGCTTCATACTTGTGTGTTCGCTACATCTCCTTCCATTTCTTGTCTTCATCATCTCGTTCATGTGCATTTTCCTATTTTAAATTTTCTTGTATCATCTTTTCCTCACAGCGGTGCAAGAGTGTTCTCTCTCTGGGTGTGCCGATTGTCTGAAGCCCTTATATAATCACGCCAATTCATTGGCTGATGGCGCGGATGTCGTCTTCGACGTTCTTACGTCGCCTCCTTATGCTGGCGAACGCGCCATCTGCTCCTCAGATTTCTTTGCCTTCACGAAGCGGCCATATTAGCCCTTCTGTTGCGATTTTTCTGGCCCGATTTTGGATAATTTTTCTTGGGATTCTTCATTTGCACTTCAACGACTGCGGTAGTGGAACTCTGTTCTCCTTGCGGTGAAGTGCCATAGAGTATTGTCGCTGTCAGCCGCCGTGTTCTCGCTTCATCGCGAGCGACGACCCTCACAGTAAGTGTGTTAAGTGTATGGGTTTTTCGCACACGTGCGAGGCGGTTCATGGCATTTCGAAATGTCAATTCTGCAAAAACTTCCGTCTCAAAACCCTCCGCACTAGGCTCGCAGTTTTTGAGAGGGAGTCATCCGTTTTTCCCCGTCGCGCCCTGGAGGCCGAAGTGGCCCTCCGCGAATCCGCGACCTGGGGCTCGGATGTGGAGCTCAAGGCGATGGAGAGCGAGCAGACGGGCCTCGCCCTTTCTCTCCCTCTCTCGCCTGAGCACGTGTGCGTGAATTCTCCGGTTGAATTCACGCTTGATTATTTATGTCCTAGCCCGGAGGCACTCGATGCGGTTTCCTTCGGGCTAGAGGACGTTTTATTCACCGCGGCGTCTGACTCTGAGGACTTCGGGCCTGCTTTAGTCGACGCTCTCCCGCCCAGCAGCCAGGAAGCGCGGCCTTCTGCGGTCAAAATTCAAGGCTGAATTGAGGAAGCTACCATTTTTCAGTGATCTGCATCACGAGATTTCCAGATCCTGGAAGCAGCCTTTCTCCGTCCGCCTTACGAGCGCGGGAGCCGCTGACTTCACCAACCTAGTGGGTTCTGTGGAGCAGGGCTATACCGCCATTCCGGCGTTTGAGGACACGCTGGCCACACACCTCTCGCCATCTTCGGTGCCTTCCTGGAAGTCCTGCCCCTCCTTCCAACTAAACCATGTAGGACCACTTCCGCCCTTATCGGAAAGTCCTACATGGCAGCTGGTCAGGCAGGCATGGCCCTCCATACTATGGCCATTCTCCAAGCCTACCAGGCGGATGTCTTGAAGGAGATGGACGAGGGTGGCGGTCTGACTCCAGAGGCAGTCAAGGAGCTCCGCAGAGCCACAGACTTGGCCCTGAGAGCCACTAAGCACACTGCACGCGCTCTATGGCGGACTTGGTAGCTGCAGAGCGCCACCTATGGCTTAGGTCTGGGCTATTTGGGGAGGCGGTCAACTCTGTGGTTGAGAAGTTTCGACCCGCCAAGTCTCAGTCAGCTGCCCTCAGTCAGTTTATGCCTAGTAGGACGCGGGACTCCTCTAACACCCCCTCCTCCTCCTTGTCCAGAGAGACCGCCAGTAGGAGCAGCGTCCCGGTTCATCCCCCTCCGACCACGGTCTGGGGAGCCCGCGGCCGACCATTGCCCCACCGGCAACCTCGCAGGCGGATTGAGCTGAAGCGGTCTGACAGGCCTAGTGCTTCAGCTCCATCGAGTCGCTCCTGACTCTCATGTCAGGAAGAGGAGAGTTTCCCCAAAAGCCTCACGAGGCTGGGCCAGACCGTTCAAACGTTTCTGCCCGCCTCTAACCCACTCTCCTCATTCAGTTCTGTCACATCCGCCCAGCGTGTTTTGGTGTGAAGCAAACGTCCATCTTCACTCTCTTTTAGTGTGGCAGTCGGGAGACGCACCAGGCTTTCTCCCCTACCACCTGTTCCTTCGTCACCCACGGCTCACGTGATAGGTGCGGTTCTCTCCCACAGCTAGCAGGCCCTGTACCGGTCGCGTTCCAGACCCGTACATCGGTCCCTGTGGATTCCCTCATCCTGCACAAGGATGCCAAAGGCTTTCCTTCATGGTGGACGACGTCGCCCCCTCCAGACCTTTTTGACACCCCGACACTCCAGATGCAGCCAAAGGCCCAGAAGTCAATGTTGGAGCCAGAGGGACAACAGACCAAGGTGGAGCCGTAGAGACAATGAACCCCAGCAGAGCCAGAGGGATTAACGAACCATCATCTCGTTCGTGGGCATTTTTTTAGTTTGGATTATTTTGCGAGTATATTTGGCTCACATAGAAGTGAGATAGTTCTTCTGCTTATGTTTGAGTCATCGTTGTTTTATACTTGCTTATTCATGTCTTCTCATCATATTATGGAGGACCCCAGTGGAGCCAAAGTGTTAGAGGGTCCAGACAATGAACCCCAGCAGAGCCAGAGGGATTAACGGACCATCATCTCGTTTGTGGGCATTTTGTTATTTTGGATTATTTTGCAAGAATATTTGGCTCACAAAGAAGCAAGATCATTCTTCCTCTCATGTTTGAGTCATCTATGTTTTATACTTGTGCATTCGCATCATCTCCACATATTATGGAGGACCCCAGTGGAGTCAAATGGTTAGAGGGTCCAGACACAGCCAAAGACACAGAAGTTCATGTTGGAGCCAGGGAGACGACAGACCAAGGTGGAGCCTTAGAGACGATGAACCCCAGCAGAGGCAGAGGGATCGAGGAACCGTCTTTTATATTTGAGTCATCGGTGCTTCATACTTGTGTGTTCGCTACGTCTCCTTCCATTTCTTGTCTTCATCATCTCGTTCATGTGCATTTTCCTATTTTGAATTTTTTGCATCATCTTTTGCTCACATTGGTGCGACATTGTTCTCGCTCACATGTTTGAGTCATCAATGCTTTATACCTGTGCGTTCGTATCATCTCCATTTTATGAAGGACCCCAGTGGAGCTTAAGGGTTGTAGGGTCCAGATACAGCCAAAGGCCCAGATGTCCATATTGGAGCCAGAGGGACGACAGACCAAGGTGGAGCCGTAGAGACAATGAACCCCAGCAGAGCCAGAGGGATTAACGAACCATCATCTCGTTTGTGGGCATTTTTTTAGTTTGGATTATTTTGCGAGTATATTTGGCTTACATAGAAGTGAGATAGTTCTTCATCTTATGTTTGAGTCATCATTGTTTTATACTTGCGCATTCATGTCTTCTCCTCATATTATGCAGAACCCCAGTGGAGCCAAAGTGTTAGAGGGTCCAGACACAGCCAAAGGCCCAGAAGTTAATGTTGGAGCCAGGGAGACGACAGACCAAGGTGGAGCCTTAGGGATGAGGAAACCCAGGAGTGGAGGTCCAGGAGGTCCTCGTTTATGTGCATTTTCCTATTTTGAATTTTTTTGCATCATCTTTTGCTCACATTGGCACAACATTGTTCTCGTTGTCATGTTTGAGTTGTCTGTGTTTTATACTTGTGCATTCACGTCATCTCTTCATATTAAGAAGACCCCAGTGGAGCCAAAGTGTTGGAGGGTCCAGATGCAGCCAAAGGCCCAGACGTCAGTGTTGGAGCCAGAGGGACGACAGACCAAGGTGGAGCCATAGAGACAATGAACCCCAGCAGAGCCAGAGGGATTAACGGACCATCATCTTGTTTGTGGGCATTTTGTTATTTTGGATTATTTTGCAAGAATATTTGGCTCACAAAGAAGCGAGATCATTCTTCCTCTCATGTTTGAGTCATTGATGTTTTATACTTGTGCATTCGCGTCATCTCCACATATTATGGAGGACCCCAGTGGAGCCAAAGGGTTAGAGGGTCCAGACACAGCCAAAGACCCAGAAGTTCATGTTTGAACCAGGGAGACGACAGACCAAGGTGGAGCCTTAGAGACGATGAACTCCAGCAGAGGCAGAGGGATCGAGGAACCGTCTTTTATATTTGAGTGATCGGTGCTTCATACTTGTGTGTTCGCTACGTCTCCTTCCATTTCTTGTCTTCATCATCTCGTTCATGTGCATTTTCCTATTTTGAATTTTTTGCATCATCTTTTGCTCACATTGGCACGACATTGTTCTCGCTCACATGTTTGAGTCATCAATGCTTTATACCGGTGCGTTCGTATCATCTCCATTTTATGAAGGACCCCAGTGGAGATTAAGGGTTGAAGGGTCCAGACACAGCCAAAGGCCCAAAAGTTAATGTTGGAGCCAGGGAGACGACAGACCAAGGTGGAGCCTTAGAGACGAGGAACCCCAGGAGTGGAGGTCCAGGATGTCCTCGTTTATGTGCATTTTCCTATTTTGATTTTTTTTGCGTCATCTTTTCCTCACATTGGCGCGACATTGTTCTCGCTCACATGTTTGAGTCATCAATGCTTTATACCGGTGCGTTCATATTATCTCCATTTTATGAAGGACCCCAGTGGAGCTTAAGGGTTGAAAAGTTCAGATGCAGCCAAAGGCCCAGGGCCCGGTTGCATGAAAGTCCTTAAGTAATTTGACTTAGGGGTATCCCTGAGGTGAAAAAATTCCCTGAGGTAAGGGATTTCTTTAAGAGCGTTGCAACAAACATCTTAACTGTCACCCTTACCTAAGTGTTTATACTAAGCGTTTCACGGTAGTTCCTGGCAACATACGGCAATGGGCGCCGCGGTTTCTATAGTTACTACATCTCACAATAAACATAGATATGTATATCTCTGACAATAAATAGAACATAACGAAATACAAACCTAACCAACTAAAACACAAACAAATAAACGAGCACTGCCTGTTTCTGCGCTGCTTTGTGTACAGTCGTTACCGAGGAAACCGCTTTGTTTCTAAAGTGAAAGCGCCTCCTGCTGACCAATGACGGAAATTTTAATAAATGTGAAAATGAATCCATGTTTTGACGCTGCAAACACGCAGAGTTGTAAATGTGAACAGGTGGATCGACAAGAAGATAATGCATTATAAAAATCTAAACAGTTAAGGCATACATTACATTTATATTGTTATTTAATTAATGTAGGCTAATAATTGTTTAATAATAATTGTTTAAATTAATATAATAATTGATACAACTCCTACATTTTCTTAAAAACATTATATAAAAATTTTGGTTTTGTGAAAACCTGTAAGTCATTCATTTTACAGTTTAATATGTTACCTAGTCATTGGCCTACTATGCTTATATGATATTTTATTTGTGCAGGTCTTAAAAAATGTCTTAAGTCTTACATTTGATCTTAAAAATCTTAAAAATACTGAGATTAAGATGATTTAAGGGAGCTGTTTTGGTCCCTTAAATGTATCAAGGTGAAATAGTTCCTAAGGACTGTGTAGCATCGCTTAAGGGAACACTTAGATAATTAAGGGAAATACTTAATGACAGCCTTAAGGTTCTTTTAAGTTGACCCTTAGGATTTTTCTTGCAACCCAAGTTTCACTAAGGGTTCCCTTAACCTTATAACTAAGGGATTTCTTAGCTTAAGGGCTTTCATGCAACTGGTCCCAGATGTCCATGTTGGAGCCAGAGGGACGACAGACCAAGGCGGAGCCATAGAGACGAGGAACCCCAGCAGAGCCAGAGGGATTAACGAACCAGTATCTCGTTTGTGGGCATTTTGTTATTTTTGGATTATGTTGCGAGTATATTTGGCTCACAAAGAAGCAAGATTGTTCTTCCTCTCATGTTTGAGTCATCAATGTTTTATACTTGTGCATTCGCGCAATCTCCACATGTTTTACGTCATCTTTTACTCACAGCGGTGCAAGAGTTTTTTCCTTCTGTGTTTTATACTTGCACATTCGCGTCATCTCCACATATTATGGAGGACCCCAGTGGAGCCAAAGAGTGCAGACATAGCCAAAGGCCCAGAAGTTCATGTTGGAGCCAGGGAGACGACAGACCAAGGTGGAGCCTTAGAGACGAGGAACCCCAGCAGAGGCAGAGGGATCGAGTAACCGTCTTTTATCTTTGAGTCTTCTGTGCTTCATACTTGTGTTCGCTAAATCTCCTTCCGTTTCTTGTCTTCATCATCTCGTTCATGTGCATTTTCCTATTTTAAATTTTCTTGCATAATTTTTTGCTCACATTGGAGCGACATTGTTCTCGCTCACACGTTTGAGTCATCAATGCTTTATACCTGTGCATTTGTATCGTCTCCTCATAGTATGAAGGACCCCAGTGGAGCTTAAGGGTTGAAGGGTCCAGATACAGCCAAAGGCCCAGAAGTCAATGTTGGAGCCAGAGGGACGACAGACCAAGGTGGAGCCGTAGAGACAATGAATCTCAGCAGAGCCAGAGGGATTAACGAACCCTCATCTCGTTCGTGGGCATTTTGTTATTTTAGATTATTTTGTGAGTATATTTGGCTCACATATAAGTGAGATCGTTCTTCTTCTCATGTTAGAGTCATCAATGTTTTATACTTGCGCATTCACATCTTCTCATATTATGGAGGACCCCAGTGGAGCCAAAGGGTTAGAGGGTCCAGACACAGCCAAAGACACAGAAGTTCATGTTGGAGCCAGGGAGACGACAGACCAAGGTGGAGCCTTAGAGACGAGGAACCCCAGCAGAGGCAGAGGGATCGAGGAACCATCTTTTATATTTGAGTAATCTGTGCTTCATACTTGTGTGTTCGCTACATCTCCTTCCATTTCTTGTCTTCATCATCTCGTTCATGTGCATTTTCCTATTTTAAATTTTCTTGCATCATCTTTTGCTCACATTGGAGCGACATTGTTCTCGCTCACATGTTTGAGTCATCAATGCTTTATACCTGTGCGTTCGTATCGTCTCCTCATAGTATGAAGGACCCCAGTGGAGCTTAAGGGTTGAAGGGTCCAGATACAGCTAAAGGCCCAGATGTCCATGTTGGAGCTAGAGGGACGACAGACCAAGACGGAGCCATAGAGACAAGGGACCCCAGCAGAGCCAGAGGGATTAACGAACCATCATCTCGTTCGTGGCCATTTTGTTATTTTAGATTATTTTGTGAGTATATTTGGCTCACATATAAGTGAGATCATTCTTCTTCTCATGTTAGAGTCATCAATGTTTTATACTTGCGCATTCACATCTTCTCATATTATGAAGGACCCCAGTGGAGCCAAAAGGTTAGAGGGTCCAGATGCAGCCAAAGGCCCAGAAGTTCATGTTGGAGCCATTGGGACGACAAAACCAAGCTGGAGTCGTAGAGATGAAGGACCCCAGCAGAGCCAGAGGGATCTTTGAATTTTGAATTTTCTTGCATTATCTTTGCCTCAAAATATGCGTATCCGCTTCATCTCCTCATATTTTTCTGCTTGTTTTGGCATCTCATTTATGTGTATTTTCATATCGGCATGAGATAATTCTCTCTTTTTATCAAGGAAAAGAAAAACTAAATATTGCAAATAAATTAATTTTAAGTTTAATCAGTGTCTTTGTTGTTTTAATTGTGAATTGTCATACGTTTTTGTTACACACTCTGGGCTGTGAAATGAAAAGGCTAGTTCATTCAGCTTTTGCATAAGTTCATTTTCAGTTATGTTATTCTTATATTTTTTCTATAACCCGATAAAACTCAGCCCAGCAGAGTTGTGTCCCCATTCACAATTGAATTAAGAATGTTTATTGAATTCTAATTTAAAAAATAAATAATTAAAATGCAAATTCCATCTGTTGCTGTGCTTGCTGCTCATAACATATCCAAGATTTATGTATTGAGGGGGCAGCAATAATGCATTAAATGCTATAGGGCTGCCACTAACGACTATTTTTATTTCGATTAATCTATCGACTAATTTATCGATTAATTTCCCACAAATCAACAATTTTACTTAAGAATATTTTATTAAATCCAAATTTCTATGAAATCCTTTTTTAAAGCAAAAGTAAAGTGCAACAGAGTGCAAGAAGCATGTGTCCATCTCATCTCAGTCCAGATCACTGAAATCAGTTCAGTATTATAGTGTAAGAATGACAACATATCCACGTGTTCTAGTCTAATAATACAATTATAATCAGTATTTTAAATAAAAGGAGTATTTACCAGAAATATTATTTACCAGAATTTATTTAGGAGAAAAATGTAAATGTGCAGTATTTCTGAAAAAGAAAAAAGAAATAAAAAAAAATATTAATGGAACCATTAAAATGGAATCCAGAAAAACAGAATTTGGTACAGATAAAACTGTAAAACTCAATTAATTAGACAGGCTTTTTGATTAATAAAATTTAATTTAACCATTAAAACAGAGTATAGAAAAATGAAAATGGAAAAAACTGAATTTGGAAATAAAACGGATTTCATAGGGCCCTATAATTATAATAATGTTTTTGTGGTAATAAAAATAGATGTAAGTGAACAATATAGCTTTTAAAATGACTTAAAATACATATATAATAGCAATGATGCAATAGTAATTAGTTATTAAATAAATATATAATAAATAAAGTATCAAAAGCAAGAAATCATATGGTTTTATTGAACAAAACTGTTAAAATACATAATGTATTATAAACAACAGAGCTAATGTAGATGACGCATAACAACAAAGGCCTGCAGGGGGCGCCTGATGATTATTATTAAACATTACCGCGCGATCTAATCCTTGTTTAATATTGACCAAGCACCATTTAATTCAAATGTCCACTTAATCTTTAATATTTGGCCATTTCTTTAGGACAGAAATGCTATAGCCACTGTAATTAAATGAATATGTGAACATCAAAACGTGTAAACTCAGAGTGAGGGTTTGAGCTTTTATTTTGAAATCGCGATGTATTCTCCTGTGTTTGCACAGGTTTATAAATGATTTAATTTACAAATCTGATGAAATGGCGCACGTTGCGTTCCCAGATGAACGTTATAATAAACCCAAACTCACAACAACATGCAGAGATGGAGTTTGAGACGCTCCACACATGTAAATGATCAGTTTCTGTGGAACTACTGTGAACGGAGCCGCTGTGAGACGCACGTACTTAACCTACAGCATGTAAATAATTAAAGCGCATATACTGTGTTAGAACTGCATCGCATATCATTATTTAATTAAATCATAGCTTTTGTGAATTCACAATTATGCTTAATTATGATTTTTAAATGGGTTTAATGTCATGCAGCCTTGGAAAATAGTCTAATAATGTGTTTTATGGATTCTCCTCCGTGAAATGCGGCACTTCCGGTATTTTGCCGGTTAGTCGACGATTTTTCAAAATCGACTAGTCGACTAAAATCGACGAATCGCGGCAGCTCTAAAATGCTATGAAAAAGATGTATTTTAACTAAATAACATTTTTCAAAACAAAAAAAAAGATCACAAATATTTCAATGCATTGTATTATATAATTTACCAGTGACATTTTTTTCAGAAGATCTCCTAAAAGCTGTCATATGCAACTTCATGCTTGCCGTAAATACTACCATGTGATGTAATGAGTGATGTACGCAACATGAGATTCCTTCATTTACTTTTAATTAGGAGTATTGGTTTTACTTACATCTTTCTAATTTCCCCTTGTGAACAACTTGAAGCAACAATTCACCAAAATAACCCACCATCATGTTGTTTCAAGGCTGTATGACTTACTTTTGTAGTGTAACACAAACAGAAAAGTTAAACATGATGACAGTCTCAGTCATCTTTCACTGTCATTGCATATTTTTCCATACAATAAAAACAAACAGTGACTGAGATGTTTCAATAGCATTCCACTAAATAAATAAATCTAAACGGTTTAGAGCAACCTGATTGAGTAAAAAAAGAAATCACTTTTTTTGGGCATATCACTTTAAGTATAACATTGCAGATTTTACCCCAATCTCCCCTTATTGCTAAAGGGTGTTGATCATTTGAACAGAAACTTGAATTTATATCTACATCTACAAACAGAGCACAATCTAAAAAATAGTCTTGCTTTTCTTCCTTTTCTTTTTTTGATTGTTTATTGTAGAACAAAGCCAGCATACATGGCTTACAATAAGCCAGGGATTGCATTAAAGGAAAGAAGGAAACAAAAAAAGAGGGTTAAAAAAGGGGTTGCTTTTTAATGTTTCTTTCTCTTCAACATAATACATTTCATAACATAATCTGCGAGTGTTAAAGGAAGTAACGTTACACCCTGTTCTGTCTGTCTGTCTCATTGTCCTTGCTGCGCCGTGACTCATTGGCTTTCAGTTGCTGCTGAGGTCGTGATGACCCAAAAGCCCCGCCTCCTCTGACCGCTGATTGGCTGATCACAAGGTTTCTTCAGATAAACCCCAGAAGAAACGGGTTTTTCACATCTAGCGACGTGATGGTGCCAGAGACGTGTCTTTGTGCACGAACGAACTCGCTCTGTTGGATGGCGAGGTAGACGGATTTTGAAGCTACAGACAGGTGATTTAATTTTGTTATTTGCGTTAGCAAAGTGTAGAAATGCGCGGTCGTGTGTCAGGCCAGGCCATGGAGCTGCTGGGCAGCGGCGCCTCCAGGTTCAGCGTGACCAGGCTCTTTCTGTCCACACCGGCCACAGCAGCCGCTCCGCTCAGCGACAGAAGGTTTCGGTCCACATCGTCCATGTCCAGTTACACTGAGCTGGCCCGGGAGCGGTCCAAAACCGTTACGTCCTTCTACAACCAGTCTGCCATCGACGCGTCTGCCGAGAAGGTCAGTCACCATTTCCCGACAAGTTTCCATTAACTGCAGTCTTTACCCCCGCGATGTAGGTCAGTGCGCCGTGGTCTCCATCCATCCATCATGTTTGGATGGCCTAAGGATCCCACTTTTGTGGTTTACTCGTGTTGTTACGAGCCTCAGCGACATTTACAGTTTTCTTTACGTTATAGTCTCAAATACTTAATTTCAGTGGTCCAAGGGTTAGTATTTACTGCCACATCCGTTGAAATGCTATTTAGCTCTTTAGCAGCTAATAACCTTTATGATAAAACCCTCTATCACAAACCTAAAACCCAATAACCATAAAAACAAAATAGAGTGGGGCCCCAAAATAACTGGACTTTTCAAATTTTAATTTTTCCATATACCAGCTAGTGGATGTATGGCATCAGTGCACTAAATAGAAAGTTCGTTGCTTTTTTTTGTTGTTGTTGAGCAAAATGAGTCTTAATGGTAAGATTATTTTTATTTTGTAGTGAATGCTTAAGCTGTGTTGATTGCGGTATCTTACATCAAGGCAGATAAATCTCTAGTATTAGGTGTCAGTAGTTAAAGAGGCACGGGTTACACCAAGGGCAGCAGGCTTCATAAATGTGCCAATCGTTTGATAAATTCATTTTATTATTTCCAACTCTTGGTTTTATTTTAAACATGTGCATCTAAATGTACATCATCGTGTGTTAAGTCATGCTGGTGTGCACAGTGTCCTTATGTAACCTGTCCTACTTTGAGCATCTCACTGGGGTATGTGATTAGTGACTCAACAAAACCCAATGTGATTACCGCTCTGCCACTGCTGCTTTTGTACTAATAGGTTCATTATGAATATTTCCATGTTTTAAACAATTAAAAGTTATGGTTTACTTGGACATGGCGATTCTGTCATCATTTACCTTCATGGAACATAACCCTGTAACTCTTTAATGGCTTATATAGTGTGATATAGTGAGGATACGAGGCTCATACCCATGAAGGAAAAAACACCTCGCTTTTATTATTTTATTTGCTAAAAGGTTGGATGAAATTCTCCTAACTTGTAATTCAGTTATATATTTTTAACAGTATAGCAGACTACTTGCATAAAATGCATCACTCTATATCTCTCAATGATATGTCATAGTAAGATTGTTTTATGATCAAGTCATATTCATTCTTTCATATGTTTAAAACACACACAAAAACCAATGGTGTTTTACGTTGTTAAATCTTGTGAATTGAAAATATTAAATATGGATTTGTCCTTTGCTGCTGAACTCTCATGCACTCCATTCACTTGCACACAGGCCTATTAATAAATGTAACAATACCCATAAATCACTCCATGGATAATCACGTTTATAAGATGCATATAAAGCTAGGTCCTATAAAACTAAATGGACTGGTTAATATTATTTTTTATTTTTTTTCAAAACAGGCTGAAACCTTGATTAATAGACTATTAATAGTTCAAGTATATGCTATTTTTAACCGTAATGTTGTCTTCACAGCCTTCTGTCAGACTGACACCAGCCACTATGCTGTACGTAGGGAAGTCTCCTGATGGACAACATATCCTGGTAATTACACACTCCTGTCCTCTGTCCTACATTTATTCCAACCCACATTGGAGCCGGCCTTCTAAAAACTAGTCGTTTGTCAGTACATAAACTGCTTTGTGTCTGTTCAGCATCATTATGTTGATTTGTCATGGGATACATCTTATTTCATTTTTTTTTTTTACGAGTAGTGGTGGTATTATGATACATTTATGGTGTTAAATGGTAATGCTGTGATACTTTGATATATGTAATATTGCACATAATTAACATTTTCACATACCATGGTATAAATATGGTTCCCGATCCACAAAGTACTTTTTACTTGGGATTGAAGAAATATTAATTATAAGAGCTAATACTGAGTTCTAATGAAGATGTATGTGATTTGATTCAATGCAGAGCAGTGCCAAATATCTACACAAAGAGCTGCCTGTCCGTATTTCCCATCGCATTAAGGGCTTCCGCAGCCTGCCCTTCATTATCGGCTGCAACCCAACCATTCTTCAAGTGGTGAGTTCCCCTACATCTCTGTGGGATTTCTCTGCTATCATACATTGTTGTGATGGGTAGTGTTACCGTCTCCCTTACAAGCTGGTTTTTTGGAGAAGCTCCACCCTTAATACTCTCAAGCCCCTTTCACACTGCACGTTGGTCCTGGAAAATTGCAGGAGTGCCTTCTGTGTGAAAGCGAACACGTCCCGGGATTAATTCCGGGATCGATCCCGGGTTGAGGACCTAGTAACATTGCCGGGTTTAGTCCTGGAACGAGCGCTGTGTGAACAAAAGCCGGATCAATGCCATAAAGGGTGTGTCGTAGTGATGACGCACTTTATTGTGCGACTGTTTTACCGGGTGTTTTGAAGGCAGATCAACGTTCACACGACGAAAAATGTGTAAACTGGAATGAAGCAGCGATCAGGGAGCTCCTCACTATTCGCGCTGAAGCTGAAATCGTTCGCCAGTTTATTGAAATGGTGCGCGGCGCATTATACACATCACATGTCTTTACGGGATCTTTACGGGTTGTGTGTGAATGCACGCACAGATTCCGGAAAATCACAGGCAGTGTGAATGAACCAAAATCAAACGATCCCGGGATGATTCCCGGAACACATTACCCATGTATTTTCCGGAATCTCTGTGTGAAAGAGGCTTCAGAGAGGATATTATGTGATGAGGAGCTGGGGCTTGTTGGCATAGTGTTCACACAGAGGACTGAACTGACCATGTTCGATTCAATGCCAGTCTTATTAAACCCCTAGTGTTCTGCAGTGATGTCTTGCTGAGCGTGACTTCACTTGAATCCCTGAAGCATAGTCCTGGTATTGATTTTTGATGGACAGAAAAAGGGCTTTAAAAATCAACATACCTTTTCTATTCTTATCTCCTAAAAGTACACTACTGTTCATGTTGTGGTGTCAGTTTTAAGAAATGAAAATGTTTATTCCGCAAGGATGCATTATGAAAAATGACAGTAAAGACATTTATCATGTTAAAAAATATTTGTAGTACACACAAGTTGTTTTGCAGTTTCTATTAATCAAAGAATCCTGAAAAACAGGATTCTTTAATCAATAGATTGTTCTCTTTCCTCAAATTACACAGCATAACTATATTCAGCTGTGATTAATTCTGGATTGATTTCTGAAGGACTGTGACATGAGGACTAGGGATGGGCGATATCTTATCGTTTCAATACCGTTAAAAATTCTCCCCCGATAAAAATTAGTCTCCCGCGATATAACGATAGTCTAGTTGTTGACATATAGTTGTTGAAGGTGGACGTGAAATTGAGGAGTTTATCCTAAATGAGGAGCAAGTTATTTTGTAAACTAAAAATAAAACTGCAAAAAGTGATGAAAAAACAATTTCATAAACTGAAATAAAATAAAAATGCAAAATATTTGATAAATGAAAACGAAAGAAACTAACAACGTTATTGATTAACTAACTGAAATAAAATAATAATTAACAAAAATAAATTACGTTTTGTAATCATTACGTTCTCACCCCTTGGCTGAAAAACATATGAGCTGTGTGGCGGTGTAGGGAAATACCTGTAAATGGCGCATCTCTGACGGAGAGACGCAAAGCGGTTTAAAGCACAGTCCTGCACGGGTCCTGTTTGGTAAACGTGCACCAGCAGACTTAACAGAACACCTGACCCGTTTCCCACAGCAGCACTAATTTATTTCTGTACCAGACAGAACCGTTTGACATAAAACCGCGAGTCGCGAGCCGAACCGCACCCGCATTAATTAAAATCAGGTAGGCAACTTATATTTTCCTTAACACAAGCAATCAAACCATCATTAGGCAAGTTGGTGTTCTGAAGAAAAACAGATACGCAACATGATAATTAACAGAAGAAAAAAAAATGAGAACGCACCTTTCTGTAAACAATACAAAACTTGCCATACACTACTGTGATCATGCCAAATTTTTGAACAAATAAATATACAAAGGCTAAATCACATCATACACACGCTTATAATTCTTCATAAATAAAGAAAATAACATATTCAAATGTGAGCCTTTAAATAGGCCTAGATTGCCGTTATTATGAATTTCATTAGTCCCAGTTATGTGCGCGGATGTTCACGGAAAAGTGCGCAAGGCACGACATTCAATATGGTTAAATAAGAAAAAAGACATAGGCTATAACCAAATTAGGCTAGTTTATTTTCATATTAAATATCTCAACACACCATTTAGATATGCATTATGAACTTGTGTAATTTATTTGTAAAAAGGCTTGCATCCTTTGGTGTATATTTGTAAGCTTCTTTTACCATCTATCAATCTCACATGGGTTATTTTGTCGCTATAAACGTTTGTCACTAAGGTTAAAATGCTAGTCTTTCTTTGCCTTCACTCTGGAAGTATCTCTTGATTCTGCTAAACTATAATTAAAACTGAAACTAACTATATAAAACTAAATAAAAATTGCGCACAAAAAAAAAACTAAACTAACAAAAATATTAATGAAACATAAAAACTAAACTGAATTTCATAGCAAATTTGAAAACGATATAAAATAAAAGAATTAAAAAAAATTAAAACTATAATAACCTTGATGAGGAGCTCCTTCTAAGTCTGGAACTGGTTTGGTTAGGGCTGACTGTGCACACACAAAAAATCGTTTGAATAATGTCAATAGATGTGTGTGATACAGTTTTCATGTGTATGAGCCTGTTTCAAACATGTTGTCCAACAAAGATATAATTTATTACATGCTTTTTGTCCAAAGAACTTAATAACATAGTTGAGTGTTTGAATACTTCTTTTTTGACCAGACATTGTTTCATATTACAGAATGTGTATTATTAATGATAAAGGCTATGTGATTAGATTGCATTATACATATAATTTCCTTTAAAAAAAATACCCAAGATTGAAGAACACAGATAAACATATGTGGAGTTTCTGGCAAGGGTGCCCTCCGGCTCCAGTATGAATTAAACAGTCAATACTGTACTCAGTAATGTTCACAACACCCTATTTTGGTAAAAATAGGAACATAATACTTTTCTTAAAGAAACAGATTCCCTGAATTTGCATTGATATCGTTATCGCAATAAAATACCAGAAAATCGTGAAACTTTTAGCCCAATCGCCCATCCCTACTGAGGACATTGGTAAACATTTAGCTTTGCCATCACAAATTAAATTTTAAAAAATAAATGGAAAACAGTTATTTTAAATTGTAATAATTTCACATATTTTTAATGTTTGATCTAATAAATGCAGCCTACTTTCAATAAAATAAAAAGCCCACATTTTTGAACAGTAGTGTATCTTTTGCACTCTTTTCAGTAGTCTAAATGATTTGAGGTTGACTGACATAACTTTTTTTTTTTTTTTTTTTTTTTTTTTTTTTTTTTAACAACCATGCTTAACCATTATTGTTACTACTTTGGTGCTGTTCTTCATGTTGACTGTAAACTTGGCTTGCTGCACAATTGGTTGGACTTCTGCTGTCATTTTTTGTTTATAGTGCAAACTATAAATAATAAATAATTTTTTTATTTATTCTGTTCCAAAATTGAAAGTGAAAACGTGAAAGTGAAGTGACATACGGCCAAGTATGGTTGCCCATACTCGGAATTTGTGCTCTGCATTTAACCCATCCAAAGTGCACACACACACCGTGAACACACACACACACACACACACCGTGAACACACACCCGGAGCAGTGGGCAGCCATTTATGTTGCGGCGCCCGGGGAGCAGTTGGGGGTTCGGTGCCTTGCTCAAGGGCACCTCAGTTCATGGTATTGACAGTGAAGAGAAAGCGCTGGTTATTCAAGGCTTATTATTATTATTATTATTATTATTTTTAACTTGAGCGGCATGAACTCCACATTTGTGTAAAACCTGATGATCATGTTCATCAGCATGGTTTAAGAATAGTTACAGCTTTAAATTAAATTTTGATTCCAAGATGTTCAGTGTGGACTTTTGGACCACGTTGTATGTCATGATGTCCTGGCCTCCTTGAGCTGTTCATCTCTGCAATACAAAAACATAAATAACCATAATGAACATTGCAGGCAATTCTCGCTTTCATGGTCCACTAACAGACAAAACAAACAGAATCACCAAGTAATAAGCAGACAAAAGAGCACAATCGCTTCCCACGGGTTCTCCCCACCTCCATCCTTGAGAGAAATCGTTCAGCCTCCCTGTTCTCCTCCATCTCAGTGGTGAAGTTGTCAATAGAGGTTGCTTTTACTTCTGATCTCAGCAAGATTCGCTTCTTACATTGTCATGTTGATTCTCTGAGTTGCATCATGATGCTTTGTTCAGTTAATGAATCTGCATGAATTAAAATTAAATGTAATGCAAAAATTAGTATTAATAATAATTCAACCATGTCATCAATACATTCAGTAGCTTAACAGCAAAAAATTCTAAATTGACAAAAGAAACAATATTATACCATATAATATATAAAGAAAATTATATATATAGGATATATATATATATATATATATATATATATATATATATATATATATATATATATATATATATATATATATATATATATAAAATGTTACAATTTTTTTTTTTGCTTTTTTTTTTAAATTATGTTCTTTTGAACATTTATCAATGAAATCTGATCCATTTCAACACTGACAATAATAAAGAAAGATTAGGAAAGAAAGAATGAAAAAGTTTTGCATTTGCAGTGTATCATCACAACCTTGTTGAACTGTTGAAAGTGAAAATTGGCTATAAGTCAGTTGCTTTCTCCATCATGGTCATTCAACATTCAGCACGTTTCTGTGTTTCCCAGTCACTCCTTCTTCATTTCTTCCTCGTATCCATAGAAGAATGTAAGCCATGTGCTTATAGAGGGTTGGTGAGGGGCCAGGAATGGGATTCGGGGAGGCTGGGAACACCAGCTCCAGGAACTGCACCACAGCACATTTGTTACCCATATATTGTACTCATTCATTCTCTCTTTCTCCACAGCACGAGCTTTATATCAGGGCCTACCACATGCTGAGCGACTTCCCAGCTGTAAGTGCAAGATGACCAAACCTCTACATATTAATTCATACACAGCCTAGTCAACTGTTGACCAGCTTGCAAATTTCCATAATTAATTCTGTAACCTGAGAGGCCTGTGAGTTTAGTGTACTGATTGAGCCTGCAGTAGAAGATCGTGTGGCGGTATCGCCTCTCACCAGTGAAACATAAGTCTTTGTTGACTATGTAAAATTCTGGCTCTTGAATATGGCAAATGTGAGTTCAAATGAAAAATCCCTATCTTGCACAATATCTGCTAACTGGAAATATGAGACAACTGAAGGGATTGCCTTTAATTATTGTAGTGGCTTGTACATTGAGTCAAAATTTTGGCCCACACCTTCTC
Organism: Schizothorax lantsangensis; assembly: GCA_027422415.1. Classification (NCBI taxonomy): domain Eukaryota; kingdom Metazoa; phylum Chordata; class Actinopteri; order Cypriniformes; family Cyprinidae; genus Schizothorax; species Schizothorax lantsangensis. The sequence goes on along the minus strand of CM049842.1, from coordinate 25,329,988 downwards.
ATTCTGTTACCTTTGCCTTTTCCCACATTTTAGAGTAATAGGAAAGTCATCCAAACTATGAAATAACACAAATGTACACTAATTGGACACTACAAAAGTGGGGTCTGTAAGATTAAAAAAAAAGTTTTTGAAAGGTGTCTCCTATGCTCATTAAAACTACATTTATTTGTTCAAAAACACTGTAATATTGTAGTAATGTAATGTTATATATGTATTTTAAAATGTAATTTATTCCTGTGATGGCGATGCTGAATTTTTGAATACTTTGTCAATAGTATATTGAAGGAGCTTCATCTCCACGGTCTGAAATTAATTTTCCTGACCATCCATCTTTTTGGAATTCTTTGTAAGAAAATTTGTAGTCACAATTTATATTTCAAGCATTCAAGTGCAACATTTACATCAAAAGATTGTAAAGATAACAAGAAACAAATTCATTATTGTGTATCAAAACCATTTTCTGTTAGTGTAAATGGATCCATTTATTTGTTTGGTAAGAAGCCACATAATTAGGGAAAATAACATATGATATGATTACCCAACCAGACTTTATTTATAATTTTAGCTATGACTATAAATTGTGTATTACATATTAAAGTTTAACAACTAATATTATTTTGCTAACCTAACCAATATTATTTTTCATCAAATGTTTATCTTCAGGTAAAAGACCAGGAGACTGAGGCTCGCTATAGCAAACTTGTAAAACAGCTTCTTGATGATCACAAAGATGTTGTCACCATGTTAGCTGAAGGATTCAGGGAATGTCGTAAACACATAACGGTAAGATTTCAAATAAAGTTCGCTATCAGCAGATTAATCTTACTGTAGCATCTTTCTGCATGGTCCATATTATACTTTTATTTTGGTAACTATCAGTCACTCTGACCTAGTTCTTTCTTTGTTTATTTATTTATTTATTTGCTACATTCTATTTGTTCAGGATGAAACTCTGGTTCGTAATTTCTTGGACACAACGTTGACGTCTCGTCTGGGCATCCGCATGCTGGCCACACACCACATTGCCCTGCATGAGGATAACGTACGTCCCTAATATTTTAACACCACCACCATTTGTTACAGTATTAGGGTAATTTCCAGCAATTAGCGATGGATCTTAATTTTTTTTGCATTAGATAAATTCAAATGTGCTATGTACAGTATACAAATCCATATAAGGAAACTTTCCAGTTCTTCTTTTAAAAAAAACTCATGAGCACATGGACATCACAGCAGTAAGAGCAATGCAGTCTTCAGTCATTTGTCCAGTGACATAAGTGTCTTCTAGAGGCAGCCAAGTGGACCACCAATATTTTCGCATGACCCACATGCATAGACTAAATATACAACTGCTGTCAAATTACAAAGAGCCCTGTTGCAACATACAATATATTTGCTTACTTGTGGAGTCACTTGAGAGCTGTAATGGTTCAGGACAGGAAGCACATTTTCTAGTTGATTGCTGTAATTGAATCATGCCTGCTGTTGTACAGATAAAAGCAGGTTGATTTATTAAGACTGAATTACTGGAATAAATAAAGAGTAGGAATCGTCTTGTTCAGCTTTAACAAACTGAATATGTGCTTTGTGATGTTACTGATGTTTATTTCTAAATTTTGAAAAAGGTTATGAAGAATCAAACTATTACAGACTGACTCAAAAATGAGATCTTCTGTAGATTGATTGAGCTCATGAAAAACATCTGAGCTCAGTTGAACTATTAAAGACTCAAAAGAAATACTTTATAAACACATTATAAAGTTTAAGTTATAAGCTATTTTATATATACAGAAGTTTAAATGATATCTCTTCCAGTTGGCACGTTTCTGCTGTAGCACAGTTATTACATTCACATTACCCAGCATTAGTACTGATTAGTACTTTCTGATTTTGTTAATTGACTATTTTTCTTTGCACGATTTCAGCCTGATTTTGTAGGCATTATATGCCGCCGCCTGTCCCCTAAAAAGATCATCGAGAAGTGGGTTGATTTTGCTCGGTGAGTGTGCTGTCCTTTTAACTTCCTTCTGTTTGCCATCTGCCTGCATCCTGTCGTCTGTTTGCATATGTGAGTGCTTAAGACCTGAGGACTATTTTAAGAGGTTATTGAGCTCTTTTGTTCTGTTATCAGCAGAGTCAGCTCCATTTACAGCACTGTGTGTGTGTGCTTTGTTTGCCCAAGAAAAGGGTCAAAGCCCAGTTCTCATTTGTGATTTACCAAGATGAGTGTTAAAGGTCACTGTTGAACTACTGTCTAACATTTGCTGTGGGAGCAAAACATGTATTTACTTCTTCTACATGAGTTTAATGTGTCAAAAGTCCAGGAATGATTTGTAGTGGATGTTGTACATCTGAACATTTCTTTAACTGTTTGCTACTGTTGTGAATTTATTGTGCCATAATTTCTAACTATTATTCTGAAGTAGAAAAGTTAAGAAAAATATATTAGAAATAGTTTTATTGTGAAGAAATCTTAAGGTTAAAATATTTTCTGGTGAATACAGTTACTGCATGCCATGATGAGCCAGCAAATGAACCAGCATAAAAAAAATAACATTATTTTTGACATTCAAGTCTTTACGTTCATCAGAGAACTTGAATTTTCATAACATTGCCACTCACACATATTTCCTAAAGATGATCATATACAGCGACTCAAACAGTTTATCCGTTTATGTCTTGCATGTTGTAAATTCTGCCTCATAAATCATCTCATGTAAAATGATCTAAATGACTGATCTACAGATGAACAAGAGGAAGTCACCATAACTTTATTTTTTTTTTGCTTCTGTTGTAAGAGAATTAGTTGAACTGCATTATCCAATCAGAACACGGTCTTGAAGAGAATCAGAACACATAAGTCTTTTTTTTTTTTTTTTTTACGTTTCCCCTTTTGTCTTAGTTACTTTCAGTTTTTCTCTTCATCACCTGGTTGACAGTTTAGAGGCTTTTGCTGAAATGTCAGACGTTCTTCCTGGTTATTTCTTTGTTGAAAAGAATCGGGTCACAATGCAGGTTGTGTGCAGTATGCAGTCACGGGTTTTATGAGGAATATGCAGTTGCTAAAGCCTCATACGCCTTAGTCTTGCATAGCCAGACCTTCAGACGGCTGAAGGTCTGGAATCCATGGCAGCTTTCTTTGGCCAAGGCCCGCCCATGAGGCCGTTTGACCGACATGTCAAACAACCAATCACAGTTCGTTTCGTTCAGCGTCACGTTTCAGGGCGTGGAAATGTCGCCATAATAACAGACCAGTGTGTAAAACACTCGGACGTATTTTAAAGATTCTATGCCGCGAACTTTAAATATTTCACATACTTTTGAAAATCCAGCGTTTGTTTGATCCTGATAAGCGCTCGTCATCACAGTTGTAAACGCAGTGGCTTTCTTTGTTCGTGAGGGGGTTTGGCGTCACGGCATCTTAGTTTCCAGGCAGAACGTTAAGGAACATGACACACACATCTCCCGGAAACCCTGTATAATTTAACCAATCCCATGACGACTTCGAAACTCCTGAAGTGTTTCTACTTTTGTGTGCCATATACATCAGATGTTCATCCAACGCTCCGTGGGCATGATGTCTGAGGTCGAGACTACTTACGCCTGCACCATCACTTATTTTACTTCACTTTTTCCAATCAGTCACTCGTTCCTTTAGCCTAAAAATGGACAGAGTATCTCTGTGTTCTCATTCTGATCTGAGAGATCGGTTTCTCCTGACATTCAACCTAAAGTCTGGTTCAGTTTGCAGCATATTCTGCCCAATAATAGTATGTTTGTTTTGGTTTTATATGGCTTTCATGTGGATTGATCTGAAATAATTATCTAGTTTCATTATCGATTTAGTTGTTACAGTCCTATAAACCATTCTCTGTGGTCTTAAGCAAGATTGGAGGTCAGGCTGCTCTGCTCGTCTCATGAGAGTCTGACAATTAATATGCTGCATCAGCAGAGCTGCCCTGTTCCTCTTCACAGTGGCATGATCAAAGCCTTCCCTCAAAGGCCACATTTTGCTGGCTATGAATGAGACACTCTCTTTAATTAGTGACAAATTATTTAATAATGGCTTTAGACTAAATGAAATGCTTAAGACGGCAATTCATGTACCAGTACTTGCATAACATGGTGAGGCAGAACCAGTGGCATGTGCCTCATTTTCTCTGTGTGCAATTTTGTTTGTGTATAATACCAGTTGTTAAACATAATTAATTTTATGTTTCTCATTATCTTAAAAACATCTAAATCAAAGAATTATGCTTAAATATGCTTAAGTTTGGAAATTGTGCCAAATTTATTTAAAAGACTTGTAATGGTAGTATAATGTCTTGATCTCCTCCTGTTCTCCTCAGGCGTCTCTGTGAGCATCAGTACGGAAACTCTCCACTGGTTCGTATTAATGGCCATGTGGCGGCCCGCTTTCCCTTCATTCCACTGCCACTGGACTACATCCTGCCTGAGCTGCTAAAGAACGCCATGAGGTAACATTCCTGTCACATATAGGTCAATGTGGCACACGACACACCTCCCGTTCTACTATGCTATCTTAACTATCTAATCCTGTTGTGACAGTCAGGTTTGCTGTTAAAGCATTTGCTTTATTTGGACTGTAGTGAGTGTTGTCTTAGCAGCCGCTCATATGGACAATATTGAACTTTTACCAGGATAATACAGTGATATCTGTTGCTGCATGACCTACGACCATACATGTGTAAGCAATTTCTCCTGTCTGTCAGTGCATGATGGGGTTATTGTAGTGTAACCGTGTGTGAACACTATAGCCTTTGGTGAAACGCCAGGAAAAACACGTCGTTTACATTTCAGACACATTATGCAAGAAGCCTGGAATGGAATTTGAGTTTGGAACTTTTCTTGGTTATACAGGATTGCTGGCCATTCAATCTGAGGCAGTTATGGCAAGCATGGGTCATTGTGACCCAGCCGTCAGATACACTGAAGTTATAAAATGCCAAAAGCATTTTGGCTAAAAAGAGGCACAGCATAGTGCCAGACATTATAGTGAGATAAACAGCAATAAGGAATGCAAAAAACAAAACATGGAGCTCCGTCCCAGTTTAGAGACTTTCCTCCTCTAAATCCTTATTGAAAAGGTCAAAGTGAAATAATATTAATTCTGAAAAAGGTTTAATGACAAATGTTAAGGTTATTTGAAAGGTTTTGCATAACACACTTATCTTGATTTATGGTGTCAAACTAATTTTAAAGCGGCTTCACTGGTAATTATTAATTTAGCTGGTTATTTTTTCTGTTACTATGTTAACAGACCTCCGGAACATATTTTAGCTTGCTTAGACATGCATAACTGTCACTGTTGCTGATATTTTACCTGCTGGATGATAAAATCAGTGCAAGTATCTCATGGACTTGAGACTGGGCCCCCTTTTGACTTTTGACCAATAAGCAACTACGAAACAGTGCCCTAACAACTGCCCAGAATACACACTTGCCCATATAACATTTTATAAAACCTAAAAATCTATTTGAAAGCTACTATGATGAGGACACACCTATGAGGTCTTTATAATTGTATCCATAAGTAAGCTGAAATTCCTGTTATGGGACCTGTCCTAGTATAGCTCCCCTCTCTCTCTCTCTGATATTTGCAGTCTTAGTAACGTTCGTATAAGGTCACCCACACAGACTGCCTGCCAAGTTCAGTCCAAGTTCAATGGTACGATACAGGTTTTCTATGACGGTGGCAAACTATCTAAAACAATCTACAGATAAGCCTCTCAAAATAATGCAGTGCGCTGAAAAGCAACCTGAAACCAACATTTTATTATATGCATCTCTATACGATGGAGGAGTATGTAGGTCTATAGTTATTCTACAAATGAGGTAGAAACCTAAAATTATAAACAGCCAATGTTGTTTGTTCTTTTTTCAAAAGGAATGTTCTGGATTCAATACAAGTTCAGCTCTATCAAAAGCAACTGACATATTGTCGCCTATGGCAAAAAATAATTTGACTCGTTCCTCTGCTTTTAAAAATAATAAATCATGTTCACTTCATAATGACAGTATTCAGGGAACAATATATTGCATTGAGATAAAAATTAAACAAAAAAAATGTAAAAGTATAGCCAGAAGATTAAACTTTGTGTGGTAACATGAGACTAATGCAATTAAATTGTTTACTAACCCTGTCTGTGCAAGTTATCATGACTACATGGGACCGCTAAACTCTTCACTTTCACACAATACGCACAAGCAAGGGTGAAACAAGAATGTTTACATGGAATGTTTAGACACTCTTCATCTGTTATAGTACAACCACCATGAACATGGGAGTTTTTTGTATGGCAGAGTAATATTCTTACAATAAGTATAAAGAACTTTTAAGCCTTGGCTCAAATACCTCCAAAGCCCTGTATTGTATTGTCTTACAAATTGAGAGACATGTTTCTGGTCTTGTTCTCATGGTTCTTTATGTTTGGATCAGACTCAGCTGCAGCCAGTCACTAGAGAACAGCGTGTTCTTGGCAGAAGAGCAAGTCACAGTTGGTTTACTGAGAGTGACCTAAGACACAGACTGTGATACTCATCACATCCCTCATTCTTTTGATTTCTGGGAATGGACATGACTTTGTATTAAAATTGGTAGGGACCGTGGCAGCTGAAGAACTTTTGATTGGTGAAAGTTTGACTTCACAACATTTTTCTTATGAATATTAATTAGGTTTTGTTCAAATATTAATATGAACTAATATTACTCTGAACCGTGATGTACTGATCTGGCCTGTAGTAGTTTTACTGTAGAAGATTACAATTAAGTAAATGAGTAAGTATTATTGTCTTATTTTTTTAACATAAATCCAAGTGCTTAATGGGAATTAACAATTTTAGGGCCAATTTTAGGGCCAGAGTTTGCCCAAACAGGGCAAAATGTGAGATCACAATCCCATAAAAGCGCAGATTGGAGTGGAAAGTTCTGTTTTAGTGACAATGCACAAATTAAAGAACACCGTGCATTGTCATGATGACCAGTGCAATCTAACAAAAAAGTTCGATGCCTGTCTTTAGTAAATCCTGACAAAAGTTTAATGCTAAAAGAGTGTATGCGCTGGTGCAAACTCTATGTAAATCTGGCCCTAAGTGTTCAAATAAGAGTATTTGTCCTATCTTTATGGCAGTAGATGTATATCAGCACTGTATACTAGCCTGTATATCATAAAACCCACAAAGGAAATGAAATTTCTGTTCAAGACCTGAAGATGCTTCCAGTGTCTTAGATAAATCCCTGTCGCATGCAATTTTCTTGCTCACAAAACTTATTTTATCATGTTTCTCAGTCAGAGGAGAAAGAAGAGCTTTCACAGTTATTTCAGGCCTCTACTGAGTTTTCATCATGAGTTTATGATCAGATGTTCATATGAGATTGCTCATGAGTGGATTCTTTTGTGTTCTTCAGGGCCACAATGGAGAGTCACTTGGACACTCCTTACAATGTGCCTGATGTTGTGGTCACAATTGCCAACAATGACACAGACTTTGTCATAAGGTGAGTCTGTAAGCTAATGCTATTGAACCACATCACACCTGCATGATGATACATTGTATGACATTACATACACATGAGTTCTAAATCAAACATTTGAGTTGCCAACTGACCATTCACACTGAAACCGATTTGAATTGGTTTTCAAATACAATACAATACAGATTTAAAAAATCAGATCCATGCTGAGTTTTCCTGTTGTTTGGAGTACGAAATTTAAAGAGAGCTGAGTCAGATCTCTTGGCAAAACTGTTTGATTATTGCCTGTCTGAACGAATACATGGACACTTAGGCTTTTAGGTGTGGTTGGTCGACTGTAAACTCAGCAGAATGGAATTAATGCTTTTTCCTGGAAATAGTGAAGCATTTAGTTAGCAGATATTTGAGCTCTTCTTTGCACAGAGACCTCATCATGTGGAGTGCTCCTGTCTTTATAACCAGGTCCATTATCCCACTGTGCACACTCAACAGTCTGGTTAAAACCGCTTTCCACACTGAGCATATTTACTCAGACAATGTTTATTTTACCATAAACTTATGGAAAGCATGAATCTCTGTGTCTGTATTGACTGGTTTCAGTGGTGTTTGGTGGATGTCTGAAATGAGGATGCAAAGTCCTCTTTGTTTCTGGTCCAATATAAATTCAGGCTCTATTTGATGTTTACACCGTTTTTAGAAGGTTAAAGGTTTATGAAACATGATCATTCACCTTACGATTTCAGCAGGAAAATTATGATGTTGTGGTTGTGTATGTGTAAGCATAATGTATGTACACTACCAATCAAGTTTCAAGGTAGATTTTTTTTTTTTTTTTTATAAATATATATATTAATTCCACAAGGACACATTAAATTGATCAAGCGTGGCTGTAATCTTTTAAAACATATGTGTCTTTACTATTTCAAATAAATGCTGTTCTTTTGACATTTCTAGTCATAAAATATGTATCATGGTTTCCACAAAAATATTAGACTTCTCAACTGTTTGTAACGTTCATAAAATTAGAAAAAAATGTTTCTTGAGCACCAATCATAATATTAGAATGATTTCTGAAGGTTCATGTGACGCTGAAGACTGGAGTATCAGCTTCTGATAATTCAGCTTTAGGAATAAATTATAAAAATAAATATTTGAAAATACAAAACACTTATTTTAAATTGTAACAGTATTCACAATATTACTGGTTTTACAGTGTTATTTTGAACAAATAAGACTAATTTCAAAACATTCAAGGATTAGTTCACCCAAAACTTTAAATTTTGTCATTAATTAACCTCATGTCGTTCCAAACCCATAAGACCTTCGTTCATCTTCAGAACACAAATGAAGATATTTTTGATGGAATATGAGAGCTCGCTGACCCTCCCATAGACAGCAAGGATATTACCACGATCAACGCACAGAAACATAGCATGGACATTAGTAAAATAGTCCATGTGACATCAGGGGTTCAATCGTAATTTTACAAAGCTACGAGAATACTTTTTGTGTCCAAGGAAAACAATAATATCATAATTTATTCAACAATTCTTCTTCGACTTCCGCCATTTTGGAGAGTACCCCAGAACATAATCAACATAATTAGCGTTGCGAATTGCTACGTTTCTGTGCGTTGATCGTGGTAATATCCTTGCTGTCTATGCAGGGTCAGAGAGCTCTCATATTTCATCAAAAATATCTTCATTTGTGTTCTGAAGATGAATGAAGGTCTTACGGGTTTGGAACAACATGAGGGTGAGTAATTAATGACAGAACTTTCATTTTTGGGTGAACTGTCCCTTTTTAAATCTTACTGACCTCAAACTTTTGAATGGTAGTGTATATGTAATCATCTAATAAATTTCATGAAGTTTGTTAATTTGGACTTTGCTTCAAATGTAAGCAACACTTAAGTAGTAAAAATGTTTTGTGCAGCTTATTTATTACTAATAACATTTCATCAGGTGTTATATAATAATAAATTAAACAAATCCTTGGTAAAGACAAATACAGTGTCCTCCACTAATATTGGCACCCTTGGTAAATATGAGCAAAGGCAGCTGTGAAAATAAATCTGCATTGTTTATCCTTTTTATCTTTCATTCAAAAAATTCACAAATTTCCAACCTATCATTGAAGTAAAACAAATGAAAGTGGGGAGAAAATCTCATTGTGAAATAAATGCTTTCACTATTTCATGTTGGCCACAATTATTGGCACCCAATTATTGCAACGTCCTTTTCCCAGCACAACAGCTCTGAGTTTTCTCATATAATGCCTGAAGACTTTGGAGAACACCTGATAAGAGATCAGAGACCATTTCTTCATACAGAATCTCTCCAGATCCTTCAGATTCACAGCTCCATGTTAATACTTCTTCTCTTCAGTTCACCTCACTCATTTTCTACAGGGTTCAGGTCAGAGGACAGAGACAGCAATGGTAAAAGATTCATTTTGTGCTCAGTGACCCATTTTTGTGTTTATTTTGATGTTTGTTTTGGATTGTTGTCCTGGTGGAAGATCCAAACACGGCCCATTGTAAGATTTCTAACAGAGGCAGTGAGGTTTAGATTTTTTATCTGTTGGTATTTGATAGAATCCATGATGCCATGCATCTGAACAAGATGTTCAGGACCTCCAGCAGAAAAACAGGCCCACAACATTAAAGATCCAGCAGTATATTTAACCGTGGACATGGGGTACTTTTTTATCCCTGTTTGTACTAAACTCATCTGGTGGGTTTGCTGCCAAAAAGCTCTTTTTTCAGTTTCATCTGACAATAGAAGCCAGTGCCATTTGAAGTTCCAGTCGTGTCTGACAACTGAATTTGCTGGAGTTTGTTTTTGGATGAGTGAGGACAATTTTTCTTGAAACCCTCCCGAACAACATGTGGTGATATAGGGGATGTTTGATTTTTTTTTTTTTTAGGTTTCTGACCCCAAGAATCAACTAATCTCTGCAATTCTCCAGCTGTGATCCTTGGAGAGTCTTTGGCTACTCAAACTCTCCTCCTCAGCGTGCATTAGGACGATATAGACACACGTCCTCTTCCAGGCAGATTTTTAACATCTTTAGTTGATTAGAACCTCTTAATTATTACCCTGATGGTGGAAATGGGGATTTTCAATGTTTTAATTCTTTTCTTACAGCCACTTTCTATTTTGTGATGCTCAACAATCTTGTTCTTCACATCAGAAATATATTTTTTGTTTTTTCTCATTGTGATGGATGATTAAGGGAATTTGGCCTTTGTGTTCCTCATATTTATAATCCTGTGGAACAGAAAGTCATGGCTGGACAATTTCATGCTCCTAGTCACCCTGGTGTGCTAAAAAATGTAAATATGAATGGGAATATACTTCAGAGATATTTTACTCAAAAGAATTTCTAGGGGTGCCAATAATTGTGGCCAACATTCATTGGCGAAAAACATTTATTTCATCATGAGATTTTCTCCCCACTTTCAATTGTTTTACTTCAATGATAGGTTAGAATTTTGTGAATTTATTGAGTGAAAGATCAAAAGGATAAACAATGCAGATTTATTTTCACAGCCGCCTTTGCTCATATTTATCAAGGGTGCCAATATTAGTGGAGGGCACTGTAAGTGTAATGATGTTGGCAGACATGAATGTTCACCTTTCATTTAACTGCACTGAATGGACCCTAAAAGTCTCACTCTCAGATTATTTCACGCTGATTTTCATTCACATGTTCGACGGGGTGAGTTGTTTACCCTGTAATGAATTCACATCCACTTGGCCATTCAGGCTGATTTTCAGACTGGTTAAGAATCAGATGATAATTTTTCATAGAAATTGTTTGAGGGTATATATATATGTAAATGAAACTGATTTGCCTAAAATGTTCGTATTACTTTACAGGATCTCAGACCGTGGCGGTGGCATTCCTCACAGCATTTTGGATCAGGTGATGGGTTACCACTTCAGCACAGCTGAACAGAGCGCACAGGATCCGCGCATTAGCAACCTTTTCGACAACATTACCAACAGCGGCCCCCAGTCTGGACCCATGCATGGGTAAGAGGAGCTAGACCTATGTGAAAAAGAGCACAAGCTCAAATTAAAAGCTGCTTCAAAGGCTCGGTGCTAAGGTTGGGTTTTTATATAAATTATTGATGGACTGTTTGGGATCATGTCTCTTTTTTTCAGTTGTAACATGCTTTTCACCTCTTCAAGAGTAAATATTTATGCCTTGTTCACATGCAGCAGCTGACTTTGCAGATTCTGTGCATTCTTGCAAGATCAGTATAGTAGCTAAAGTGGTCTGCACTACATGATCCAGATGTAACCAGTTCATCTGGATCTGTAAGTGTAAAGTGTCATGCCATTTTATGGCAGTGGCTATGTGACCACAAAAAAAGTCACACTTGTGGTGTTTGTGGTCAAAAATGACTGCCATTAGAAATTAATGGGAAATATGCAAAAATACGAAAATACAGAGAATTTTTTTTGTGTACAATCTACAAATCTGTGCACAGCAATTAAATAGGTGACACTAAAATATCAAGAGTGCAAAACAGACACACACAACACACTATTATACACACAAATGAACTGGTGTGGCTGTAACAATATGGCAAAATTGAGCCAGAAGACTCGAATAAGAGGTTGAAATCAGATTGATTAAGCATTCCGGTTCATTTTTGTTGAATTTTGATGATGTGTAATAAAATGCCTTTCTCTGTGTTCAGGTTTGATTAGTAAAATTAATGCAAAAACTAACATTTCAAACCAAACAAATCTAAACCTTTACAAAAAGTTGTCTTTGAGAATGTCTAAATGTATATCCAGATCCACAACTTAATAAAAATAAGTTGTTATGCCTAAAAACCACGAGTTTATTAGCCTTTTACACAGAGCTATATAGGAATCTAGTGGCTAAACCATGGAATTACAGATGTTTTTCTTTTTTTACTCCAACCAGATGGCACTAATCTGACTTCAAAAATTGGGTTTTAAAATCATTTCTCTATTTTAACATGAAATACTGCCATAATTGAAAAGTAATATCAAAATCTTAGAAAAAAATGTTTTGTATTTTTTTCAATGGAAAAAATATTGATCATATTATTGCATAAATATTAATTAGTACCATGAAATTCTCTCAAAATACAAAAGAAAAAATATTATGGAACAAAAATAAAAAGTTACTTTTCGGGTGTTCGGTCAGTTTTGACCGTGAACAACACAAGCGTGACCCACAAATGAACAATACCATAGGGTTAAAAATTATTAGTTTTTCTGCTTAGACTAGTTGAAGTTATTTGGCACAGGTTAAGGTTTATTTGAGGGTTTTGATAAATTAGGATGCGCTGTGGTGATCTGTAATGGGATTGAAGAACATCTCAGTGATGCCACTTGTTTTCTCCTCCAGGTTTGGCTTTGGCCTGCCTACGTCTCGGGCGTACGCCGAATACTTGGGAGGTTCCTTGACCATCCAGTCGATGCAGGGCATCGGCACAGACGTCTACCTGCGTCTGCGGCACATTGATGGCAAAGGAGAGAGCTTCAGAGTTTGATGTCATGGTCTATTCATAGAGCTTTGGTCATTTTCTATGCTGAAGATTTTAAGGCTCGAATTCGATCCAAAACCAGGATGTTCAACAGTTGTTCTTTCACTCATATTACCTGTCACTGCATCAGTATCACGTTTTCGCACTGCATTGTGTTTGTGTAGTGCACTGTGATTTCTGTAAAACTTTCAGCCTTACAGCCTTTCAGATTACAAAGTGACTTCATTATTAAAATCCAATGCATTACTGTCCAGTGGCACGAGTCCTTACACTCCAGACGCCGGCAGAAGATGCTCTCCAGACAGCCATATCCTGCTTTTCTTCAGAAATATGAGTGAATTGTTTGGACTATTTGGAGAGGTAGTGTTCACTCCAGTGGTGAACACAGAAATCTTCTATGAACTCTGAATCGAGATTGACTGACTGCCTTACGAAAAACTCATTCAAAAAGTCTTGCTTTTGACATTTCACATTAACCATATGAGCTTAAGAGTTTGTTGTAGATTTCGTGCTTGAAATGGGGTTATAGCACAGCGTAGAATAGGTTTTTTTTTCTTTATTTCCAGCGAAGTGTGTTTATAGTGATGCTCATGTTTGAATGGATGTTTTTAAACTTCCCACCTTGTCTTTTGATCATTTTGTTTGTCATTTTCTAAAAGGATGCCAACTTGTTTGAGACTGTGAGAGACCATGAGATCTGTTTACCTTAATTCATTTGAAATTTACCTCAAATGACAAAAGTTCTATTGAAATACTAATTGACCTGCTGGAGGAGTTCACAGTACACATAGTACAAGTAATCTGTAGCATTTTGTCTTGTAATGTTGTGCCTGTGGTTTCTTTTCTCTTCTTTTGAAACGGTTTTCCAGAAAAGGAGCCTTCCTTTGTGTTCTGCTCATGATCTGTTCTCAAGAGCTGCAGATTTGTTGCCCCAGTTTGTCCCCTACTGGTGGAATCTGAGTATTAACTTTGACAGACGTACTGATGATTGTGTAATGAATGATGTACAGTAGGTTTTGGATGATTTAGAAGGACTAACATGCACATGTTTATATAAAAGGCCAAATTGTGGCAAGACGCACCCAGAATGATAGCAAAGATGGTATCATTTTGTTTTCTTTTTGATGTTGAGTTTGGATTACATAGATGCCAAATACGCATAGTTTTTCTGGGCATTATAAAATTCTGGATGAGAACATTTGTGTCTTTTTTTTGGTTTTAAATGAATGCACTGTTTGTATTGTGACATTTTCTTGTTAAGTTTTAGTGGACTCTGCTTAAAGTTAAGCATCTTTGTGAACAGGACGGAAACTGACTTCATTTAAGAAAGATTCAAGGTAGTTTGAAGAAATAATTTGAATAAAAAAAGCATAATTTGCTTGCGGGTGCCGCTTTGTATTTGTGGTTTGATATGCAGTACAGTGTCGTTTATAATGCATATACTTCTAATAATTTTGAGCCACTGTAGCTTGTTTTTAAAATGACTTTTATTCACATTCCCAGCTCTAGAGTCTGAACAGCAAACGGAGGAGGAAAGGCCTGGCCCAAGCAGTAAACTGGCCAATCAGAGGACGCTTTCTGCCGGTCACTCATTTTGCGCGATGGATGTCGGGTTGGTTGACATGTCTTTTGGGAAAAATCCCGCCTTTATACAATCAGGGATGAAGAGAGACTACAATTTGCAAAAAAATCAGCAAAAATTGCTTTAGCCAAAAAAATAATAATAAAAATAAAACGTTCATTAAAAAATCATAAATTGCGACGTTAACAACACTTTCGCTGGAAATGAAGAGGCACACCCTCATCACGTGATGCATACGGAGAACGTAGGGGAGATCACGTGACAGCTACAGAAGCCTGATTAATTTCCGCGAACCGGTTCTTTCCAATGGTTCTATTCCGCGAACCGGTTCTTTCCAATGGTTCTATTCCGCGAACCGGTTCAAACAACTGATTCAGTGATTATTTTATCTCAGCACGTAATTACCTTTTGACATGGTCTCTCCTTACGAGGCATATTACCTGCTCTAAACGAACATGTTCATGGACATATTGTTGTTTATTATGTTTTTTCTATTACATTTTTAAATTAATGGTATTTAATGTTTCCCTAGTTCTTGCAGCCAAGCTTCGGCTCATGAAGTCCTATAGATCCTAAATATCATTGTATTTACACTACGGAACATTCATCAATCGATATTCATACTCTGATTTCTATGGATTGATAAAACTCAGTCAAATCATAAACAGATTTCCAGTAGATTCTATTCGTAACATTTCTGCTGTTTGGCTCGTTATGAGTCATCGCAGAAACGGTTCTCAGTTCAGTTCATTAGTGACTCGAGAAGCGCACAGACTGATTCAGTCCGAATCGTGAACGAACAATTCGTTTCGTGAACCTGTTTTGTTCAACCGAATCATTATGAAGATCCGACTCAAAAGAACGATTCGCTGAGGAATCGGACATCGCTGAGCGGAAAAGCGAGTCCAGCTACAGTTGTCATCGTCCATTTCTCTCCCAGATCCACTTTCTGTCGACTCTCGTGTGGATGTGAACACAGAAAGTGATTGGCAGCAAAGGTGAGTTGGATGCGAGCGCAAAGGTGAGTTCAGTGCAGCTGTGCATGTGTGTGATCTGTGATGATTTTTCATATTGTGTGTTTGTGGTGGTTTGGACGGGAAGTTGTGTGTGCTGAGAAACACATATGTGGCCTGGCGTTCATTGTGCTGCGATTTGCAAGTTAATAAGTCGACCTCACAGAAACACACCTTGTTTAGTTAATATATTTGCACAGCGGCTGTTGACTAATATAACTCCTGCAGTTTTATTCAGCGGAGGATGTGTCTCGCGTCTGACGTGGCGCTCATTTAAATGAGCAACACACCACAGCTACATTCATCTTAAAAATAACCACACGCTGCTGCAGGAATGTGCAAAACATATGAAATGTATTGAGGCTCCACTGTATGACCTGACTTGAGAAGAAGGTGTACCATTGGTACAGTGATGGTGTTAGATGGTAATATTATGATTATTTGATAAACAGTGTTGCTAAATCATTACCATAGTTATGTACCGTGATATTTACATGCCACTGTAAAAGACTACAATTGGAAATATATCAGCTTCCTGTATTCATTTAGTTGGCTTAATCTTGTTGTTATTAAGGTAATTTTATACGTGGTCTTATACTGTACAACTCATTCTGTGTGTCAGTCTTAGGAGGTTAGAAAGATTAGTAGTCATTCTGCCTTATAAAGGAATCAGGAACCAGTAAATGCAACATGTTCCTCTCTGATTAAATGACTAACACAGACAATCTCTTTCTACAGCAGAGGATGTGTTTTCTGTCTAGACTCGGGGCCATAGCTAGGAACGCTGGGCCCCTGATCATTTTTAAAATAACATGTAAAACATGTTAACCGGGTCTAATGAATTGTTTTCACCTTGAACACTATTAGCTACAGCCCTAGACTTGCATGAGGTATATCAGAAAGGATATTTTTCTATTTTCTATTTGTATGTTTTACCAGGCTGTAGTAGAAAACAATGCAATACAGATGCACTATATTTGCTTTCAGTGCAATTAAAAGCGAGTATGTCTGAAGCAGATGTCTGTGAGGATTAAGATCATACTAGAGCTATTGTGTGAGCAGTCAGGGAAGAGAAAGATATCAAGATCTGTTGTTGGGTTTTTAGTTTAGCTATTTGATAAGTCTGTGACATGTTTATTGTTATGTATTTTACTTGGTTTTTTTAATACTTTTTATTTATATAATGATTTTGAAGAGTAACCATGTATTGTGAATACATACAGCACCATAGAGCCCAAGACAAGCAGAGTACATAGAATACATACAAGTATTTTCATTTATGCTATTTTAACAGTATTTATCTTTAATTTTTAGCATTTATTAATTCTAGATGTTAATTGTAATTTGTAATTATTTAACATATTAGTTTTCTGTTTAACCAGAGATGTGTGATGAAAACCAGTCCTAAAGCTGGGCAAGGCCAATCAGGTATGTTTCACATTTTTAAAATAATTTCTGCCATTTCATCACATGTAGATCTTCCGTAACAATGGTAGCAGATACCATGCCACTGAATGATTAACCTATTCATATAACATGGTTTTTACAATGTTCTTCAAAGAATACCATGGAATTATCATGATACATATTCAAAAAATATAAAAGCATGACACCACCGTATCTGGTCTGTTTTTGGTACTTATTGTGAAAGATTACTTATTTTTACATCCTTATGTGTGACCCTGGACCACAAAACCAGTCATAAGGGTACATTTTTTTGAAATTGAGATCTATACAAAATCTGGAATCTGAGGATTCAAAAAAATCTAAATATTGAGAAAGTCGCCTTTTAAATTTGTCCAAATTAAGTCCTTAGCAATGCATATTACAAATCAAAAATTAGGTTTTGATGCATTTATGGTTGGGAATTTACAAAATATCTTCACGGAACATGATCTTTACTTAATATCTCAATGATTTTTGGCATAAAAGTCAAATCGATCATTTTGACCCATGTATAGTGTAATGTATAGTTGGCTATTGCTACAAATATACCTGTGCTACTTATGACTGGTTTTGTGGTCCAGGGTCACATATTTCAGTGTAGACTATTTTCTGTGAATGTGCAAGATAATTCTTTAGCCTCTCTAGGCAAATAACTAGAGGAACAACAACAGTGCAGTGAACTGTAAAACAATTTGCACTATGTTTATGATTGCGATAATAAATTAATATTACAAATTAATTATAACAAATTCCATTTTGCAATAATAAACAGTATGACTGTTTTTGTACAGCTAAAATAACTAAAGCAATTGCACATTCTAGCTGCAATAATTTTTTTTTTTTTTAAATTGTGTTATAAAGAAGTGAATGTTATATTATATGATATTATGTTTACAAACTATTATTCACAGTTACTATGAGCAGTGAGCTCAGTGTGCCAATGGGCTCCCCCGCTCCCGGGGGCTCAGACCGGCTGCAGGATGGCGGTGGGATGGACTACAGGGATTGGGTTCGGCGCAGCTATCTGGAGCTGGTCACCTCCAACCACCACTCAGTCCAGGCTCTCTCATGGAGGAAGCTCTACCTCAGCAGGGCCAAGCTCAAAGCCTCCAGCCGAACCTCAGCCCTGCTGTCTGGCTTTGCCATGGTGAGTATATGACACTCTGTGATAAGTGTGAGCTATCAAATGTATGTGACCCTTGTCATAGCCACACTCTTTTGTGGATTGTATTTCAGTGAATGAATCAGGAAACTGTTGCTAAACTTTAAACAAAGGGTGTGGGTTGTTGAAATTCTTAGAAGCATCAGATGGTTTGGAGATAAGATTGTCTTGAATCATTGTCCGATGGAACTTTGTGTATCTAACCACTTTTGGCCAAGATGGAGCATAACAGTGACCTTCCACTTGACCGGAAGTATTTTTCACATTCATTTTCTCCATAGGGACTTCAAACATTCTTCAGTAAAGAGTTATGAAACCAAGCAGTTCTGAGATGAATTATAACATTACAAACCTTGATTTGAAGCAAACAAAAGACTTTAGCTAGTTCAATTATTATAATTCTTGCTATTTTATTATAGGATGTAATAGAATATGTATGTAAGTGATTTATGGTAATTGACTGAAGTATAAAACAATTTATTTCTAGTTTATCCCAAAATATTCAGTCATAAACAAGAGTGTGTAGCCGGTGACAATAGCAGCTACGAGTTGCACTCGAGTTTAAGTCCTGGCTCGTGGACCTTTCCCGATCCTGACCCCCCACTTCACTTCCTGTCTACAATGCTGTCCTATCCTAATAAAAGCCAAAAACAAGAGCGTGTAGGCCAACTGCATCATTTGCAGTGATTCATGGGAGTGTGCAGTAGTTATTGAGCTCAATTTCTATAGTAACAACAACATCTCTAATTGGGTGGATTTTTATTCAGGATTATGGGTAGTTTGGGAATTCTGCAAATAAACACTTTATTTAAAAAATAAATTTAATTAAAATAAATAAATAAAAGGACACCGACTTAAAAATGTTTTGAAGTCTCTTTTGCTCACCAAGGCTGAATTTATTTGATTTATTCGATCAAAATAGTGAAAGTATTATTGTGAAATATTACAATTTTAAATAACTTTTCTATTTTTTAAATACATTTTAACATGTTATTCCTGTGATGCAAAGCTGAATGTTCAGCATCATTACTCCAGTCTTCAGTGTCACATGATCATTCTAATATTATGATTTTATGCTCAATTTCTTTTTATCAATGTTGAAATCCATTGTGCTGCTTAATTTATGTATTTATTTTTATTTTATTATTTTTTAAACTGTTTTTCAGGATTATTTGAGGAAATAAAAAGAACAGCATTTATTTGAAAATGTAACATTCTTCGTGACCATTACCAGTTTTATTTTCTTGTTTCTAATGTGGTTGTGACCAGGTGGCCATGGTGGAGGTGCAGCTGGAGATGCAGTACAACTATCCCCGGGTCCTGCTCATTGCCTTCAGTGTGTGTACCACAGTGCTGGTGGCCGTCCATCTGTTCGCCCTCCTCATCAGCACCTGCATCCTGCCCCATGTGGAAGCCGTCAGCAACATCCACAATCTCAACTCCGTCTCCGAGTCTCCCCACGAGAGGATGCACCACTATATTGAGCTGGCCTGGGGCTTTTCCACCGCTCTGGGGATCCTTCTGTTCCTGGCAGAGGTGGTGCTCCTCTGCTGGATAAAGTTCTTGCCGGTTGACTCTGGGACACAACCCGCGTCAGTCCTAGCAGCCCTCAAGCAGAACTGCAGCTCTCCTGCGGTTCAGCCCAGCCACAGCGGCTGGCAGGCGGCTTTGGCCTCCACCATCATCATGGTGCCAGTTGGATTGATCTTTGTGGTGTTCACCATTCACTTCTACCGCTCGCTAGTGCGGCACAAAACAGAGCGGCACCATCAGGAGATTGAGGAACTGCACAAAATCAAGGTGCAGCTTGACGGCCACGAGCGAGGCCTGCAGGCGGTGTGAGATCCAGGGATGCTCTTCGTTTCGTGCAGTGTTCCATCGCTTGACTCTTCAAGATTACAAGCACATTAAAACTCCTTGAGTCTTTCGGGCTTATTTTCTGTTTTCTTCTGAGAGGAAATGCCTTGTTACCTGGTGGGACGATTACTTGTGTAGAAACTGAGAAAGATTTACAGCAAAAAGGCGCACGTTTACAAGATATCTACCGCAAGGGCTATTTATTTTGTATTTCTTTAGGCTGTAGGTCATTTGGACTTGTTTTTAAGTGCCATTTTCTGTGTCCATGCCTCTTAATATACAAAAATGGATATCACAGAGTGGCTTGCTTTAATATCGTTTGCCTTTTTCTCTTCCTTTTTGCGGTGCCATCCTAGATCGATAGTGTGCCATAGATAATGAGACCAAATGAGTTGGTCTTGGATCCATTATGGATCAGAGCTGCCAGAGTCACTGCCAGAGTATCTTTAATTGCAATATCCAGCCTTTATAATGTACATGCCTGTTTGAGCTTCAGTTTAAAGTGATAGTTCACTCAAAAATGAACATTGTCATCATTACTCACCCTCATGTTTTTTCAAACCTCTATGACTTTCTTTTGCACAAAAGATTTTTTAAACTGCTTTTGTCCATACCGGGAAGGTCAGTGGTTCAAAACAACACTGGACTTTGTTGTCTTTCACTGTTTGGACAAAATAACATGTAAGGAGGAGAAAATGCTTTATGTGAGGGTGAGTAAATGATTTTCCTTTAAGAAAACAAAAACTAAAAAAAAGATGCACCCCGTATAGTTTGTCTGTGTTAGTAGTGGATCTATAATACTGTAATCTTCCAGCCTGCAGAGTTGTCGTCCCAAAAAAGGATTCATCTTAAATCTGTTACAGAAGTATCACTCGTACTAGGTCTATATGTAGTG
Organism: Schizothorax lantsangensis; assembly: GCA_027422415.1. Classification (NCBI taxonomy): domain Eukaryota; kingdom Metazoa; phylum Chordata; class Actinopteri; order Cypriniformes; family Cyprinidae; genus Schizothorax; species Schizothorax lantsangensis. The sequence goes on along the minus strand of CM049842.1, from coordinate 25,309,002 downwards.
CAGTATTTTTAGCTTGGGTGTGAAATCTAGACGCTTTAGCCAGACTCGCTGTGTGCTTATATTTCATTGAAGGTTTTGCATGTGTGATATAATGCAGTGTCACTTGTCAAGCACAAAGGTGTTGTTTTTATCCATATTTCACACAAGGCCTATTGAATGTTATTCCTGTGGGCTACTAGAAGTTTACATTGTCGATGTCAATATCCAGGGTCAGTGATGGTTTACTCCAACAAATGACTTTAATGGGCACAGTTAGTTATAAAAATACTTGAGAAAGACAAAAAAGCTTTGCCGAGCTGAAACCGTTTAATGTGAACCAAGTTGGCAGTCCTATCATCAAGCTCAAAATAATGTCTGATATTTAAGTCAGTTTGAGGAAAACATTCCAGGGGGAAAAGAAGTCGGACCAATTTCTGCCTGTCTTAAATAAACTGACAAAAGTGCACTTGTAGTATAGTCCATGGAAATGATGTGTCCTGTTTATTTTCAGAGTATGCAGACTGATTTCATCTGCTGTAGGTCTTTCAGAACACAGTTATAGTTTGCCGCTTCATTTTATGCCTTAAGCATTAATTTAATAGTATGTTCTTGAGTCAATTCTGTAACAAGGCATGGTGAAGCACTACTCGTTTCATAGCTCAGACAAGTGAACTTGACCAAAATGTGTGTTCTCTGCTTGTGGGGGCTTTTAAAAGCACTTTGTCATTTTTGATAGTTCTGTTGCATTGTGCCACACAGATAAACGCATATCTAGTGTGAAACGCTTTTTTGCGTCTAGAACATGTAGCCGACTATTATCGAAACATTTTGTTGAGCATGTCCTTTCACACTCCGTCTGTACTTGTATGTTAATTTATGTCAAATAAACACAGCCTATTTTGTTTACTTCAAATCTTTATTTATCATTTCTGTGTCCAATGGACATTTGACATGCCTCTGTGATCTGTTCAAGAGCAGACTGCTGTTTTCTTTGTGACTTTCATATTATCTTGTTACAATAAATGACTGTCTGAATCAGCAGACAACCTTAAGAGGATGAGTCATGAAAATGCCTGGGTCGTACCACTCGAATCTCATGTCCATTACGATATCTTATTAAAATTGTTAATTACTTACACATCTCTGTAGTATTTTGTTGCACTGTCCTTAATGTTTAAAAGGTTTTTTATTTATATATATATATATATATATATATATATATTTTTTTTTTTTAAGAATTTAGATTTATTTTTAGATTTTTTTGTAAAGATTGCTGTACTACAAAAAGAAAAAAAAATTATAATAATTTGGGAAATGTGCTTAATTCCTTAACATTACCGTAACTAATGTCACAATGCAAAATGGCAAAGAAATGGGATTCATTGTCTCTTCATGCAAAATAGAATGCCTATTCTTTTTATTTCAATTTGGGGTAAAATATGGCTGAACAAGTTTGTGTGAGATTCACATTAGTGCATAAGACTGATCCTGGTCAGTATCTGCTGCTCCTGGGAAGCATGTGAATGGTCAGGTTTCACAGCTGTGATTGGCAGGCACACATGAAGTGAAGCTGCAGTTAATTACATGGCAACACGCTGGCTAAGAAAGGCATTGCAAATGAGATTAAAGCAAGTATGCGTCTAGTTATAATGCAGAAAAGTGCTAAATGTCTAATACACCTTCAAAAAAAAAAAAAAAAACTTTTAATGGTGAATGGAGTTATTATATAAATATATGTATTTGGAATAGCATATTTCTGCATTACATAATATTAATGCTGTGCATTGTTTATAAATTTTCTACATGAAACACCAAGATAACATTTACTTTTTGCAAAATGTTTACTACAATGTGATGTTCTCAGCTTCTCCACAATGACAAATCCACTGGAAGTAATAATATCTGCCACAGAATATTAATTAGACTGCAAAGAGAAGACTTTTTTTCACATAGATTTTCACATTATTGCAGTGTAACTGCAGTTAGCAGTATGCTTGCTTACACTCCACACACAGCCAACCTATGGAAACCCTCCTGAGCCTCCTCATATTAAAATCCACATTCAGCCCAGAAAGCTTCAAAAAACTGTTGTTTGACTGTTTAAAAAGCTCTCGTTTCTAGTGTTTTTCATAAGTTACAACCCTGTTGAAAAAAACAGCATTATGCTGGACCAGCACATGACCAGCTTAAACCAGCATCCATGCTTCAAAACCTACCTAACCAGCATATGCTGTTTTTTTTAACAGGGAAATGTCCAAACCGAATGAATTAACAGCCAGGAGTTTGAGAGCAGCTTAACCTCTTTTGACCTCAGTGACATGAATTAACTCTTTAAATTACTGAAGATCTCCTGGGCTTGATTAGTAATTCAGGTGAAGCTGTGTTACGCCACAGGCTAATGATGATGAAGTGTGAACAGATGTGCAGAAGAGACCTCTATGACTAGACAAACGATGAAGGTTGAAAGGCAAAAGCAGTTTCCTTGTTAAATAATCAGTCAATGACGTGACAAACAATGGTTTTGTATAAAGCTGCTGTTGAAAACCAGTTTCAAGCAGGTTTCCAAGATGTTTGAAGTGTTATATTAAGTTCACATGTATTATACATAACCGAGCAAGTATTTATTGACTTATGGTTATTTTTAAGAAACAAGCAGGTTTGCGGGAGCAGTTAGGATTGTAAATTAGGCTTCTTCAGTATTTGGAATCTGAGCAGACGATGACATCTTTGTCAACTGGATGTAGTGAAAATATATATATAATTTTTTTTAAATATTCCTTGATGCTAGAGTCTACTACCACAGGTTTTGGCTAAAGTGTTTTTCAGTTGTTCAAACTTTGGTAGATGTTTAATGGTAAGTGATTCTGCTTAATTGTTGAAAATGAGCATGCAATGTTCCTGCAGCGATGATGAGTGAAAGAACTTAACTGATTTGGTATTGCTGCCCTTTGGCATCATTGACCAAGATCTGATTGACCAAGTTTAATCTTCTCTCTGAGCTGCTGACATCTCATGATTGAGCAGAGATGCTGTTTGCATTACTAATACTACAAGGGTAGAAACCAAAGATTGTTTGTAACTCTGTACTTTAATGAACTTATTTTGTCTTATTCTCTTAACTAGTGGTGGCACGTATCCTGTAATGCTGCAGGTTTTCAGGGTAAAACAGGGTTTCATGGGTTTGGGAAAATTCCTTGGCCCTATTTTTAGACTGGAAATATCAATCTACCAGTTCTGTGAACATGCTGGTTTAAACACTCTTGTAGTCTCAACATCACTTAATGTCCTTGGCCCATGAGTGCAACGTGAATTATGATTGAGTTTAAATTCAAACTATTGTTCCAAAGACTAAAGGGACTATAAGGGGGAAATTCAAATACAAAAAGTGCAATGTTATCTGCACACTTTTAATGGCACAAGAGCCCAAAAGTTCTTTGTCTTTAGTGCAAAAAATAAATAAAAATCTCCATCGAGAAAACAAGGCTGAACCATCATGAGTTCTGAAGCTAAAGAGGCTTGATTTTCAGATTGCAGCTTTTGCTTCAAAACAATGTATTTGATTTATTTATGGGCTGATTGGATTTGGTTTCACTCACTGATCACTGTTGTGCTCTATTGAAATATGCTTTTGGTTGTTGAGTGATCTCATACCTGCCTGTTCAAACCAGATTCAAATACACTTAAATGAGCTAAACCAGCCAGGTTCACTTGAACTTTATGAGCAGGTATATAGAGCACTGCAGGCCCACCCAGAATTGGATTATTGCAGAAAGGCAGCTCTCTGGCCAACAAATCTCATCATGATTTTTGCTAATAATCAATTATTTATTTTTTTAGTTTTGAAGCCTATAAACGAAGTACGCCACAGTCACATGATGTCCACCTCACCATAAGATTTCATCAACTCTTTCTGTTTTAAGATAGAATAGTTTTGCAAGAGTGTGATTATAAACACAATGAGACTGTGAAAGCAGTCTATTGAGTAGATGTGTTTATCTGTATTTACAATTAAATGATATTTTGATTTATATCATAAAAATGATATTTAATGTCCCCACAACAAATTCTGTAGTCCCATTTAACCGCGTGTCTTTTTCAAGACAAGTAAAATTACTACTAGTTTATGTCGTAGAAGAAAACGTGAAACTATCCAGAGCTTGTGTTAACCACAGACCTTATTTCTGGCAATTAACCACAAACCTATTCAAAAAAACCTACTGACTTCAGGACAATGAAACCACAAGTGGTAAAGTGCAAACTCATTTCCTGGTTTTGGCCTACAAAAATACATTCTCCATGCAGTGCTCTATTACAGCAAAATCACCTTGCTTTTCCTCCATCTGTAATCAAACCAGTGATGTAAGGAGCTCAGCTGTCCTTGTGCTGTTGGAGGCACATCTGATCACAGATTTGATCATTTGGTTAATTTTTCAAAATTAATCTCTCTGTTTCTTGCACAATTAATTTGCCAGTCAAGACTTCATATAAATTTTCTCTTACGGTTTGAGGCTGTCAGAGGCCCCTTGCATGCATGTTGGTCAATCTGTGTTTTAGTCCGCTGTAAATTTCTGTGACAGGAGGCATTACACATTTGCTGTCACTAAGCTACAACAGATGGTAAGTCAGACCCTGTCAATTTGAGGATAAACTCAGGCTTGTTGCTATATATATATATATATATATATATATATAAAATGTTCTGCTAAGATTAATGAAATGGCTCTATTTGAATGTAACTGTGTGAAAATAGCACCATATGAACTGAATTAGTTGGATCAGCTGTCATCAGTATCATATACTGTCCTATGTTCTTCTATAACTGTCTGGGTTCAATATACAAATGGTTTATTATCATACTAAAAATTAATATAAGCATATGATTAAAAGAAAATATAAAAAATGTGCAAAATACATGTGAATTAGAGTCAGCATTTTGTAAATGCATGTTAGATTAAAAAATAACTTTTTGACTGTGATGTTTTAACAAAATGTCATAAGTGGACCTTCTCTGACAAGGTTTCTGCAGGTTTTATGAAGATAAATGTAAAACTTTTAGTGAATTTTTTAAGACAAGTTAAAGAAAATGGAAGGAATGGAAGGAATACATCGATTAGTTCCCTAAATGTAAGGGAGCACACATTGTGTTGTATTAGCAACACTTTAACTCTCAGTTTGAAAGTTCCAGCAGATCTCTATTAGCCTACTTTTGAATTCATTTTACAAAAAAAAAAAAAAAAAGGTTTCTGAGAAACTGATCAAAATGACGTTTGTGTGATTAAAACAAGAAGAAATATCTCGGAGCTCAGATAAATTGGGCTCAGAAAAATCAACATAATTCAAATGGGATATTTTCATATTCCACTGACAGATACAAAAACTCACTTGTGAACAATTTCTGAGAAATCCATTTTTCATCGTAAGCAAATATATCTTGATTTTACTGGAGAACAAGACCTTGGACCACAAAACCAGTCATAAGGGTCAATTTTTTAAAATTGAGATTTATACATCATCTGAAAGATGAATAAACACACTTTCCATTGATATATGGTTTATTAGGGCAGGGAAATATTTGGTCGAGATACAACTATTTGAAAATCTGGAATCTGAGGGAGCAAAAAAAATCTAAATATTGAGAAAATTGCCTTTAAAGTTGTCCAAATGAAGTCCTTAGCAATGCATATTACAAATCAAAAATTAAGTTTTGATATATTTACAGTAGGAAATTTACAAAACATCTTCATGGAACGTGATCTTTACTTGATATCTTAATGATTTTTGGCATAAAAAAAAATCTATAATTTTGACCCATACGATGTATTGTTGGCTATTGCTACAAATATACCCGTGCTGGTTTTGTGGTCCAGGGTCACATATGTATTTTTTGCAGTCAATGCACTGTTTAATGCCATGACTTTATGGATTTAAGACTTTCTGCATCAACTTAAGAGTTTGTCAAGGCTTTAATTTGTGCTTTAATAACTGGTGCACAGCAGTCCCTGCTCTAGATTACCCCCCCCCCCCCCCCCCCCAGTAATCTATTACATTTGAATGCATGTCACAATAAGAAAGAAAATATCTGCCATTACTTCTGTAAGATTTACAGAATCTCAGACACTTTGATCAAACACCTCAGACACGTTGATCATCTGAGATACACTCAGACACTTTAATAAACTGTAAGATTATTGGCCATTTGTCTGGACCAGAAGGCCACAGTCTGAAAAGACAAAGAACTCTTACGAGAATTGACACCTGAACTCTGTCTCGCGAACCTAAGACGACACCCAACTGAGAAACAAAAGCTCCACACCTTATGCATGACCCTCCACCTCCAATTCCTTCACTCAATATCCCTCTCTCTCCCCTCATTTCCATCTAAATACAGGACACAAGGATCATCGAAACCACTTTTCTTAATCAGAGTTTATTACAATGCATCTATTCATGTCTGATGTCATTTGAAAGGTCTCTGTGTGTCTGGTAAATGGTCTCATTCTCTTAACAATAGGACAGACAGCCATCAAGATTAGAAAATACTGAAAACAGACTACTCCCAGTGTCTTTCATGCAAATTACCGTATGTCCCAATAGGTGTTAATTCGGCTTGATCTATACAAATTCCAATTGTTGGTTCCTGTCTCCATTTCGGGGGATGTTGGTCTTGGGCTGAGTACTTAAGGAAATGTTGCAAGAGGATCAGGGCCTTCTGTAGCCAGAATGAGCCCGTGGTAGGAAGTGTGTTCACACACTTCATACTATGTATTTTTCTAAAGTCAGGTATGCATCTTACTCTTAGATTCATCTTTGAGATTTTAATGTCTTGTGTTGATTTGATATCTTTGAATTGGCCATGTAATTGACATAATACATGTTTACCTGACTGATAATAAACTGTTACATTTGATTTATTCTGAAATTATTGACTCTAATTAATTATGTTAAGTCTATAACACCACAAATCTGTGCTCAGGTTAGTTACGGACTAGAATTATGTTTTAGAGCTCCGGCTAACACATTGGCATTAGTTATGTGTACTTAGACTATTGAGGATATTGGGTTCTTCTGTTTAGAACAACAGTGTGTTGTTGACCAACCTAAATTCAGGTCAGCCTCAACCTCTGATTATTGTAAAATTATCCTAACTAAGTGTGTGTGAGAAATCACGGCATGATTATATAAAGATACTTAGAAGTTAAGTTGATCAACTTGGTTCTATAGTAATGGTCATGACCTCTGGTTAGATATAGTCTTACCTTAATTAAGTGTTTACAGATCTATGGGAACTAATAAAAGTATTCTAGAATGAGCTAAGTATTGCACGAGCCATCCAGAATATTAGTCGATCGCCTCTGTCTAATGACCAAGACTGATGAGTTTGTGAATACGAGATGAGATTCAATACGATTAAAGAGTAAAATATAATAATCAAATATCTGAATAAGAATAATAATTAGAAACAAACAAACAACCAGGCATTTCAGCCTTAAATTTGAGATCGTAATAAAATGGAGTCAGGTTAGATAATAAAATGGAGTCAGATAGAGTTTAAATTAAATTAAAGAACTTTGCGCATTGGAAAGACCAAACACGCAGGAAACCTTCAGCCACCATTGGACACCTTCCTTGGACCAATCGTGTGGAACTTACACTTCCATTGCATTGCAACTTTAAATAAGAGTCGGCAATGATGATATCTGTACAAATTTATTATTTACACATTTCACAAATTAATTATCCATTATAACCGTATCACAAAAACTAATTATAGTAACTCATAAAAAGCATTTTAGCTTTCCTTAGGATAACAATTAACACTAAACCTGTTGTTCACTGAACAATGTGCCATAATTATGTCAAATCAGACAGTTCCACATGAATAATGCATCTTGGAAACAAAATTAAACAGATTTGACCAGTCTATCCATCAGGTGTGTATATTTTAATGAGGTGCTGCAGTCCTGAAGGGTAGCCAGTGAGGGGACACCTGTGATTGGCTTTAACATACACATATATACACTTGTAACAAAACACATAGCCTGAAGTGGCCAGCGCGGTGTCATTGGTGCGCACTTTCCTGCAGAGCGGGCAGACTTTGATGTGTGTGGGTGACGTCTCCTGGCTGTGAAGGTGGAGAGGCGGTGGAGGGGTTGGAAGGGAGGTCAAGGATTTAACGGTGCTCTGGTTCTCGGATGAATACCACCACTCCAGGAACTGCAGAAAAAACACTCCAATCGAGAGGCTGGTTGACAGAGACACAGCCACACCACCAACCGCTGTAGAGACCAAGTGCTGACATTTCTCTCTAAAGCTGAAAAGAGAGATTTTTGCTTTAACATCTTTATATTTTGATAAATCTCAAGAAAATAATGTAGCAGAGACTCAAAATAAACTCACCTTTGACTGGGGCTCAGTGCTGGGCCCGATGGCTTAAGATCCAAGCTGCGTATGTCATTAGCCGTGAGATATGAGAGTTTAACCCCTGCCAGCCACAGGAGCGGAGAATGTGTCCTTGTTTTGCCGAAAACATACAAAAGCTGTTGGCAAAAGACCCAGCCATCCCAAGCCATGCACACAAAGGGATACGCAGCCAAAAAAGCCCTGTACATCTTCTGCATGAAGGACTGAGGCAAGCGGATGGAGAAATCGTCCTCGTCTCTCTGTCGAGCTAGGATTTTTTCCAGTTTGGTGTGTAAGTAAGGAAGGAGGGCCAGAAGGAACAAGGAGCGCCAGTGCTGTCTGCGCCGGAGCCCCAGATGAGCTGCACGTGTGCCGTCTTGTCCTACACGCTTCAGACCGTAGAAATTCTCTGAAAATGAGGCGCTGGTGCGGGAAAGGAAATAATGCTGCAATAACACGTCCAGGATAGCATAAATCTCATCAAACCTCCTCCAAAGAACTCCATAGCGAGCAGGGTTAGACGTAGCAAGGATCTGTGGACAAAGACAGGGTTTACACATCAATGTTATTCAATGCCAGTAAATACTGTAAAGTTTATTTTATTACTATTTTTTTATATATGTACAACAATAGAAGTATGTTTGCAGCAGTACACTGGGGGTCCATGGAAAAGTTCAGAGAAAAAAAAAAAGTAAAAAATAATAAAAACAGATTAAAATAAATAAAATTGATTTAAAAATCTGATTAAATGAAACTAGATTAAGATAAAGTAAATAAATACATAATATACAACAGTACAGGACCACATTAAGTATAAAAAATAATGTAAAAATGTAGCTTGATATAAACTAAATATTTTCCAAATTATGTTTTAGACGTATAATAAAAAAGTTAATTTTTCACAGTATAAATTAGGGTCTTTATACAAGAAACTCTATAGATGTCTTTTCTAAAAGATTGAAAGCCCATGGCCTATGCTCACAAATTTATGTGCTTATTTTGTGTTTTTAAATTCAATTTTGTGTTAAATAGCTTGAAGCAGTCCAATTCAACCTGGTTCATTCTTCTCTCTGGAGATGAAAGGTCAAGTTGAACCCATTGCATTGTGGGATACAGGTTTCAAACACAGTGTTCTTGGATTGTATTCTGCTCATTATGGCAAATATAGTGGGTGTATTCCACAGGTATTCAGTGTGTATCAGCACAGTAAACATATACTGCTAGGATTGTATTTCGCACACTGTTTAAGCTCTTGTGATTCACTTTACAATCTGTCAGGTATATTCGAGCATGAGGCAAAGATAGATGTTTGGAAGCAAGATTAATCTTATACCATAATGTCATTTACTGTACAGTGGTGTCAAATGCAGTACAAGATATATTAAATGCGTGAGCAGCATACCTTCACAGCATGCAGTAATGCAGGTTTAACAGCACTCATCAAAGAGTCCTGAGCTAAAACCTCAAATACAGAGGGTCTGTCTTCAGCTGGAGCCGCTGTTGTTAAATGTGCTCCTCGCTCTGCCATTACACTGGGATCAGTACTGCTCAGACAACAACAAAGCGAGCGAATATTTTATAATTATCCTAAGAGTCTTTTAATTGTAATATTTTCATCGTTTTATTAAACACGACAATTTGGACAGAAAATTACACTGCACAAAAATAATTCACAATACAACGGTCACAACATGTAGCAATACTTTTTCCTGTTACTGGCGTTCTTCTTCTGTCGTCTTTTAAGGCAACAATAAAGGTTCATACTGCCACCTACTGTGCTGGGGTAGTCTATAAAATAGTCTATTCTATTCTGTTCCACTGTTTCTAATGAATGGACTCTGAAACAATCAAGAAAACTACATTTCTCAATAAAAATTAAACGCAACAACGTCAGATAGTAATGTCAAATTCAAAACCAATTTATATGCATTTCATAATTATTTTTTTTTAAGATAAATGTATAGTACCACTAATAATGTTACTGGGAAATGCTATATGCACAAGAAAATGTGGGCTCTTTGAGCTATAATAATTTATACATGACTAAAGCTTTCATTTATTGCCTATGACTTCTGTTCAAATTTATTTAAAATATTTTGTTCCATGAGCTCTGAAAAAAAGCCATAGGACAAAATATGTCAAAGAATACATGAAATGTCTGCCATTTATAAGTTTATTCTTGCAAACTTAATGTGGTTATTAATGGTTATTAAATGAGATTAAATAATAAATAAAATTAAAAAGGTTTTGATTCATTCAGCATTTAATTAAAGGTATCAAATACTTGTATTTATGCATTAAAACAGTTCTTTTTATATCTTGTTTTAACAGCACATGCCTGCATATGTAATTGTGTAAACTGTATACATTTGCGTAGTTTAGTTCAAAATATTTTGATAGGAAAAGCAATATTATCTACTCTTCAACATTTGAGATAGAGAATGGAATTCTCTTGAATGCACATGAAATATTGTTTGAAATGCTTACAGATATATTCACTTGGTTGCGTGTGACATTGCTTGCTTGCAGTGGTAGAAGTGCGCATTGACCAGATGCCATTTCATGAGGAGGCATGACAGAAATCTGTGGAAATAACTTATCATACCGTACACAAATGTATTTATGGACCTATGTAAACATTTCAAGTTTAGATTTGGCGCGTTTCTGCCATAGAAGCGAGATTGATAGACCTATACAGTGCACTTTGTGTTGATGGCCTTTAATAGCCTGTAGTAATACAGTTTCCCAGATTTAAAGAGGCAGCACTGAAGTCCCCAGTATTTACTCACTGCTAAGTTCTTTGTTCTTCACTCACCATTACAAAGAATCAGCTGCACATACATTGTGATGCTGCCAGTGCTACTTGGAGTGGTGTTTAGATGAGTATATAAATATGTGCTGTGTGTTAATGTCTCAATAACACAACACACACACAACAAAAATGACAGAGAAGACAAAAGAGCAGTTAATCATCCGATCATAGATATGTGGATATTCCTTTATCAGTTCTGCTTGAAGTATATCGGTGACTTTAGGCTCTTCGGACACAGAAGTTGGTGGGCATGTGCTGTACATTTGATGAAACCCAATCTAAATTGCCCCTGTCTAAGATGAAGGAATTTATTCTTAATGCAAGTAGAATTATCAAGCAATAAAAATGGACAAAAAGTTAGATAAATAGATTGTTTAACCAATGAGTAATTGAAACAAATACAAAAATAAAGTAAAGGTAAAACCAATGAGAAAGACCTCTATCTTTAATGACTTAAAAGATAACTAAAACATCTCAAGATAAGAGGAGAAGTGGTTACCAGTTGCAAAACTACTTGTTAGAAGCTACAACATGCATCATAATACGGTAAATATAACATAAGTGGCAGAATAGCTAGATGTTCCAAATACAATGACAAACAAGTTAAAAATATATATCATATGTCTCTAAAATTGTCTTTGCTTCAGCTTCCTGAACTACATATGAGAGCACAAGAACATTATGTAAACAACTAGTTGCATAAAGTAGAATAAATGAGTAATACATATGCATAAGAAAATTACATGAAACTTGAGAATAAAACTTATTTTGGTAGGAACTCCGTCTCTGTGGGTATGTGAAGCTCACAATTGAAACTGATGGGAATGAAGATGAACTTTGTTCACAGCTTCAACAACGTTGAATGATACTGATCCTCATCCTCACACTCAATGTGGCTGGTTAGGGCAGATTTATACAGAAGAGAGCTTACGGCGATTTCATACATTTGTGTCTTGTATGACTGCGTAGAGAAGCTAATTTACTAAAACTCTTCTCACTTGGAGGGCAGCGTTTGCAGCTTCTCTCTAGTATGGATCCTCTCATGTGTTTTCATGTTTCCAACTAAAGAGAATCCCTTGTCACAGTGTGAACACTTGTAAGGTTTCTCTCCAGTGTGACTTGTCTGGTGCTGTTTCAGTTCAGTATTTGTAAAAAAGGACTTCCCACACTCAAAGCACATAAAAGACTTCACAGAGTCGTGTCTCCTCTGGTGCAGTTTAAAAACACTCAGCAGACTAAAACTCTTGTCACACAAAAGACAGAAATAATTTCTGACTTTAGCATGAACTTTCAGGTGGCTCTTCAGGGATGATTCCAGATTAAACCCTTTGCCGCATTGATCACAGTAAAACGGTTTATGTTCAGAATGGATATTTAGATGTTTTTTTAGCGTGGAACTATGTGTGAAACTCCTACCACATTCATCACACGTGTGTGGCTTTTCTCCAGTGTGGATTTTCTTGTGTACCGTAAGTTGTGATCTTTGTGTGAATTTCATCCCGCATTGCTCACATGTGTGCGGCCTCTCTCCGGTGTGAACTATTATGTGAATATTTAGCGAGTGTTTGAGTGCAAAGCTCTTCCCGCACTGATCACATGTGTGCGGCTTCTCTCCAGTGTGGATAGTCATGTGTACCGTAAGGCCTTGTTTACTTGTAAAACCCATCCCACACTGATCACATGTGTGCGGCTTTTCTCCAGTGTGAACCAACATGTGGCTCTTCAGGGATTGTTTCAGAGAGAAACTCTTTGCGCACTGATCACACGAGTACTCCTTCTCTCCAGTGTGGATAAGCATGTGTCTTTGAAGGTGTTCTTTTCGTGTGAAACCCTTCCCACATTGATCACATTTGTGCGGCCTGTATTCAGTGTGGATTGTCATGTGTTTCCTAAGATCTATTGTGCATCTGAAACTCTCCCCACACTGATCACATACATGTGGCTTCTTTCCACTGTGGATTTTCATGTGTGATAACAGGCTTCTTTTGACGTCAAAACTCTTCCCACATTGATCACACGTGAACGACGTCTCTCCAGTGTGGATCGTCATGTGTCTCTGAACGCTGTCTTTTCGAGGGAAACTCTTCTCACAGTGATCACATGAGTACGGCCTCTCTCTGGTGTGGATTCTCATGTGCTCCTTAAGGTGTGCTTTTTGTGAGAAACTCTTCCCGCACTGATCACATGTGAACGGCTTCTCTTCCGTGTGGATTCTCATGTGTATGCCAAGTTGGCCTTTGAGTTTGAAACCCTTGCCGCATTGATCACACGTGTGCAGCTTCTCTCCAGTGTGGATTTTCATGTGTTTCTTCAGGTCTTCTTTGCATGTGAAACTCTTCTCACACTGATCACATGCATGCAGTTTCTCTGCATTGTGGATTATCATGTGTTCCTTAAAGTGTTTTTTGTGGGCGAAACTCTTGCCGCATTGATCACATGTGTACAGTTTACCTTCTTCAGCGTGGATCCTCACCTGCTGCCTAATGGCCTTTTTGTGTTTCTGCTTCTCTCTAGTACGAATTCTCGTGTGAAGAGAGCCGTTGACAGATTTTTTGGCTTCTTTTTTTCCTTTCTTGGTCTCTTCCATCAGGTCTAAAATAAACATATTATACCATTACAAATCAAAGGAGATATCAATTAAAATTGAGCACCACAGTTAATGAACTTACAACACACACATCTTATCACGTTATCATGTTTGATTTTCAATAACTGCACAAATATGTGCATTTTTATGAGCATGATTTGTAATGCTAAATGCTAAAACAATAATTCTGGGACATATTGCAGCTGCCTTGCAATGTCTTTAATTCCTTTCTACATTACTTTTAGTGTAAGAATGAGGAAAAGTTAAACTGAGCGATCTTTTGAATGCCCTTTTAACTCAGAAATACGGCAATATCTCCACAGTGTCTACTTAATTACAGTAAAAAAAATAAAAATTATGTCAGTCATCTTGATATTAAGTTGTTAGCTTATTTTAACGCATTTTACATCTTGAGGCCCCCTTGAAGTTTGGTGAGGCCCCCGGGGCACCTGGTTGAGAGCAACTGCACACCCACCCGCACACACACACACACACACACACACACACACACACACACACACACACACACACACACACACACACACACACACACACACACACACACACACAGTAACACGAGTAAGATGGTGGTTCACTGCCAGGGAGATAAATGGAAGAGAGGCTTCAGGATACTGAATACCTTGCTTTTATGACAAAACCTGTTTTTGCTTAATGAGTTGACATCCTGTTCTCTAATCTTCATTGTCTTTATTATCAAACAATTATTTTGCAGTGAGCTACAGCTTGTCTACAACACAAATGCTGTTGTATTAGCAAAGTTATTGCGACAGCTAGCATCAAAAACTGCATACCAAGATGTTTCACTAGTATAACTATAATCTCTGATATATAAAAGAGCTGATCACTAAAGTCATCGCATCACTACGACTTTCATTAGAAGCTCTTGTTCTCATAAAAACAGTCAGCGACCTGAAATTCATGCATACACATCGGCTGAACCATCCTAAAATATGTATCTTTTTATTTAACATGATATGACCATAAGAAGAAATACCATTTGAGACAGTTCATGACTTATGTTATGGCTGATTTGAAATACTCTGTTACTGAAAAAAAGTAAAAGTTTTTTTTTTATTGTTATTTCCCCATTCAAACACAAGTTGGTCTTGCACGACTGAAATAGCTTTATGACTCACATTGATGTAATTCAATGCATTCATGAAATGCAAATATTTTATTTAAAACTATTTTTGAGGCTTCTGCTCATATGTGTGGAGTACAAAGAAAAATGCAACTTCAAGTCTGATCTCAGTGTGCTAACACCACCAGAAACCCTGCAGTGCTGGACATAAGTCATAAGTTATAACTTACTGGATTGGGCACACTCTGAATAAAAACAGGGCTGCTTCAAGAACATGCTTGTGCCATGAATGGCTTCATAGGAATACACTGGTTCAGTTCATGTTTTGTGTGAAAGGGCCTTTAGAATTTACAATAGCCTAATGAAGAATCAAGAACAGACACCAACCTCTTTGTTCTTCAGTCTCATGCTGTTTTGTTCTGCAAGGATCCCTCATGTTCTCACTGTCCTCTCCTTTCAAGTGTGAATTGTGCTTGTTGGGTGGTAGCTCAGCTAAAAACGAACAAAAAAGTTACATTTCCAACAAGAAATAATAGTAGCGCGGTCTTAAGTTAGTTGAGTCAACCCAGAGTTTTACTTTGAAACTCGTGAGTTTATGCGTATCTCGGACATGTGAACGCATCTGTTCTGAACGGAACGCCGAATCCGAGCCACCACAGAAGCACGCAATACTTCTTTAATGTATTGCAATTTAATTATTTCATAATAAGGTTTTGTTTGATTAAAACAAGGTATTGTATTGCTTGTTTAATGCAAATAATTAAAAAAGAAAGCTTGATTCAAAGTTTAAAAAAACAAAAAGGAATGTCGGAAATGAAGACTATATAACATGCTATGGAGTTATACCATGCAGGATTTCCTTTAACAAGAAGTTAAAATTAAGTTAGCCTACTTACATTTTAGACACAATTGTCCGATTTTGCTCTATAGTCGACGAAAATTTTTACAAATTCACAGCACAGCCGTTGCGCGTCCTCAAGCAATACACAGTAGTAACTAGTTGAATCCGTCTTTTGAATGCTTTAATGACCCCTTCATAGGTTAAGCTACTTCTCAAACTAATGAGGCTGTGTCCTTCCTAGACCAGTTCTTTTGAGGCTTCTGGCCAACCCCCACCTCACACCCCCTTTGAGCTTAGTGTCACGAAGGCCACTGTTTTAACACTGACCGTTCACATATCAGATTTGAAAAAGTCTGGAGAGATGGGTGTGTAAAGCGGTGGTAAATGGAGAGCGGGCATATTCAAATGGCGGACTGTGTCCAACCGGACCGCGAGACATAATCAACGCAAGTGAGCAGCGCGTCGAAACAACGGAGCTGTACACACCTCAAGCGCTCAGGGTCGTTTATTATAATGATCTTTCGGCATTTTATCCTCTAATATTTTTATTTAGAGCCAAATGCTTCATGCAAGCCCTTCACGTGTGCGTTGCTGCAGATAACGCGGTTATTTTTAGGGCTGTGACGGTGGCAGATTTTTACCACCGGTGACGCGGTGTTGTGTAGGGGGAGAGCGGGGCACAAAGTAACACTTTTTGACTTTCTCAAATTGTGTAAATCCACTTCGTGTTCAGAGTATAATTTTTTTATCCACAGTAATTTCACACTTGTCTAGTACAAATATGTCGCTTTGTTTCATAATTACAGTGTATACGTTTTTCTTTATTTACCCTCAAAAATTGGAAGTGAAATGTGACAACATGCCCCGTGGGTGGGGTACATTGTAACATGACCATATGACAGCCTAAAATGTTATCTGATCTTATGAAAAAAATATACAAGACAAACTAAAATATTTTGTCAATAAAATAAAATTATTATTTATTTTAAATAAAATAATGGCGTTTTTTAATAATTAAAAGTAATCTGATTTTTGAGTTTGACAATGAACATATTGCAACCATGCCTGGGACGGCCCATATAAACGAGCCAAAATGCTTTCCATGTCTTGAAATAATAATTTCTGAACATTAATTAATGATTGTCAGTCTTTATTCACCTATTTCTCGTCATTTCTCATTAAAATGTAATAAAGTAAATAGTGTGAATTACATCGCTGATGTCATAGAATAGCATTGTAACGCAGTGTGACAACTTACCCCATCTGCGCAACTTTCATTTAAAACCGGTTAGTGTCTTCTGCTAGTTATCGAAGCATTAAAAAACTATCTAAACTGATAACTAACAGATTGGAGATTAAAATAATAGCAGATTTGTCTCATTTTAAATTAGTAATAAAAACTGAGATGAAAAATTTACTTAAGCCAGAAATATAATTTTACTATGGTAAAATAAATGTTCAGCGATATCTTCAAAAGACTTTTGAATTTTGGCGCACTTTTTTCTCTATATAATGTTGATATGGTAACTAGTAAATACTGTAAATTTGGTTATGCTAGCATGTGTGGAAATATTAAAAAAACGTGTGTTACAACAAACCCCGTGTTACTTTGTGGCCCGCGCTCCCCCTACACATATATATATACACAGTATATCAGTGTTTCCCACAGGATTCTGTGAGACTGTGGTGGGTGGACCTCGGTCCCTCTAGGGGGGTACGGAGGCATGCCCCCCGTAAGATTTTTTTTTACATTTTAAAGTTAAATTAATCTATGTGGTGCAATTAGAGAGTTCAAAATTAAGATCTCCAACACAGGTTCAGTGTGAAAGCTTAAATAAAAAAGCTGGTGAATTGACTTGCACTTGAGGTTTAAAGGGGGACTCAATGCTCTTTTTAGTTGTGATATAGTGTCTCAGTCTAAATTACACTCACACCGGTGAATTTGGAAGCCAAACAAATTAGAATATAATGATGATAATAATAATGTTATATTATTATTCCTATGACAGTAATAGCCATATATTGGAAAACAATTACACTAAAATAAATGAAAATGAATATTTCACAGGTATATTATTTGACCTTATTCTACAGTAGGGAAATTACAATACTTTTGTCCTAATTTACACATGTGCAAGCAGGGCCTAAAACTAACTTTTTGCCACAGCTGCCATTTTAATCACGATACAAACAACATTTTCTGGTGACTTGAGAGAATCTACCAGCCACAAATATTTGTTTCCTGGCCATTAAACTGTTTTTGCAGTTGCTGCTACTACAACTACTAATATTTAATAATAAAAAAAAATTTAGAAAAAAAAAAAAGCCATTTGAAATTAAAACCAACCACTACATTTTAATCACAATACAAACAATGATGCTACATGTAGATGTATCATGAGAATTTTTTTTTATTATTATTTAAATTTGATTCTATCATGTCAACATTTGAAGCAAAAACAGAATTGACTGACTTCAGCTTTGTGAAATTATGTTAAAACCTGCATAAAATCAGCAGACAGGCTGAATTTCACTCTCTTGACAGCAGGAAGAGCAGTGATAAGAGGGGAAAAATGCAGTCGAAACTTCTCTCAAGACAGTTCCCTTCAGAAATATATTCATATAAACCCCACCGCAATATTTAGATTTTTTTATCCAATAAACAGTGAGCTTGCTCTGCCTGTACAATATTTTCTTTGTTCGCGTCTGTGCTTGCAAGTTCATTTTAGTCCTT
Organism: Schizothorax lantsangensis; assembly: GCA_027422415.1. Lineage (NCBI taxonomy): Eukaryota > Metazoa > Chordata > Actinopteri > Cypriniformes > Cyprinidae > Schizothorax > Schizothorax lantsangensis. Next base: position 25,290,547 of record CM049842.1, on the reverse strand, counting down.
CCAGCTGTGTTTACAAGTCTCATTTCAAATCTAGCGAAATACTGTCAACATTTGGCCATTAAAATGTTGAAAATTATGCTAACTGGTGCCCGTTGCGGTCTCAGATGCGCGCTAAACTCACAGCACATTACTTCACTGTGAACGGCCGCTCTGAACGCACACCGGATCACGAGCTGAGTGCGCGCTTGGCTTTGAAACACACAGCAAACAGGCTTGATGAAGAGAGAGTCCGTTTGATGCTTTGAAAGCAATGCCACGAAGCAACGTTGAAGACCTTTTATGTTATAATGAAGAGTATAAATATATTTTCGGGTTATGAAACTGGCGGGACAGATTAGACTGAGGCGGGCCGCCACAGACGAGCTAATGAATGGGAAACACTGGTATATATAATTCTGAAACGCAAACATAAATAAATGAGGCTCAATCATCTATTAACAAACGTGCGTGTTTATTTTAGCACTTCCGTCAGTGAACACTCAGTCTGCAAAACACTAAAATAAATATCAAAGTAATAATACAGTTAAATAGGAAAGTAGCCTTAAATAAGAAATACACCTCCGCGAGCGGCGCGGTGAGAACCCATTATAATCAGTGATGCTGTCTACACTAGATGCGTCGCGATACGACACGACAAATCCCTCACAGTAAACTCGTCCTATTTATGACATAATGACACAAAGTTCAAATGTCCTGTAGACAGACTCAACCTGTTGTGTTGCGACGCGGCGTCCGGTTCAGACACGGTTCACTGTTCCTCCACCGAGCAACTCCTCGTCTGCACGCGCTCTCTGTGGAATAGGAATCGTGGCATATGTTTCCACATTTCTTGGCATCTTCCATTTACAACTGTCTCGTTTGTATTTGGCCAGTTTGGAGAAAGCCTCACCAACACAAACCTGAATATTTTTTTCATTACAGATACGCTGATTATATAATTTGTAGAGATATATTTAAAACATTTTATAATAGTATTCAATATATAGTATTACATATAACAAATGAGAATATCTATTTGAATATCTAGGCCAATTTTAGAAATGTTATGGCTTTTATGGTTTAGATCACTGTTATTTTACAGAATACGCATGACGCCACATGAAGGAGCAAAATAAATCAGCAAAAGTTTTTACAAAGCCAGTTTTGTCTGTTTCCCCACCATATGAGGCCTTTAAATCTTATTTTTTTTCTAGAAAGCTGTTAATTTAAGGACTCAATGACAGATTAACAAATATTTTACTGTGAAATTACTGAATATCTGAATATTCCATTTATACATAGTATGACCCATCAAAGTGAACCAACTACAGTACGGTAAGAAATTATATATATTATAACGTGATAATAAGATTGTGCAGTATGCCACACTTCTACAATACAAACAAACATAGGATGTATATTGGCAGTGTTCAAAGGATAAAATGTTACAAAATTAAAAACAAAAGAAAAAAGGGGAGGCTCTTTAGGCACATGTAGTCACAAATATTTTGGAATCTAGTCTAGATTTCTTGACTTTATGTAGCCCACTCACTGGTTTCCACGTAATCTGAGACAAATGATATTTGACGTGATATTATCTCCTGCAGCATTGTATCTAATATGATCTTGTGAACTGATGTAATAAACTCGCAGGGCTTGTAGCCCACTTATATAAAGGGATAGTTCACCCAAAAATGAAAATTCTGTCATCATTTACTCACTCTCAATTAGTTCCAAACCTGTATGAATGTCTTTGTTCTGCTGAACACAAAAGAAGATATTTTGAAGAATGTGGGAAACAGAGCAGTTCTGGGGCACCATTGACTTCCATAGTATTTTTTTTTCCTACTATGGAAGTCAATGGTGCCCCAAAACAGCCTGGTTACAAACTTTCTTCAAAATATCTTCCTTTGTGTTCGGCAGAACAAAGAAATTCATACAGGTTTGGACAGGGGCGCCGCTACGGATTCTGGGCCCCCTGGACAGCATATTCACTCGGGCCCTCCTGCCTTCCGGGGTCATCCCCCTCAGTAGAAATCGCAATTGCATTCCCGAGCCCGTCTTTTTTTTCCCCTTCTCCCAAATCAGATTATACTGTTTCAGCTATTAAAATTGTTCAGTTTTGTATGTAATGGCAAAATGATAATATTTCGTTTTTTTTTTTTTATAAAGTTAATTTAGAAAAACGTTTGGAGCATTTTTTTTGTTATTTAAATACGTTTTTTCTTTCTTAAAGTAACGACCAAGCAGCCAGCGGCAGACAGGTCGCAAATTTATGATTTTTTTTTGATACAACATTTGATTAATCAATGCATGCTGATGAACTTTTATCATAGTTTATAGTTATATGGTAATGAAAGTGTTCAACATTCAACCCGTTCTTTTTCATCAGTATTATTTGTGATTTAACTTTTGTGAACAGGAATTACTCTTTTCACTTTCACGATCTTGGTGTCACTCTTTACAAGAAAAGATAATTGTCTGTTTTGCTTATATCTATACACCTTTCACTTTTTAAGACTAAAACAAAAGATGGATTCATTGTTATTCTTAATTAAAAAGCACAACAACAATAAAACAGTACTTTACAATGACAAACTAGCATAACATTTATTAACAAAAATGAATAAGACGAGGTATGGCATAGGACACATCACATGCTGTATTATATACCGACTAATACATAACAGAATGTTTAGCAAACACTGAGGAATCAAATAATAATAATATTAAAAAATAAGGAAAGCCTCCATAGTGTAACATGAGGTAAAGATAACAAGCTTTTCAAAACGAAAACAAAAAGTAAAACTAAACTGTCTGTTCCTGACAGGACTTGTTTTCTCTACAAGAATACCAACATGTTCACCTTCTCTGGTTTAAGAAGCAGTCTTTTACTTTAGTTTGAAAACCAAATCCTCCATTGTGCTCCGTCCGCTCCGCGCACCTTCGTGCTCGTGCTGACGCGGCCAGTGAAAGCACAATGGGCGCGCTGCTCCCGCTCTGCATACGCGCGCTTCTGCGCTGCCTCTGCTCTGCTTACGCGTGCGGTGTGAAACCAGGCTCTACTGAAGCGCTCGCACCTGATCAGTGAAATCTTTCTCCTGCTACAATGTGCTGCGGCCGGCAGCGCGCACGCTTTGGAGCAGCGCAGACCATGTACTAGCACAAGTGCGACCATGTCAAATTTTTACTCGCACACTCTCAAAAAATGGTCCAGTCTAGAGCCCTGAATATATAAAATAATTTTATAAAATAATGAAAACAATGATGTGCCGTCTCGTCTTGAACAGGAGCACTTCACAAAAATGAACCGAAAGTCAGTGAATACATGACTCACAGACATGATAAATATATCTATAGAAAGCTTTAAATTACTACTTAACGAAATAAATCAAATCGAAAACAAAAACTCTTTCATTATAATCCGTGAAGATGCACTTCTCTCTAAAGGCACATCTAATGAGGAGATGGCGAGTCAGGATCTTCATCTGATTCTTGATCTTTGCGACACTGACACAGAAAACACTAGTTTATTAGTAAATAATTCAAATATCTCCTTACTATTTCCCCCTAACACATTCATGGTAATTACTTTTGCTGGGGCTTTATGGCAAGCCTTATTGCGTGCATTTGAAGCAGAACTCTTCAGCTCCGCTGACGGCTCTCTGCTGCTGCGGGACACTAAACACCGTCGAGCCGCTCTTGACAGCCGCGGCAGCACGGTCTCCTGTTGTTTCCACCAGCGCGGCAATTTTTTTCATCACTAATTGATGGATGTCTAAAATATAAACATAAGGAGAAGCCTAAAACAGGCCAGAGGCCCGGCCCGCGTCTGAACTATGACTGAAAATTGGCCCGATCGAAGCCCGGGCTGAAATGCAGGGCTCTAGCGTTCCCCTCGGTAGAAATCACGTTTCTCCCTCGGGGGCCCCCTCCCACCGTCGGGCCCTTAGAATCATCCTAACTTTTCGTGGAAAAGTTAATTTATTTCAGTAATTCAACTCAAATTGTGAAACTCGTGTATTAAATAAATTCAATGCACACAGATTGAAGTAGTTTAAGTCTTTGGTTCTTTTAATTGTGATGATTTAGGCTCACATTTAACAAAAACCCACCAATTCACTATCTCAACAAATTAGAATACTTCATAAGACCAATAAAAAAATAATTTTTAGTGAATTGTTGGCCTTCTGGAAAGTATGTTCATTTACTGTATATGTACTCAATACTTGGTAGGGGCTCCTTTTGCTTTAATTACTGCCTCAATTCGGCGTGGCATGGAGGTGATCAGTTTGTGGCACTGCTGAGGTGGTATGGAAGCCCAGGTTTCTTTGACAGTGGCCTTCAGCTCATCTGCATTGTTGGGTCTGGTATCTCTCATCTTCCTCTTGACAATACCCGATAGATTCTCTATGGGGTTCAGGTCAGGAGAGTTTGCTGGCCAATCAAGCACAGTAACACCATGGTCATTGAACCAGCTTTTGGTACCTTTGGCAGTGTGGGCAGGTGTCAAGTCCTGCTGGAAAATGAAATCAGCATCTCCATAAAGCTTGTCAGCAGAAGGAAGCATGAAGTGCTCTAAAATTTCCTGGTAGATGGCTGTGTTGACTGTGGACTTCAGAAAACACAGTGGACCAACACCAGCAGATGACATGGCAGCCCAAATCATCACTGACTGTGGAAACTTCACAGTGGACTTCAAGCAACTTGGATTCTGTGCCTCTCCACTCTTCCTCCAGACTCTGGGACCTTGATTTCCAAATGAAATGCAAAATTTACTTTCATCTGAAAAGAGGACTTTGGACCACTGAGCAACAGTCCAGTTCTTTTTCTCCACAGCCCAGGCAAGATGCTTCTGACGTTGTCTCTGTTTCAGAAGTGGCTTGGTAGCCTTTTCCTGAAGACGTCTGAGCGTGGTGACTCTTGATGCACTGACTCCAGCTTCAGTCCACTCCTTGTGAAGCTCTCCCAAGTGTTTGAATCAGCTTTGCTTGACAGTATTCTCAAGCTTGCAGTCATCCCTGTTGCTTGTGCACCTTTTCCTACCCAAATTCTTCCTTCCAGTCAACTTTGCATTCAATATGCTTTGATACAGCACTCTGTAAACAGCCACACCTTTCAGTAATGACCTTCTGTGACTTAACCTCTTTGTGGAGGGTGTCAATGTTCGTCTTCTGGATCATTGCCAAGTTAGCAGTCTTCCCCATTATTGTGGTTTCAAAGAACAAGAGATACCCAGAATTTATACTGTATGGATGGTCATTTATTGAAACTCAAATGTAAATATTCTAATTTTTTGAGATACAGATTTTTGACTTTCATGAGCTGTAAGCTCTAATCCTCAAAATTAAAACAAAAAAAACTTTTGAAATGTTTTACTTTACATGTAATGAATCTAAAATATATTAAAGTTTCACTTTTTGAAATAAGTTACAAGAAAAAATGAACTTTTTCACGACATTCTAATTTATTGAGATGCACCTGTATATAATGGTGCATGATTGCAGCCGCATACCCTAAAGTCCTCCGTCTGCATCCGGTGTAACATCAGTGTGGCTTCGATCTCACGCGTTCTTCTCGTTCGTTGGTTCCGCGCTTCATTTTGTTTTTCCGGGTGCGCTCCATCTTCCAGCGCCGACCAAAAGCAGAGGCAGCAACCGCATCTCCCATCTCGCCGGGAAGTGCTCCAGTAACCGAAGATTTATATTGTGTCGATTCTTACATCCCTTGTGCGTATCTGATTTCTTGTGTTTTCATCACTTGTTTGCATTATAATTTGAATAGGACAGATGTCTGTATTTCAGTCGCTGAAGGTCCTGCTTCCAAGGTTTTCACTAGCCTAGCATAGCTGGATCATTTTTGGGTCACGCCCAATTAATAACCTTAACAGTCATTACATTTACACAGTACAGCTGCAAATATTAAGTTTGACATATATTTTCAGTTTATGTAATCATTTGTAATACAAGGCTGTGTTACTGTGTTGTTGTATGCTCATGTAGCAAATGGTCTACACATAACTGTCCCTGATGATTTCCTGTGTAAATTGGGAATTACAGGCATGTTTCAAATTTGTATCTGTATTCTAAATTCATGAAAATTGCCAGCTGTCAATAAAGGACATTTTGAGATTATATTATTGCTTTTATTCATGTAAATGTGCTTTATTTCCTCCTCTTCAGATCTGAGAAGCTGTCAGAATGACTGACTCCAAGTATTTTACCACCAACAAAAAAGGCAAGTAAAGAGCTTAAATGTGTTAATTTATTCTATGGGATGGTAATAGGATTTAAAAAGAACTGATCTAAAACTCCTGAACAATTTACTCACAGTTTGATATGATATTTTCTGTATGTTGTTTTAGACCATGTATGTTCAGTTCTGGGATTTCGTTCTTTATTATGAGTCATGATAGTTTAGTGATATAAATTTGGGTCGGACTGAAATCCTGAGATGATAAAGCTATTTTATAATGAACAAAGAATAATTACAACTGAACTCAAAACCCAACTCCATATAAAAATATGTATTTGTTATAAAAATATACTAAGTTTCACTGTAATAATTACTACAATGTCTTCAGATCCCATCATATACTTTTAAATTATGAACTGGAACAGGAACATACATTATTAAGATATTATCTCTATTCCAGAATATTGTAAGTCCTGCATTGATTCAGTATTCCAGATTCCCCCAACCACCCACACGTAAAAACTCATCGGATCTGCACAAATCATAGAGGTTAAAATACACATTTTGGTTTCAAAATGTGAATTTCACCAAAAGCCACTGACTTTGAGGCATTATCAATTCTGTTCCTGCAATAATCAAAAATCTGAAAGGCACATGCCCCTTGCTTTGAATGTGCATGATGCCTCTGCGTTTGCATGCTCATTTCTGTAAATGACCTAAGTAGAAGACACACACACAGTTCCTCGATCTTTTCAGTTTGCATACAGGCACTCTGACACACCACCAATCTATATTAAGTGTTGATTTTCCAGGTAATTTTAGGGGTATTAGGGGTACATTTGTATCAAGAACACTCTAGCGATCATTTCTGATTAATTTAAAAGTGAAAATGTTGCTATTTTAAAAAACTAGTCTAGTAAATATTTCAAGAATTAGCAAAATAGTAAACAAAGTTTATTTGGACTAAATATAGTATATATTCTATACAAAATAGTGCGCTTTTGTATAGAATAATTGTGAATTTAATACTACTCTTCTGCTCCATAGAACTTGTATAAGCATTAGCCTCTGATAACTTCAGCTCAGATGAGCACTAATCATGTTACTCTCTGTTACAGGTGAAATCTTTGAGCTGAAGGCCGAGCTGAACAATGAGAAGAAGGAGAAGAGGAAAGAGGCAGTGAAGAAAGTCATTGCAGCTATGACAGTGGGCAAGGATGTCAGGTGCTTTAACTGACTCGTTTATCACCATTACTGAATCAGACATGCACTATTACTTCCCACATTTCTTAAAAGATGATTATTTTGACCCTAATAGTTATGTTATTACCTTTTATACCTTGTTTCTTTAGTTCCTTGTTTCCAGATGTGGTAAACTGCATGCAGACTGATAACCTGGAGCTGAAGAAACTGGTTTACCTGTACCTTATGAACTATGCCAAGAGTCAACCTGACATGGCCATCATGGCCGTTAACAGCTTTGTCAAGGTGAGAATTGCTGTTAAAATTTGGATCAAATTTGGACATCAGTGTACTATAATTATGTCTGAAGTTATTCTTTATTTTTTTTAGGACTGTGAGGATCCAAACCCTCTGATTCGAGCTCTGGCTGTGCGTACAATGGGCTGTATCCGTGTGGACAAGATCACTGAGTACTTGTGCGAGCCTCTGCGAAAGTGTCTGAAGGATGAAGACCCCTATGTGAGGAAGACCGCTGCAGTGTGTGTGGCCAAACTGCATGACATCAATGCGCAGATGGTGGAGGACCAGGGCTTCCTGGATTCTCTCAGGGACCTGATCGCTGATTCAAACCCCATGGTTAGATATTTTTGATTTAATTGTCCTAAATGCATACTTCCCCATTCACAATTATTTACTAATATCTGATTTTCACTTAGGTTGTGGCTAATGCAGTTGCTGCCCTGTCTGAGATCAGCGAGTCTCACCCCAACAGCAACCTTCTGGACCTGAATCCTCAGAACATCAATAAGCTCCTGACGGCCCTCAACGAATGCACTGAGTGGGGCCAGATCTTCATCCTGGACTGTCTCTCCAACTACAGCCCCAAAGACGAGCGTGAGGCCCAGAGGTGAGGGGATAATAATCCTCATAGTCACTGGTGTCGTTATCTCTACAGGTGTATGGAGATTATGGAGAGTGAATTATTTTATTTTATTTATATATACATATATTTTTTGTATCTTATGTGTATCAGCAAGATTTGAATTTCTCCACAGGTTTTGTACCCTTTAGCCAAAGCTATTTTATTTACATATTGTGTAGCACATTTTTTATACCTAGTTAAATTTTAAAATAGGCCCAATTTGGAGAAAAATATCTAATTGCGATTTTTCTGGTAAAAATTGCAATAAAAATTGTTTTTGCTTATGCTTGTTTGTAGAGCTTCACAATTTGGCCAAAACTGTGATTATAGCTAATCAATATGACTATAAAATAATGATTATTATTGTTATTATTATTGTTGTTATTATTATTAAATAAAATATAAAACTTACTAAATAAAAAAAACAATTTTAAATGACTCTTGTGAAATTTTAACGTAAAATAATAAAATGGTAAAATATAATAATAATAATAATAATAATTTATTTTACAGCCCAAGTGTAAACTTACAACAATACTAATATTTATAGCTGTCTTTATTTTCAATTCAGATCATTTTCAAACATTAAACCATTGAAGATTTATTTTTATGGAAAACTTAATTAAAAACTACATTTAAGAAAATGCAATGCACATTGCTTAGTTAGAGACTGCACAGGCAAACAGATATACATATATTTAGTATACGTGGCAACCAGTATCTAAAATCTTATGAAAACTGGTGAAAACTCTTTAACAGTCTGGAGCAGTTATGTAGTTTACAGGTTTTCTTTCTGTCCTGTTACTATGAATTTGCATTACAAAAAACCTGAAGTGGATTAGAGACAGTAAAAAGCCTGTTGTCTGCTTTGACAGGTTAAACTCAGACATGTCAGAGCAATATTCTAGCCGGTAAATGTCAACAAGCTGATTCTTGTACTTGTGATTGTCAAAGAAGATTACAGCAATAAAAATGATCAGTGCTACCTTAGAGTGAGCTGTTACCATTAATTTAGTTTCCTCAAAGGCTTATTTTAAGATAAAATTTCATTAGAGCTGAGATTTTATTCACATGATAGTCATTTTCCTTTTCAGACTGTTATTAAGAGATAAACAGATTTATTGGGGGATAAGTCTCTGAGTGGAAATAGAGACTTGCCTTTCATTTTTAGGTGTAGTGCTTCTTTGATTCTATTCATAGAATTCATTTGTAATTTTTAGAGATGCATGAAGAATAGTTCAATACAGGTCACACAAAGTGCTTATGAATTGCATAGATTATAACAGGAAATTCAAGGGAAGATCAAACGGAAGAAAATCAAATCAAGGATTTGGTTTTTAATGCAGGGATTGATTTATTCAGTCCAAGACATTTTAAGAAATCACACTCTTTCTCTGTCTGAATGTTATTTATTAATATTAATATTAAATAATAGTAATCCTCAGAGAAAATAATATTTTTGTGATACCCCCACATGTCAATTTTGTCAGTACGGCTGAAATCACATGGTGAAATGTGCTATAACTAGCTATATGATTATGAATGAAGTATATAGTGGTTTTTTTTTGGTCAAATTGAAATGAATAAAAAATAAATAAAAAAATCATCCAGGATAGAACCTTGAGGTACTCCACACTTTATATTCCATTTTGTTCCATTCCATGCCAACTTTAGTGAAACATTTTAAAATCATCCAAATCCAAGGATCGAATTGTGGAATTGTTGTTTGGATTAATAGGGGTTTTGTCTTCCATGATCAATCTATTGATGAACAATTTTGGCAGGAACTGCCTCAATAATAGGAAATATATTTTTCTGAAAATAAAGATAGTAAAGCTTTTCTGTAAAAAATACCAGATCATCTTTCTGAAGTCCCTCTTTCTGTCTCTTTTAGTATCTGTGAGCGTGTGACACCACGTCTCTCTCATGCTAACTCAGCTGTGGTGTTATCAGCGGTGAAGGTACTGATGAAGTTTCTGGAGCTCCTGCCCAAAGACACTGATTACTACAACACTCTTCTGAAGAAGCTCTCTCCTCCCCTCGTCACGTTGTTGTCTGGGGAACCCGAGGTCCAATATGTGGCCTTGAGGAACATCAACCTTATTGTGCAGAAACGGTTAGATTGCTCTCCTTATATTTCTCAGTCTTTTTTTATTGTTTTCTGTGGCAGTAGTTTAATAGTTGTGCTAATCACTTAGTGTCTTTACACATGAGTACATTCTGTATTGTCACTAGATGGCAATATTGTCCATCTGAAGTCTGTTTGTTTAGCAATTCTAAATGTTTTGACTGAGGCTCAATCTCTCTCTACTTGTAGGCCTGAGATTTTGAAGCAAGAGATCAAAGTGTTCTTTGTCAAGTACAATGACCCCATCTATGTCAAACTGGAGAAACTGGATATCATGATCCGCCTGGCCTCTCATGCCAACATCGCCCAGGTATTTCAAACTGAGTTTGACTCTTAGCTTTAAACACAGTGTGAACAGGATATTCAACAAGAAAACTACTGTAAAAAATGAGTCATGGGTCTTGTAATTTTCATAAAAAAAATTTAGGTGATAATTTAAAATACTGTGTATATTTTATTAAAGAAATTGTGGTTCAGTGTTGTATAGAAAATATTGAGAACTTTTCACTAATAAAACCACTGATTAAACCGAAGAAAAAAAATTAAGAAGGCTACCTATTTATTTCAAGAGAATTAGCTTAATTTTACAGTTTTATTTTGACAGTGATTTTTAATTCCCAGCATGATTTGCATATGGCTGGATATGGAGAGTAAATATTGAAATTAAGCGCTACTTTGTGTTTTTGAGTAAAGGAAAACATCTATTAATGTTTAACGTTCAGTTATGTTTGACATTTGAAAGAGTTTCTGTTATGTTGAAGTTTCAATCATTACCATTGTGCAGAAGAGTAGAGCTTATAGTTATGGATAACTGCATGTACTACTACTATGAGGCATGATGCTTTGTTCGATGAGCAGGAGCTTTGCTAATGCTAGTGCAGTAACAAGTTTTTCCCTGCTTGAGCTGTCAAGCTGCCTGTATACAGTCTTTTAATTGTACAAAATAATTCAGTCAAATACAAACAGGCCTTACTCAAAATCACAGATTTTGAGAACCAACTGAGCACATTTCACTAATAATATTAAATTTATTGTCATAGATTAAATAATTCAGGAGATTTTACATGATTTATTCAGGTAGATTCCATTAAAAAAAATCAAGCCTTAAAATCTTTAAAATGTTTTTAAGCCTTAAAATGTTGCCATATTTCTTTTTAAAGTAGATAGCTCATACCATTTTTTACAGTGTATGTATCACATGATTATTATCATGGTCTGAAGTAAACAAGTTTGGGCATTTAAGAATCTTTAGTTTCATTAGTAGGCAGAGGCAGCCAGCTAATGCAGGCCTTTAAAAATGTCAAATAATAGAGGTATTTCTCTAACTCTTAATTAAAGCTGCATTAATAACATCATTATCTTCAATGATTTTCACTGTCAATTATATAAATATAGAGATCACAGTCTCACAGTAAATATAGAGATCACAACAAAAAAATGTTGCTAGGATATTGGCCGCAGTCCTCTGGGATTTAGATTGCATTAACTGGAAAACAAATCAACAGTTTATTTCAAATGAAAAATTAAATGTTCAGCTGAATGGTACATAACACTGCAAAATTAATTGATGTACAAAATGGGCTGTTATTTGATTCGAGTATGCAAGACCTAAATTGCAAAAGATAACAAATTCAGCTTCAGTAAAGCTGCATTGTCTATTTCTCCTAATTACGTTGCTCCGAATTATGCCTAAAAGTAACATGGTCCCTTACACGTTCTATTCAGTGACGGTCTGTCATTGTGTTTAGCAAAAAAACACATGCTTAAGCGGCAAGTCCATCAAGCTCTAAGCTGCCTCTTGTAAATTGACAGCTGTGCTTACACTGCATATGACAACAAATTACTTCATTGCATTTCATTCTAATGCATCTCTTTGCTGTTTTTCATTTACTTTCATTTACTTATATTAAGCTATTTGCACCATAAACATGTCCATTTGTTAAATGTTAACATCAGACTCTTCTGGAACTTTTCCCTCAAGCTTATAACCTTGTGAGAGACAGAGGTATCCATTCCCTATTTTTTTCTTTTGTGGAGGTCATTCAGCCTTTCATTTCAGAAGTACGATTGATTTCTATAGAAATCCACTTAAAATTATGTTGATTTCTGTAGGTATTGGCTGAACTGAAAGAGTATGCCACTGAAGTGGATGTAGACTTTGTTCGGAAAGCCGTTCGAGCCATCGGCCGTTGTGCTATCAAAGTGGAGGTATGTATTGTTCAGCCCTATATATCTTTTTGTATGTCAACTCATTCCATAGAGAAATGTTTGAAAATATCTTCTCTTTTATAAGCAACCTGATTGCTTTTTTCATTGTGCATCATGGTTGAAGTGCTGTAGTGCTGTGATGAGTTTTGTCATTGTAAAGCGTAGCTGTGACTAAGTTTTCTTTTTCTATCTGTGTGTACAGCAATCTGCTGAGCGCTGTGTTAGCACTCTGCTGGACCTCATCCAGACTAAGGTCAATTACGTTGTGCAAGAGGCCATTGTGGTCATCAGGGACATCTTCCGCAAATACCCCAACAAGTCAGTCCACCGCTCTCATCTCAACTAATTTAATTGAAACTTTTTAGTACTCCTCCTCGACCACTTTGGATTTATTTTTGTCACTGAGCTTGACACAGTCTATTCTAGGATTGCATGTTTTGTAAAGTATACATTCTGTGCTGCCTTAGAATTAGACTAAAATGAGGTATGTTAGGATTATTATTAAGCAGCCTAGCTTTTGGAACAGCCTTCATGTGAGTCCACATGAAGGCCACATGAAGGTGAGCCTTAAAATGCTGTGTATGCAACTCGTTATGTTTTGGAATTGAGTATATATTAGATTGTCTATCTAAAGAAAAATAAAAAGTCGATTTAGAATGAAAGAACATATAATTAATGGGCAGCTGAAACACCTCTCTGTTGTCTGCGCAGGTATGAGAGCATAATTGCCACTCTGTGTGAAAACCTGGACTCTTTGGATGAGCCAGACGCTCGAGCTGCCATGATTTGGATTGTGGGTGAATATGCTGAGCGTATCGACAACGCTGATGAGCTCCTGGAGAGTTTCCTTGAGGGCTTTCATGATGAAAGCACTCAGGTTTGATATTTTTATTTTTTTTGTTTTCTATTTTGTTTTTGTTCTTTTTGTTTTGTATTTTGTTTTTGTTTTGGTTTGTTTAGGTGTGTTTTGTTTTGTTTGGGTGGCAGTGTTTGTTTTGTTTGCTTTTGTTTTGTTTTTTGTCAGTTGTTTTCCGTTATGGTGTTTTTTGTTTTGTATACAGTATATAGTTTGTTTAAAAGCACGGATCTGATTCAGTATCTGCTGCATTTGTTGCTTTCAGGTCCAGTTGACTCTGCTGACAGCCATAGTGAAGCTGTTCTTGAAGAAGCCCTCAGAAACTCAGGAGCTGGTTCAGCAAGTGCTCAGTCTGGCCACTCAGGTGAGATGGAGATGTGCTTGGGCATAATAAACTGTAGTTTTACACTATAACTTGATATTAGCAGCTGAAAATGGCACAGTATCGCAAATACATTTGTTTGGTCTTTAGTCACCCCACATTTTGAAAATACAGTTAACAAATGCTGGCACACTTTATATCAGATAAAGATTTATTTATTTGAATCTATTTGTAATGAAAGACAATTGCATACTTATGCTCATTGTATACAACATTGGGCATTGTTTTCCATCAGCATCAGTACACATCCACACCATCATAAATATTACATTCACATGCAGATGATGGATAAAAGTGTCAAATCTCAAAAGGAGCTCAGCGTCTGGCTGTCAGTGCCACGTTTCCTCTCCATTCACACTATTCTTTTTTTCTTCATCTCCTCAGGACTCTGATAACCCTGACCTGCGTGATCGCGGCTACATCTACTGGCGTCTGCTGTCCACTGACCCTGTGACCGCTAAAGAGGTTGTGCTGTCCGAGAAGCCTTTGATTTCAGAGGAAACAGACCTGATCGAGCCCACCCTGTTGGACGAGCTCATCTGCCACATCGGCTCACTGGCCTCCGTCTACCACAAACCCCCCAATGCCTTTGTGGAAGGAAGCTACGGCATTCACCGCAAACATCTGCCCATCCAGCACGGCAGGTACTAATACGGCTAACCCTTTTGAAATATTAATTGACTAAAAATGGCTCTTTGTGAGTGTGAACTCTATAAAGTAGTTTAAAAAGTATTTAATTATCACAAAGAACTCAAAATCACAAAGTCATTGTAAGTCATGGTAAAGGTCTGGCATCCATGTTATTTGTGTTATTACTAGTGTGGTTCTCAGTTTTTCGAAAAAGGATGTCTGAATCCGTCTCAGTCCAGTAATACAATGGGGGACTCATCGAAAGTAGTGCCACAGAGAAACTATGTTGTCCTCTCTCCACTAGAACAATGAAGTATCCTTTGTTCACTTTGTGTTACCCATCTCACTGTGTATCATCATTCTTTTGTAGTATCGACACCGGGGAGAGTCCGGTCAGTGCCGGCCCGGCTGCTTCTATCGATCAACCCCAAGTCATTCCATCTCAGGGTGACCTTCTGGGAGACCTGCTTAATCTGGATCTTGGTCCCCCTGTCAACGTGCACCAGGGGTCTTCCATGCAGATAGGCGCTGTGGATCTCCTTGGAGGTGGTCTTGACAGTTTGGTGCGTGTTCTTCTCTGATAATTTTCTGTTTCTGTTGGTGCATTTTACAGTCTTGTATAATGTCCAACAATCCTTATTTTAACTATTTACAATGATAACCATAGTTTCCACTGGAGTGCCATGGTTACCTCAGTTATTGTTGGTATAGTATGCAAAATTCAGTTTATTATTCAGTATTTTTTTTTGTTTTCCAGTACAAATATATAAACAGCTTTTAAAACAATGTTTATCTAGCAAAATTTTTATACTAAAGCCTTGTTTCCACTGAGCGGTACGGTTCAATACAGTACGGTACGCAATTATTTCTGTTTCCATTGACAAGTTGTGAATGGTACCAAAATAGCGAACCATACCATAACACTTTTTTGGGACCCTTCTGTTGTGGTACCTAGCACAGTAGTCTGGTACCTAAAAGGTGGAACTAGACTCACTGCAGAATGTTGATTGGTTAACAGAGAATCGTCACTTGCATTGCTACAAGGAGAATGACAACACAAGGGGAATGAAGCGTATCCTTCACTTGTTCCACCATGCTGCTCATATGTGTTGGGATTGTTTACATCAAAGTGTGCAAACACAAAAAAAAATAACAGTTTATTTTAGAATTGTATATTTTTACACACATAGGCTACATACAGACAATGTTGTGCTTTCTTCTTTGTGTGAGAATGACTTTGATCGCTACTTTCAAGTAAGGATACTGTTGGCGGTGGAAAAGAAAGCTGGATCAGGGTGTATCGTCACGAATCGTACTGGACTGTACTGTACCGTAATGCTCGTTGAAAACGAGGCTTAAGACTTTTTTTTCTTATCTCAGTGGCAGTTTATAAATTTATGTAATTTATTTTAAGAGTGTTTATATTTTTATACAAAATATTTATACAAGACATTTATACGAAATATAAATTCTGTCAATGTTTATTTTTATTTAATTTTTTTTACAATGTAAGAAATGCTGTTTGAAGGAGGTTTCATATCAGTTTATTATGATTTTACAGTAGTGACACCTGTATTATAGTAACTATGGTATTTTGGTAGAAACTATGCTTGCTTAATTGTGAATATGAAGGGAGTGATAATTTTTTTCAACAAAACAGTGGAAATGTTTTAACGTTTTAGTCATTCATTTTATTTTCAATAATTACATATTTAATAGGTTTTGTAATTCTGTTGCTTCACTAGTGAGCTGAAATTTGTAATTCTGCAACATTTGCAGCAATCATGTCCTCAGGTATACCCATGCAACTGTTGCTCTTTTTGAGTGAGCAGTGTTTTCACTAGTTTCTCTGAGGCTTGTGTTCAGCCTGGATAGCATGTTCACTGGTGCAGGTGTGGTTTAAAGGTTTTAGGGCACTCCACTCAGCGTGAGATGATCGCAGCAGTATATTTCACATTTGAGCGATAACCACACTCGTTACCATGGCCACCATGTCTCACAAGCTTCTGCCTGATGACAGTGAACAGCAAAGTGAAGAAGCGCAGGGTGAAACAGCAGCGAGGTCAGCGCTTCTTAACTGGAATGTGATTACGTAAGCGCTCTGACTTCCAATCAAGCACTCATCATTTATTGACACAGTGCTGAATGCTGCTCAGTACTGCAAATCCAAACTTGAATAATAATGGAGCAAACTGAAGGATGATCGTGACTATGCAGTTTATGGTGTACATATAATGGAAATGATTTTCTTTGCTCTTTTGACAAGTTTTGATAAGAGTTTGATGCATGTAGATATTCAGTGGGTCCAAAAGTCTCAATCTGATGTGCCTGTCCTTTTAAAATATCATGCTGCTGAATTATAAATGATGGCCCCTTTAATATTATTTTGAGCATTGATCATAGCTGCAGGACTGGCATGTGTTGAAGTGGAGAGACTGGTATGTAAAGTGTTCTGACTCTGTTTGAGAGCTCAAAAGTATTATATCATACCAGCCACCGGCCCTGCTCTCCTAAACTCACTGCAACCACAGCACCAGAACCCCAGGGCTGAAAGTCTTGCCGCTTTATACGCAGTCATCAACCCACATAAAATCTTCGGCTCAACACACACATACACAGTTCCTGGGGGAAGTAAAGAGAAGATTTAGATTTTTGGTCAGGATCTGTGCAAATCATGCTGTCTAAAAGGACATCAAAATATTCACAAAATCTTCTGTATGTTTGTAGTTTAATATTTACACTTATTTTAATATTAGCATTAACACTTAATTTTAAGATGACATAGTTACGTTACATGTACTTACAATGGTAATAACTGTAAATTAGATATAATTACAAGTAACTAACCTTAAACAACCCATAGTAAGTATATGTAATATGTACTTATTTGTGTAATTACACTGTAACAACATCATCTTAAAATATTTCACTTTCTTCTGTGGAACATAAATTAAGATAATGCACTGAATGTCTAAGCGGCTCTTTTCCATATACTGAAAACATTTGGAATTGACACAATTTGCACTCAAAAATTGCTGGTAAAGTTCACATTTAATTACAAGAAATGACAACTAACACATTGAATTAAATGTGAAATTGTGTGACATACTCCAATAATCTTTGATTTATTTACAACTTGGCAACAATGGCAGTAAATGATGGCTCTTGAGCTTTAAAAATAAAATGCAAAAAGACTAGCACACCATTGTTTTTGCTCCCAAAGAATACGTTATAATTGAATGGATTGCAATGTTTTGGCCACAAGCGGTCTTTGACAGGCTTTGAATTGAGAGCTTTCAAAATTTAACATCTTACCTTTGTTTAACAGAATACCTTCTTTTGTGCTCCACTAAATAAAATTGTATTGTATTGTCTAGAATGACATGAGGGTAAATAAATGCTGACAGAAATGTTTGGGCGATCTGTCCCTTTAATGAATATTATTGGAAATATTTTGTGTATATGCCAGGATCTTCACATCCAGAAACGATTTGTTCATTTCTTTTTTTTCCTGGAGCCACAAAAGGCCTATTTCCTCCTCCTTGTGTATAATTGGATTTGTCAAGCAGGCATCTTGCAGGCATTTCCAGCATGGCATATGTGAAACGTTTATATCTGGGCAGCGCAGGTGCTGCTCCTCAGTGCAATCTTCTCCCAAATTGGAGGAGTTACTGTGTCAGAGCTTTGCACGGGTGCCCTATATAAACCAGGATAGAGAGGCATGTCACTTGCTGTGTGAAGATGCTGTTCTAGCTCAAACGGTGTTGAATGGGGTGTAAGGAAAGGTTTTGCGATCCCGTCTCTAGACTAGTGATATACTCATAATTGAGTTTCCCTGCTCAGTGATACTCCTGATGAACTACTCCTCTGCCAAATGACAAAACTCAGGATGTGAGACTTGAGATGTGCTACAGCCAGCAGTTAAATCAGTATGTGGTGGTGGGAAAAGTAGAGGTGCTGGCTCTTGTGCCCTTGGCAAGATGAGATAAAAACTTACAGTTGGGTCACAATAGTTTACTGACAGACTAGTCACTTATCTAGATTTATTCTCATATACATACAGTTCAAAGAGTTTGGGGTTGGTAATTTTTTTTTTCAAATGTTTTTGAAATAAGTCTCTTATGCTTACCAATGCTGCATTTATTTGATCAAACATAAAAGTAAAACACTAAAACTATTGTGACAGTAACAATTTTAAAGTTTTCTATTTTAATATATTTTTGAATGTAATTTATTCCTATGATGGAAATTACTCCAGTTTTCAATGTCACATGATCCTTCAGAAATCATTCTGGTTGATTTGGTGCTCAAAAAACATTTCTTAATATTAGTAATTTTGAAAACAGTTGTGCTGCTTAATATTTTTTGTGGAGACCATACTTTTTTATGATTCTTTGCTAAATAGAAGTTCAAATGAACAGCATTTATTTGAAATAGAATTTATTTATAAGAGTGTACACGTCACTTTTGATCAATTTCATTTAATGTAATTCAAATGTAATTGCATTGTTATTGAATAAGTATAAATTTCTTAAAAAAAAAAAATACTGACCCCAAACTTTTAAATAGTAGTGTTTTATTTATTTATTCTGTTTAGCAGTTGTGTTTTAATTGGTATGCTGTGTTTTAGCTGTTTGACACATTGCACTGTACTGTAGATCTGCAGTGTACAGGAGAGGTTGCGTCCTTAAATTCATCCCCCTCAAAGCAACGCCAGTACAGCCATTCAGATGATGTCCTTGGCCATCATATTTATGAGTTTCCTGCTATAGTTTGAAGTTAGCGTTGACAAAACTGGTAAAATCTGTTAAGAGATGTGTTCTGCTCATATGTTTTATGTTCCTTCAAAAAATATTTTTTTTGTAAACAGCACTTAAAAGAAATGTTAGATGAGCCTGAGACCTAATTATTCAGGGATTCTTTGAGGCCAATCACCCAGCTAGTCACTCAGGCAACCCATGACCGATTATATAAAAAAAAAAAAAGAAAGCTGTTTTGCACATGCCTCATTGAGACCCTTTTGTACTATATGCATGTTTTTGTTAGAACACACACACACACACACACACATTATCTATGAAAAAGGAAATAAGCACATATGAACATAAACATATCAAAGATAAAAGCATGATGGAAACATATTTGGTATATTTTGTTCAGGTGTAATAATTCTGCCACTGATTCCTGATGCTGAATGTAATGACATTTTGACCCAAGTAAATTCTCTAAATGGACATGAAATCCAACAAAAATCCAAGACTCAAAATAGACTGGAGTATACAAGATTTAGAATGGATTGTCAAACAAATTGGCTATTTATTTTTCCCTTTCCACCTAATTGTTAAACCTGGTCGCAACTCGCAGCTTAACACTAACACAAAGCTTTGTATTCAGTACAGTGAATATACTTCTGCTGACTAAATGAGTTATTCCAATAAAATACCAATGTGTTCGTATCAAGGAGACAGTGTTCAGAGCCGAGGAATGTTAAACACTGAACAGTCTGCAGAGCCACTGCTCAAGGTCGTGAGTGTTTCAAAGAGACGAACACCGTGGACTCAGCACCTGAATGGATGCATTTTTAAACTCATGGTCTCAACGGCCTCTTTAGCTCATATCAGATGTACATTGACATTTAGCAGGTCTCTCAGTCTATGTCTAATCTGAATCATATTATGACTCCATTGAGATTTGGTTCAGAATATTTGCATTTGTAATAACCACCCATTTTTCCCATACCCTAAACATTGCTTGTTGCACTTCACGGCTCCGCTTGTGATTTGTGTCCTGCTGCGTGTGAAGTGGCAAGGTTGTTTAATCTTGCTCATTTTCTCACTGTGAAAATCAAGGTGACTGTACGGCTGAAGGTCAGTAAGAGGAATGTGGACATAACATAAAATCAGAATTGACCCGGTTTACTTTCTAAATGCATATTTATAGTATTATTGTGCAGAATGCATCGGTGAACCAAATTCTAAACAAAAAGAAATGTTTGTCTTTCATCAAAATGTAATACTTTGGTATACTGAATTTTTTTTCCTTCATTGCTGATATCACCAAAACTCTTATTTTCAACCTCACCAACCACCTGTTATATAAAACAATTTCACAGTCCAATTATTGTCAATGGATAAAATAGTCTTGCCTTGCTTTTATAATATTCCTTTTATTTTTGTTTGTATTATTTGCTTTACTGTAAAACAGCTCTTATAGCAATATTTCTCTCAGGTTATGGACATGGTCATATTGTTCAGAAAGTCTAGTGGACTTGTTTTTTTCTTTTTTTCTTCAGTAATTCAGTGCAGTAACTTCACTCACAAATAAGTTTTTTCTTAAATTCCACAACTTTTGTTAACACACAAGCTGAATTGTTGCTTTCAGCCTATGAAAGGAAGCCAGGAGCGCTGCTCAACTCTTTCTTCTCTGTCATCAGCTTCACTCGTCTCAGTCTTGGTCAACAGCTGAATTAATGGCAGCGGGTGTCTCAAAGATTACATTTTCAGGTTGATTTTAGCCATGGCAAAAACAAAGTTTGAAATAGCAGGCTTTAAAAGTTGTTTGTGACGTGATGTCTTTTGTAAACAGAAAAACTCTGTTATTAGTGGATCCTTGACGTGTCTCTCTGTCTCTCTCATGTTGTTTGTTGGCCTGGAAATGGTCTTCTGTTCCCTGTTATAGCTCGGGGGAGATCTGGGAGGAGGTGTTGGGGGCAGTCCTGCAGTAAGTGAGCTCCTCTCTCTCTCCGCTCGTATCCGTCTGTCCGCACTCAGCATGTTGTGTGCTATTTATATGATTCTTAATAGCCTGTGTGGAGTAGGCACCTAGTGTTCTGCTTTGTTTCTATCTTTTGCATGCACAAAAATCCATCCATGCTCTTGATTTGATGAACTTCTCTGAAGACTTCTGTTTAACCTAACCTGCTTTGTTATTTGACTTAAGTACCTGTGTTTTTTTTGGTACCTAAATGCCTTGTTTTTCCTTGGACTGCTCTTATTTAGACTGCTCGTCAAAAGTTTGGAATAATTAAGTTTTTTTTAATGTTTTTGAAAGTAGTCACTTTTATGCTCATTGAGGCTGCATTTATTTGATTTATTAATAAAATATTTATATTATGAAATAGTTTTAGAATAAAATATATTTAAAATGTAAAAATTATTCCTGAGATGACAGAGCTGAAATTTTAGCAGCCATTACTCCAGTCTTCAATGTCACAGTCTGATCCTTCAGAATGAAACATTTCTCATTATTATCAATGTTGACTGCTCTTAATATTTTTGTGGTCAAAAGTTTGGAATAATACCGATAAGTTTGGCCGATACCGATTTAAATGTTTTTGCTTTACTATTTAAAAAAAAAGTAGTCTATACTTTTATGTATTAATATTTATTACTATATTGATTATTAAAGTTATTTCATACAAATGAGAAGAAACTTTAAAATTTAAAAATGAAGCTATTAGTAAATTGAAATGAAATGAACACACTTAACAAGGAACAATACTTCTACAGCTTTTTATGTTACAAATACTCTTATTGTTAGTAACCATTTATTTCAACATATGCTTAAAGATGGCCATCTTGAAATACAAAAGCCATATTTTAGCACAGGTTATAATTGTATGTGCACTCTTTATTTGCTGCTATTTAAACTGCATGATTATCTAATTAAAATATAAACAAAATGCAATGAGTGACACACTGTGCAAAAGCACAGCGCTCCTGAGATCACGGGTATCACACACACACACACACACAGAGTTCAATTTAAGCAGCGGTCTAAAACTGTTTATTTAATCACCAAAGCATAAGTTTGCTTCAAGAATGAATTATGTGTCATTACTCGATCTGTATTATAGCTCTCTATATGAAGCATCAATGTATTAGAGCCACGGAAAGACACGTTTTGCTGAAAAAGCACAATACATAATTTATAGCCTAGGGCGAAGTCATTATGTCATTAACAATGATTTGGGACAAATAGGCTATAAGTTATTTAATGGGAAACTATGTGAATGGCGCTCTGTTCCGCGGCAGGATTTTTTCTCATTAAATGCGCGTTTGAAGTTTCCCGCTCTGTGCAGCACGCATGTCACATGCCAAAAAAACCAACATGTGCTGTCAGTTTTCCGCCTCTAGAGGCCGCTCTCATACTGTTAATAGCAGACCATTCAACCACTGAAAAAAAAAAAAAGCAACACCGAAAACTTCGGCATGGATTTTTGCCGATAACCGATTGTTCTGCAAATCAACATCGGTGCCGATTAATCGGCAAAACCGATGAATCGGTCGACCTCTAGTATTTAGGTTTCCACAAATAATTACAGTTGCAAAATGGTTATCAAACTGATTAAAAATCAGTTACTATTTCATTTATTAACAGAGCACCAGTGATATTTGATAATAACTGGACCACCAAATCATCATATTAGAATAATTTCTAAAGAATCACATGCTTCTGAAGACTGGAGTAATGGCTGCTGACATTTCAGCTTTGACATCACAGGAACATTACATTTTAAAATGTATTAAAATAGAAAACAGTTCCTTTTAATATTACTTTATTTCACAATATCATATAAAATAAATTAATTTTGTCAGTGTGTACTTAGTGAGCACAGGAGACTTCTTTTAAAAACACTGCAAAATCTTAATTATTCCAAACTTTTGACTTGTGGTTTTCCCTAACACAACTGCACAACTGGTATCGCCTACATGAAGAAATCCTGTTGCTGTTGCTTGAAAGATTGCACAAATGCTTGCTAGAGTAGTTTCAACCCTTTTGACGCTCAGAAGTCTTATGAACTCAATGTTGTGTCACGCAGGTGGGCCAAAACTTCATCCCATCATCGGTACCCAACACCTTTGCGCCGTCTCCTACACCTGCTGCTCTCAGCAGCGGCCTCAATGACCTGTTTGAGTTGTCCTCAGGAATGTCCATTACTACAGGAGGATATGTGGCACCTAAAACTGTGAGTATTACTCAGCGTTAAACTGGAAACCATAACCTCTCACCCTTTACTGATCTATTATATCACTTCTCAAACAGCCAGCCAATCAAAACAGCCGGAACCTGTCCAAATCCAATTCTTGCTAGCCTAAACTTGTTTCAGTTCAGTCACTTATGAGGACTGGTTTCAGTTGGGGCACTGGTATTTCTCTGCTGTATGTAGACAGTAAACAGCAGGGCAACTCACATCCCAGAATTTACTAGGGCATATCTCACTAACAGCCATTTCATTCATAATGAAGAGCCTTTCAAGAAGGGAAGTTCAGTCTGTTCTCATTCTCCAGCATGAGCATTAACTTCATGTGCTACATAAATACAGGTGTGCAGAAAGACTCCCGGGGGAACAACGTCTCGGGCAACATCATTAATAAGAGCTCCATTAGAGCCAGAGTAGGTCAGTAGAGTAGGACAGAGCACAATTAGTTCTTATTAGGATACTTTATAAACTACCTTGTAGAGTTCTTCCAATTCCCCTGGTGCTCTGGGTGCCTCATGCTACTTATATATGTGTTAATTTGTCTCTTTTAATCTGATTTTGTTTCTTTTTGGATGCCAGCTCAGTTCTTGTAAGGCTGTAAGCAACAGTGTTTGTGTAAGTGAGTGTAAGTGAATGTCAGACTCCTCTATTTAACTGCCCTTCAATTTAGAATGACTGTAGTTATCCTCTTAGAGAAGATCATAGCCTTACTTAATTAATTAGACAAACTGTAAATTAGAGAACGTACCGTGAACACTCATTTCTTTGGTTTGTGAAGGAATGGCTGCCAGCAGTCAAAGCAAAAGGACTGGAGATATCTGGAACCTTCTCTCGGCGTCAAGGTCACATGTACATGGACATGTCCTTCACCAATAAAGCCCTGCAGCACATGACTGACTTTGCCGTCCAGTTCAACAAGAACAGGTCTGTGCTTGTGTTTCTGTTTACAGTCATTGTGATAGTTGATGGTGGTCATTGTGGCATGTTTTCCTGTAACCATTTTACAGAATGAAGCTTTTAAATTTGAGTAATTGTTCATTTATATTAAATAATTCAAATATCTTTATATTAAATAATTCAAATATAATATAAATGGCTATATAATTGAATTTGATATATATTATATTTTATAAATTAGAATAAATAATTGTATGTAGAATTTTTGTTAGTAGATTTTTAAATTTATATTGTGAAATATATTTTAATGACATTTAAAATACACTACGATTAAAATATTCTTGTTCAGTAGGATTTAAAGGAAATGACTATTTTTACATAGCAAAGATGCATTAAATTGAACAAAAGTGACATTTATAATGTTGTTAAAGATTTATTTTTCAAAAAATTAATCAAAAATTACTAAAAAAGGAATCACCATTTTCACAAAAATACTAACCTTTACAACTGTTTTCAACATTAATAATAATAATAAGAAATGTTTCTTGACTACTTGTTTTCTGAGGGATCATGTTTGCCATCACAGGAATACATTGTTTTAAAATGAATTAAAATAGAAGACAGTTTTAAATTGTGATGTTTCACAATATTACTGTTTTTTTTATATATTTTTTGTATAGTTTGTGTATTCAATGATTTATATATTCTTTTCCATCTATTTATTTTAGCCACTATAACAACAAGAAAATCAATTACTAACAACTTCTGATGATAATTTTCTGCAAAGTTTAACAGTCGATCTGCTGTAATTAGATAATCTAAATATCTAATTAGACAAAAGCCCGATTCGGACGGTAATTGTTTCTCATATGGACGTCTGTAAAAATAAATGTACATATCACCTCAGTGATAAAACTCATGGATTCGGATGGAGATTTATTCACAGTGGAGGAGCGAGTTCTGTGATCCTGCGCACCCGGGAACGCGCTGCTCACGTGGCCAATCACATGATTGTCTGCTGTAAATAAAATGAATTTTATTTACAAATGTATTCTTATTATTGTGTAAAATGTATTTTAAAATACTTATTATTATGTAAAATGTATTCTTATTATTCCAAGCATATTTTATAATATTTATTATTTGATTATTTAAATCTCCTGTTTAAAAATAGGAAAATAGACGCGCTATAGTTGTATATAATTATACGCGATATATATCTGTTTATAATACACATTTTAAAATTGTATTGCATACCTGCTGCTGCCATAATAAAGAACCATTTGAAAGTTTATGTGCTTTTCTTCTTTTTCTGATCGTTTATGTGCTTTTCTTCTTTTTCTGCTCCCAGTCGCTGTGGTTGAGCAGTCATGAAGTATTGTTCTTTTAAATACTTTCCAGCATTTCAGAAATAATATGTAAATTACACCGAAGTACAACGTTACGGTGTTCGGGAGTGCTCAAAAAGGGATTAAACACTGAATTTTGAATCGATTTCTTCTCGTAAACCGAGATGTGGATTCGGACGGCAATTAAATTACCACACGACCTTGGTATTTGTCAAAAAACAGTAGGTAATTCGGCCGGGGATTTTTACGGGGGTGGTGAGAGATAAACACCGACATCCTGGATTCGGACGGCAATTAAATCACCAACTACCCCCTGTATATGGTGAAAATCACTTACGTCCCCCTGAGAAACAATTACCATCCGAATAGGGCTTTAGATGATTATTTTCACATAGCTAGCCATTTAAACCATGAATTGTTTTTTGAATCCTAAAAGTTATTGGCCACATAGCCAGTAACTCTAATTTTTGCTCTTGTTGCCAAGTGCTAATATGCCTTTCCTGTAACTGATACATGACGTTGAGCAATTAGAGACTATGTACATATGTTTTATTGTTTATTTAGTTTTGGAGTGATCCCCACCACACCTCTCCCCATTCACACTCCACTGATGCCCAGCCAGAGCATCGACATCTCCCTCCCTCTCAACACCATCGGCCCTGTGATGAAAATGGACCCACTCAACAACCTACAGGTACAATGCATTATTGCCTTTTGCCTTGTATTTTTACGCCCCCGTACACACCCACACATGCCCATTGGGTCCTCCTAAAATCCCTTCTATGCATTAATTATCCCACAGGAAATAACACATTACAAATATGCGGTTAATGTTTAAATTGCATCTCTGTGTATCCAAACCTCCCAGCTCTCAACTGCACAGCACGCACGATTGAGTCCGTCGTCCCCACGTGCGTCATTAGTTACTGAGATCATTTGTGTGAACAGCGGCTGCAAAACATTCAATTTCATGCCTTTAAAACACTCTAGATAATGAGTACTTGCCCACGGCATCTAGTCTACTAATGCAGATAATCAATCAGATACAAATGTCATTATGAATCATCATCGTTTCATATGATTTATATCGACATGTTTCTGCCTCATTAGTTTTACACCAGTGTGTCGGTTTATCTTCAGATGGATGTCCAACAGTGTTTGCTCTGACTGTTCCTTCCTTTTGAATTCATTTACACCACGATGTCCCAGAATATTTCCTCCTCCACCTCTATTTTCTGCCTGTGACTTCCTGCTGGGTTGCTCTCTTTGCTTCATGTGTCCCCTGTTTAAGGATCACCTTCTGTGACTTTTCTCCTCTTCACTGTTGTTAGTGTCAAGCATCTGGGTATTCAGTATTAAGCTGAGCTGCCTGCAGAGTGTTTATGACTTGTGTTAATGAGTTCAGCTTTCTCATGAGCTCAAGAGTCATCACTGTAAACAACAACCGAATGCCCTGTGAGTGGCCGGGAGATGCTATGACCTGACCATGTCCAAGTTAATTAAACGGGTGTATTTAATATCGTGCTGTCTTCTCAAACCCGTACCAGTTTCTTTCTTCTGTGGAACACAAAAAGATGCATTTTGATGAGTGTACCAGCCGCCCTTTTCCTGAATTTTTTTATTTGGCATAAAATTAAAATTCAACCTCTCTATTTTGTACATGCATGTTATAGATTATTCTGACTGATTTATCCAAGTATTTTTTATTTTTTTTACTTGTATTATTTAAGGAGGTAGTATTAACCAAAGATGAAAATTTGCTGAAAATGAACTCGCCCTCAGGCCATCCAAGATGTAGATGACTTTGTTTATTCATCTGAACAGATTTGGAGAAATTTAGCGTTCAGTGAATGGGTGCCATCAGAATGAGAGTCCAAACAGCTGATAAAAGCATCACAATAATCCACGAGTAATCCACACGACTCCAGTCAATCTATTAACGTCTTGAGAAGTGAAAAGCTGCAAAAAATAAATCCATCATTAAGGTGTTTTAACTTTAACCTGTCACTTCTGGCCTGAATTATGAGTTCATAATTCATAATAATAATAAAAAAGCCCGTCCTCTTCTCACATCAAAATCCAGCGCCATATTTGTTAAGGACTGCGTTGTTATGGATTATGGACTCATTTTTGAAGAAACCATTTGAAGTTAAAACAGTTTAAAGATGGATTTGTTTCCTACAAACACACAGATTTTCACTTCACAAGATGTTAATAGATGGACTGGAGTCAATTACTTTATTTGTTTTACTTTTATTATTATGATGTTTTACGATGTTTCTGACAGCACCCATTCACTGCAAGTGATGTAATGCTTAAGTTTTCCAAATCTGTTCCAATGAAGAAACAAACTCATCTACATCTTGGGCGGCCTGTGGGTGAGCACATTTTCATTTTTGGGTGAACTATTTTTTTAAAAACCACATTGTTTCCTTAATTAGTCAGAAAATACAAAAAAAAGTCTGCCGATTGTGCTTCTGTGTCTAACCATGATTAAAAATGATCTTCCTTTCCAACAAAAAACACTATGGGTGTCTAAAAATAGAGGTCCGTTATGCCATAATTTATTCATTGGATTTCTATGGCTCGATTTGCAGTCTAATAATATTTACATGGTGTAAAATATGAAAAAACTCATGAGCAGGGTGCAACCATTGGTTTCTGCCACCCCTCTCTTCTGCTTTTGTGCCTTTCTTCTTGTTTCCCTTTTCTGTCCCTTTCTGTGCAATTGAAAGTTCTTTTTCCATTTGGTGAGTAAGGACAGCTTCAAAATGCAGTCGGGCTGCAGAGGAGTTTTAGAACCTTATACAGTGAAGTATATTTAAAGTCTGACCACTTAACCTTTCTCACTCCAGGTGGCTGTGAAAAACAGTATTGATGTCTTCTACTTCAGCACACTGATCCCTCTCAGCGTCTTCTTCGTGGAGGACGGCAAAATGGGTACAAGCACTCTGTGCACACATGCTCGATCTAAAAACAGCACACTTCACACTGAGGTTTTGATTGAGTTTGGGTTTAATAAAAGAGTGGATTGATTGGATGTAACTAGGATTGAACTCACTTTAGACACTGATTGGCCAATCCCACGTGATAATCTTTAAACTTTTCTTCAACAGAGCGTCAGGTGTTCTTGGCCACATGGAAGGACATTCCAAATGAGAATGAGCTGCAGTACCAGATCAAAGACTGCCACTTAAACGCAGGTGAGATCATCTAGCCCTCAACATGCATGACTCGTGAGTTTGTGTAGAGGGGTTTTGTGATGTATGGATCAGTGGTCATTGAATCAAAGGCGGATAGAATAGAGGAAAGCTTACAAATAGCAGGGTAACTGGAAAGGACTTTTGATCTGTTTGCCAGAGCGCTCATACCTCTGTAGTTTGGGCTCTGTCTGTATCCAAACTGGCACCTAGGTAGCTGCAACCTGCTACAGTGTGTCTGCTTGGAAAAACACCCCCATTTTTTTCATAGCTCGGATACTAAAAGCCAGTCTATTTTCCTTAGAAAAGTATCTTAATAGAGAAATGAACTTCTTAGTTTCTGCATTCTAACTGGTGATTACAAATCATGAAACAGGTTTATGTTCCCTGACTTGGCACAATGCAGATGTAAATTTATTCATTAACAAAAACGGTAACATCTGTAAAAAATTACAACAACCTCATATTTATAGGGTAAAATTTAAATATTCTGACTGTTTGAGTTAGGACTCTAATTTGATTATAATTAACCACTGGTTAATTATTGGCCATCTACAGTATCACACAATTAGATCATGATAAACAAAGGTAAAACCACACATAGCACCTCACTACCATGGTAAAATGTAACTATATGGTTTCTACAGTATTTGTATGAAAGCAGCTTAAATACATTTAGTATAAACACAAATGCACAAATGCTATAGTTTAATAACAACTATTAGTCCTTTAATACATTTAATATACGTCTACATTAATATAATAACATTCCATATGTATATCCCACATTTCAGCTACAATACCATGGTACAGTTAGTTTTGATACAGTAAATCCATGTAAAAGTCCTCTAATGGGATTGTTCATGGCACAGAGTTTCTCATGTTTGTCGGTGCTGTTGAGAATGTCAGCACTGTTACATTTGGCTTTAAACTAAATCATAGAGACATTTGTGTGCTTCTCTGAATTCGAGTGCTTCTTAATATTGATTGCTATAAATTTTGTTTGTTTAATATTTAATTAATTTTGTGATATCAAAGAGTATATTTTTGAATATATTTAGATTTTTTAAATATTGAATATATTTTAAAATAAGGTATATATTTTGATGTATAGATTTTGTGTTGTGTGGTTGTATGCATATACTGTGTGTGTGTATGTATGTATGTATATATAAGATGCATTACATTTTTAAGAACTGACAGTGAAGACATTTATAATGTTACAAAATATTTATATTTGTATGCAACACAGTTTCCTAAAAAACATTAAGCAACACAACAGTTTTCAACATTGATAATAAGAAATGTTTCTTGGGGTGCAAGTATATATATGAGCAATATCGCACGAGTTGAATAATATTTAATAAACAACAACAACAGCCATCATAAAAGTTGCTAGGCAATTCAGTCAAAAGTACAAAGGCAGTGCTCTGATATACAGCATTGAATTTACATAAAATATAACGTGATGAGATTTAGCCCTCAGCCAAAACTATTTGCTCTGGAACAAACAATAGATTAATGAGACCAAAGACTGCGTATTAGATTTACCCAAAACAAATTATATCTCATGTTTAACTACTATAGAGACATCAGAGCCAGCACAAATTCCAGAAGATCTGGCCGAGATGAGGCACTCACATGTCTGAAAATGCTGAAGCAAATTTTCAAATAGATGTTTTTTTTTAATAAACCACATATTTGAAGTCTAAACAAGTACAATCTCACCTAAAACACTCTTAAAACTACATTCTGTTACACAAAAACAGTATTATTTTTAAAATTATAGTGGATATGGGCGTCCGCCATGACACTCGCTGTGAGGAATACGGCAACTTCTGCAAGCGGAGTGATACAAATGGTGAAATGGTTGTTGGAGTTATGTTATCGCTATAATATCACACTCTTATCAGCCAATCAGATTCTAGGACCAGAAAGAACTGTTGTGTAAATATAAATTTATATACAGTGGGGAAAATAATTATTTGATCCCCTGCTGATTTTGTACGTTTGCCCACTGACAAAGAAATGATCAGTCTATAATTTTATTGGTAGATTTATTTGAACAGTGAGAGACAGAATAACAATAAAAAATCCAGAAAAACGCATTTCAAAAAAGTTATAAATTGATTTGCATTTTAATGAGTCAAATAAGTATTTGATCCCCTATCAATCAGCAAGATTTCTGGCTCCCAGGCGTCTTTTATACAGGTAAGGAGCTTAGATTAGAGCACTATTTTAAAGGGAGTGCTCCTAATCTCAGTTTGTATAAAAGACGATCTGTCCACAGAAGCAATCAATCAATCAGATTCCAAACTCTCCAAGACCAAAGAGCTGTCCAAGGATGTCAGGAACAAGATTGTAGACCTACACAAGGCTGGAATGGGCTACAAGCAATGTTCCCTCTAATTTTTTTTTCTTGCTGAGCAAAACTTTTCTCTATTGGGTGGACATTTCGACCACCTGAGCAAAAACATTCTTTATACCAGACCTGTACAGCGCGTACGCAAAAAAAGTGTGTAACTTTTAACTTTAATGTGCTATGTATATTTGATTTGACCCTTGACTAAATGATGTACATTTTAAGTTACCAGAGAATTAATTTTTTCTTTACAGTATAATACACTGCCGTTCAAAAGTTTGGGATCAGTAAAGTTTATTAAAGAAGTTTCTTATGCTCATCAAGGCTGTATCATCTATTTGATAAAAAAATACTGAATATAATTCCACAAAATAATATTGTGAAATATGATTGCAATTTAAAATTAAAGCTGCAAGCAGCGATGAAAGGGCCCTCGCACAAAGGACTGCGCCATCTGACCAATCACAGCAGCGGAAAGGAGGGGTTTAGAGAGACTGATTCTTCGAACTGCTTCGCACGAGTCGTTTATGAATCATTTAGAAATGAGGTAAAATTAAAGCTATTTTTTGAGAAAACTAAAGTGTTTTTTGACCTTGGATGCATGTAAACCTGTTTTAGGACACTCATAAAACAATATTAGCAACCTTAAAAATGGCATAATAGGGGCACTTTAAAATATTCGGTTTCTACAGCGACTCATTTGGCGCATATTCTCCCTTTCTATGAAACCTGTAAACCGCATTCACCGGTTCTAACTCTATAGCGATATCAACTATATAGCGGTTTACCCAAGCATTGCAATTAATTTGCTTTTACTAGAATTTAATGACATGGCTTTCCCAACTCATTTATGCATGTGCGCGGCACATCATTTTTTTCTGTGCGGTCGCGGTGGAAGAAGTACGCAGCCGTGCACGCACGCAGCTTAGAGGGAACATTGGCTACAATACCATCGCCAAGCAGCTTGGTGAGAAGGTGACAACAGTTGGTGCGATTATTCTCAAATGGAAGAAACACAAAATAACTGTCAGTCTCCCTCGGTCTGGGGCTCCATGCAAGATCTCACCTCGTGGAGTTTCAGTGATCATGAGAACGGTGAGAAATCAGCCCAGAACTACACGGGAGGATCTTGTCAATGATCTCAAGACAGCTGGGATCATAGTCACCAAGAAAACAATTGGTAACACACTACGCCGTGAAGGACTGAAATCCTGCAGCGCCCGCAAGGTCCCCCTGCTCAAGAAAGCACATGTACAGGCCCGTCTGAAGTTTGCCAATGATTCAGAGGAGAACTGGGTGAAAGTTTTGTGGTCCGATGAGATCAAAATCCAGCTCTTTGGCATCAACTCAACTCAACTCCTTGCCTGTATAAAAGACACTTGGGAGCCAGAAATCTTGCTGATTGACAGGGGATCAAATACTTATTTGACTCATTAAAATACAAATCAATTTATAACTTTTTTGAAATGCGTTTTTCTGGATTTTTTTGTTGTTATTCTGTCTCTCACTGTTCAAATAAACCTACCATTAAAATTATAGAGTGATCATTTCTTTGTCAGTGGGCAAACGTATAAAATCAGCAGTGGATCAAATATTTTTTTCCCCACTGTACATACAGGTGCATCTCAATGAATTAGAATGTCGTGAAAAAGTTCATTTTTTTTCTTGTAAGTTATTTCAAAAAGTGAAACTTTCATATATTTTAGATTCATTGCATGTAAAGTAAAACATTTCAAAAGTTTTGTTTTAATTTTGAGGATTAGAGCTTACAGCTCATGAAAGTCAAAAATCAGTATCTCAAAATATTAGAATATTTACATTTGAGTTTCAATTAATGACCATCCCTACAGTATAAATTCTGGGTATCTCTTGTTCTTTGAAACCACAATAATGGAGAAGACTGCTGAGTTGGCAATGATCCAGAAGATGAACATCCATGCCCTCCACAAAGAGGGTAAGTCACAGAGGGTCATTACTGAAAGGTGTGGCTGTTTACAGAGTGCTGTATCAAAGCATATTGAATGCAAAGTTGACTGGAACGAAGAATTTGGGTAGGAAAAGGTGCACAAGCAACAGGGATGACTGCAAGCTTGAGAATACTGTCAAGCAAAGCTGATTCAAACACTTGTGAGAGCTTCACAAGGAGTGGACTGAAGCTGGAGTCAGTGCATCAAGAGTCACCACGCTCAGAGTTCTTCAGGAAAAGGGCTACCAAGCCACTTCTGAACCAGAGACAACATCAGAAGCATCTTACCTGGGCTGTGGAGAAAAATAACTGGACTGTTGCTCAGTGGTCCAAAGTCCTCTTTTCAGATGAAAGTAAATTTTGCATTTCATTTGGAAATCAAGGTCCCAGAGTCTGGAGGAAGAGTGGAGAGGCACAGAATCCATGTTGCTTGAAGTCCAGTGTGAAGTTTCCACAGTCAGTGATGATTTGGGCTGCCATGTCATCTGCTGGTGTTGGTCCACTGTGTTTTCTGAGTCCACAGTCAACGCAGCCATCTACCAGGATATTTTAGAGCACTTCCATGCTTCCTTCTGCTGACAAGCTTTATGAAAATGCTGATTTCGTTTTCCAGCAGGACTTGGCACCTGCCCACACTGCCAAAGGTACCAAAAGCTGGTTCAATGACCATGGTGTTACTGTGCTTGATTGGCCAGCAAACTCGCCTGACCTGAACCCCATAGAGAATCTATCGGGTATTGTCAAGAGGAAGATGAGAGACACCAGACCCAACAATGCAGATGAGCTGAAGGCCACTGTCAAAGAAACCTGGGCTTCCATACCACCTCAGCAGTGCCACAAACTGATCACCTCCATGCCACGCCGAATTGAGGCAGTAATTAAAGCAAAAGGAGCCCCTACCAAGTATTGAGTAAATATACAGTAAATTAACATACTTTCCAGAAGGCCAACAATTCACTAAAAATGTTTTTTTATTGGTCTTATGAAGTATTCTAATTTGTTGAGATAGTGAATTGGTGGGTTTTTGTTAAATGTGAGCCTAAATCATCACAATTAAAAGAACCAAAGACTTAAACTACTTCAGTCTGTGTGCATTGAATTTATTTAATACACGAGTTTCACAATTTGAGTTGAATTACTGAAATAAATAAACTTTTCCACAACATTCTAATTTATTGAGATGTACCTGTATATATCTGGGAATAGTTCACAAATTTTATTCTGTATAAGACATGACAATGTAATACATTCTAATCTTACTATTATGTTGTTGTTTTTTACACTCCTGGTATTAAAGTTTCCACAGGCCTCATTATAGTCACATACAATGTTGAATAGCACACATTATTGATTTATGACTGTGACTTCATGATGTTCTGATATTAAGCCAACAATTGAATTGTTTGCTTAAAGCTTTATTATACAACATCCTCTGCACAGTTTGAGATTTCAAAAAGTGAAAAGTGAGTAAAAAATCTCTTGACTGTTATTATTCATACTTAATTATGTAGTCTGGTGGCAATGTAAAAATGTTGTGGAACGTGGCGGGCTGTGCATAGACTATTTGTATTCATCAACCTGGAGCCAATTTGAGCATACAGACACAGACGTGGGGGGTGGAGGAGCACCGAACACAGGGACCAGCACAGAGAGCCTGTTTCACTCTCTGTAAATTACTGATCAGACGCCCAGAGGTGCCTTAATCACCAGACGCCAGACAATCTCACTTCCCCTGCTTTCATCTGCTCTCTTTTTAGCAAGCACACACAGGGCACACAGATGCACGTTTTTATACAGCCGTATAAAGTGTCTGTGGTCTGATCTTCACATGTAGTTCATGCAAGAACAGCAGTATTTTGACAAATCCAGGCTTTGATTTCCTCCCCCCTTTTCCTTTGATGCCTTGTTTTGGGAGGAGAAACCATGCAGTTTGGTTTCAGTCTTGTTT
The DNA here is from genome assembly GCA_027422415.1 of Schizothorax lantsangensis. Classification (NCBI taxonomy): domain Eukaryota; kingdom Metazoa; phylum Chordata; class Actinopteri; order Cypriniformes; family Cyprinidae; genus Schizothorax; species Schizothorax lantsangensis. Next base: position 25,255,360 of record CM049842.1, on the reverse strand, counting down.
ATTAGCATGTAGAGAATAATCGACTGCTGTTGTGAGATGCCGATTGGCTCTTGCTTGCCATGACTTGAATAACAATGTGAATGTAGGAGCGCACAAATGAGGGCAGGCTATAACAGAATACCTTTTCCCACACCGTGTCCATTGCTGTTATTTGTAAATGACTGAATGTTTTCTCGTAGAATTGAATTAGTGGGAAGGTGTTTTGGCGTTTTGTTGTTGAGACTGGCTGATTTGTTCTTTATCAGGATGCAGTCGCAGTTCTCGAGTCCAGGAGTAAGATGCTCTCATGTCCGTGGATCAACAGATTCCTAATTATGAATAATTTCAGCACTTAATTCAGCAGAAAATAAACATCACTAATTAGTTTTCAGCGTTAATGTTTTACAACCGTTTACAAACCTCATTTATATGCTGCAGAATTGCTGCCTGTACATGAACGTTACAAAGATTAAGAATAATTTAATTGCTTCATACATGTTCTCATCTTTGGTGTGGGCAGGACGTTCTAATACTTTAGTTATGGATGCATTTATTGTGAACTTTTTAGCTGACACTGATGTTACTAGACCAATTCAAAATTTAGATTTTTGTCATTTGATTACAAATACAGTAAAAACAGTAATATTGTGAAATATTACAATTTAAAATAAAATGTTTTTTATATGTTTAAAATGTAATTTATTCCTGTGATGGCAAAGCTGAATTTTCAGCAGCCATTACTTCTTCGGTGTCACATGATCCTTCAGAACTCATTCTAATATGCTGACTTGGTGCTCAAGAAACATTTATTATATTTATCAGTGTTGAAAACCGATGTGACAATTATATTTTAACATTTTGTGCCAGTTATGTATTCAAATTGTTTGCAAAAACTGAGATGATCATTCTTGCTGCAAGATGTGACCGCAATAACATCTGTTACACGACTGCATACATTACACTCATATTTAGTGGTGCTTACTGAGACAAGTATCACCATAACTGTTTTTCATATTTTGGTTAAGGGTTTGTTGAAATCCCTAACCCAGAGTAATAAACATTAGCCTGTAACTCACCATGTGAGATGTGAATACCTCAAATAATGCGGCTTTGTTGAGGAGAGATGTGCTATTACTTTTCTAAGCGGTTAGATATGCAGTTGTCACCTGGCAGGTGATAAAATGGATGAAAATATCCCATAATTGACCAAAATATCACAGAGTTGCGGTGGGCTCTTTAGCAGCCACTTAGCAACCGCATAGCAATGTTCTAAAAGTCATTTCGTACACTTAAAGGGATAGTTCACCCAAAAATGAAAATTCTGTCATCATTTACTCATCCTCAAGTAGTTCTAAACCTGTATGAATTTCTTTGTTCTGCCGAACGCAAAGGAAGATATTTTGAAGAAAGTTTGTAACCAGGCTGTTTTGGGGCACCATTGACTTCCATAGTAGGAAAAAAAAATACTATGGAAGTCAATGGTGCCCCAGAACTGCTCTGTTTCCCACATTCTTCAAAATATCTTCTTTTGTGTTCAGCAGAACAAAGACATTCATACAGGTTTGGAACTACTTGAGGATGAGTAAATGATGACAGAATTTTCATTTTTGGGTGAACTATCCCTTTAAGCAACCGCATAGCAATGCCTTGGCAGCCACCCACAAAACCCTAGCATTGTAGCGGCATGTTTTGCAGTTGTTTTTTTTTAGAAAATCTGTATTAATATTGCACTGTCACTCCTCATCCGCCTCTCTCTCCTGTCATGAGCAGCTCTGTGTGTGTGCTGTGTATTGTGAAGGCAGACTCTTCAGGATTGACAGCAGTAGTGTGAACTGGAGTGAGTCACAGCACGCTCCACATGTTGCTAACACCAGCTGTCATCACCTGATTCTGTGGCTTATATAACACACAATGACTGCCACCGTCCTCGGACCTCCCTCTCTCGGTGTATAAATGTTTTCCATCTTCTTTGTCCGTCACCCTTATGGCTTTTTATTTCCCCAATCCATCTCTCTCCCTCTTCAAACACTTCATTGCATTTTATTGTGCCCCTTTACTTTGCTCTTGCGTCCTTGTCTTTCAGCGCATGTCTATCTCTGTTGCCAAGGGTTTCATCATTCTCTCTCTCTCTCGTTCCATGCCGTCCAGTGCTCCCAAAATGCAATGATATGGCTCAGGAGTGATTTATTCCAGAACAGCATCACTCAGGAGTTTCATAGTTATGATGTGTAAAGTAGTTTTAGGACAATCAGTTACATGCAGTAGATTACCTTATAATGGAAAAATAGGTTTTTGTAAACATGTTATTTATTTGTTTTTGTTTAATATTATTATGTATTTTATGTTTGTTTGTTGGTGTGCCCCCCAAAAAAGAAAAAAGTTAAGATGTGCAGACTTTCTCTTCCAGGGAAATGGACCAATAAACTGTATTATTATTATTATTATTATTATTATTATTTTATTATTACTCACTAATAACTTATGACTTGTCAAGACAATTTTTTGTACAATAAAATATCCTATGGAATGAGAATGTCACCCAAATTTTTCGAGGTGTATATTTATGCTGAAAATTCTTGAAAAAAATTGAGGTATAACACTGCAGGGCTGTATAAATTAATTTGGAAGTAGTTCCAAATCATTACAAATGTAATTAATAATCACAAGTAAACATTATTTTAGATAATGCCAATGTGTGTGTGTGTAGTGAGTCCAATTTTACTTTAAATTGGTAAAATGTATTTTTATTTTAAAGTATTCAGAATTCATTAGAATAATGTTATGATTGTAGGCAAAACCTTTTTTTTTCACCCAAATGACAAGAGAAAGATGAATGGCCTTTTTCGAGGATGATACAATTCTGTATGTTGCTGCTCAAATACCACCAGTCTCCAACAAGGAAGTAGAGAGTAGTGAATTTCGGTTCATTATGTGCCTTTAGTTGTGCTAATGCTCATACTTTGCATACTGTGCTAATGCTCTTTGCCAACCATAACCTGATTGTGAAGAAACTGGCAAAAATGTATCCATTCTGAGTGTATTCAATGCATTCATCCATAGTACAAACAGGTTATTTCCATGTAGTAAAGTCCATTCCTGTTACATAGGAAATACTCGTAACCAGTGCTCATTAGACCATTTAATGTTTGTTTTTAAATGGATAAATTGTAGCTTTTCTGCTGATAACTGTACTCTAGTGAGAGACTTCTGTGAATATCTTGTTGGGTAACCATGCGTCTCTGGTATTGGCAGATACGGTGTCAGGCAAACTGCAGAACAACAACATCTTCACCATCGCCAAGAGGAACGTAGAAGGCCAGGACATGCTGTATCAGTCGCTCAAACTTACCAATGGGATCTGGATCCTCGCCGAACTCCGCATACAACCTGGCAATCCCAATTACACGGTAATCGCTCACAGCACAAAGATTGACCAATTGTGTATTCAAACAAAGTCTGCCTCGAGGAGCGCATGCCAATTTGACGCAAAAGAGCAAAATAAATCTTGTCCCTTGACAGACAAAATGCTTTTGACAGTCCAGAACACATTCAAGGACATCCTTCATCCCTAAGTTTGACAGAATACTATATTAATGTAAAACCTGGCTTATTTGTGTTTTCTCTTTTTTGTACATCAATCCACTCCAAGGATTCAGCACATTATTATATAATCAGTGCTCTGAAGATCAGGCTTTTAAAACATGATACATTTATGACCGTGAAAGTCATGCTTTCTGCTTGACTTGCTTGCCTAATGCATTAAATGAACAGGAAGGTCAAGAGCAGTGTGAAGCATTCGGAAAAGGCTTGTCGCACAACAGGTGGAGTATTGATCCCCATTTTTGCTCATGGAGCCCCAGTGCCCTTTAATTCTGTCGTATCAAATAATTATTCATTTGTCAGTGCTATTTAATGTTCCTGAATTATCTTCACAAACAGCGACATGCATACATGCCGTTACATATGCAGCATCTCAATAAGTGGCAGCACTCTCCTCTGTGGTGTTGTGTTGAGTTTAATGAACTACATTTAGTCTACTTTTCTGTTTATTTTAGAGTGTGGCAGCCTCTGAGAAAGCACAGTCTATAAGTGAATCAGCTGTTTATTCACTAACTGCTTTGACGGATTCAGAGAGTAATTTGTTTAACGGATTCAAAGACCTTTGTGTGATTCTTTAAAAGAACCAGCTAATAAGAGTCATTCACTTGTGATTCAGACAACACTAGTTGCGTGCAAACAATAAGAACAACACTTTAAAAATTATTTAATAATCTTTGTATTATTCTGTGGTTTCCCAGTCTTTCATTGTATATTCAACTATTGGTGTCCACAGACTCATAGCTTGGGTATAGTGTAATTTTATTTTTCTGTGACGCTAATAAAGATGAAGTTGGAGAGTGCTACAACTGCTTACAGATGATGATGATATTAATAAAAAGATAACACCTAACAGTAGGGTATTATTTGGCAATATTAGTTAATACATTAACTAGCATGAAATAACAAAGAGCAGTATATTTTTCAGACTATTAGCTAAGATTATTAAATGAAGTACTGTATTGTTCATTGTTAAATAATGTGAAACCATATTGTAAAGTGTTATCAATATCATTAATAATAATAATGTAGTTTTTCATGTATTATCATATATATATATATATACATACATCACATATATATATATATATATATATATGAACACTTAGACATTTTTTTTTTTTTTTTTTTTTTTAAACATCCTTTATTTACCTTGTTGTATTTTCAGACTTTCTTGTGTTAAACACAAAAAAATATATTAAATAGGATGCCCAAGCTGCACTTTTCTTATGAATATGAATGACAATGACTGCTGTCCCTGCTCCCCATCCACTTTCATTGTGTGGGGAAAAAGCAGCTTGATGATATTACTGTCGAACGAAGTGCTCTTCACACTAGTTAATATAGAAAAACTATTTTGTGTCACCATACTTACTCACTACATGTAAAAAATAGGGAAAACATGGAAGGTTTTAAATTTATTTTGGATTGAATGGTGCTGCTAAACGCTAGCATAGTGGTCTTTAAGTTTACATATCAATAAGTTAAACACTTTAAGGTCCCTTTAAGTGTGGGTACATATAAACATGTCACATTATATAATTCATATCTGCCTTTGAGCAGCAGCGACTCTGATGAACTGTATGAACAGTGCTTCACAAACCTCTCATCTGGTATCAAATCTGGTTGCATTTTTGAAATTGAGATGGCGAGTATGGAAATGAGTGCTCATCATCCGTTCGAGGTCTGTACTTACATGTATTATAATTCATGTGGGGCCAAACAGCAGCGCTCTGCTCGACGCTCTGCCTGGTGAATTGAAATCTCTTTCGCTCAGTGAGGCACAGAACACAGGTTGAGCACCTGCAGTGATCCTTTCCTTGGCAACAGCATGACACTGGAGATTGATAAGCTCTAGCTGCACATTTGACAGAGGTTTGTTATAATCATATAATCATCGTGAGGGTGAGACAAATTACAGCATCATATTCAACAGTTTTTAATGCTTGTTCATCTAACACAAAGCACTTGGATAAAACTGGCTTTATGGCAAGCTAGACAGAAAATCCCTCTTCAGATCTTCACAACTCGCTGCTAAGCATGCAGTGATGTGTAAATGTGTGTTTGTGTAAGAGAGAGTGTGTACACGGCAGATGGTCAGCGTCTGAAACCTGAAAAATGCTGCCTGTGCAGGTAGTGAAGGGATGGAAATAGTAAGGAATTTAAAGGTTCTGGATTTGATTCTATTAATTCTTCTAGTACTTTGAAGGCATAAATATTATTGTTTAATATATACATAAATGCAGTAATTGGCCTAATATATTAAACAAAATATAAAACATAAATAACGTGATAATGTGCCATTAATTAGGCTAATATTAAAATAATAATATTATTATTAATATAAATTAATATTAATATACTGAATACTACTGACAAAATGTATACTGTGTATGGGTCAAAGACAAGACGTCCCATTTTGGTGTCTGCATCAAATTAAGTTTACAAAATTGATTTTATATACATAGAAAACTTATTAAATGCAAGTAAAGTGGCTATTAAAGTTTCAAATAACTTGTGTGAAAAAAAGTGAAAATTCTCATTCAGCGTAACATATATTTATGTAAAAATTGAACAACATTTTATTCTGATACTTTATACTATTCTGATATATTATTCTTATATTTTATTCATTTACTGATAAAAAAAAAAAAATATATATATATATATATATATATATAAGAATCATACTAAATTTTATATTTTAAATGATTAAAAACTCCTTGCTGACAAATGGGTAATAAAGTGTTTTGAAAGATAGTGGCAAAGATTGGTAAAGATTTAAAATGACAATGAATTAGTTTTTGGGGCTGCACTGTGGTCCTTAAATAGAGATTTTTAATGTCATCTAATGGTTCTTGTTGTAAATAAGCCTGAATAATTTTTTTGTTGTATAAACTTTTGTTACACTGAATGACATTAAACTTTTTTTTCTGCAAGTCAGTGTAAAAAAATTATAGTAGTCATTATTTTTGTAGCATTGAAAAATAAAATAAAATTTAAAGCCATATAAAACTTTTATTATTATGATGCTTGAAAACCCCTTTTTGTCTTTGATCCATAAAAGCTGTATGGATTTGATTCAATCATTAGTCATTCTAAATCACTCTTTGTTTTTGATTCACTTTTGATTTTGCTTCACAGTCTCACGAGAGTCATTCATTTGAGAATCAGACTACAGAAGTTGCACTGATTGTTTTTGATTCACTAAAAAGAACCAACTCTGAGTTTGCTCCATTTCATGCTATAGACCGAGTAGCAGTGTTGTGCTTTATAATTCACTGTTTCTATAGTATTGTTTTTGTGAAGGCAGCATAGATGTATTGCTCACTGCCTCTGATTTCCCACAATCCTGTGTGTGTGGTTGGCAGTTGGTGGAAATAAAAAGAATGGCATCTGATGGAAGAGTTTAAATAATTCATGAATGTAATTTTTTCAACTTACGATTCCATTTCCAGTGATAAATAAGCATTGTAGTCCTTAGGACAAAAACATACAAAAAACAGTCTCAACACCAGCTAGGCATCTGCTTTCAGTTTCAGCAGCCATGGACTCTTTCTTTCTGTTGGGAAGTTGGTGGCCAAATTAAGAGTCTGCTAAATAGATTAATCTGTTGATTAGCAGTAGACCCTTCTTGATTATTCTGAAGGCATCTGTTCAGCCACCAATGCTGAGCTTGATTGCCTGTGGCCCCCTGAGGCCAGGTCGGCTCAGTGCGATCAGAAACCCTACCTGATCCCAGACAATTGATTTTTAATGAGACTTCGGCTCTCAGTATTCTGGCAGCAGCTGGCTCCGATCTGAATAGATGATAACTGGACTCCATTGAGCCAGCGCGGTTTAACCTAACAGCCGGTGATGGAGTGCTGTTGTCTGCCAAGAGCCGAGGCCTCTGGAAACACATTCCTCAAGTAGAGGTAACCAATACAAGCCCTGCTGTACGTGGGATTATGTTCCTGGTGGTCTGAGAATTACTCAGTGCAATCAATTGGATTAAAGTCACTTATTTATCTTCTGTCAATCTAAATATTGTGACATTTAAAGGGAAGCGTTCGTTGAAAAAAAAAAAAAAAAGAAATTTGAATTTTCTGGTTTATTTTTTGTGCCCTTAAATTTGCTTCTCAGGGTGAATATAGTTACAATTGCAGTGTTCACTGTGCCATTTTTTTTAAAGGTCCACTGAAGTGCTTTGAAACAGGCAGTGTAATTCCATGCTTTTATGTCATTTTAACTGAAACAGGAAGACAGGATGGGACATATAAAGCAGCCCCACCCCCTTTTTAAATAGCTAATAGCATTTGTTTATATCACAGCTTGGGCTAGAGCTGTTGAGCTCAGTAAAGCCGTCTTTGACAGAGTATGACAGCCACAATCTCATCCATATTGCTATAAAATATAGCATTCTGTATTTTACCTTTAATGTGTATGTATATGAATATGTAGACCCCCTCTTTGGGGGGTCAACTAAAAAAGGAGAAACAGATAAAAAAGTCTGTGACTCACTTTCAGAATCTAATTTAAACCAGGAAATAGCATTTTTTGGTTTTGAAAAATTTAAACCAAGGAATTTTGGAACATAAAATAAATAAGAAATATTCTGCACTGTTTCTGGATCACTAGTCAAATAAGTGAATTTCTGACATTGATCATGTGGCTCTTTGTACAGACAGGCAGACATTTTTGCCATGTTTGTTCTTTGGATCATCTGAAATGATTATCAGCTTTGACACAAACTTGTGTAGTTCATGTTGCTGTCATTAAAGTAAAAGGGGCAAATTCTGTAATTCGAATTTCTCAGGTCAACTTTTTACTCAAATTATGCGTTTTTTACTCAAATTATGTGTGTGTGTGTATGTGTGTGTATATATATATATATATATATATATATATATATATATACACACACACACACACACACACACACACATTTTTGACTCTGTGCAGATCGTCTTTTGGTCTTAAAGGGAACATTGATTGTAACACTTCAGTTTTTAAGTGGGTAGCGCTTTACTTGTCTTTCTTAACTCAAGGCTTCTTGAAAAGGTGAAAACAGCTATAACTCCAGTACAAGAAATAAAACTCTTACAGTAGTCATTCATAGCACATAATACTGTATTATTGCATATATGTAGCCCTCAAGAGTGGTGGGTCATGACCCAAAAAGCTGCTCAGGTCTGTTCTGATCGCAATAAATGCAGAGAATGAACATTTGTGGCTATAATTAACTGTTTCTGCCTTTTGTCCTATTAATTTTTCATTTTATTTGTAATATTAATAATTGACAATGAATTTTTTTTTCCTTTTTCATAAAATAAAACTTTTTATTTGTATGACTGTACCAAAACAAGTACTTTGGTGCACATTTTTATTAGAGCACTCCGCATTTAATTTTAAGTTACTCATTGCTTTTTTTCTTTCCTTTTTATTTTAGCTCTCTCTGAAATGCAGGGCTCCAGAGGTGTCTCAGTATGTGTTCCAGATGTACGATGCCATTCTGAAGAATTGAACGTCTCTATCATCCTTTTCTCCCTCTACGTATTTGTCCGCAGGATCCAGCTTTCCATGTTTTCTGCCATCGTTTTAAATCCATCTATAGGTACCAGTTTACTCCGTGCCCACTATGTAAAAATCATGTTCTATTCTAGCCAAATGTCTTGATGTTGTTGATAAAGTGTTGAAGGGAATGTTGGAACACACCACCAGTGTGATTATGTATTTTTTTAATTGTTAAAATGCTTGGTCAGTACTTCACCTTCACATGCCCTGTATTGGTCATATGCAAAGAAGGAAAAATGTATGAGTTAAATCTATAAATAGCATCAAAGGAATGTAACGAAGCAGATGTCTGGCATACAGAAATGTGATGTGGATGTACTTTTAAAAGTTATTCTGTTTTAATGGTAACCACTTAAAAACCACTGTAGTTACCTTAAATAGTTACCATTTTTGCATCATTTACATCATGCATTTTGGCATTATTGCTTTTTGTTTCATTCTCTGATATGCTGCAATGTTGCTTCATGCAATTGCACAATGTGCCAGCTATCTGATATTAGCCTTGCATGCTTTGACCAACACAGAAATGCCACATTCCTTTTAATGTTTTGTATACCTTGTTCATCTTAACCATTGTATGAACATGCCGACACTCCATCAATGTCGTATATTGTTTGAACTGCTATGAATCAACTTAATGTGATAGAAATAACTGAAACATGTTTTCTATCGATCTTATATAAGTGGGCCATCTGATATTCATTCCCAGACTGAATCCATCCATATGTGATATATTGTGCTTGTGAAAGTGAGTAGGTTTTGTGAGGTAGTTTTTGGTCTCCTTGGAGTGTTAGAAATATCTGTTCAACATTAGTATACCACCTTGCTCAGCTTTGGTTCAAACTAATACACTAACATAATAGAGATGCAATAAAAAAAATCATCATCATAGACTCAGCGATACAAGGATGGATCACTTATGGACTGTTGAGTAGAGTTTGTTTTATTCCCTGAAACTGTACTAGTCTTCATGGTGGTGCTGGTGACTAAATGTGCACTTTTTTTGTTGCCATAGTTGTTAATGTGCCTGTGAACCTGCATGTAAGCAGCGTCCAATAAACATCTGCCAGTAGAACACTTGTGTAAGAAGGTGAAATATTAAGACAGTAACCCTTATATGTGCAAATATGAGTTTTAATGATTACTATGTTGCCAATGTGATCACAGTGCATCTCAATACTGAAATGTGACGTCTGACAAGAAATTGAACAAAACAACTGATCAGATTGTTTCAGATTTATTTTATGGATGGTAATTCAAAATAAAGTCAGCAGTGTGTATTCAACCTCACTATCTTTGTCCTTAATGCAATTCACCTGTATTTCTTATATCACCTTTTTTCTCATTATGTAGATAATAATATTTATAACAATTACAATATGATATATAATTATATAAGAATTACAATAGTATTATAATATTATCGATATATAACCTCTATCTCACCAAAAGTAGCTGAATGCGTCTGAGTTTATGTTGTCATGTTTAGTGAGATCAGCTCTGTTCTGGAGGTGACGCAGGCATGTCGTAATCACTCAGGTCTGCATCAGAGCCCACACTGAATACTGAACAGCTCTTACAGCACATGCACAGAGATTTAGGGGTCAGTCAAGGTTCATTCTTGAGATGCGTTCGAACAATTTGCAATGGTTTGTCTACGTACTCATCATGCGTCATACTGGCGTCTTTGGACGTTCAGTCTCTGGCTGTTTTTTTTTTTTTTTCAGCTACTCGGAAAGGTGAAGTGTGTAAACATGTCTCAAGACTCTTTCAGTTCTGTTTCATTGTGCTAAGTGGTTCTTCAATCAGGGGGCCGGTGCCCACTGCAGGGCCTCAGCAAACTTCCAAGGATGCCGCACAATGGCTTAAAATTATTTCAAATGAGACAAAAAGAAAGCTTAAAACACACAAAAATTCTGAATATAAACTGTTATTATTCTTATTTTCATTTGTTATTTTCCCCAGCAACTGTCATTTTTATTCAAGAAATGGCTCCATATGGTCATGAAAACCTGGAATTTTAAAACTGATTTCTAGACCTAAAGTAATAAAACCCAAAATAAATATTAATGAAAATGTAATGGAAACTTCTATAATATATATGAATTGGCTTATTGTAAGTAAAAACAAGTGGTGCCTTTGAATATTGTCTTGGACCCAGTTCATAACCAAAACAACAAAAAATAACTGTAAATCATGGTCAGTGGTTCCATGTGATTGAATGAAGTTATTTGGACATGTCTAATTTAAGTGGTGTTTACTCAGTTTGCTTTAGTTCATCCTATATTAAATATTTCATAAAGTTTAACATGTTCCCATTAAGTTGGGATCATTACTTAATGATAATGTAATGATTATCTGTCCATGCAACTTCAGCCAAAGTGTTATAATAACATACTAACAAGTTACATATAACTTTTCCTCACGCATACTATGTTGGATGTCAGCAATCTAAAGACACTGCTGTTTATATCCCTAGCCCTCCCATTAGAGTTGTTGCTTTTTTATGACAACCCTAATTCCGGAAATGTTGGGACATTTTTTTTTAAATTTGAATAAAATGAAAACTAAAAGAATTTCAAATCACATGAGCCAATATTTTATTCACAATAGAACATAGATAACATAAATGTTTAAACTGAGAAATTTTACAATTTTATGCACAAAATGAGCTCATTTCAAATTTGATGCCTGCTACAGGTCTCAAAATAGTTGGGACGGGGCATGTTTACCATGGTGTAGCATCTCCTCTTCTTTTCAAAACAGTTTGAAGACGTCTGGGCATCGAGGTTATGAGTTTTAGTGTTGGAATTTGGTCCCATTCTTGCCTGATATAGGTTTTCAGCAGCTGAAGAGTTCGTGGTCGTCTTTGACGTATTTTTTGTTTAATGATGCACCAGAAGTTCTCTATAGGTGAAAGATCTGGACTGCAGGCAGGCCAATTCAGCACCCAGACTCTTCTACTACGAAGCCATGCTGTTGTAATAGCTGCAGTATGTGGTTTTGCATTGTCCTGCTGAAATACACAAGGCCTTCCCTGAAATAGATGTCGTCTGGAGGGGAGCATATGTTGCTCTAAAACCTTTTTTTACCTTTCAGCATTCATAGTGCCTTCCAAAACATGCAAGCTGCCCATACCGTATGCACTTATGCACCCCCATACCATCAGAGATGCTGGCTTTTGAACTGAACGCTGATAACACGCTGGAAGGTCTCCCTCCTCTTTAGCCCGGAGGACACGGCGTCCGTGATTTCCAACAAGAATGTCAAATTTGGACTCGTCTGACCATAGAACACTTATCCACTTTGAAAAAGTCCATTTTAAATGAGCCTTGGCCCACAGGACACAACGGCGCTTCTGGACCATGTTGACATATGGCTTCCTTTTTGCATGATAGAGCTTTAGTTGGCATCTGCAGATGGTACGGCGGATTGTGTTTACCGACAGTGGTTTCTGGAAGTATTCCTGGGCTCATTTAGTAATGTCAATGACAGAATCATGCCGTTGAGTGATGCAGTGTCGTCTGAGGGCCCGAAGACCACGTGCATCCAACAAAGGTCTTCGGCCTTGTCCCTTACACAGAGATATTTCTCCAGTTTCTCTGAAACTTTTGATGATGTTATGCACTGTAGATGATGAGATTTACAAAGCCTTTGCAATTTGACATTGAGGAACGTTGTTTTTAAAGTATTCCACAATCTTTTTACGCACTCTTTCACAGATTGGAGAGCCTCTGCCCATCTTTACTTCTGAGAGACTCTGCCTCTCTAAGACATCCCTTTTAAAGCTAATCATGTTACAGAACTGATGTCAATTAACTTAATTAGTTACTAGATGTTCTCCCAGCTGAATCTTTTCAAGATTTCTTGCTTTTTCAGCCCTTTGTTGCCCCCGTGCCAACTTTTTTGAGACCTGTAGCAGGCATCAAATTTGAAATGAGCTCATTTTGTGGATAAAAGTGTAAAATGTCTCCGTTTCAACATTTGTTATGTTCTCTATGTTCTATTGTGAGTAAAATTTTGGCTCATGTGATTTGAAAGTCTTTTAGTTTTCATTTTATTCAAATTTAAAAAAACGTCCCAACATTTCTGGAATTTGGGTTGTAAATCAACTTAAAATGTTTTAAGCTCATCCTCAGCCCAAGCACATGCTCCACACTTCACCAAAATGGTAACTTGCCCAAAAATACCAACATAACAGAACATTAGATATTCACAGCTCAGTACTGTTAAAAGAGAGCAGGGTTATGGATAAGTATTAATCCCATTTATTCAGTCAATGACTTCCATTTTCTGATGTCATTTCCCCTTTTAGAACAATTATGTCCAAATACCCCAAAACAAATAACATTTAACTGCTAAAAACTTTTAACAGTGCTCTCTTTTATAACCCTGCTCTCTTTTAACAGTGCTGAGCTGAAGTCCTGTCGCACCTGGATACATACAGCCACTGACTGTATGAGTGACGTGAAGCGAACAGGTAACAACCACGTGGTTACTTAGCAACAGAAGGAAAGATTAGGTTGCTAAGAGACAGCCGCGGTACTCGCAGGCTGTTGATACAGAGTATATTCATTCTCAGATAGTAATGACAATGGGCAATCACGATACAGTCACTCATAAACAGAAGCCGGGGTATGATTATTCATGTGAAACTGGTATCCATCGAGTTTGAGGTAATAAGTGTGTCCACGTGCAGCACGGCAGTGATGAGTTTTCTTCATTCGCGTGCTGGTATTTACTCGCCTGTATTTACCGCTCATGACGCGCAGCGTATTTACGCAAGGAGACCGACATCTATGGCAAGCCGTTTAAACATTTATTCTTTAGTAGTAGTTTAAGACCGGTAAGATACAGAACACACTCAGACCCCTTCATTTCTGACTTGATAGATGGCACTAAATGTCATCTCAATGCATGTATGCTCTTATTAATGTTATTAGACTTTTTATCTGCACATCAACAAAAAATCTGAAAGGTTTTGAGATTAACTTATCTATTTTATTGTCATTGAATAAAAGAATTCTGTGGATTTATAAACTCGGCAAAAAAGAAACGTCATCTCTTTTTCAACTTTTCCTGCAAATTTCTTAACATAAAACGAAATGAGTAATGAGTCCCTGAACAACTCAATATTTACATTTATGCATTTAGCAGACGCTTTTATCCAAAGCATTTTAGTACAGTGCATTCAGGCTATACATTATTTTTTTTATTTTTTTTCAGTATGTGTGTTCCCTGGGAATTGAACCCATGACCTTTTGCACTGCTAACACAATGCTCTACCACTGAGCCACAGGAACTCAATATCAAAGGTTGCAGGCCTAAATACCTTGTATGACCATATCAGCTGCTTTAAAGGGATAGTTCACCCAAAATTGAAAATTTCCCCATGATTTACTCGCCATCAAGCCATCCTAGGTGTATATGACTTTCTTCTATCAGACAAATACAATTGGAGTTATATTAAAAAATGTCCTGGCTCATCCAAGCTTTATAATGGCAGTGAATGGGTGTTGTATTATATTCAATAGTCCCAAAAAAGTGCTCCACACAGCTCTGGGGGGTCAATAAAGGCCTCCTGAAGCGAATTAATGCAGTTTTGTAAGAAAAATATACATATTTAAAACTTTATAAAAACTTAATCTCTATTCTGCTAACTGTCATACACAAGTTGGATATTAACCTTTTTTATGTTACATTTAATGGTGGAATTGGATGGAATTAGATTTGTGCAGTAAATAGGATGCCAGCTGTCCCGTATTACATTTACATTTAGTCATTTAGCAGACACTTTTATCCAAAGCGACTTACAAATGAGGACAATGGAAGCAATCAAAATCAACAAAAGAGCAATGATATGTAAGTGCTATAACAAGTCTCAGTTATAACGCAGTACACGTAGCACGAATAGTAGAGTCTTTTTTGCTTTTGTTAATTGTATAATAAATAAATAAATAGGAATAGAGAAGCAGAGCATAGATTAATAGATTGCAATAGAGAACTCACGTTAGAGGCTCTTTTTTTTTTGTGTTGAAAGTGATTTTTGTATAATAATAATATAAAAATAAATAGAATACAAAAAGAATAGAGAAGCTAGTGTTAGTTTTTTTTAAGAAAACAAGCAGTTAGTAAATTAATAGATTGCAAGTCTAAAAGGGGCAAGTTTTTTAAAGAACAGAATTAGAATAGAGAGTGTTAGAGTTAGAGGATCAAATAATGTAGATAATGTAAATAATAAGAAATGTGTTTTTAGATGATTCTTGAAGATGCTGCTCGGATTGACTTGAGCAGGTCATTCCACCAGGAGGGAACATTTAATGTAAAAGTCTGTGAAAGTGATTTTGTGTCTTTGGGATGGCACAATAATGTGTCATTCACTTGCAGAACGTAACGTAGAACGTAGGGCACATAAGTCTGAAGTAAGGAATTTAGGTAAAGAGGTGCAGAGCCAGAGGTGGTTTTGTAGGCAAACATCAATGCTTTGAATTTAATGCGAGCAGCTATTGGTAGCCAGTGCAAATTGATAAACAGAGGTGTGACGTGCATTCCTTTCGGCTCATTAAAAATTTGTATTAGCCGGGATGTCCTGTATTTTGGGCTTAATTGATGTGTCCCATACATGACCTCCCTCATCGAGACCCCCATATCTCTGAGACTGAATGATACATGCACTTTAAGTTTATTAAGAACTAGAATCGAAAATCATATTGCAATATCTTTAATACTTCTTGAGTTATAAACAAAGACACATTTCTAGTTTAAACATTATTTGTTCTTCAGACATTCCTCTTTAAAAGAAAAGAAGTGTCATATTTTTTCAGAGTGACCCACATTTGGTTTTTGACCACTGAAAATGTGTACAATTACTCCTGAAGCCATATTGAAATGCCAATATCTCTGGAACTGAACCATATAAGGCCTTAGACATGAAGATGCCAAAAGGGAAGTTTGTTAAGACCCAATATCTAAATGGGCATTAAGATATCTTTAATACTTCTTGAGTTACATACATGCAAACTTTGGAGAAAAAATTTGAAAAGTGATCTTTCCCATTTTTGAATGGTCACCACTGGCAAATAATGCAACAAAGACAGCTAAAGTCAACAGATTTTACTAACAGACCTACCAATCTCTGTGTATAAATAGCATTATAATGCTGTCATCTTTCTGAAGTCATTTTTAATCCCCTGTAATTTGGCTTTGAATTTCAGGTGAAAATTGCCATTTTGACCCCCCTCAAAAAAATAGTGGATTACTCAGTAAATATTGATCCACAACATTTAATATTTTGGCTTTTATACATGTTTATCTTTCTTCAGAAAAAAAATCAAACAAAATTTTTCTCATGCTTAATTTACAAATAAAAAATAACCAACGTAAAAGATTTAACAGACATCTGTTTTAAGGAATAAATGTCAACGAGGCTTGCCATAGACGAAGCAGAGCTCTCAGCTTTTTTCAAATTCAATTAACCTGTGACGCTGACCCGCCTCGGCGCGAGGGCTCGGCGCGGTCCAGCGCTCTGATTTTACGCGCAAGCGTTGATTTATCTGTCTGTTAACACGGGCGAACATCCGCGCGCCGTGCTGTGCGCGAGGTCCACATGACGTGAAAGAGCAGGATATTCCTCCAGGACAGTTTGAGGGTTACTTCTGCACCTGAATGCGAGCAGAGAGTGAGAACTCGAGAAAGATCGCGCAGGTGTTCAGCAGCCCGAACCTCACGAAGAATGTAACTTCTCACCTGCGCATAAGGTAAGTCACCGGAGCCATTGCTGCTGCGCTCGCGATACGCTCGAACCGACAGTCGCCTGCTTCAAATCTAAAAAGCTTTATGGGAATGATAAAGTGTTGGATATCATGGGGTGGGACATTTAGACAGGTATTTAGCGCTTATATATGTAAGTAAAGGAACAAGTACATGACAAGTGCGTCTTTATTCTACAGGATGCAGAGAATACGTTAAGTATTGTGTCCATTATTATCGGTCTAATCACGCTGTAGATTGACACTGAGAAGATTCATAGTAAACTATTGAATTAGCATCATTCATCCTGCCCCCTGCAGTAGCTCTATAAGAATAGCTCACACACATAGACGTGCTGCTGCCTGTGTCGTTTGCGGTGTCGTTGTGTGGCGATTTCTATTAATATCTTTGCTCCATTTAAATCATCCCAACCCACTTTAAGTGCTTTATATCATGGGAACATTGTGACATATCATGAAGTTAACAGACTATGATATATTATTTTAATATATATTTTTTGTTATTCGTTTTTTGTTATTTTAGTTTTTTTATTATTAATATTATTTAAATGTTTATTTTTGTATTTTCTCTTTTTCTTTGCATCCTATTGTGCTATTTTAATATTTTGCTCAGTTGCTGTTTTTAAATGTGCTATATAAACAAAAATTGAACTATTTTCATAGTTACTAGTAGATACCTATTAAACAATCATACATTTGCAGTGAACTATTTTGGATAGATGTATGTGTCAGTTTATGTGGTACTGAACTAAACTGCATCCACATCGGATGATAACGAGTCAATAACAACACTATTTTCTTCTGTTTATAGCTGAATTAACTTGTTTATAGTTGATATACTTAACACAGTTATTGAACTGAACTGGGCTGTGTTTCCCAAATGCATCGTAAGCCTAAGTTGATCGTAAAACCATTGTCACCAATGGAGCTACGATCAGCTTAGGCTTACGATGCTTTTTGGAAACGCAGCCCTGAACCAACACTGAGCTGAATAATGACACTGTTGTCTTTGTAGAGCTGCTTTACAGGAGAACTTGGATTTGTCTCGTATTTGATGTTTTTCGTGTCACTGATTCTGTCTTTTCCCCCCTGTTATTACTGTAAAGCTGCTTTGAAACACTCTCTATTGTACAAAGCAGTATAAAGGTGGCTTGATTGCAAATGATTAATTTATCCTGTTTTTATTTGAGTTGGACTCTTGATTGGCATTGTCATCTCTCTCCCTGTTTCACTTTTCTCTTTCTTAGTGGCTGCTGGCCTATGAATGGGACTGTGCTTTGGCCAACACTGCTTTCTGTACTTCAGTCAGGACTATGTGCTGCCCATGTGCCGCTCTGAATGCACTGGCCAGCTGTTTGCGAGAGCAGGGAGGGTGGGGCGGCCCACCGGGGGCGAGGCGGAAACAGGGCAGTGCCCCCTCCGTTCCGGATCGCGGTGCTGGGAGCTCAGGGGGTGGGCAAGACGGCCATTGTGCAGCGCTTTCTTCACAATGACTACAGTGAGGTGGCGATGTCCAGTAAGACACGGCGGATGCATCTTTCTGCCGCAGTGCTCAATGGTCATGTGCATGACCTTCAGATCACAGATTATCCAGCCATCAGCAGCTTTCCTGTCAGCTCTCTACAGGTACAGTAACCAACATACCACAACCCTGGACAGAGTCTAATAATATGACTCTGACCTGACCCTCTGTCAGGACAAGGTTTATAACATTTGAGGTACCCAAACAAACCCACCCATAGGGAAGGGAAATCACTAATGAGATCTCTGCAGTTGAAGTCTGAGAGAAAATGACGCTGTGTGTCTCTAGAGTTGCAGAAATCTGTAAAAAGTGGTATTGTAGTTGTTACAGTAGGGATCTATTTCTACCTGTTCTGGCCTAAAAATGACTAATTCATTCTTTTGTTTTAATTAAGTGAAATTATGGCCATGGCCTTGGCTTTTTCCCCTGCATGTCATATGTGGGACTTTGTACATTTTAGGGAAAACATCTAAGAAGACATTTTTTACAGTTTGTGAAAAGATTGTCTACAGATCTAAATATCAACTCACATCAGATATTTTGAAAATCATCTGTATGTGTGTCAACAGATGATAGTTATTGATAGTTGTTTGTTAGATTTGTTATTTAAAACATAACTCTGTTATGCCTCCTGTACTATAAAATTTTCCTCAAGGCATAAAAACTAGAGGCAGATACTGCTTCATCTGATTTCAGATGAATGCCTTGCTGAGTGTTTCCCAAACCTGTAGCTACAATATATAATCTCAGTTCCAATAATTTCATTTAAATGTGATGTTCGATAGACCCTTAAGATCGCCTTAATGTTTGTTACCAGTCCTACCTTGGTAACTGTTGCTGACATATTTATTCAACAAGCTTTGTAATATGAGTGTGTGAAAGTCATGTGTTCATATTCATTTACATAGGTATTGATTCAGGTAACAATAGTGACAATAAAATTCACCGTACAAATAGTATGTTGTACAAACAGTTTTGCTCACACTTTTTTTATGAAGTGTAATTGCTATCAAATGACAATTCTTAATTTTTAGCTGATTCTGATATGCAGTCTTGGACACTTGGACACTATTATGTAAACTGTTAAATTTTTTATAGGCATAAAAACATGCAATGCAATGAAATGCTTCATTTAATCATATATCCATGCAAAACTGTCATTTTATAAAAATTGCACGGTTCATGCAAAAAAGTCCTATGAGATATTCAGATGTAGCAACAGTGTCAGAGGGTGGAACAGCTTCGTGAAGGGCCAATTAAGCAGAATGCTTTCAGGGTTTTGATATGTGCTCTGTAAGTTTATTGTCACTGAGTGCTTTAGTATTGGAATGGTTTATAATGAACCAGAAGCTTGAGAGCACATGGTTCTGTGTAACACTTGTGATTTCAGACAGCTCGAAAGGACAAAAGAGCCACTTGAGCAGCGAGGCCTTTTGTCTTTCTTTGTGGTGTCATAATGATTCAGTGCTTTAATTAGTGACAATGGGAAGAGACGATTCTTTCATAACTTTACATCTATAATTTTATTCCCAATTAGAGTTTCCTGTCAGTGAACTAGAAGTTAGCTTGGGCTAACTAAGTGATTAACTGTTTATCTTGCTTCAATTGCAAAAGCTAGCATTTCTCCTCAAACCATGTCCATTATAACCACAGTAACAGTTTTGATCTGAAAAAGCACCTTCTACTAAAACATATCATTTGTTTGTAAATTGCTGAATGTGCCTTCGTTGTGCCCTCTATCTGTCTTCACATGGCCGATATACACAAATAGATGGGGAGAATAAGAATAGGGTGCTCATCCTCTATTCTGTTTTTACATGTATTACCTGTTTTACACTTCTTTCTCCTTGAGTTTTAACTCAAGCAAATCAGTTGTAAACAAGCACATATTAATCAGTTCAGGTTCAAAGGTTCTGAATGAATCATCTGAACATGAGTAATTTAAAACTCATAATGTTATGAATGCTTAGTGGTATTAGTTGAGCACTTGTATTAACCCTGTAAAGCCTATTATATTTTTGGAACAGTTTATTGACACCATATATAAAAAAACAAAAACAAAGTATATATATATATATATATATATATATATATATATATATATATATATATATATATATATGTTTTTGGGTATCATATCTGATAAATCAGGCTTTTATATCTTATAGTATGATATTGGAGAATATGGAGCTCATAATTGAGGAGGAAAAAAACCTCAATTTTATTCAGAGGCTCAAACTGAATTACACAATTTGGTGCAGTTGCTGATATTTCTATGAAATTATGAAAGCTTGCAAGAAGTTAAGTACATTTAGTAAACAGAACATTATAGCAAACTACTTAAATAAAATGCATATAAATATCAGTTGTCACTCCCAATAATATGTTGTAATAAGATGATATTTAAATGCTTAGTTTTATGATCAAAGCTCTGTAGTTTTTTATTAAAACGTATAATGCAATAAAACACAATGATGATTGAAAGATAAACAAATGTTCCTTAAAAGCCTGATGTATCATATTTGATACTTCAATTTTAACATTTTCTAAAAAAAAAAAGAAATAAAATACAGTTGCTTTAGTCTAATAAGTTGATTAAGTAGATTTAGCTGTGAATTTAATTATATGAATATGAAATAAACTATCAATCAGACAACAGAAAACATGTAGTACATTGTGTATAACAGGTTTTCTTTCAGCAAAGCTTTGATCATGATGATCGAGGACTTAGACATTTGTATGAAATATGCTACAGTGGGCTAAGGTTAAGTGAAGTTTGGATTTGTTTCACATGATCAGGATGTTGTGTTGCTCTGTGTCTATGCAGGAATGGTCAGATGTTTGCTGTCGAGGCATTCGGAGCGCTCATGTCTACGTTCTGGTTTATGACATCTGCTGTTTTGACAGCTTTGAGTATGTCAAGACCATGCGACAGCAGATCTTAGAGACCAGGTACGTGATGGGAATATAAACCTCATTTTATTCCTTCACACCTTTACACCCTTCTCTCTTCCTACTGCGCTTCATCTGCTTACACTGCTGTTTTTGTCTATTCTCTGCTTTTTTCTGTGCTGCTTTATCTCCCTCATGTTTCCCAACCCTTCTTTTCTTTTTCTTCAATGTTTGATGGTTGCTGTAATTACACTCAAAAGGCAAGACCCTTCTGTAATCATGGGCTGCCAGCACACTGGGTCATTTCTTCATCATTTGGATCCAAATCAACAGAAATGCCTTCCCTTCTCCTGTGCTGATTGCAAAGGGCATGTCATGTCATCATCAAAAGCCAATTCAAAAGCCTCAGAGACTTTTTTCTTTGTACCAAAGTAGGTTTGATGATGATGATGCCTAATTGTGACTGTTTTGGCTGTGTACTAATTCGTGTTTGATATCTCTTTGATATTATTCACTGTTTGACATGAATATGTCAATATTCATGATATCCATATGTCAACACTTTTGGCGATGTGCAGCTTTAATTCATTATCACGTTATTGTGTGAAAAAAACTATTTTTTTCTTGTTCTGATTAAGTAAGTTGGTGTTTTATAGTCAATATCATACATGTCTGAGCATCCCTTGCACTTGACATGTGAGACTAATTTGTTACACAATGTCTTGTACCATCCAAGACCAAGTAGTCTGTACAAGAAAAATGAACTAATACAATTCAAGAAACCATATTAATAGGCAGTATTTTTATTTAATTAAAATATATAAAACATCATTAAAACAAGCTAAACGTTTAATAATATATATTTATATTGTCACAAAATGTAAGCTATTATTGCACAGCTCTATTTATAAAATGAGATATTATAACTTTATCCGCATACATATAGCACACTCAAATAAAATGATATAGCAATTCGCAACTGCCTGATATTTTTTCATTTATCACAAAATGCAACTATATTACCACCCAGCTCTTTATATAAAGTTGGATTTAGAAGTACATCCAGCTTTATCAACATTCATCATATAGATAAGACGATATGTACTATTCAGCATATCTCAACTGCTTGATTTCTTGTATCACTGCAATATAATATAATATAATATAATTTGACTTGTTTTCAGAGCATATGTACACAGTTAGGGTTTGTGAGATTTATGCTTAAAGATGAGAAAAATCTTTTTTAAATAAGTAAAATTACAAAAAATATTTCTGAGGTGTATAAATTTGAATTGCTAAAGAGAGAACAAATTGGTTTGCAGAAAGAGGATAGGATCCAAGATGCCCTATGTATCCGAGTAATACACACAGTGACAGTCATGCGTCATCATTATTTAAATTCAGCTCAGTCACCGATTGGCTTAAATGGTCAGTGTGGGCGTCCGCAGTGAGCCTGTCACTCAGAGGCAGATTTTTCGTAATCAATGGCGTCAGCATGTCATGCTTCGCTTGTGTCAAGGTCTGAGCTGTGAGGCAGGCAGTTCCGGTGACAAACATTCATGTTTTATTGATCCAAGCAGAACACAATTAAGTCACCTTGGCCCGACACTGCCTCACAGCCTCTACCGTACAATACGCAGAGGATGGGCTTGTTCGATTCACTGATCTGATCTGCTAATACCCAACAGAAGTGAGAGCGCGTGCTGTCAATCGTTCCTGTGATAAGACAGACCCTGTTAGTGTGAGGAATTAAAAGAAAGACAGTTAATTAATCTTTGGTGAAACAATAGCCATTGTCCTCATCTCACAGGAAGTTTTGTATTGAGCTCTGTTAACATTTCTTAGGTTCCGTGTACAGTAGCTGTCCAAAATGTACAATAACTGACAGCATTTTAAGGCATTATAGGCATGTTATAATGACCTTGAAGACTGTTTCAAAAGCTGGGCAGCAACATTTTGTTGTCTTCTTAAATTACCTTTTCATTTTCTTTGTGTGTGTGCGTGCATGTCTGTGTGTGCGTGTGCGTGTGTGTGTGCGTGTGTGTGTGCGTGTGTGTGTGCGTGTGTGTGTGTGTGTGTGTGTGTGTCTGTGAAAAAGTGACACCAAAGTGTCTCATGTATTTTCATATTTTTTTTACTAAGCTTTGTCAAGCATTAAAAGTATAGATAATAGAAATTAGAAATGGCCTTTTTACCCGTATTTACCTGTATAGCACATATGCAAATCAATGCAATTGTAACAAGCAGTTATTTGAGTTAATGTTGCCTTTCTATGAGCTTGAACCAGTCTGGTCATTCTCCTCTGACCTCTGGCATCAACAAGGCATTTTTTCGCCCACATTACTGCTACTAACTCGATATTTTCTCTTTTTTGGACCATTCTCTGTGAACCCTTGAGATGGTTGTGGTGCATGAAAATTCCAGTCGATTAGCAGTTTCTGAAATACTCCGACCAGCCCGTCTGGCATCAACAGATGCCAAGCTCAAAGTCACTTAAAACACCTTCCTTCCCCATTCTGATGCTTGGGTTGAACTTCAGCAGACCGTCTTGATCATTTACTAAATGCATTTAATTGCTGGCAGTGTGTTTGGCTGATTAGACATTTGTGTTAACAAGCAGTTGAACAGGGGTGGCCGGTGAGTGTATAGAGAGAGAGAGAGATGGTAATAAATTAACAGCAGTTTCTCCGATTGGTGGATTTTTCTTTTCTTTTGGAGTGAATTTGGCAATTATTTATTTCCTTTTTTTATAAGGCTGAGAACAAGTTGACTTGTGGCTTTTACAGAAGCACATATCATCACTTAACAATCACGATAAATATGTCTTGAAAGGTTTATAAATTATTGCTATTATTTTCTCTATGAAGAAAATGAATGTTTTTATTTTCAGAATTATTGTGATTATTCAGAGCTTCACTGGAGGAGCATTATTTGGTGTGTGGAGTTTCTGCTTATGTAGAGCATCTCTAATTAAACGCCTATGGGATTCTGTTAAGGTTAGGACATAGACAGGCGGTTTTGGAACAGACACTTTGAGTTTGTATGTCCCCAATGGCAGTTAATGTTATAGTCCCTGCCTTTCAGTCAGATCATGTCAGTGATGGATGAATTGATGTACGCTGCACACACAGCAATCCAGACTGACAGTCAAACCAGTAATGACTAAATGAATGAATCAAAGAATAGATTGAGTTAGTGAATGAATGAAGAATGAATGCAGTAATAAATGAATTCTGTTGCAGAGGGACTCTGCTGTGTTTGAGGATGAATTGAGTGTGTCAGAGATCAGAGAACAGAGCTGTCTGTCACAGACAGTGACTGATGGACAATGCTGGTGGTTCCTGTCAATTCAAGACCCAGAGTCACCCGGTGACTGACAGCATGAGGTCTAGAGAGGTTTGGGGCTAATTGTGTTTACGATCCAATCTTCCTATCAGTACACGAACACACATCAGACACGTTTTCTGAGGTCAGCTTTGAATGACTCTGAAGTTCTGTTATGAATCCACATCTTTGGACAAACAGAACTGTTGCTGTTGGTTTGCCATTTTTTCCATAGAAGAGATCTATTTTTAGCTTTCCTGCCTAGTTTATATCAGTCCGGTGCAGCTCTGTGGAAAGCCTCTGTGAAGTGAAACAATTGGAAATCTATTTGTCTTTTTTCAGAGCTGTCAGAGGCACAGGTCATCTCAAACAGAGATAAGCGAGGAGACATGAGCTGCTCTCTGTTGGAGACCGGACGAGAGGCCGAGAGCAGCCCGGCTCCCTGTACATATGACTGCTTCACTTCCTGACAGCTTGCCACTGAAGCAGTCTGCACACGCAATACGTGCGGGAGGCTGCTTATAGTCACCGATGAGCTAAAGATCCTGTCTCAGACCAGTTTCACTGTAATTGGCATGCCATTTAATAAATTCAATTTTAAATTTAAAAAAAAAAAATCTTTTTTATTTTTGGTTGTATTTCAATACTGATCCAATGGTTTTGTAAGATTTTTTTTTTTTTTTTTTTTTTTTAAGCAATATCGTACAAGCAAGAGTGCTGATATTCAGGTTATATTAAGTTTCAGACAAAATGTATCTGGTAAAATAACCCAATAAAGCCTACTGTATCATATTTTATATGAAAATTACTAAGGCCTCTGAATTATCAACATAATCAAAACTTTGCTGAAAAACCTGTTGTACACAATATATTACATGCCTTCTGTCATCCTGATTGATGATTGATACTTTTATATCAAGTGAAAGGCCTCAGTGTCATTCTAAAAATGTCCACCCTCTGGATGTAGTACTCATGTCTTTTTGATGTGAAATCTGGTTTTCATAAAGTAAATGTAAGAATAAATTTATAGTGTTCAAGATGAACTTTTACTTGACTGAATCAACTTAAATTTACTTGATTGTCCAAACATGATTTTTTTGTAAAATTGAGAAATATTTATTTGTACATCTCTCAATCATTACAAGCTATCAGAAAGAATTTAATTTTACTTTTTGGCTTTGTAAATATCAGAAACTGGACCAACTGTAGCATATTTTTGCTCAGTTTGGTGGTTTGACCCTCTTCATGTCACGTTTATGGTCTGTGTTGGTTTTGTTTTCCCAGTGTTTATTTCTGTTTCCTTATTTAGTCATTTTCCTGTCCTTGTTTAGTTTGATTATGATTCCGTTCAGCTGTGTGTTTATTATCCTGTGTATTTAAGTTCCTGTCTGTTCAGTTAGTGTTCGTCTGGTCTATGGTCTACTCGTTACTCCCGGTGTTCCTGTATGTCTGCCTTGTCTTGTCTTGTCTTGCCTTGACTTGCTTGGATTAAAGACTGTATATATGAGTTTATCCTGGTCTCCGTGGTCCTCGTGTGTGCACCGTGACACCTCAAGTGTGAGCTCCATATTCTCCTTTATCATATATATGACCCATAAAAGCCTGATACATTAAATACGATACTCAATAAAAACCCATACACAAACTTTTTTTTTTTTTTTTTTTATATAATTTGTCAAAATATTACATTTTTAACATATTATTTCATATGTCAGGCTTTACAGAGTTAAAAAAATATATATCCACCAGTGAAAATAGTTCCATAAGAATCTAAATACATATATGCATAAATAAATACATAAAAACTATAAATATTCTTGAAAATATAAATATTTATAATAAATATTTGAATGTTCTGTTTAAGGACCCACTGAAAATCAGAGTCAGGAAATGTATTCCAGGGGATATGAATTTGTAAAAAATTTGTGTGTGAAGTGTGCAACAGTAGTATATACCAAATAACATAGCAAATGTCTTTATTAATCTTTTTGAAAAACAAAGTACGTACAACCTTTATTATACATCCAAATGACGCCTGTACATTTAAAACATAGTGGAGATGTGTTTGGAGACATTTTAATAAGACATACAGGAGCTCAGTAAAATCTAATGTAATGATTTTAAATTTCTGTTTTTAAAAACTTTGTTCACCCAAAAATTAAAATTCTGTCATTAATTACAACCCTCTAATGTCATTCCTGACCTGCATGACTTTCTTTCTTCTGCCCATTCTATGAAAGTTGATGGGGTCCAGTGTTGTTTGGACTCTAGTATTAGTGAAAATATGTTCTTTTATGCTTCCAAAAAAAAAAAAAAAAGTATCTAAAGAAAGGCTTGGAATGACACGAATATGAGTAAATGATGACTGATCTGAAATTGAGCCCAAAGGGCTATGGGTGTGATGAAATAATTTCTGCATCTTCAGTCACCTGAGAATTAATGTAGACTTCAATGGAGAAGTCGTGTAATCTAAAGCCATCAAAGGGCTAGTTGTGTCCTTGTATCATTTAAACCTTTCAAAGTCCATTAACAAAGCCTAATATTTCAGTGTTGTGATGCAAGATCATCGCCTGCATCAGTGAAGTGACCACAGAGACAACAATTTGCCTAATTTCTATCCAAACAAACAATGTGTGATAAAAAAAAACATTCACAAAATATATAGATTTTGAAAAAGAAATTAGAAAAATGACATGCAAGATCCTGAAACAAAAATGTTTAGGCATATTTTATAATATTTTTCACATCTTTCCTGCTGAAGATGAAGTGTGATACACAAGCTTTAGGTTTATAGATTCATCTTCAAGGTAAAGGCAATACAATTTGATTTGAAAAAGTCTTACAGTGTGAGAGCGGTGCCAAGGCTTTTCCTAGAAAGTTGGAAAGAAGTGCTTTCATCTACACAAATTCTGCTGTTCAGAATAGTTGCCATGGATTTACACTAATATGCATCTTGATGCATGATATGCCACTTTATTCTGAAAGCATCCAGAATAGATGGATGCAAAGAGAGCTTCAGACAACATTGATATAGAGGTTGATGGATTTGGACATTGCACTTCATTAGATGCTTTATAGACACAAAATATACGATCACAGCAGGAGCTTTCTTAAAATATGCTAAATTAAAATACCCATTTGAGGTTATTAGAGCCACATTTTATGAGCTGGAAAAACAGATAATGTAGTAAAATCAGTGTTGCCAAAATGACAAACCCTAGTTTGGTGCCTTTTTCAAACTAAACATCTTTTTTGTTGTTTTGTTTTGTTTTATTTTTTATTTTGTTTGGATGTCCGTGACAGAATGCTGTTGCAGAAAGACCAAGAGTCATGAGGCACCATGTCTGATATATTTTCCATATATGTTTTTATGCGGCTGTTAGTATTATATTAAAAAAGAATTCAGATGAATTTCTTATTAATAGGCTAAGGCTAAGCTAATAGGCTTAATATTTTAAATGGGAGCGATGCATTTTTAAAATGCCAGGAGCGTTACAAGCGCTGAGCGTCTTTTCAAGCTGAGCGCTGGGTGCTCGGGTGTTATTTACGCTGAGAGTTGAAGAATGTTCAACTTTGGGTAAAACGCAGCACTGTCACTTTTTAGTCAGCCGTCCAATCACAGTGGAGGGGCGGGACTAATACCACTCCGACCAACTGTCACACATTCTGCTTGTACTACGACTGAACAACAATGGAGGAAACGTTAATATTTCTTGTCTCCGAGTATTCATGTCTGTACCAGATGGGATTCCTGAACTACTACAAATATTGATATGAAAAATAATGCTTGCGATATTTAATTCATGATGTGTCTGCCACATTACTTCTGCCTGTATTCAGTATCATAGTAACCAAAGCGTCTCACAGCTAGGTGTTTTCAGCTGGCTAAAAATGCTTTTGTGGACACACGGTCTAACTCACTTTCATGTTGTTCCAGACCTGTATGACTTTCTTTATTCCATATAACATAAAAGAAGATATTTTGTGAAACATTTCAGTGTTTTTTGTCCATAAAATAGAAGTCAGTGGTCAACAAAACCACTGGTTACCATCATTCTTCAAAACATCTTCTTTTATGTTCCACAGGAGAAAGAAAGACATACAGGTTTGAAACAACATGAGTTAAGTCGAGTGAGTAAATTATGACTTTTTTATCTTCATTTTGGATGAACTATAAAAAAAATGTTTTTGTTGTCATTTTGTCATTGTCATTTTGGTTCCATAAAGAACCTCTAACATCCATAACATCAGTTTTTCTATGGTGTCTGTGGAATGTTATTAGATTTGAGCCATCTTTGTACTTAGAATTGTTCTTGCTTTCTATATTTATAGCATGTGTGTATCTTTCCACAGAGTCATGGGCTCTGGAGAGACGCCCATTCTGATTGTCGGCAACAAGCGTGATCTGCAGCGAGGTCGCGTCATCCCTCGACACAGCGTATCTGACTTAGTCCGAAAGAGCTGGAAGTGTGGATATGTGGAGTGCTCTGCCAAGTTCAACTGGCACATTTTACTGTTGTTTGGAGAGGCTCTCCGCAGCGTGGGTTGTGCCCGCTGCAAGCACGTCCATGCCACCATCCGTTTCCAGCGGGCGCTCAGGAGAGAGCGTTGTGTCCTAATGTGAGGTCGCCGTTTCTCTTCTACAGAGCCCTTTCTAAAGCGGTTTATGGTTATAGACACTCCATTATTGTGTGGGCAGCTGGAAGAGCTGTGATAACCCTCATGCCAAGGAACTTAACATTTGGGATTCTAACTATGGACAGACAGATGTGGTCTTATAACAGGAAGTCCCTGTTGCTTCATTACTTAAACCTTCAAACTGATGTCTCCGCTTTTGACCTGGAAGAACACAACCAACATCTCTGCCTCTTATCTTAGAAATCCAAACTGCCAAAAGGCTGGTGGAAGGCAACAAAAATCAGCTTTAATATTACATTAATACACTTGCTTACGTTCAGGCCAGGACAGCACATAGACGCTCCTCTATGCTTATGAGCTGAAGGATCTTCCAGTTCCTGCAAGCAGAAGTGTTTCCCAGCTCAGGTGCCATATGCAGGCACTGATTCTGCAATATACCACACAACACAAATTATACAAAGAATCTATGTTCTATGGATACTTCTGTGTTTTTAAAGGGATAGTTCACTGACAAATGGCATAATTTACTCACCTCTGTGTTGTTCCAAACCAGTCTGGCTGTCTGTCATTTGTGGAACACAAAAAAAGAAATTTTAATAATGTACTTGTCGCTCTTTTCTATGTAGTTACATACAATGGGGAGCTTTCTAGCTTCAAAAGGGATGCAACAAAATGATCCATATTGCTCCAATACCATACAATAGCTTTATATACTGTAGGAATTTTATGGGAATTCACCACAAATCTTCCTCTTCAGTGAGCTGGAGGAGCGGTGATAAACCTCTGCTGCAACCAGGAGTTGAGCTGAGTTGAACTCGAACCAGGGGCCTCAATTATAAAATGTTACATAGAAACGGTCCTACATTTGATCATACGATCATTTTTCAAATGTGCATATGTGTGATTCAGAGAATGAACATACACACAAAAACATGCATACAAATGATCTTGAAATTATGAGCAGTTGAATGGTTGAACTTGTAAACGCAGCCCAATTAATGTCATTAACATATAATAAGCAGCAATCTACATCCAAATCCTTTACTTGAGAATGACGAGCAGCAAGAATTTCTTAAATATCTACTCGGATAAGTGCATGCGTCTGCTTGGACACTGGTGTGGTAATAATCACTTTTCCACAGAAAAGACCGTTTTTAAAGATCTGAAAGTTGGTGTGGATTTTAGCATACACACCCTCTAAAAACAGTTTTATGAACCAGATCAACCTATTCATTGAAAAGATCTAATAAAGATTCATTCATAATTTGGACATTGCTACTTCGAAGAGCTTGGGACTTGGGTAGATGTATTTTTTTGTGTAAAAGTTTTTGAGTGAATAACAACTGTTTGTGATACAAAGCTCTCGATTGGCTTTATAAGACTTGCAATATAGTGCAGTACAGTATTCTTTAAGCATTATTTTTATACTATTATAATATTTTGAATTAGTTTTTATTTTTATATTTTGTAGTGTTTATTTTATTAGTCATTATATATATATATACTGTATATATATATATATATATATATATATATATATATATACACACACTCAAAAAAAATGCTGGATTAAATATGGACAAACCCAGCGATTGTTACCCAGCAACAGTTGGGTTAAATGTTTAACTCAACCTTCTGGACAGTAACCCAATCGCTGGGTTCGTCCATATTTTACCCAGCGCTGGGTTGTATTTAACCCAGCATTTTTTAGAGTGTATGTATGTATACTGATATATATAAATAGCTTCTATATAGATTTATTTTATTTATAATAATTTTTTTCTATATAATTAAAATGTATTGTTATTCTA
Source organism: Schizothorax lantsangensis (assembly GCA_027422415.1). Classification (NCBI taxonomy): domain Eukaryota; kingdom Metazoa; phylum Chordata; class Actinopteri; order Cypriniformes; family Cyprinidae; genus Schizothorax; species Schizothorax lantsangensis. The sequence goes on along the minus strand of CM049842.1, from coordinate 25,224,272 downwards.
GTTTTGGGTTTAGTTCTTCAAAATAAACTTGTTTCAGTTTGCTATAGGCAACATTTCACTTCACACAAGTTTTAGATTTTCATCTAATATTCATATTTTATTTCAGCTCTATTTCAATTACTGAAAACAACATTTTTAATAGTTATAATTTTAGTTAACACTGGTGCATATGTCAGTCACTTTTTGTGGTGCTTTTGCATTCATTTTGATGCATGAAAGCTTTAGTCTTCATTCATTGCAATTGCATGGAATAGTGACTAGAAAAAAATTAAACATACATGAGGATGAGGATGAGTAAATAATGACAGATTTTGAACTATTCCTTTAGGGTATGACTTGATACTGTGTCTTATCCCAAGGTAATTTTTGCCAAGGTGAGAATTTACCACGAAAGAGGGAAATATGATTTCAATGTAAATTTATTCTAAATGTATGCGCTTACATTGTGAAACCCACTTTGTCACGCAGAGGCTTGGACGATGTTTGTGTGTGGCAAGGAACAAACTAAAAATATACCCTACTTTAATAATTTAACACACCACATCTCTGTTGCACATACAGACCAGCTTCTGCTACACACCCCGAGTCCAATCAAATACATGTTCAAAACAAATGTCTACATGTAAAGAGCACATTATTCAATAAATGGACACTGGACACAGAAAAAGCATCCTCGTCTGTGTGATGTATGAGTACTAAATCAATACCTACATCAGTATCTGTTCTTCAGAGGTAATGTATCTGCCCTGCTGTTTATGCAATGCACTACACGTACACAGTAATAACAAAGTGTGATTCACAGTATGTACTATTTAAATCAGCGAGGCAGTGCGTAACATTGTGGCTCACTGAGGAATGACTGGTGCTGGTGAAGCTTACTAATGTTCATTAATTCTTAAATAATCAATGAATAATTTCAGGTAACATGACAAATGGAAGCATGTTTTCGTGTTTTTATTTTACGTTCTAAATAATTGGATGAGATTCTGCGTAATTCCAAAAAGCCGAAGTTAATCTTTTTAACCCGAGTCCACAAAATTGAGGTCCTCACAGTATCATGCTCTCACAGTCCTCTGAGGATATCTTCAAAGTGCCCCTCTCCACTGACAAGAGTCTGGGGATGTTAAGGAAGGGGGAGCGGGGGATGAAAGGGGACTGGGGTTGGAGGGAGGGAGGGAGGGAACAAGGAGAAGAAAGTTGCAAGGGAGCACAGCTGCTGTACTGTGACAGACTGCAGTTCTGACGAGGCTATTATTAGCTCCAGACTTATGCCAAGAGTTATTTATAAAACCAGCAGCCAAAACACTGAAGCACAAGGTGACTGGAAAACGCCAAGGAAGAAACGCTAGCGGGAAGCTTGGTGGAGCTGACAGGAATAAACAGCATACAGGGCAAAAACCTTGTCCAGTCATGACATATTTACAGCATGTTACAAAATGTAAAAACATAAAAATTCAAACCTGTACATGGACATGAATTTTGATGGGGCAAACACTCACATAGCTCTGATGTCAGTGTATGGTTTTAATTAAATGGGGCGAGTTCCTCTCTTTTATCATCCTCAACTATGAAACACCGGATTACATGGAACATCTGATCAGTCACGTCTACAGGCCACCCTACTGCCCGAGTGTGACAATGAGGAAAAATGCTCATAGAAAAAAAAGGATATCAATTCAGATGACTCTCTTTGCAAACCTTAATCTAAAGTCTAATAAGTCAAAACCAAATGATATGTTAAACAGCTCTGGATATAGCATTCTAACCAAAAATAAAGATTATGTCAACATTTATTCACACTCCTGTCATCCCAAACATATATGACTTTCTTTGTCTTAGTGTTTTGTCCATACAATCAAACGAACCCCATTGAATTTCATTATGGACAAAAACAGTTGAAACATTCTTCCAAATAGACTTTACAGAGTAGGACAGAGTGGAACTGATGAAGTAAACATCTTGACAAAAAGTTAACATTTACATATGAATTAATTAGACACTAAAGAGTAATGAAAAACAACAAAAATGTTTTGCTACTTTGCTATGGCATTAACTGTTGTCAAGGAGGTTTTTATTAATTTATGTACTGTACTTTTTGATGTACAGTATGTATGTGTGTGTAAACAATATATGTACAAACAATCAACAAGCCACCAACATGTCTAATTTTAGTTAAGGCAACTTCAAGCTCTGATGAAAGTGCTGTGATTTTTGTAACTGATCTTAAAGGCTTTCAGAAAAGTGCATTTTTAGCAGGTAAAACAGTCCTTGACCAACATATGGCTCATCTGAACTGGCAGTCAAATGTTCAGTAAACTCTAAAATGATAAAACTGTGAATTTCTGAGTTGTCGGTTAAACCCAGGATTCCAGATCTTGATCTGCATGTGGCTCCTTGTTTGATCTTTGGCACTTTGTTGTACTTGCTATTGGGACCTGGGAGTTTGGTTTAGTCCAAGTGTTTCCTCGAGGGTTGTCTGTGCCAAAAAGCCCATGTTGGGAATCGTTTCCTCTCTGGTTGTGAGAGTTTCCTTCTTTACTGCTTGTTCTTTTGTAGAAAACTGGTTTTGGGATCTTTGAAGGCTTTTCGGTCAGACCTGTGATCACGTCTCGGTCGCACACAGGGTTTTAGTTGTAGCTTGAAGATTGATGGCACTCTTTCTGGCTTCCTTAAGGATCTTCTTTGTCTGAATGAAGAACTCCTCTGTTTTTTTACATATTCAGTTCCTAAACTTGATACTTTTCTATGAGGAATTTTGCTCTCAGCATTGGAGTTGTCAAATGGCACCTTAACAAGTTCAGCAGTCTCCTTTGAATCCATACTGGATCCCAATGAGGACCAAGAACTGGTCATACAATGTTTAGAGACCTTAAGGTGATGTGTGGTAATGTGGTCTTCTTCCACCTTCCCTTTGAGACCCTGAAGAGTGTTCACCCACTTCTCGACTGACACTTTCTCCAACTTCCTTTGGCCACCAGAGAGTTCAGCAATGACTGCATCAAAAGCCCTGTTTCCACTGTTGGGTGTCGCTCGATCAAGACTTGCTGATCTGTTAGATCTTTTACAGTGGTCAGATGGGATCTCTCTGGAATTGTTGGGATTCTCATGGTTCTTCTCATCAGAGCTAGTGCTAGTTTCTGAGTCAACGCTTAGCTGCTGTAGATTGGACAAGATTTCCTCTTCTAGGCTCTTATAGAGGATGGCTTCCTGAACAGGGCTGAGAGGAGGAGGAGTGAAGACATAACTTCTCTCAATTCCTCCCTCTTCACCTCCTAAATCTCCTTGAGACTTCTGAGAATCAAGGAAGCGTTCGGAAAATTTACTTGAGCTGTTAATGTGAGGAGACTGCACAATGTTCTGCACCGGTAGGGCCAAGTGCTGTACCTTCTTGCTGACTGATCTATCTGCTCTTTGTTCAGTTTTGCCTATCTCATTTATATCCAGAATATGTTTAATTTTATTTGGGGACTCTTCTTGAGAGATCTTAACTGGTGTTCTAGGTCTGGTGTGTTGTGCTTCTGAAATGGCCCCCATTAGCCCTTTAAAAGGAGAAAAGGTACGGATAAAATGTGGACTCTTTTTGGGACCCCCATTGTCATCTGGCTCATGAATGGTGATGTTAGGAGGTTTGGAACATGAATGTGTATTTCTCTGAGGACTCTGAAAGGTCCTTCCTGGACTTTCTTGTGTGTCTGAGACAAGGTGCGCTTTGTCCTGGTTCTCTCGTCCTTTTAATCCAAGTGTGGAATTTTGTCTCAGTTTGGAAACAAACTGTGATTTGGTCCATGTTTGTCCCAGATTCTTCTCAGGCACTTGCTGGGGTTGGATTTGATTGGCGCTCCTCTGAAGGACTAGAGGAGTTTGAGGACGCTGTATCTCAGGCTGTGGTGTGGTAGGATGATGGGTGGCCCGTGGAAGACTGCTCGTGAGACGAGGTGCTGGTGACGCCCTTCATTTCTTCTCTGCCTTTCCTGCTGGAGGAGTTTGTTTTCAAGCTGTCTTTACTGTCAGCACAAGTGTACACACAAGATGGAGTACTCGGTCTCTCTCTTAATCTGGAAAAACACCCACACAAAACCTTGTCAATGTGAGTCTGTGCTTCCTCAACAGCTGCTAATAGTATCATGTATTTACAGACACAAATATTCATTATTAAGCATATGGTAGTTTCCAAACTCCATTTTATATAATTAGAAGTGATTAGATGAAATGGACATTTCATGGACATACAAAACAACCGATTTGCAGGCCCACTCCTAGTAGTATTTTTTGGCCCCATGCAGACATGGCATCAGCATGAGTTTTCTGCATTTTGAGGTGGCCTGGGACTGATTTTGACCCCATTTAATGTAAATGCAAATGCATTTTTGTTATTGCCATTCAGTTATTGTTATTAGCATTAGCTTTATATTCTACTTTCCCAATTTAAGTCATTTTAGTCAATTTAGTTGATTTTGTCAGCAATATTCAATTATTTTACAATTTTACCAATTGAAATCTCTTGTATTGCTCATTTCTCATTACAAAGATCCCACTTTTCTACCATTTTCTTTACTTATAATTCTTATACTTTACTGACTGGGTTTATAAAGAAAGCAAATGCAAGAAATTACAGAAAGCATTTTAAGTTATCTATCAATGTTTTAAAATTCGGTAAATGACAGCAATTAATGCAAACTCTCAAATAATATGCGAGTATAATATATAATTTCAGATAATGATTTTAATGATACAGTCATTTGTGATCATGGTTGCAAACTTATGATTAAAATAGTAGTCTAAAATCCTCATGTTAAGAGTTACTATACATTACTGCACAAATCAATGCACAGCATTAACATGGTTCATTTGTTAAATGAAGCATGAATGTTAATTTCTTCCTTTTGTTATTCTACTAATTTTAATACAACAATTTAATAGCCAAAACTAAATGTGTGTGTGATAGAGACTATGGTAATAATAATATGAAATAATAGCCCCTGAAATTACATGCCTGAAAAGGTCTTTGCTGAAAAGCGTGACATTGCTAATGAGATGTCATGAAGTGGAACAAATTTTTTTTCCTATAGTGACTGTTTAATTGCTGAAGAGGCATGCTCAGTTGTAAGTTAAATAAAATAAAAAATCTCAGTCCCTGTCTCTGTCTCTGTCTTGCACACAAAATCCGTCTTGCTATGTTAATTCCTTAGACTCGAGTGTTGTTATTGTTGGGGTTTTCAAACCTCAGACGGACAAGTAATGTGTCTCTGAGAATCCAAGGGATTCAAGTGGATTTAAGTGGATTTCTATCATCCTGTTAGCCAGCTCTATGCCTGGGGAAGATTCTTTATTCAGCCAATCACATTTCAAAAAGTTCTGACTAATATATATATATATATATATATATATACACAAGTAAATGTTCATTTAAAGCTGCAATCTATCTTAAGTAGCAACAGAAATATAATTTCAGTTTTCTTCCATATTGTGTTATACACACAAGATGAAATAGATTATTGAGGGGGAATTTTTTTTTTTAACGGGGACTTGGTAATGCTTATCAAACCGGAATTCAAGTATGAATGTGTTGTGGTCTGAAACGCCAACATTTTATGACCCAATCAATAAAAATCTCAAATTGTGTTTCATATCAATGTTAGCTGACAACCTTTGACCTTACTCCATTAGGGAACTTACTTGTTAGGAGAGGGGCTGTTTCTCCGGCGGCTGGGCTGATGTTCAGGGTCGGGGGAACAGGAGGAGCGTGGAGGAGAGGGCCTTCCTCTCTGGGCTCTGTAGGCGGCTGAAGGGGTCCAGACAACTGGCTTGAAGAGGGGACTGAGTTCGGCTCAGCATAAGAGTGGTCTGAGAAGCACACTGGCCATCAGGTTGTGTTGTGGTTAACCGCTCTTTGATCTCATGGACCGGAGTACCTGGACGTGTGGTCAACTTATGTACTGATATGTATATGTGAAAGAGAAAAAAAGAGAGGAAATACTGATTCAAGTCCTTAAAGAAACTCTTTTAATATGCTCCAAGTGTTGAGATGTAATGAAATATTAATGAAGATCATACAAACACTATGCCACTAGGCATGATCCCACTACAATGTCTCATAATGTACCTCATAATGGCAAACCAATCTTAAAAGGATAGTTCACCCAAAAATGTTTGGGTTGAGATACACGATAAACAACCACAAACCTTTCACTGTTTATATAATTTCTGATACAAATTTTTGTAGGTAGTTGTAGGTGTGTTTGTTTTCATATCCACATACTGAGAGAAGTGCAGCGGCAGGGATCATGTTTGTCGAGATAGTGCTCCAGGGTGTCCCATCCTCCGCCCACTCGCACCATAACATGATTCCTCAAAATCTACACACACACACACACACACACACACACACACACATCTTTATGAGCAAATGTCATCTGCAGTTGAGTTTGAGCCATTTATCTCTTGTTATCATATCCACAAAACAAATACTCTTCCATTTCTTTTCAACAAAGCTTCTGAGACAGTAAAATATTTTTTTATTGACCATGATGGATCAACACATATTGTCTGCTTGTCTATGCTGGAACAAGAGTAGCGTTTTGAAAAAATGATAAATTGACAGTAAGAGGTTTTACATACAGTACCCGCACAAATATGAGAGTGTTGGAGTGTCCAACCCTGTATTTGCCCTCTGATACCTTCACCATGGGGAACTGGGATGGACAGGTGCATCGGCTTATCAGAAGCTGGACCTGCACACACACAAACTCAGAAACGTTATTGGTATGACCCACACACCTCTGACAGAGTATTCTAAGCAGATGCAACCTGCCACTTTGAAAGCCTCCATAAATCAGTGAGGAGAGCCACAAATCAAAATGGCAGTCTAATTCAAAGTTCCTCTCCTTTTTCCTATCCCTGCAAATCATTTTAAATGGTAAAAAGAGGCATGAATCTTATAGGTATAGATGGATGTTATGTTTTGACCCTTTGGGTGTCCTTGTTTCCAAGACATTCTCTTGCATGCCATATCTGTTTAATAAGCGGGGTTTGTGTTATGGGGGTGTAATGGTTCAGTCGCTGGAAGGAGCAAGCGATGTGCTGCAGTCATTGTGCCCTTGAGCAAAGCACTTCATTATAGATGGCTTGAGCCTGTAATAAGTGTACTTACACGCAAGTTGCTTTGCATTAAAGCATCTGCTAAATGACTAATAACAACAAACAGCGACTGTGACAGAGAAACTGTTCATTAGACTTCAAGAGAATATATATATATATATATATATATATATATATATAGAATGCCAGAAATGTATTTTTCTTTACAATTCTTTTTACAATTAAGCATATTTCCCCTCTTAAATTCTCATTAGGGTAATTCAAAAATCTTATTCTCATTACTGTACATCATGAAAATCATTTTGCCTGGACACAATAAAAAAAAAAATGTTATTTAAAATTACCATGATAGATGAATAGTTTATCATTTAAATATTTGTATATTACATAAAAAAATAAAAATATTATATATTGTATCATTTATATGACTGAAAATAGAAGTGGGGATATTCTCAATTGTTGTCAAATATGTTACAATGCAAATACTTTATGATACTAAAGTGGGTTTTATTTTCGTTATGGAGTTTTTGTTCTTTTAAATTTGCAGTGGGATGTGAAATATGTTCTTGACAGGTTTTGTGAGATTCACCTAAAGGCATCATTTCATCCAAATGCATAAACTGCTTAGACTACTCTTATAAGCAGGTCATCCATTTTTTTTTTGTTTCTTTAAGACTGGTCATAACTTTTTAAAAATCATTTACATAAAAACATATGCTAATTTGAATCCGAAAAGTTTACTGAAGTTGACCGATTACTTCTTGGCTAACTGCTAGTCGGTTAGACTAGTTCTAAACATGTAGTTCTAATATAGTGGCTATGTTTGTGCAGCTGGCCCATCAACCAAAATTGAATCTATAATTTTGATAGAATCAAATTATTTTATGCAAAAATTGCTTAATTTAGATTCAATTCTTAATTAAAATGCAATGCCCTCAGCACATCAGTAAACATGAAGTGAATTTCATCTTTGATTCATCACCATCTCATCCAGATTCTGGATGTTTATTAGGCTCCTCTGTGGTTTGGGCTGAGAAGGCAAGTCCTCCATCTCTTCACGAATCTCTTCCTCTATCTCCTGCTCCAGCTGAATGAGGACAGGTGAAGCCATGCCGAAGCGAGAGGCCCGTCTGGCCACCTCAAGAAGGCACAGCACAAAATTCTTCTCATTCTTACGCAGGACAAGGTCATCTGTCTCGAACATCAGTACATCTACAAGGGGGAAGTTTAAGATGGTAACAGAAAACAGGAAAAACTAGAACAAAACTTTTTAATTAAACGTGCACTTGTTTGTTGTGTAAACCTCTATAAAGCAAAAATAAAGTTTTCAGTTACTGGTGTCACATGTGCTATTCAATATTATTTTTTCACACTATAGCAAAATGTCTGTTAAGATAGATAGCAAAATTTATATAGATAGAAAAATTGTATTCAACTGATCATGTGATTTCAATATGGTATTCCCCATGTAAAGCTTTGACTAGACTAACTGGCGTCTCATGTGAGTGAACATATAACATATTTATCAAATTTACTACTCACATTTTTATGTATAAAAATTTTAATGAGGAAAAAATCGTTTAAATGTGAACAAAAAGCCCAACCCTTGACAAGTTTCTCTAGTATTGCGAGCTCACAGCACTATCTAGTGGTAAGTGTCATAATTGCAAGTAAGTGATTTTCTATCAAACTAATTTTATGCTCTGTTGAGTAATAATTATATATTAAACAAATATAAAACATTTACATTTAAAATAATAAAATATACCTGGAATGCCCATCTCTTTTCGACACCAGTTGATGAAATTGGTGACATTATCCCGAGCCAGGAATGTTGTTGGATGGGCAGAGCTGACGGAAGTGACTCCAGAAGCGGGCAGATGGACCTCCGTGGGTCCGCTCCTCTTCACAAAATCATCCGCCACGCGTGTCACGTTATTTGCGTGGGCACACAGCAGAGCACCTGTCTCCAACACCTCCAAAATATTATCCACGCCAATCTCGATGCTGTATAAATCTCCCAGCCATTCTGCCAGGTCTTCTTTCATGGCATAGAGATATTCCTCACTCGATTTAAAAGGTTTGATGCTTTGATTGGATGCATGCTGAATTCCAGACATGGCTTGGTTTGTATTAAATCAATTTAATCGATTCAAAAAAACACATCTAGGATGATCCAGTATTGTAAGAGGAAAAAACACTCGTAAAAATTACGTTAGCAGCCTACTAACTGACAACAAACCAGTATCACTTAATAGTCAACTATTACGTTTAAAGTGTACGGTTTCGACTCCAAAGAAAAATTATATATATCTATTGCCGTCATAAAATTTAGTGTAAATATAATTTCATGAAATGCATCGGTTGTGCAGTGTTGTGTTGCAAAGTTTCATCGCTTTTGAACATGTTGTCAGGGTGTGTGAGCGCAGAATCGTCCTTGGTTACCAGATAGCGTCTCAATCCAAACACTCCAGTTAACCATTTACTGCCCACACGTTCAACTACAGCAAACATAACAATAAACAGCAAAGTATTGAGGAATATTATAACAATAAGATAAATATGTTATAAACTCTACCTAAGTATTACCATCTTAACTTTAGCATAGCGAGATAAAACCGCAAAGGGGTATATATCATAAACATTAGGACTACAGGTTAACATTTATATATGTATAAACGTGTGTGTGTGTAAAAAATAAAAATAAATAAAAACATTCTACAATTATCATATTGTATCTACCGCCGCTCATAACAACACAAATGTTTATGTCATTTAAATCGCAAATAAGGTCATTAAGCATGTATTTTAAGATCTAGAATAATGTTAAAATAGTTTTTAATGAAATATCACGTCACACTGAAGAATTGCTATCACAGCCTGAACTACCATGTCAACAACTAAAAGCACATCAAAAAAGAAAGACATCATACTAATGCATATTATTATTCAAAGTAAACAATTTACTTTAATAATATCATGATAGATCTTGGATGTTCAAAGTAAATACAGCTTGTAGCCATTCATATTTATACATTTCACTGAAATGAATTTATCACATTTTTGTTCATCAAATTAAATAATGCATTAAGTAGTTTGAAACATTAAATAATAATTCATTTTTTTTTAACATATTCCATGATCATTAATGTCTTATTTTATCATTTTAATTGGGAAATTTTGCCTCCTTTTAACATAAAGCTCTTTTGTTGTGCTGTTAGTTACAAAACTAGCACTACATTTTTTTTAATTCGGTTTATTTTTCTTCTTCTTTCCTGAAAATTCTTGTTTTCTCTTTCTATAATGATGACTACCTCCTCCCTCACTGCGACTGGTGAAGCTAGGCATCGGTGGCTCAATCTCTCCTGGACGTCCCCCTCTGTCTGGCACACTGCCCATCAGTACCTGCAGAAACAAATGTTGAGTAGAAATCCATTTTTAAATCTTTTCTTATGCACATTGCAACACTGAATTTAATGCATTTAACCCTGGAGAAAAAAGTGAATTAAAGATACAAAACTTAGGTGAAGGGCACCTTGTGAACAGCTGTTGAAGGCCCTGCTTTAACTGGCCTAATGCGAGACTCATCCTCTCTGGCCGCCAACAGCGTAGCAATGGAGACGAAGGACTCAAGAGAAGGTGTGAAGGTTTTCATGGAAGAAAGTAAAGCACTGCGTTCCTTGAAAGAAAATAGGGAGAAGTTGCTCAGTGAAACATATTACAATTCATGCTTGAAGATTTGCAAAAGATACAATCTTAATACCTTTCCCCTCTCTCCCCAAGTAAAGGATTGTAGTGTGACATGGAAACGCTTGATCATCATTTGGCGCCGACATTCATAATCCTTACAGAGAGCTCTCTTGATGTCATTAATCTTTTTCTAAGAAAAAAATTAATGTGAAAATATTTGTTCTGGGATAGAGCTCTAAAAAAGGTCAATGTGACTCTGTAATACATAAAAGAACAAAAAGACAACATACTGCTACAATGCTCTCAAATGCTATTTAAATAGTAGACGAACAATGTTTTGGCCCTTTGTCAGGCAGTCAAACAAATTACAACTGGAACATCTTTAGAAGAATCCAAAAAGTAGTTGAGTTTTCATCAGAAAAGATTTGGAGAAGTTTGGCATTACATCATTTGCTCACCAGTGGATCCTCTGCACTGTAAAAAAAAAAAAAAAAAAAAAAAAAAGTTGGGCTACCATAAAATTTTAAGTCAACCAGCTAAAGCAGATTTTCTGAGTTTTCTCAACTTATTTTTTAGGAAATTTCTCAACTTTTTGTAAACTTAAAACAAGAAGTTGAGAAAACTAAAAAATCTGCTGAAGCTGGTTGCCTTAAAATTTTAAGTTTTCCCAACTTTTTTTTTTTTTTACAGTGTGCTGTGAATGGGTGCCTTCAGATTGAAAGACCAAACAACTGATAAAAAAACATCACAATAATCTACAAGTAATCCACACAACTCCAGTCCTTCAGTTAATGTCTTCTGAAGCAAAAAGCTGTGTTTCTGTAATAAACAAACCTATCATTAAGATGTTTTTAACTTCAATCCTTTGCTTAAGGCTAAAATAGAGTAAAAAAGCCATCTCGCCTGAATCAGAAGAGAAATATGCACAGATTACTATTTACAAGTGAAAACAGTTCAAAACAAATATTTTGGTGGATTTTGATGTAAGAGGACAACAGGGGACTTTTTCATATGAAGTATTATGATGGATTATGGACTGGTATTTAAGCCGGAAGCAATGATTCAAAGTTAAAATGCCTTAATGATGGATTTGTTTCTTACAAACAGTTTTTCACTTCACAAGATGTCAATTGAAGTGAATCGTGGATTATTGTGATGTTTTTTATCAGCTGTTTGGGCTCTCATTCTGACGGAACCCATTCACTGCAGAGGATCCATAGGTGAGTTAGGTAAATTTCTCAAAAACTGTTCCAATGAAAAAAAAAAGAAAGTCATCTACATCTTGAATGGCCTGAGTGTGAGTAAAGTTTTAGCAAATTTTAACTTTTGGGTGAACTGTATACATACACCTGAGTAGGACATAAACAGCAAACAATACATGAATTCAACAAAAATAAATAAAATAATTAATCAATAAATCAGCAATTTCTGGTCATGCTTCTGCTCCAAAGTTGTTGTTTTTTTCAGATGTGCACATACCATTTCACTTTAATACATACCCATTGCTCAGAGTTCAGACTGGTCTTCAGTAATGCTTCTGGCACTCCACCTTCTGGAAGTGATATCAGCCGTGTCTCCACCTGAATAAATGCTGCATGTATTAGACATTACCAATTTTTAAAAAAAAATATCTAGTAATAATTACTAGACATTCACTGGTGATGTTTCTTACCTCTGCACAGGCATCACTCATCTGAGAGGATGTTTCTAAGCCAAGAGTCTGAAAGAGTTCTGCAAGATCTTTATTTACTTCTTTCCAATTAGTTTTATCCTCTTGTGCTGGACTGATTTCCTGATGCTCATCTTTATTGACCATATTAAGACTTTCCCATTTTCTTTGCTCTTTGCCCTTTGACTCACAACTCTGTTCTGCATCTTCTGGATGACTCTCTCTGTAAGTCAGCATACGTGCTGCCGCCAACTCTGACACCAAAAACTCTGTCAATTGAAAGGTAATATGTACAGTAGCTCTTCACAGAAAATCATAAAAATGCACAGATTGAAGGCATCTATCACCTCCCTACCTTACCGGTCATTCTGAACAGCAGAAGTGGGCTAAGGTGCTCTGATGAAAGTGCATTTTGAGGACAGGACATCTCCTTCAGCACTTCCCTCAACTCCCCGACCAGAACTACACCACCAACATGCCGTGCTGAAGCACAGTTACATTTTATCCATAATGCAACACAATGCAAAAAAAACAACAACAACAAAAAAACAAGGATGGTTGAACTAAAGTTGTGCAAAATGTTGTCTTATTGGCAGGATTTTTTTTGTATTATGTATTAGGTTTAACACGCAGGCCTAGAATTAAACCTAAATATAAATAATTGTTATTAGATTTCAAAGTCTATTAATTAAAAGAATATATTTATTGAAATTATTATTAATGATTTAAATATGATACATTGAAATCCCTTATTCACTCATAACATATTACTAAAAAAGAGATGTTAATTCGTTAGTGAATGTCGGAGTGTGTAGGACAGGTCTCGGTTGGGTTACCTGGAATATCAGGACAACTAGCTCTTAGTTCTGAGACTAACCAGGTGAGCAGCGGGCAAGGTAATTCGTCACATTTACATTTCTTCAAGCACTCTCTGCTTTTATACCTATGAAATATTAAAACAGCTGTGAGTGTAATTATCTTGACATAAACAAAGCTGTATTTTAAATTGTTGTTTATTTCAGCGTTACTCACCCAAGAGCTTTAATTAAGCTGACTATACCAGTGTCTCTCTCCATTGTCAAATTTACACAGGTTACGTCGTGAGCTCTTCACTTCCTCTTTCACTATCCAGGGCTGTAAACAGAAGTCGAGAAAAAGTCAAGCTCTGCCGATAACCGACTGCAAGACGAGATTAATCGATCACAATTGATCGAAACAATTCAGTCGTCCTAATCAGCGAATACACGGATTAATTTTGTTCTAAACTAATCAGATAATGCACAAATATTGCACAAGCACTTTTAAGACAGACACTAGTGATGCAAAGTCCGATTCATTTCCGCGAACCGGTTCTTTTCGGACAGTTCGGCTCATTGAACCGGTTCTTTTCGGACAGTTCGGCTCATTGAACCGGTTCAAATTCAAATCGGTTGACGTTATCAAGCAATGATGTCACTACGCATTTATTTTGAACAACTCTGTGCCATGTTGCATCAATGAAACATTCGAATAAAGTCATTTGTGTCAACACATATTGAAACGTTCAAATAAAAAGTTATTTTTGTGAACGCATATTGCTGATTATTGCCGTTCATTCATAATGTTTGTGGTCACAGTTTCATTCGCGGATCCTTTGGCAGATACGACTGACTAATACTGATTAGCCTACGATAGGATTCCTAAAGGTTTCGCACCTACAGCACACATTACACACACTGATGCACAAACGCGGAGATGTTCTACATATCCTAAGTATAAAGAAAGAATAAACCAGTCTGATAAACTCATTGATTTAAGTTAAACAAATTAAAATATGATCTGCATGCACAATAAATCGTACTAAAACTCAGGTTTTCCCATGTTTAAATAAAAACTCAGCTTTTTAATAAAACAATAAAGCATATCTCCGGTATCCTACGTTTTGTTTGTTATAAAGAAACTTTGCGCATCAGGCTCGTTCAAGTCCGCGGTGATACACGCGCAGTGTCAGCAACTCACTCATCAGAATCTTCGGTAATTATCGGCAAACTTCGGCACAGCTCATTCGGTTCTTGTTGAGTCTTCGGTAATCCTCGATAAACTTCGACAGTTGGTTGAACTAGCTCATTCGTTTCTTTTTGAGATGGGCGTGCTACTTCGGCTGTGCGTCTCGCGTCATTAACCCGAGACTAAAGTTCGATTCAGTTCGATTTGTGAACCGGCTCGACCGTTTACTTCCTAAGAACCGGCTCGACCGTTTACTTCCTAAGAACCGGCTCGACCGTTTACTTCCTAAGAACCGGCTCGACCGTTTACTTCCTAAGAACCGGCTCGACCGTTTACTTCCTAAGAACCGGCTCGACCGTTTACTTCCTAAGAACCGGCTCGACCGTTTACTTCCTAAGAACCGGCTCGACCGTTTACTTCCTAAGAACCGGCTCGACCGTTTACTTCCTAAGAACCGGCTCGACCGTTTACTTCCTAAGAACCGGCTCGACCGTTTACTTCCTAAGAACCGGCTCGACCGTTTACTTCCTAAGAACCGGCTCGACCGTTTACTTCCTAAGAACCGGCTCGACCGTTTACTTCCTAAGAACCGGCTCGACCGTTTACTTCCTAAGAACCGGCTCGACCGTTTACCTCCTAAGAACCGGCTCGACCGTTTACTTCCTAAGAACCGGCTCGACCGTTTACTTCCTAAGAACCGGCTCGACCGTTTACTTCCTAAGAACCGGCTCGACCGTTTACTTCCTAAGAACCGGCTCGACCGTTTACTTCCTAAGAACCGGCTCGACCGTTTACTTCCTAAGAACCGGCTCGACCGTTTACTTCCTAAGAACCGGCTCGACCGTTTACTTCCTAAGAACCGGCTCGACCGTTTACTTCCTAAGAACCGGCTCGACCGTTTACTTCCTAAGAACCGGCTCGACCGTTTACTTCCTAAGAACCGGCTCGACCGTTTACTTCCTAAGAACCGGCTCGACCGTTTACTTCCTAAGAACCGGCTCGACCGTTTACTTCCTAAGAACCGGCTCGACCGTTTACTTCCTAAGAACCGGCTCGACCGTTTACTTCCTAAGAACCGGCTCGACCGTTTACTTCCTAAGAACCGGCTCAAAGAACGATTCGTTCAAGAATCTAACATCACTAGACACTGATTTTGACGCATTGATCTATCGATGCCTTGACTGTTTTATCTTTTGCTTGGAAATGAATACCTACTACTAAAATAAAACGTAAATTTTAAAGTCAATAAAATATACAGTAGATACAAGTAGATAAGTAATAAGTAATTACAAATTAAAATATGTGTGACAAAAAATGAAATAATTAAAAAACGATTGTGCATTAATATTGGTATTTATATTCCAGTTTATAATTGAAAATACGATTGTATTATCGAGAGTGGATATATGGAGTAATAATAATTATTAATAGCTTTGTTTATTTGGGAAGAAAGTGTTGCATTGGTGAGTGTTGCATTTAACTGGGACAAAAACAAAATGTATTTAATTCAACTTTTTAATTTTGATGAACAAATTTTATCTATATACCTTTTCTAACCAGAAATCCATTCTCTGCCCTGGTTCTCTGTGAATTACAGCAGCACTTCAAATTTCAACATAACAAAGCTGTGATTTGTTGTATTTACCTTGTTTTTATATGAACATTAGAAAGGCTGCGTATGGCGAATATGATTGGCTGTAGCGGGTTAGACAGACAGCAGCTTTAGCCAATCAGCTGCAGGGACCGAGAGCGCGCAGACCGTCGTCGGAAGAGGGCACTACGGCTCTGGGTCACTCACCCTCCATCTTCGATACTATCGTCACGACAGTTTGCTCGAGGGGGAAACTGACAGAAAAAAAAGGTAAATATGGAGTTTTCTGCGCACACGAGGTAGTATGTATGTTCAGTTAGTGATTTAAAATTATAGTTGATTCTTTTAAAGTATGCATGTGAGGCGAGTGGATTTTGCGCGCAAATGACTTGACTCCATAGTTCGCTGCAATGCTAAGTGTGCAGACAGTGGATACAAAGAAACATGACAATAGATTGTTTTGACACTTAAACGAATGGATTTTGGTCTATGCATGTTGTTGTATTTAATGTACTAAAGCCTAAATGCTCCTCCAAATGAAGTGAAGTTGTTTTTTTAGCTGCAAAGACCTCGGCCTGTGTTATCCTGTTAGCACGCATGCTAATATTTTAGCGAGTGTGAAGAGGATCCGCCGAGCGCGTACAGTAACCAATCAATGCCTCGCGTGTGTTTACTCTGACTGTACAGGCGCACAGTTTGGAATAAGCTGCTGAAGCGGTGCATGAATCATGAGCGGGCTGAATGTCAAAAAGCTCAAAGTCAATGAGCTGAAGGAAGAGCTCCAGCGGCGAGGCCTGGACACCCGCGGGCTGAAGGCGGATCTGGCGGACCGATTGAAGGCGGCGCTGGAGGCCGAGGCGGCGGGGTCTGCGCCATCGGACGAGCAGGATCAAGACTATGAGGCTAGCGGGGAGCCGGGAGAGGGCAATGATGATCAGGAGGAAGGTAATGCGTGTTTTTACCTATATGTTTTGACTTGGCTGTAATTCTTAAACTGCAATGCAGGCTGTGTTGTTTGCGAATGGAGATGTGCTTCACAGAGATTAGGAGAGATTATTTATTAGCGTCGCCTGGCAACGTGTCAAACACCAATAGGGGGACCCCTTCTGATCTCTTCTGATGCAAGACACCCACCTGGGACATACAAGAAGGGGCATCTAAAAAGTGCTTCCATTGTCATGAAAAAAAAAAAAAAAAAAAGAAAGAATTACAACAGGAAAAATCTGGTATCACAAAAAAAAGTTCAGTAAAAGTCATGGATATATTGTGGAAATTTATACAGGATACTATAATTACTTTAAAGTATATTTTGTTGAAATTGCTTTTGTGTGAATTCTCTTAAATGATTTAATAATAATTAACATCTTTTTTGAGCACTTTAAAATGATGAAGTTGTTGAAGACAATTTTGCAACAAAAGCATCTGTGTGTGTGTGAGAGATTGTTTTTTGTGATGCTAAGTGATGCTTAGCTTCAAAATATAATTTTAGTAAATGCTTTGCTCATTTCACAGGGTATTTTTATACATGTTATTAACACTAACCTCACACTCAACACTAAACCCAATTTTACATTATATATAAAGTACATGTATATAAACAAAGTACATGTTGTTAGTTATTTTTCAGTAATTGTGTTATTACACTGTAAAGGCACACCTTAAAGTAAAGTGTAACTATTGCAACATTGACATTAATGTAGAAAAAAGCCATTTGAGATTTCCTGGCATGGGAAAAACTCTTACTAATAAATAAAATTACTTGTGAAATAGAAATGTAATAAAATCTGGAATAAACCATGGATATGTTGTTTTAGTTATACTCAGCTTTACATTGCTTTTTGTTGTTGTTTTGGAGTTTTTTTTGTGACTAGATTATCTTTAGAAAATTGTAAAAATAAATAAATAATCAAATACATACATATATATTTGATTTGAAAATTGTATTTGAGTAATCACAAATGACTGGAAGAATCATGAAAATTAGTTCTAGACATTAATGCAACAAAATATGTTTATTCTGCTTAATTTCCACACAGAATTTGCAGCCAGGGAGCAAGATTATGGAGAAGAGGCTAAGGCACAGTTTGATGATGGAAACAGCACAGATCTTTACCAGGGTGGATTTGATGATCAGGGAACCGAGAGTAACGAAGGCAATGAGGACAGCACCGAGACCCCCATACGTGGTTTTGGAACAAGTGATTATTCCTCAGATGCAATGCCAGGACAGATGACCGAGCAGTTCTCCGATGACCAGGATGAATTCCAGGAGCCTCAGGCCAAGCAGCCGTACCCTGAGGAACCAGCCAGGCAGCACTATAAGCAGGATGAGGTGAAGCAGGAGAATGAGGAGACTCCTTCACATGCGGAGCCACAAGGTGAGCAGAGGTTCGACGAGCCAGCATCACGGGAGATCCCAGAAGGAGACTCAAGTCAACGCAACCAGCAGGAAGAGTCCGGTAAGTCTGGTCAAGTGTTTAAATGACAATGTATAAATACATCTGCTGTACCATTAAACTAGTAGATAATGCTCTTGATCAAGTCAGACTGTGTGCCGTTAGTTAATATTATGCTGAAGAAAAAAAGAAAAAATGCCAATAAATGCCACAGAATCACTGTTAAAATGGTCCAACTATTAGAGAATTCACCACTTGTGGTTTAAGCTTCTTTTTTTGTGCAAATGACTTCAAAGTCAGTTATAGTGTAAATTGTGATATAGAGTGCTTAGCGCTCAACCTCTTTTTCTGGAAATATTTTTCCCATAGGGATTTTTTCAAAGTCTTCGTTGACGTGCTACAAGCCATAAACCAAGCCAAACAGCCAAAAGGTGCATCATAACATTACAAACTTTTGGAATTTTCTGTACAGTGTCATGGGTAATGTAGTTTTTCACCAAAAACTACGTTATTTAAAAAAATAAGTTTAATTAACATGAACAGATGGCTTCAACAAAAGTGTATACAATCAATTAACAACCTTAGAGTTCACAGCAGAGTTATCAGTAATTGTTAAAAATCATTTTGTCCTAAAGAGAAAATTAATGGAGTTTTTACTTCCAGAACTTCTAACTGTTGCGCTCTATTACCACATAAATATATTTGATGTAGCTTATGATATATTTATCCAAATCTTTGCAGAGAGTCATGAGGTGAAGACTGAGTATAAGGCCGACGAGGATGTTCCACAGCACGCTGAGCAGGCCGGTGACTGGGATGCACAGGCCAAATCAGAGGATGATAGATACAGTCGCAAGAGGTCATATGATGATAGTCGAGGATACGGTTACTATGAACATCGTGAGGAAAGGAGGTAAGTTAGGTCTCATTGGATTTACTTCTTTTTTTTTTTTTTTTTTTTTTTGTATTGCTCAATCTCATAGTTCTCTTTGGTTGTTATAGGGGAAGGTCACCACAACCCCCAGCTGAAGAAGAAGAGGAAGACATTGATGATAAACTTGTGGTCATTGACACCTGTGAGTATAATTAAAGAGATATGTTCTTGTGAAGGAGCTGTTTGTATTTGCAGTAGGTTTGTAACAGTACACAAAAGTTATAGTTTGGTATGTTTTCAGTACAGCAGAGAAAAAGAACAAAGTGCTTACACTTTTGGATGCAAAATATTTTAGTCACAATTATTTTGCTCCCATTCTACTTTGCTCCGTCTGTCTGTCTGGCGCATATGTGTGCCAGCACTCATTCGTTAAAGTCTGAAAAATGAAACGTAGACTTGCTTTCTGTATGGTTACTCAAAAATAATTACAACCATCAGATGTACTGGTAACACTTTATTTTAAAGTGTCCTTGTTACACGTTATATATGTACTTACTATTGTAATGGCAATAAATTATGCATAATTGCATGCAAGTAACCCTAAGCCAAACCCTAACCATATGGTAAGTGCATGTAGTTAATTAATATTACTCAGTATTTTAATGTATAATTACACTGTAACAAGGACACCTTAAAGTCCTGGACTAAAATATTTCCATTTCACCGCAATTTGCAGTGATCTTATATAGAGGTCGACCGATATTGGATTTTACCGATACCGATAGCTAGGTTGGACCACACTGGCCGATACCGATTAATCAACCGATAGTTTTTAAAATGGATACAGAACGAAAACTAAAATAGAGCTTTGCTATTTTAAAAAAAGCAGTAACAGTACTGAATCATACTTTGTAAATGAATACAAATTTAGTATTAATATTAATTATTATATTGATCATTAAAGTTATTTCATAGTTTACTAATATTAAAAGAAGAAACTTTAAAATTTAAAAATGAAGCCTATTAGTAATAGTAAATGTTGAAATGAAATGAACACACTCTAACAAGGAACATCTTGTTAGATGCTCTTATTGTTAAGTATTACCATTTCATTTCAACAGTCATGCTTAAAGATGGCCATCTTGAAATACCTACACAAGGCCATATTAAAATGACATGCACAGGTTATTGATATTGTATGTGTACAATTCTCACATTTTATTTGCTGCTATTTTAGAACACTGCGTTATTATCTAATCAAAATATTTAAAAAATGCAAGTGACACACTGTGCAAAAACGAAGTGCAGTGAAGCGCAAAAACGAAGCTCCACTTCTTGGAGAAGTCACAGGTATCACACACACCGGACGCGTCACGTTCAATTCAAGCAACGGTCCAAAGCGGTTTATTTAATCACCAAATGGACATAAGTTTGCTTCAAGAATGAACTATGTGGCATAAATGAGTTTGAAGTTCGGTGTTTAAAAAAAAACAGAGCAAACGGAAAGAGAAAGCGCGATCTGTATTACAGCTCTCTATATGAAGCATACAGACTGTATTAGAGTCACAGAAAGACAAACGTTTTGCTGAAAAATGCACAATACATAATTTATTGCCTAGGGTGAAGTCATTATATTTGTCCCAAATCATTGTTAATGTAATTTAATAGAAAACTATGTGAATGGCGCTCTGTTCCGCGGCAGGATTTCTGTCGGTTGTATTTAAATGCGAGTCTGGAGTTTCCCTCTCTGTGCAGCGCGCAGTGTCACATGACTGTCAGTGAAGAGGCTGCTCTCCTACTGTATAATGACAACAGACTATTCTCAACCACTCCAGCAACAGATGCAACACGGAAAACTATCGGCATGGATTTTTGCCGATAACCGATAGTTCCGCAAATCAACTATCGGTGCCGATTAATCGGCAAAACCGATTAATCGGTCGACCTCTAATCTTATACCACACAGCATGTTCACAGTGTTTGTGTCCACACAAAGAAACACTGAAAGGAGCAGAGAGAGAGAGCAGAATAAAGATATTTGAGATTCAGGATGTCTATGATGTAATCAAATTAATGGAATATTAAACATAAATCCACAATAGAAATATATTCAGATCTTTATTGCGTTAACTCTTATATTGTTAATGTATAACTAGAGGTTACCTACATCATTACAGGAAAACATCATGTGATTATCTTGGAAAATCATATGATGATCAAGGAAATATCTCTTTAGTAAACGAATTAGGCCAACTAATATTATTCATAATCTTTTTTTACCCAGCATTAAAAAAATAACAAATGCAATGAAAATGTATGTAACACCAAGTACTAAAAAAGAAAGTATCTGCTCAATACTTGATCTGGAAAAAAGTGATTCAGAGCATCCTTAATTTTCAGGATTTCTGGTTTTAAAATTAAGGAATAGTTTGTTTGTTTTTAATATTGTTATATTCACTGTTTTATTCACATACAGAATGGCTTCTTATTTGTTTGTCTCTAGATAACTGTGACCTGCACTTCAAGGTGGCTCGTGACAGATACAGTGGTTACCCTCTGACCATTGAGGGTTTTGCCTACCTGTGGGCAGGTGCTCGAGCCACTTACGGTGTTACCAAAGGACGCGTGTGCTTTGAGATGAAGGTAACAAAGATGCTATTTAGTGTTTGAAGCCATGTTTGAGTGACTGTGATAGGTCACAAAGATCTTTATTGTCCTGTTCCTTGTTTAGATAAATGAGGAAATTTCAGTAAAGCACCTTCCTTCGTCTGAGCCTGACCCTCATGTGGTGAGAATCGGATGGTCCCTGGATTCCTGCAGCACTCAACTTGGTAAATGACCAGACTTACAATAACCTTGCTTCAAAGCATTTCTGACACCTGATGCCGTTTTCTTTAGTAAGATTAATCAAAACGCTGGATAGATTTTGCTGGAAAGTGTGTTTTTTAAATTTTTTATGCTGCATTATCATTTATGTTCCTTCATGTTACAGGTGAAGAACCCTTCTCTTTCGGCTATGGAGGAACTGGCAAGAAATCCTTCAACTGTAAATTTGAAGACTATGGGGAAAAGTTCAGTGAAAATGATATCATTGGCTGCTATATTGTAATTATGTTTTTCTCTCATTCTTCTTGATTCGATTACACGTAATGCATCTTAATATGGGCTCAGAGACTATTATTAACCATATCTCTTTTCTTTTCCACTTGGATTGTTTTCCATAGGACTTTGAAAGCAGTGAGGAAGTAGAAATGGCATTCTCCAAGAATGGCAAGGGGCTGGGCCCATGTTTCCATGTTTCTCGAGAGGAACTGGCCGGCCGTGCTCTTTTCCCACATGTATTGGTGAAGAACTGTGCCGTGGAATTCAACTTCGGACAGAGAGAGGAGCCCTTTTTCCCTCAGCCGGAGGGCTTCACCTTCATTCAGGATATTCACCTAGAGGAGAGAGTCAGAGGGACACTGGGACCTGCTACTAAAGCTGATTGCGAGGTTTGATGTGGAAATTGAACTTTTAAGAAAAATAATAATGTATTGCAGTCTAATCAAAAAGGATTTTATAATGAAAAATAATTGTTTTAAAATTTTCAGCTGTGGCTGAAATGTATGCATCTATAATGTAATTCCATGTAGACTAATAATTTTAACATTTGTTGGAAAGTTATGCCATTATTTGATGTCTTTAAAATTGTCTACCTTATTGTAATGTGTCAAATGGCTATAAATAGACTGGACAATTAATTCTTGTCAACAAAACCTAATCTGTATGATTAGCTATGTAATTATAGAATTATAACGTTTAATACATTACAGTAAACCAAATGTTTACATTTAAAAGACATAAAAAGACATGTACGTGAGCAGTGGAAAGAAGATATTGGTGATACCTAGCTTGTAAAATGTTGAATCCATGTTTTATTCTTAGATCCTGATGATGGTTGGTCTGCCTGGTAGCGGAAAAACCACCTGGGCCATAAAACATGCTAAAGAGAACCCTGACAAGAAGTACAACATCCTGGGCACAAATGCTATCATGGAAAAGATGAAGGTATGCATGCTGAATATAATCTCTGTTATTATGGCAGCTGTGCATGGTAAAGCCCTCTAGAAAAGTTAGGTCCTCTTTAAAGTCCATGTGAACTGGAAGTAGCTACCAACCTTGCTTCAGTAATATTGGAATATTGAATAGAGGGTATTCTGTTACGGTTTTATTTTAGCAAACCTCCTCAGCATCCCTTGCTCACAGCAAACTATGGGTTGATTTAGAATAGAGTGGGTAAGGATATTCTCCCCTCAAAAAAGGATATTAAATATTTTTTTCCCTGTGCGTTAACTTGTACAGATAAATTGTTTACCTGAAGACTAGCAATGTGAGCTAACAAAGTAAATGTTGTCATTTTTGATTTCATGCAGACTTTAAAGAATCACCGCTACAGCCATACACTTTTAGACAGACATCTTGTCAATGGATGGGTAACTCTGGCCCTTGAGATCCACTGTCCTTTGAAATTTAACTTCTACCTAATCAAATACACTCGCCTTTAATTTTCTAATAATCTTTAAGACCTTGATTAGCTGGTTTTAACATGGTTTGCAGTAGGGATGCTCCGATCAGGATTTTCCAGGCCAATCACCGATCACAGAAAGCAGTATCTGCCGATAAGATCACCGATACCAATCTTTTTAAAGCCTTCTTTTTATCATGTAAAATTATTTCTAGAGATGATCCAATCAAGATTATTAGACATTTATTCAGGGCCTGAATTTTTTTTTTTGAAAATTAATTCCCCTCTTAGGTGACTCTTGTGAGAGGGGATTTTTTAATTTGAGGGGTGAAGGGGGCAATGTTTTGATTTTTTTTAAAATATATAGTTATCTCACCTAAATGTTTGGTCATGCACTGTATTTTTGTTTTGACAATCGTGCAATTGTTGCACAACAGCTTACACACAGCTAGGGATGTAACGATTACCGGTTTGACGATAAATCATGATAAAATTCCCCACGGTTAGTATTACCGTTTCATATTTTAATTATCATTAAATCCGTATTCGATTATCGCGATTTGAACAACTCACGATAAATGAATACTGTCCAGCATAAAACATAGTTTTAAGAAACAGTCTCACGTGCGCACAGCATGCAGAGTAGTTTCGTTTTGAGTGAAACTAGGGCGGAAAAGCTGGGAGGTTTTAAAAGAGTCCTGAGGGAATTATACAAATGAATTTATGAATGAATTAATTATATGAATGTACCTCTGAAGGTTCTGACTGTCTTCAGAAACGATTCGAAGGCATTTTGTTTTCATCTTCGCTCCGTGTAATACCTAAAGGAAGTGTTCTTAATCACAATGCTGCTTTGTCCACGGAGTTTACGGGAAGCAGCTGTTATTCAGCTTTTCCATCAGCGCCACCTAGTGTTAGTGAGTGGATTTACAGAGACTTATATTTACATTCAGCCTGTTTGCAGTTTCTGTCGGGCCAATAACGGGCCGAATTTGTATGCCCTGCTGTAAATTTTGACCGGTTGATGAACAACAAGCTTATGTGGAATCTACACATTTAAACAATTCAGATAAGCTATCTAGAATTATTTATGGAACAGATAAAATACATATAATCATTTATTAATCAATTATCATTTTGACTTAACCCTTTTCTTTATTTAAAGGCTGAAATGTAAGGTTTACCTTTTAATGAAACTTTTTCAAAGCTTTATTTGAACATTTACATTAGATATTTGAACATGCTATTAAATTGTTGTCAGTCAAACTGTCATTTAAAATCCGAACATCATTGGTAACATTATTGTTTTAATGATTATGCAAACAAAAATCATTTTATTTGTTGTTTGTTGATTTTTAAATATAAAACTTGAAGTGATTTATGTGTCAGTACATTTTGAACAGCTCCAGCACATTTTAACAATACCGTGATAATACTGATAACCGTGATAATTTTGGTCACTATAATCATGATAAGAAATTTTCATACCGTTACATCCCTACACACAGCACAAGCCTGATTCCGTGAGCTGTATGTGAGGCTGTATGTTTACACCAGGTTCACACACATGCTCTGTTTGCAGTGCGTATGCAGTCCATGTGTGGTACGTAAGCGGTGCAGAAGCAGCACGGACTGTGCTTTCACACAGGTGCACCTGAGCCATGGCTGTTTACTACAAACACAACATTTATCCATTATTTTGATTTAAAATCCAAATCCTTTTTTTTTCCACACAGTCCAGTAATACAATCTTTCATAGACGTGTTTAAACGCAATAAATATAAGAAACACATTATTCAATGCTTTTTACTTTTGCATTTATTTCTAGATTTATTTATTAAGTTGCTCAAGCAAGTGACAAAGCATTTAAACTACTTTTCTTATGTTATCACAACCATTAAAACCTACCACTGACAGAAATAGTCAGCTCTACTGCCTTTTCTTTTTCTTATTACAAGCAATCCTGCGGTTCATAAAGAACTTTGTTTTACTACCTCCACGAGTGCCATCTATTATTGCCTTGTTTATCTAAAAGTGCTCTTTTCCTTTAAACCTAGCCAAAAAGCCATAGCCAATGTGTTGACTGTTGACAGTACACTTTAATTATATGCATTTATGGTGTAATTACTAAATTTTCGTGTCAATCCATGTTCATATTTACCGCAAACAATGCGCTGTCACTTTAATTCAGCGTGTGCAGCGGAAACGAGTGCTGCACTGCTGCAGACGCATCGCTCCTGGAACGCACTGCCGGACCGCAACCGTGTGCAGATTGAACGCTTTAATCCGTTAATATGAGCACGGAAAAAATACGCACCGCATAAGCACTGCAAACGGAGTAACGTTATGTGTGAACCAGAGCTCTGAAACTCAACGGCTCTGGTGTAAACCTGGCGTTATGTGCGTGCGCTGCGAGTGTGCATGAGCGCATGGTCTCCAGGAGAGCGTGCGAGTGCTGAATGGTTTAAACACTGGCAAGAATTAAAAAGAAATGCAATTTATAAACTTTAGTGATGATGCGACACTGCCTCGATTGTGCAAGTGTCAATTTCTGTCAACTGTGCAGCGTGCAGCTAGCTTATAGTGCAGACGCGATTTGATTTGATACAATTTGCTCATTTTGAGAGAGAAAGAGAGAGCGCGCACGGTGATTCTCTCACGCTGTTTGTGAAATTGTCTCACAGAAAGTTTTTTAATTACTTTATAAGTTATTTAATGAAGAAATATGAATTGTACCTCACCTTCAGCATTATAATTATTTTACCCGCGCCGGACAGAGACTGAGACTGTGACGCTGCATGTCGTGCTAAACCTCTCACGGCAGGCGCGTCATCAGCTTGAGATCCGCCTTTATAGAGACCACCGATCAAACATCCCAAAGTGATTATCGGCCGATAGTGATTGGTAGCCGATCAATCGGAGCATCCCTAGTTTGCAGGACTGCGAAACTCAAGGGCAAAAGTTGCCTACCCCTGGTTAAGACCAATAACTCATTTAGTTGTTCAGGACATCCACCAATGAATCGTTTTAAAAATATGTAGTTATTCCAATCAAATCTATACACTAAAGTTTATTGCTCTTTTTCTATCAGGTCATGGGACTTCGTCGTCAGCGCAACTATGCCGGACGCTGGGACATACTTATTCAGCAGGCCACGCAGTGTCTCAACAGGCTCATCCAGATTGCTGCCCGCAAGAAGCGCAACTACATCCTGGATCAGGTACTGCCATACTTGCCTTCCTTTGCGCTGTCCTCACAGCTAAAACCCTTCCCCTTTCTTCTCAACCCTCCCCCCCAAAAAAACACATCCACTGCTGCTCACTGATGCACATGTTCATTAATGCACTTCTGTTCTCTCTGTAGCCTAGTCCAAAGCATTGGTTAGCATATTGTGTTTCTGAAGACTTGTTTTTTCTAGTCCTTTTTCTTTGTCCTGAACATGTTGCTGAATTATGATTTGTTTTGTTTTGCTTAATTGTTTAAAAAAAAAGATCAGGGAAAGAATGCAGTATAGTATGTTGCAATGAATATTTTTGACTTTATGTATGCCTTGTTGTAAAGAGATCTTTGCCACACTGTACAAGTAGTCCATGACATTAGTAAGATGTTGAAAAACAAGTAATCACTGCCTGGTGAGTAAGAAAACGCCTTCTGTTGCTATGGTAACTGTAAAGAAAACGAGAACTTTTCATTAGATAAACTTGGAACTTGACTTGAATGTTGTGTTTAAAAATGAATGGCAGGTAAGTGGAAAAACTAACCTGCTTGAAGTTTACAGGTGGACAGATCCAGAGGTTGCAAGGTAGGTAAGGTCAAAGGACATTCTAATGGGTCCTAAGGAGTCCGTGAGTATGAACAGGTGGGTACTAAATGTTTGTCCGTGTTGGGCACACTGGCCTTTTGAACAATGGGTAAGTGAAGGTAAGGAAGGGGACCCAGGCAGTGCATGAGATTGAAATACAGAAGAGTGAGGATTATTTACATTCTTCAGAAGTTTGAGATAAGTTTTATGAAGTCAGGACTAGGGATGTAACGATTACCGGTTTGATGATAAATCATTAAAATTCCCCACGGTTAGTATTACCTTTTCATATTTTAATTATCATTATAACCGTATTCGATTACCGCGATTTGAACAACTGATGATAAATAAATACTGTAGCATAAAGCACAGTTTTAAGTAACAGTTTCATGTGCGCACATCACGCAGAGTAGTTTCTTTTTGTGTGAAAAGACGGCGGAAAAGCTGGGGGGTTTAAAAGAGTGTTAAGGGCATAGGTGCCGATCCCTGAGCACTCACGGAAGTGAGCGAGCACCCACGGAAAAACACGAGATAGTCTCTTAATTTTAACCAATAAGAAATGGATTGCAACTTTTACGACTTTATTCTCGTTTTCATAGTTCATTTGAAGCTGTTTTTGGCATTATTTTAATGGTAAATGTCATTATTGTAATACGAGAGGGTGCCAGCACGAATCTCTCGGCTTGCAGCGGGCTTGCTCTCCCATATAGTGATCATGGCTCTGCGCTCCCTCAGATATTACGTGTGTGCGCTCAAACTTTGTCGTGTGTCCAATAAGTGCTGATTGTAAACAGGTATTTATTAAATCATTTTATTTAGTGAAGCACAACCCTCATAGAAAGAATTGTGTGTATTATTTGGTAATTAATGTATTTGCAGTCCGTGTGTTTCACTTCACAATTGGGGGTTGGGCACCCACCGGCAGAAACATAAATCGGGAATTATACAAATGAATATATGAATGAATTAATTATATGAATGTATCTCTGAAGGTTCCGACTGTCTTTAGAAAAGATTCAATGGCATTTTGTTTTCATCTTCGCTCCGTGTAATATCTAAAGAAGTGTTCTTAATTGCAATGCTGCTTTGTCCACGGAGCTCACGGGAAACAGCTCTAATTCACCTTTTCCATAAGCGCCACCTGCTGTCAGAGAGTAGATTAACAGAGACTTACATTTACATTCAGCTTCTTTTTTTTTTTGTCTGGCCAAAAAACTGACCGAATTTCCATGCCCTACTGTAGCCTACATTTTGACCAGTTGATGAAAACAAGCTTATGTGGATTAGGGCTGGGCGGTATATCGAGTCTGTACGATATATCTATATATTTTTATAAGCGATATGGTATGAAGCAATACCGTTAATATCGAGTTTTATACGAGCGCATCCGAAAAAAATATCTATAGGGAGGAGGACACAGACTGAACTGCTGCGGAGAAAGTGCATAATACACTTTGTTCTAAACATGTGACAAGCTTTATATGAAGGGCTTTAAAAAACTCGTAAAAAATATAGTAGCCTATAGTTTATAGTTTCAGTTTAAAGCGACTCGCCGTCAGATGCTTAGACAGAAAGGCCGCGTGTGCCGCTGACAGAGACGCGCTGTGCACTTTTCCTAAATGCATAACTTGCATTTCACAGGTATATTCTCCATCTGTAAATGTTAGAAAGCCATGGAAATATGTCAGAATATTGCTGTCAGAAGTGCATGAGCTTTTGCTTTGCGATTCTCCGCTAAATTCACAGACTTCGTTCAGAACGAGCGCCGCCGCGCGCATGCGTTTGCCAAACAGACAGTGCGCAATGAAATAGGAGCGCAATAACTCTAAAACTATAAAATATTTGTAGTTGGACATAGGGCTGGACCAGAATATTCGAATATTCGTTCGGTGGGTTGGCATTCGATTTTCAATTTTGAGATTCGAATTTCAAATATGCTTCTTTTTTTTTCTTTTTTTTTGAACACCTGGCATCCCCCGCGAAACAGTTCTCAACTTGTCCGCCTGGCTGAACATCTGCTCCAGCAACAGACTGTTCGCCAATGAAAGACGTTCGTGCTGACCTATAGCATGCATATATTTAGTGAATTTCCTGTAGCTCAAATGGTAGAGCATGGCGCTAGCAACGCCAAGATCATGGGTTCGATTCCCAGGGAAAGCAAGAGCTGATAAAATGTAAAACTGTAACTTGAATGCAATGTAAGTCGCATTGGATAAAAGCGTCTGCTAAATGCATAAATGTAAATATATTTCATGAAAAATCTTCTATTAGCTATAAGCGTGCTTGCCGCACATCTACATTTGAAATAATGAACTTAAGCGCGCAAAAGACGCGACATGTGAACGGACCCTCTGCTACCACAAAACCGAATGCGATGCATGCGTTTTCTTTCTGTCAACTGTCCCGAGATGCGAGCGAAAGTCTTGGATCAGCGTGCAGTAGCTCATTGTATTGCAGACGAGATGCGCTGATGTGAAGCCGCTTTGAGAGAGTGAAAGAGAGAAGATGCGGTCCAGCTGAATCACTCACGCTGTTTTCAAATGACTGATTTAATCTGCTAGTTTGTGTGGAGTGCAGTGTCCGTTCTCGGAGCATATAAGCCCTGCCCGCGTGAAGCGCGCCGTTTCCGGCTCGCGCTGTTCTGTAGTTTATTAAAAGTTTATTAATTCTGAACGTGTCACGTGTCCATATTGCACCAAAATGCGACACTGCGTCGCAGCAACACACCCGCCACGCGTGAAGTCGATTGGATGAACGGTTCTCGACATAATAAAAATGCAAGCAGACAGACGCACAGAGATTCCTGCTTTTATTAGAGAGAAAAATATGTTCAGGCCCCTCCCTCCGAAGCTTCGCATATTCGGTGTTGATTTATACCGAAGCTTCGAAGCTCAAAACATGGTATTCGGACCAGCCCTAGTTGGACAATATAAATGTGACATGTAGAATTTTAAACCTAGAGGTCTGCACGGGCTTTAAACTGAAGCCCGAACCCGGCCCGTACCCGAGATCGTCTGACCCGACCCGAGCGGGACAGTTAAATTTAGAGCCCGACCCGAACCCGAAGACTTTTGTTTTTTTTTTTTTTTTTTTCACAACGAATAGCCAATTTAAAATAAATAAGATGCTGTATTTCATGATTGCATGCAAGGGCAGTAAACAAATACATGTAAAGAAACAGATTCATCAAGGCTCGGCCAGTTATGAAACACTTACCAGTTATGAAAGTTTATGAACATTAGGTGCAGCGGTCACATAAATTCTGCCGAGTTTTTGAATGGTTGTATACGACAAGAAGATAATTCTTCCACCGTGCATCATACACAGAGATGTAGTGCGGTAAGATCGCATTTATTTGAATTAGCGAGAGACAGAGAGAGGATGAAAGTTGCGTGTGTGAACCTACGTCTGCGCGTCTCTCTCTACAAGCAATGAGGCTTAGTTACTTCAAAAACAACGATTTTACCCCCTCATTGCAGAGAAATATAACGTTGCGAGACAGTAGCCTATCGAAGCTATTTTACTAATAAAAGTTTCCGTGCTGTGTGTTCGCCCGACCCGAGCCCGAGGCTATTTTAGAAAATTTAACTTCTGCTTTAAAAGCATTGTTTTTGTTTATAGATTAGAATGTTATGTGATTTTAACCCTTTTTTGCACATAATATATGCCTACATGGTAACATTCACTTCAAGTTTCAAGTTTTATTTGTCACATACATGACTATACAGAGATTGTATAACCAGCAGTGAAATGTGAGTCAGGTCCACTCCATGGACAGTGCAAATATTGTAGAATACAACACAAGGGAAGTATGCATAAAATAAAATGAATAAAAAATAAGATATAAAGAACAAAATATAAAGTATAAAAGAATGTGCATGACAGTATGCTGTAGAATTAAATATTAAAATAAGCATGACTGTACGAGAGAGGAATGTGCAAACAGGTTGAACATGGTTGACATGAAGCAGCAATCACAAAAAAATAAATATAAAAAATAAGATAATAAGATATCAAGACACAGAAAGTGTTGTGTGCAAATGACACTGTCAGTATGAGGTAGTGAATAATGAGTGTGAATATCTAACTGATTGTTAGTGATTATGAAGTAAGTCAGATGATGTTAAGAGTAGAGGTCAACCGATATTGGATTTTACCGATACCGATAGCTAGGTTGGACCACACTGGCCGATACCGATTAATCAACCGATAGTTTTTAAAATGGATACTGAACGAAAACTAAAATAGAGCTTTGCTATTTTTAAAAAAGCAGTAACAGTACTGAACCATACTTTGTAAATGAATACAAATTTAGTATTAATATTAATTATTATATTGATCATTAAATTTATTTCATAGTTTACTAATGTTAAAAGAAGAAACTTTAAAATTTAAAAATGAAGCCTATTAGTAATAGTAAATGTTGAAATGAAATGAACACACTCTAACAGGGAACATCTTGTTAGATGCTCTTATTGTTAAGTATTACCATTTCATTTCAACAGTCATGCTTAAAGATGGCCATCTTGAAATACCTACACAAGGCCATATTAAAATGACATGCACAGGTTATTGATATTGTATGTGTACTCTCACATTTTATTTGCTGCTATTTTAGAACACTGCATTATTATCTAATCAAAATATAAAATAAATGCAAGTGACACACTGTGCAAAAGCGCAGCGCTGCGTCTTGGAGAAGTCACTGGTATCACACACACACCGGACGCGTCACGTTCAATTCAAGCAACGGTCCAAAAGGGTTTATTTAATCACCAAACGGACATAAGTTTGCTTCAAGAATGAACTATGTGGCATAAATGAGTTTGAAGTTCGGTGTTTAAAAAAAACAGAGCAAACGGAAAGAGAAAGCGCGATCTGTATTACAGCTCTCTATATGAAGCATACAGACTGTATTAGAGTCACAGAAAGACAAACGTTTTGCTGAAAAATGCACAATACATAATTTATCGCCTAGGGTGAAGTCATTATATTTGTCCCAAATCATTGTTAATGTACATAATGTAATTTAATAGAAAACTATGTGAACGGCGCTCTGTTCAGCGGCAGGATTTTCAAAACAAAACAAACAACACGTGCTGTCAGAGATGTCCGTCTCTAGAGGCCGCTCTCGTACTGTATAATGACAGCAGACCATTCTCAACCACTCCAGCAACAGATGCAACACGGAAAACTATCGGCATGGATTTTTGCCGATAACCGATAGTTCCGCAAATCAACTATCGGTGCCGATTAATCGGCAAAACCGATTAATCGGTCTACCTCTAGTTAAGAGGCTGAGTTGAGTTAAGGAGTCTGATGGCCTGGGGGGAAGAACTTTATTTGTTTATTTGTTTAATCCAAATACAAAATACCGATATATATACCGCATACCGCAAATCAGCCAAAAAATACAGAGATATAAATTTTTGTTCATATCGCCCAGCCCTAATGTGGATTCTACACATTTAAACAATTCAGATAAGTTATCTAGAATTATTTATGGTGCAGATAAAATACATATAATCATTAATTAATCAATTATCATTTTGACTTAACCCTTTTCTTTATTTAAAGACTGAAATGTGAGGTTTACCTTTTAATGAAACTTTTTCAAAGCTTTATTTGAACATTTACATTAGATATTTGAACATGCTATTAGTTAAACATTGGTAATGTTATTGTTTTTGTGAATATGCAAACAAAAATCATTTTATTTGTTGTTTGTTGATTTTAAATATAAAACTTGAAGTGATTTATGTGTCTGTACTTTTTGAACATTTCCAGCACATTTTAGCAATACCGTGATTAGGGCTGTGACGGTCGCCGTGACAACCGCATCACAGAGGTGGTCGGTTGCCACCCACCGCGGTTGTCTATTGCCACCGGCGGTAGTGCATGTGACGTCACACACTCTATAACAAGCATAATACAAAGTTTTGTATACAAGTGTAATATAGTAACAGTTGCAAATTGTTTTATTAGACTATAAATCTATGCTAATTCACAAATTACCTCAAACGCCATACACAGCGTTTCCTTTAGATTGGCAGGTTTGAGTGCAGGAAAATACAGTTTATTCTGCATTCAGTAAATTTATTTAGTGTTGAGCGAAGGACCTTGTTGGGAAACCGAATACTACATCGCCGATCTGGAATCATTTCCATTCATGTCACCCATCCGCGTTTGTACAAGTGTCTTCAAGTTCACGTGAACGCAAACACCCGGCTGGTCAGGTTTGTGTTGGAGAGGCTTTATCCAAACTGGCCAAATACAAACAAGACGGCGGTAAATGGAAGACGCCAACAAGAAAAGTGGCAACATACGCCGTGATTCCTATTCCACAGAGAACGCGTGCAGACGAGGTGTTAACGCGCCCGCTTGCTTGGTGGCGGAACAGTGAAACGTGTCTAAACCGGACGCCGCGTCGCAACACAACAGGTTGAGTCTGTCTACACAGGACATTTGAACTTTGTGTCAGTACGTCATAAATAGGATGAGGCAGTTTACTGTGAGGGATTTGTCGTGTCGTATCACGCCGCATCTGTAACAAGCATCACTTTCGCCGCGCCGCTCGCGTGAGCTAGACAGGGTGTATTTAAGGCTACTTTCCTATTTAACTGTATTATTAATTATTATTTAGTGTTTTGCAGGCTGCGTGTTCACTGACTGAAGTACTAAAATAAACACGCACATTTGTTAATAGATGATTGAGCCTCATTTATTTATTTTTGCATTTCAGAATTATATATATATATATATATATATATATATATATATATATATACACAAAACACCGTGCCACCGGCGGTAGTTGGTCCATTACCACAGCGGTGGTCAAAATCTGCCACCGTCACAGCCCTAACCGTGATAATAGTGATAACGTGATAATTTTGGTCACTATAATTGTGATAAGAAATGTTCATACCGTTACATCCCTAGTCAGGACAATATGTACCAGCAGATAATGTGTTGAAATCTCACTCACTGATGTTTGGAAGTGATTGATGCAAGTACATTTTGAGCATGACCAACAGTTTGGTTAGTTTGAGAGAAAACACTTCCAGTATTAAGCTGTCATATTAGAATTTGATTTCATGTAAATTCTTGTAACGTGGATCTTTTATTGTATTGTAAAATGACACACCAGTTCTCTGTAACATGCGTCTCGTATGAGAACGGCTTCTGTTAATACTGCTAGTTTGAGGGAAGCAGAAAGGGTCCCCTGTACAATGTCAGTCATTCACAAACTCCCTTGTGTTGGTCTCTTCCCAATTCACGGTAAGTCAGTTGGGGTTGTGAGAGACAACCGCTAGTCATTCCAGAGCAGTAACTATAGACATGAAAAAAAAAAACTCTCACATTTTCATCGTTGCAGGAATCCAATTCCCCTCCTACGGAACGCAAACCCGTAACAAAAGCAAATAATGAACAGCTTCTACTTCTTTCTTGTCACCATTGCTAGACAAATGTATATGGATCAGCCCAGAGACGAAAAATGCGTCCTTTTGAAGGTTTTCAACGCAAGGCTATTGTAATTTGTCCCACGGATGAGGATTTAAAAGAGCGAACGTTAAAGCGAACTGATGAGGAAGGGAAGGATGTTCCCGATCATGCTGTGTTAGAAATGAAAGGTAGGAATGCCATGGATAACCAAAATGTTCAAAACTACACACCAGATCTGCTATTGCTGTTTTTTTTTTTTGTTTGTTTGTTTTTTTTCTTTATTTTAAGACTTGGAAGAACCCACCCGTCCCTCCTTCTGTTAAATCTTTTTGCCAGATAAAAGAGCTCCTCACCTTTTTTTCATCTCTCCCTGCCCTGTTAACCATATTTTCTTGCATTGTCTCTCATGCCATTCCTCACCACTGCAATCCAGCTCAGATAATCAGGATTGAGGATAAGGATTGCTGCTATTGGCTCTAGCTCTCCAATTCACTTCAGCAACCGAGCAGTTTGTATTGGCTGTATTATTAAACGTTGAATAAATTTTTGGACAGCTGTCCTCAGTTAGGTACTTCTTAATTTGCAAGGACACCTTTTATCATAACACTCTTTTTCTGGCAACTGTTTTTAGTTTAATTTTCATTCCCTAAGACCCCCCTACATTGTCCTCATATTCTTACTCTGGGACAAGTGTTTTCTTACACAACTAAGGCAACGTTTGTCCTAGAGCATGTTAACTTTATCACCACATGCTCTAGTTCTCTCTCTTTTACTCTCTCTGTCCCTTGTTCTGTCCCCCCACCCCCCCTGTATTTTTGCTGTCACCATTGTATGGTGCTGATAATGATTCTCTTTGTCTTTTGCCGGCGCGGCTGCTCTGTCCCTCATTGCGTGCCAATGCTCCTGCAGCAAACTTTGTGCTGCCCGAAGTCGGCGAGTTCCTGGATGGGGTGACATTAGTAGAGCTTCAGCGTGAAGAAGCCGACGCTCTCATCAAGCAGTACAACGAAGAAGGCCGTAAAGCTGGCCCTCCCCCAGAGAAGCGCTTTGATAACCGCCAGGGTGGTTTCCGCGGCCGTAGTAACTTCCAGCGCTATGACAATCGTGGTGGACCTCAGGGTGGCAGAGGTGGCTACCAGAACCGGGGCGGCTCTGGAGGGGGAGGATACCGAGGAGGTAAGAGTCCTGAATTTACTAGTTTTATGCCTTTCAGATTTGGGGGCAGTAAATTATTATTTTTATAATTTTATTATTAATTTATTTATGTATGTATTTAGCTTGGACATATTAAAAAGTAGGGGTGGCACGGTACATGTATTCGTATCGAACCGTCACGGTACAGGCATCTCGGTTCGGTGCATGAGGCCACACGACGAATACAGGCAATTCACCCCCAATCCATAAGGGGGCGCCCGCAGCGATGCAACACAGTTTGAGAACCACCAGCAGAAGAACAGCGAATGCCAACGGTGACACAGAGGCGGGCGCGCTGATGTTTGGCTCACTGTATTTTATTTTGATAAAGTACCAACTGGCTGTCAAGTTAGCAATACTGGAACTGATGTGTTTTGTGTGTGTGTGTGTACGCTCCGGCGCGATCGCTTCAACTGTTTCCTTATACCAGCAGAATCAACTTTAAACACTTATTGTCTTATTAATAATCACTGTATAAAGGTATGCTTTTATTTGTGTACACTCACAATGAAAACAAAACAGATTTTATATATATAATATGTAGTATTTTCACATCTAGATGGATTTTTTTTTAAATTTGCACTACTGTCTGTTCAAAATAAATGAAAAGTTATAAAAAATATATATTTTAAAAACTGAGCATAGTAGATTTCTTTTTTTTCATGTTGTACATTTATGGATTTTACGAAAACGTATCGAACCGTGACCCCCGAACCGAGGTACATACCGAACCGTGACATCAGATATGATTGTGATTGTGTACCGTCACACAGAAGCACACGGGAGCGTTTGAAAGTCACCCCTATTAAAAAGTGACAAAGACATTTATAATGTTATAAAAAATATATATTTTAAATAACTGATGTTCGTTTTGAACTTTCTAGTTTCCCTCTTTTCCTTCGCTTTTTTATGCATTTCACTTTCAGAGAAACCTGAATAAACAACAACAATACAGGGGAAAAAAATTATTTGAAACAACAAACTTTTATTTTTTTTTATAAACAAAAAATGGCACTACTTTAATCTAAATATTTTTTTTTTATTTGGACTTGTAAAAAAAAAAAACTTCCTTTCAATAAATGTAAGTCATTTTATATTGGCTTGCTTGCAAACAGAACTGCCACCATTTTGCATATCATTTATGGATTGTACAGAAATGATCTCAGAGGGCTTTGGTATTAATATTACTGCAGTATTGTTGCAGTGTTTGTTTCTATAGGCTAGTGTTGTCAGAAGTACCAACCGCGATACCAGTCAGTACTAAAGTTAAATTTAAAATTAAAAACGTCCATTTCCCGCTTACATTTGAGTGCTGTTGAGTGGATTCTTAAACAATGCTGACTGGCCATAGTGTGAACGCGCTCAACAGATATGATTGTGATTGGCTACAATGATCATCGCTTCATGCTCACACAGAAGCACACGGGAGCGTTTGAAAGTCAAACGCTCCCTATGAAAGTATTAATGGATCTGTAATATATCTGCACATAGATGGATCCGCTGATAGACACGGCTTTCTTTTTAGCCAATCACAGTCATATCTGTTGACCTGTGCGTCTGGCTTCTGCGCGTGAACACTATGGCCTTGAAGGTGTGTGTATAAAACTTGTGTTTCCTCAGTGGTGTTTAAGAATCCACTACAGGCGCTTTTGCGCTCAAATGCCATTCTCTTTCTTTTTTAGCGATACCAACTGGTATCGCTGATTTTAGTTTTTAATTGTAGTCGTTTATTTTACTTACTTAAATATTTGTACTTTTGACAACGGTGTTGTGACTAGTAACCGCGAACATAGGCCTATTATTTAAACATTATAATGGGCTATTGTTTTTTTTGTGGAAGCTTTAGGACAATATACAGGTAAAATGATCAAGTAATTCCGGCTCAAATCAATATTTCATGTCAGCATATTTATATATGGAAAGTAGCCATGTAATAATCAGGACAATGTACAGTCAGCCAGCATAATCATAAAGAAAACTCTTTAGGGTTATAAGTTATTTTGATAAACACTGTCGGGTTTATTTTGCTTACTATACATTTATTCCTTATTTATTGTTTTGCATTGATGGTTAGATTCTGCCTACAAGTTGTTGATAATCAGTCAATTAATTCATTAGGATACAACCGTGGAGGCTACAACCAGAATCGCTGGGGAAATAACTACAGGGATGGAAGCTCTGGAGGCCGTGGTGGATACAACCGCAGCCAGCAGTCTGAAGGCAGTTACAACCACAACCGCCAGGGCTCCTACAACAAGAGTGTCTCTGGATCAACTGGAAGCTACACCCAATCACAGGTATTAAGACAGAGCTTACATTACCCACAATCAGCTTTTTAATCTAACAGGACTTGTAGTCATTGCTTGCATCTTATTTTCTCTCTCTTTTTTGTAGCCTCAGTCTTACACTCAAGGCTACAGCCAGAGCAACTACAACCAAGGGTACAACTATGGCAACTACAGTCAATATCCAGGATACAACCAGAGCTACAGTCAAACTCCAGCGCCAACAGGACAGACTTACAACCAGCAGCAGCAGCAGCAGCAGAGCTACAATCAACAGTACCAGCAGGTGAGATTAGAAACTGCATACAGTCACCAGGGTCAGAAATCCACTTTTCCATTAGGGGCAATATAAATTCAACTTAAATTATTTGTTTTGTTGTGTATATCAGATTAGGGCTGTACAATTAATCGAATGCGATTGTCATGCGCATCTTGTCAGTAAAGCCGGTTCTGTGATTAGTAGTAAATTTCCATCACGTGCTTTCAGATGGAGCAGCATTTACCACACAGAGCCATAGTTCACTGACAAGCTATGCAAAACCACATTCATTTGGGCTGTGTATCACCAGCAAAGTCACGATACGATACGTATCCCAGGGCTCTAGACTTCTTCCCACTGGTCGCTCTTTTGCTACTAACTTTCTCAGTTGGTCGCACGAGCACATAATTTGGTCGCAATTTTTATTTTTTTTGCTACAACATTTGATTAATCAATGCATGCTGATGAACTTTTATCATAGTTTATAGTTATATGGTAACGAAAGTGTTCAAAATTCAACCCTTTTTCATCAGTATTATTTGTGATTTAAATTTTGTGAACAGATTCCTCTTTTCGTGCACTTTCACTTTTAAATTTGCGATCTTGGTGTCACGTTTGACAAGAAAAGATAATTGTCTGTTTTGCTTTTATCTATACACCTTTCACTTTTTAAGACTAAAACAAAAGATGGATTCACTGTTATTCTTAATTAAAAAGCACAACTACAAGAAAACAGTAGGCTACAATGACAAACTAGCTTACATAACATTTATTAACAAAAACGAATAAGACGAGGCATGGCACAGTACACATCACATGCTGTATTATATACCGACTAATAAATTACAGAATGCTTAGCAAGCACTGAGGAATCAAATAAATAAAAAATGAAGGAAAACCTCCATGGCGTAACGTGAGGTAAACAGCAAAGATAACAAGCTTTTCAAAACGAAAACAAAAAGAAAAGTAAAACTAAACTGGCCCATAGTCAATTAGTCAAATTTAAGACACTCAAGGGTTCAAAGGGGACGCGGCAAGTATAAACCAGGCTCTACTGAAGCGATCGCGCTGAAATCGCCTCTCTTCACGTGATCAGTGAAATCTGACTCCTGCTATATTGTGCCGCGGCTCTGCAGCACGCGCTGTATGAAGCAGACGCTTTGGAGCAGCGCAGACCATGCACTCGCGCGACCACGTCAAATTTTTACTCATTTTTTTTTACCAATATTGCGATTGCGATTTAATATGCAATTCATTTTTAAAACTCTTTATGTTCTGTATTATTCAAGAAAGACAAGCAATAAATCATTGTTTAGTATGACCAACACAATATTAGATAAATTAAACATAAATATTATTTTCTGTAGGCCAGGCCTATATGTTACGATGAAATTAGGTGATGCAAGAATTTATATGAATGATATTTTTATTTAACAACTACAATCACAGTAGTATATTGATTTGTTGAACTTCAAACCTTTTAAGCATGTAGGCTAATAATTATTATGACAACATAAAGCACTGACAAATAAGTCCGGTAAATAAACATTACTATGAAAGTCCGTAACACATCACTCTACTAAAGTAGATTGCAGAAATATAAAAACAAATCTGTTGCTTTACCACACTCCGTATTTAGGTAATTCAAAGTCACTGTAATAAACATATATGTAAACATGTGGATTGCACTTTTTAAACACGGTCTGTAACTTTGGACAGACTTTAAATAAATAAATAAGAATATATGTTACCTTATTACATATATTATCTTAAGGTCGAAGTCTTCAGTAATGAAATGCACCGTAAAGGCCGTTTCACACTGAGCGTGATGCGAAAAAGTGAG
Organism: Schizothorax lantsangensis; assembly: GCA_027422415.1. Lineage (NCBI taxonomy): Eukaryota > Metazoa > Chordata > Actinopteri > Cypriniformes > Cyprinidae > Schizothorax > Schizothorax lantsangensis. The sequence goes on along the minus strand of CM049842.1, from coordinate 25,183,635 downwards.
GCGAATCGCCGACGAACGGTGCTTTCACACGAGCGCAAAACGAATGTTCGCCTTCTGCTAATTCACGCCTGCACGCTAGGATGCGCCGACCAACAATGCATTTTTCCTCAGATATGTATCTCATATATGGATTTAACATAGTCTGCTGCTCAATATATAGCATTAAATTAATATAGCTAAATAAAGTTTGGTTCTACGCCAGAAACACAAACTATCTATAATGCTTAACAAGAAAACATCTTGAAATATACATCGAAGTACAATTAGCATACAATTAGCATCGAGCCACATTTGAAAATGTATGTGATTATTAATGTTTTTGCTTAAAACCCACCTTAAACCATCATCGAGTGCTTGTAATAACTTTTGATTGTGATCTATAGTTAATTTTGATTCTATAATAGGCAGACACGCACTCTTTGTATGTTTAATAACGGCACACAGCTTATAGTCATAAACATCCTTTATTGTTATAAAAAATACCATGAGCTGCATACAAAACACATACAGAAAATATAGCGTCATAATCATGTCTATTTGCTTTCATATTTCATCTGTAGAAAAATGTTTCACTCGATTTTTTTTAATACGGAAGATCTAACATTAGAGAGTAAACGCACTCTGACTCATAACATTTGTGCACGTGGGAGAAAACGGACAGTCCAGATCAAATTATATTAAGAACGTGAGAATAAATCTGTTCTCAGAGACCAAAGATAACAAGAACTCAGCATCCACTCTCTAATCTCTCAGAATACTCTTCTTCTGTGTTTGTTTACGCTGATTTTCGAAACAGCGCCACCACTCCTGCCTTTTTGTGCAACAGCAGCTGCTCCAGGCACGTGATCTTAGCTCAAATCTGATTGGACGGCCCGTTTCTTCGCGAAGCGACGGGGGGGGAAATCGACACACAGGACGGAAAAAAAATCCTCGCTTTTTCGCGCCGCGAATGATCGCGCCTGGTATGAATAGCTCCATAGGGATCTATTGTTTCGATTGTTGTGGATTTTTCCTTGTTCAAAATAAATCGCACTAAGGAGGTTTTGAATTCAGATAGACCTTTATTAACAAGTTAACAAAAGGCCGAGTAGATGTTCGAACAGCACACTACTACATATACTACACACAACACACTACTCCTGAGTCTTGTCTCCAACTCACATATATACATCCTGAAGTTTTCACAGCATTCCATATATGCACCGTTGTATTTTTGGACAGGTATCTTTTACCATATATGAATTCTTGAGGAATGATCAGTCACTGTCATGTCTTGAACAGAGTCTTTCCATATATGTGTACTTCAAGTTTTATAGTTCACTCTGTTCTAAGCTTACTGCACACAGTCACGTACACAGTCAAATAATAATAGTAGAATAACTTTTTCTTATGTATAGGCATAATTCTATCTATGTATTATATTAATTCAAGATTAATGAAAATCTTCTACACGATTCAAAAGCGTCATCGCGCCGAATTTTCGCGTTCAGTGTGAAAAGCTCTTAATACTGTTACTCCACGTGTAGCGTGCCAGGGTTGCCAGGTTTTCACTACAAAACCCGCCCAATTGCTACTCAAAACTAGCCCAAAACGAGTCCAATCGCGTTTCGAGGGGGGTCCACCGGTAAAAATTGTATTCCGGGGTGTAAAATACACGTTTTTTGGAGGGATTCCCCTGGTAAGATTTGCACTCCAGGGGCTAAATATCACGTTTTTGGAGGCAAACCTCGCACTTGGCAACACTGTAGCGTGCCAACTTGATGCTTCCTCTGAAGACTGCTTAGATGTGTTCGACTTGAAGCAGCGCTGCTAGACCGATCGCTGTGTGTCATCAAAGTACCGCGAGAGCTGTAAGAGAGCGGACGTCTCCTTATGCTTTCTCTCGCCGTAGGCGAACACACCTCTTTCCTCTCGCGTGTCACATGACAGAATGTAATTGCAGCCTCTGCAATTAAAAAATCTAGTTTTTTCATATCGCGATATTATTGCAAATGCAATTAATCGTTCAGCCCTATACAGGACTGCACTGAATTTCACCTTAGAAAAATTTAGTAAAACAGCTGTTTATTAAACACTGTGTACTATAGGGCCATTGCTAACTATTGGCAGAGCAGGCAGTTGACCTCTGCATTATGAAGGGCCTTCATATCTGTACCACAGTGCAGTATAGGTAATGGCTAATGATTCATGTTTACATTGGGCACTCCCCACCAGATACAATATTCTGATTGCTCGCATTTTGTTTTTAAGCCCATAAATAATAATGTACTCATTCTAATAAATATATATTGTAATGTACTCATATTAAAATATTAATAAAATCATCTTAACATTGCTGGTAGGTTATCATTGCACAAATTAACGCACTCTACATTTAAAAAATAAACATAAGAATTAGAAGCGTTCTAAACTAATGCGCTGTCTTCACTGCATCTCACGCACACGTCAGTCACTCAAACAGATCACGTTGAGCGCACACAGACATTCAGCAACACAAACTTTTTAGCGCTGCCCCACAATTTTATCAATAAAATAGCTTAATCGTTCAAGAGCTACATTATCTTTCTAAACAATGAGCTAGTAACATTGTTTCTAAAGGAATTAAAGCCACAGTTTTACTGTTAACAGAGAAACTCGGCAAAACTGTGGTAATTCATACAAACAGCCTCTCTCTCTCTCTCTCTCTCTCTCTCTCTCTCTCATAAATAAACACTTGATGAATTACACTTTTCTGAGAATAGAATATTGAAGTGGAGATCGCTAAACTACAAGCTAACTGGTGTTTTCAGAAAGCAAGCATGTTAATCCACAGTGGAGAGGGCGCGTACACATGGTTGCCAGGTTGACAAAGATAAGTAACACTATTAGCAGATATTTCCGTGTTGCTAAGTGGGAAGCTCTGTTTAAGGGATTACGTGTCTTTATATCAGGCAACCCAGTTGTGTTCCTCTGCGGCCAGATTAAACCTTGTTGTAGCCTATGTATTATGCTCTATTCATTACTTTTTAGAAACCTCACACTTTTCTACTCCAATTTAAACAGTGTTCTTGTATTCAAATTAAGCGCAGTCCACTGCTGCACACGTGCCACAATATCGATACAGAGACAACTTTATCGATACTCGTATCGTCAAATCTCTGTGACGATACATCGTTGTATCGAACACAGGACTAGCGTTCATAATCGCAGACGTATCGCCCTATATCAGATATTTCAATTTAACTCATTACCTAACTTGCCAAAAATGTATTAGTTTATTGGTTTTTTTATGCATTAGAAAATTAAGACTCTATGTTGGTTATTTTAGTAAACAGTTATTCAAACTAGGAATACATTATATACAAGCAAAGAATATTTCCCATCACTGAAGCGGTTCAGCGAAGTTTTGCACTCTAGCAAAAACTTAGAATCACTGAAGCTGTCTCCACTGCAAAATGAATCTCTTACTTGCATTGTATTTGCACTTTGTTGTTTATGATAAGAAAATTAATGAGTGCAGAGAAGGGGTGACTAATCTGAATGCCTAAATGTAGATCTAAAAGAAATCTGATGCAACATGAGCAGATCTAGATGTAATCATACAGTCAATACTTTTCACATTTTAACTTTAATCACGACAGCTGTAATAGATTTAGTTTAGTAATTGTGCAGGGGCATTTCTTGCCCCCTTATCTTGAATGCATGTGCATGTTTTGCATGTATTTTTATACATTGTACCTTATTTCCCCCAGTACGCTCAGCAGTGGCAGCAGTACTACCAGAACCAGAGCCAGTGGAACCAGTACTATAACCAATACGGCAGTTACGGCACCTATAACCAGCAGGGCACCCAAGGCAGCCAGGGCACCCAGGGAACACAGTAGTAGCAGCATCGCAGCCGTTTCAGACGGCCCATTCCCTAAGCAGCATTCCTCATGCCTTTTTTGTGCTCCTTCTCTTACCCAGTCTTACCCTTTTTTGCTTGCTCTCCGTAAACGTTTATTCTCTCCCTATTTATGTCAACCTTAAAGGTAGCCACATTTCTGTGGCCCTCCATTGCTCTTTTTGAGTTTTGGTGAGAAGTATCCCTTTTTTGCTCTTCTGCTAAATATTTGTTTACATACAGCTTGATCTTTTTTTCCTCTGTGTACTTGTAGATGAGAGGTTCGACATTTGAATTTAGTAATGTGTGGTTTAGTCCGCTGCAAACAGCTCACACACTATGATGTGCTTGAATGTTTCAAAATTGAGCAGGAGAAATTTATTGAGAAAGCTTTGCACGCTTAGATTTACATCTGATGTATAGAGCGAAAGAGAGGCAAGGTGTTAATGTGTTCCAATAGTTTTACCACTGATTTTATTTTTTTTTATCTTAAAATTAAAGAACCACATTTTGCAGTAGATGGTTATGGGTATTGTTCTGTGTATGATCATATGCCTGTATGTACACATCTATATAAGACCATGTAACACTTTTGTGTAGGTACATCATATTGGACATTTTAATAACCTAAATCTTGGATAACACTTTTCTGATGTCTCAAGCCTCAAAGGTTATCATTTTCCTTTTTATATACCATTTTTAAAATGACTCTGATTGGTCTGATGCACATCTACTCCCAGATTGTAGATTAGTAATGATCCAAACTAGTTCCTTGTGTGGATATGTTTTACCTTGTGTCTTGTCTGTAAAGCAGTATCTGCATATGGTTTTGTGTCAAATCAAAACACAATATTTTGTATTTGAGAATATAATCAGACGAACCATCCTGTGTTCTGTGTTCTTGTTTAAATTAAGAATATGTGGAAGATGAAATGTTCATTTTAATTTGTTGGCTATTAAGTTGAGACAAAGGGTCAGCCATTTTATTCCAAAAATATATATTTTTTATTTCAACTATTAATTCCTCCACAAAATCCTAACAAACAAAATGCAGTTTGTGATGGTGCAAATAATATTGTGGAAATTTCTGAACATTTAAAAAGGTGACAATTAACAATTCCCACTTGATGCATATATTTCAACAGTTGGGACATGTTTAATATACAAACCAAATTAACTAGGTAGAATGTGTGGGGGGGGGGGGGGGGCAATATAGATTTGCAGAGTTGGTGCATTTGTTGAAATTAATACAATTATTTTTTGTAATATACAATAAAACTAAGTTACATATACAAAATATTATATTGTATAATTACCAATATATAATGATTCAGTTTACATCACCTTCATAAATTGAATAAAAACAGAAAAAAAGCAAAATCAATAATGCACATTCTTTATTCATCATTTTGTTGATGTAGAGATTAAAAAAAGTTAAATTTTATGTAGAAAAGTTAAAATCTTGCGCCTGATGTGATTAAGACTCGTAAATAATTTTTTATTTTTTTATTTAGTTCCATCACATATAAGACAAAAAGCACGAGGCAGATATAAGGCTATGTCGTACAGATTAAAGCATGTAAGACAGAATAACAACAAAACATAAAATGGACGGACATATTAAAAAAAATATATATAATATAAATAAATAAAAATACCAGGACAAAAAAAAAGTTTTATTTAATATTAGGGCAGTTACATTAATTTGAAAAGCTTTAGAATTTTTACAAGTTTCTTATTTTGTGATATATTAGAAAATGTTTTAAAATATATTTTAAGATCAGTGTTACAAAAGGTAATAATGGTTTCTCTTGAATTATTTTTGACTTATGAATACTTTGCTAAAATCAACAGATTAATGATGTAATTTTATCAGAAAAATATAAGTTTTGAAAGCAAATTAAAATATGAGGTTCTTAATTAAGGGCTTTGCTTAATTTTTTGTCTTAAAGTCAACCCAAAATGAAATGAAAAAAGGACAATAGAAAAATAAAAGTTCAATATCTTCAAGTGATATGTTACAAAAGGTACATTTATTACAAACACTATGACTATATCTGCTAACGGCTGCATTTACAGGATAATGTGTGAATAATTTTGTAAAGTAGGCTACTTCTTTTTCTTTATTGGAAATAACATGGTTATGTCCAAATGCTGTGATATACAATGAGGTTTAAGCCATTTTGATTTACATTGGATCCAACATTAAAGGAGTTTGGAACTAGGAACTAGTTTGGATCCTTTTTTTATATATAAAACTGTTATTAAAATGTTTGTCAAAAAAGGAGAGACCATTTACAAAAAGTTTGGGGTTTTGTAGGGTTGTATTAATATTTACATCTGAGAACTTGGTTAAAATTATTGTCACTGGGAATAGCCTTAATTACTTTAATTTTTCATTTACCAAAAAAACAACAACATTGCAATATATTTCGGGTAAGTGTATAATTGTCCATTCGTGTCAATAATTCAATCCAGAAAATTTTGAAAAGTTATTAATGGTAATCAAAGCCAGAGGTACGTCAGAACTGTCATCACCAAGAAAAACTTGTCATCAGCAAATTATGACATTTGCATTTGACACAAATTAAATTGTCTTTCATTAATTTCAATACCTTTGAAGGAATGTTGATTATTAGGTCTACTTAAAACTTGAGCTACTACCAAGAAAAGGAATGCAGAAATTGGACAACCTTGTCGGATGCCTCGATTTATTCTAAATCTCGGAGGTAAACACGAACTTCCCAGGAGGAATGAATGCACCATCTGTTACCAACCCCTCCTGCTTTTGTGATGTGTACAGGAGTACCTTACATCTGAGTTAAAGACGCTTCAACCTAGATTGATAACACTGCTCCAAAACGTCCTGCTCTGGTGTTTTCATGATAGTGTCTGCTTTTTGAAGACGGCCACAAAATGAGGTGGGTTTGCTTGTCGAATTAAAAGGTAGGATAGGCAATAGCCTATATAGCGCCATATTTATATTTTGACGGTACTGAAACGAGGATGTGAGGGACAGATGGGGGGGGGGGACAGAAAATCGTGCTATAGCCTGCACACTTTCATGAGATCGTGTTAGACAGCAATTAGCTATTTTACAAATGGGAATGGGCTACAATGAATTCATAACAATGTTTTACATTCAAGCTTAAAAACCCTTAAAATGTATAGTGAAAAGTTCTTTAAAAGCATCTGGAATGCAATAAAGTAATTTTAAAGCTGTTTTTAAAGCATTTGCTGCATGGATTAAAAAGATAGGCCAATAAATAATTCACATAGGCCTATATCAGTCAGACAAAATTGCGTCGCAGCAAATCCTTTAAATTTCAAGGACAAAGATTTACATACTTTTTTTTATTATTGAATACAATTATAAAATAAAACGCAAATTATAATCGGGCCTGTTTTAGGCTCTCCCTTATTTTTATATTTTAGACGGTGACGGGGAAAAAATGACTCTCCATCTCCTCATTGGACGCGCAGAGAGAAATATATGCATCTTAACGGATTACATAGGCTAATGAAGAGTTTTTGCTTTGCTTTGAATTATTTCGTTTTAAAGTAGTAATTTAAAGCTTTCTATAGATATATCATATCTGTGAGCCAGTTTCCAGTTGCCGAGTTTCGGTTCATCATTGAAGCGCTCTTGTTCAAGACCGTGATTTGGCAGGATGTGTGCAACGCGCGCATCAAGTAGCCCTGCATCAGTTTAATAACTTTAATTCTTACAACTGTTAAATTAATGGGCAAACTCAAAACTCAAACATAATCAAATCTATTTTCATAGTCAAATCTCAAATATTCAAGTATAAATATACAGTATATAATATATATATATATATATATATATATATATATATAAATATATATATATATATTTGTTTTTATTCACAACAGTTTACAGTTGCCCACAGAAAAAAGCAGGGGGTGCTGCAGCACCCTCAGCACCCCCTGTTCCCGCGCCCCTGATAGGTGTATTTTTTTTTCTAACAACGTATCCAATACAAATCAGGAATTTAATGTAGATTAACAGCTTGGAACTGGAGCTGGTTATGGGCCGCATCATATCACTGTTTATTCATCCCATTTTCTGACAACAGAAATAGAAAAATATAATGAAATCAGTTTTGAGAATTTGTCTGTATTAAAATACAGTATTGGAGCACAGAGTAGGAGAGAACAAACAAACAAATTTAGAAGGCTGACAGGCAGAATGCAAATATGAGGCATTGGTCCATGAATATGCAAATTAGTGTATGACATTATCCAGTGACATTTAGCAAGTTTTTGAGCCACTTTCCATTAAAAGAAGTTGGCCACAGTTTTTTTTACACCTTTATTTATATAGTGCTTTTAACAATACAGATTGTGTCAAAGCAGCTTTACAGTCTCAAACAGTGTGTCAATAATGCAAAAGGACAAGATTAAACATTCAATTTTCAGTTAAAGGCAGTTTATCATTGAATTCAGTGATGTCGATATCCATCTCAGTTCAGTTTAAATAGTATCTGTGCAATCAAGTCGACAATATCGCTGGAAATTAAGTGTCCCCAACTAAGCAAGCCAGAGGCAACAGCGGCAAGGAACCAAAACTCCATTGGTGACAGAATGGAGAAAAAACCTTGGGAGAAACCAGGCTCAGTTGGGGGGGGGGGGGGGCAGTTCTCCTCTGGCCAGACGACACAGCAGTTTGTTCCATGCTGCAACAAAGTCAGATTGTGCAGAGGACTGGTTCCTGTGGTCTTGTCCTGATGGCCATCTAATACAGGGGTTCCCAAACTTTTCCATTCCACGACCCACCTAGACAAGTTTAATCTATTTCGAGACACCAAAATATTTGAGATCCAAAAACAATTGACATTACTGTAAGCTTATCTTAATTAAAAGTTTAATATGGCAGAAATTCAGTATTTAAGAAAAATAACCATTTTATTTTATAGTACAACTGTAAAATTTCACTACTAATACGTTTTAATTCCTTCATTTACAGACATTAATGAGTCTATGAAATATGTCTCATATCTCATATTGTTAAACTCATCGCAGGGTTCAGCGCAGAAAATGCATTCATGATCCTTCCATGTGTGTAGGGAAGAGCGGAGCACAAAAAGAAAAAAAAATTGCACAATTTCTCTATATAGTGATGATATGGCAAGGAAATAATAGGAATAGTAAATTTTGTTATACTAGCATGTGGAAATGTTTAAATCATGGAGTGTTACAATTTCTACGATAGAACACATTTCGTATGTAGCGGTAGCCAAATGCATATGAAGGAACAAAAACAGCAAACTCTTTATCTCTCGGAAAGATACAGTGCCTAGTTCAACAGACGATAGAAATGAATGAACATACCTGAAACAAATTTGGTAACATTTGAATTTTCCGGTGTATGCAATCTCATGCAGAATACAGTGCAGTGAATGGAGTGAGCGAATAATGCAGACCGAGCCTTTTCATAAATGGAGTGTCTATTTACACTAAGTGCAAATAGCCCACCTTGTTGGCAGAGGCTATTTACACTAACTCCGCCCACTAACATGTGATTGGACTAGTCAACATTACAAAAGACAGTTGATAGTCGTCAGATCTAGTGGCACAGATGGTAAAAAAGTGTACCACGTGTCTTTAAATGTAAATGTAAATGTACTACTGAATGCTCAGAAAACATATTAAATAACATATTACATATGGTCTACTAATGTGAAATGCACACATATATGTAATGTTACTCACATACACCTATGGAACTCTTGTGGAGTCGCGCATATATGCAAACCTTTCGCATAGATAGTCTACTGCTTGTCTCTGAACAGCACAATTTGTTAATGAATGAATTGCCTTTAAGAATGATTGAATAAATGATTTAATGTCTCACCTTGCCACCACCTAATGATGGGATTCGTTTCATATTTAAAATTATCAGTGTATTTTTTTTCATAATTTCTTAGGCTTACATATTCAAAATATATTTAAAACATTTATCTCTGCTTACTGTATTTGCTGTGTTTTTGTGCTTGTGGTGCATTAGTGCTTGGCCCTGCATTGCTGCTTGCTGTCACAGTTCCTGTCTTTGGACTTTGCCTGCGTCCCAATGTGCACACTATCCATCCTAAATTCTATGTGATATTAGTAATTTTCAATACTATTTAGGGCAGATAGGGTGGATAGTATGCACATTGGGACGCAGGATTTGTTTTCCTAGTGTGCGTGTCCCTTGTGTTGATTGTGTCATTCTGTTCAGGTGTGTCTTGCTAATTATCCTAGTGTGGTTAATGTATTTAAGTTGCTCCCTTCTGTTAATTGTTGTCAGGTCTTGAATGTCAATACCTCGTGCATGTGTCACGTGTCTGCCCTTGTCTGGATTGTACCTGTTTGTGTATTATTAGCCGTGACACTTTGCAGCTATATTTTATTAATTTGACTATAGATAGGCCTATCTAATTCTTTTGTTTTGTTTTGTTGTTAATGAGCATTAAAAATTACTTTAAGTGTTTTACATTATATAATTGTTTTTTTCTCTCTCTAGCTTTTGTTTTTGGGTCCATGACATTTCATGTTTTGTCCAAATGAATTATTTCCTTTTAAAATAATTCTGTCGCTTTATTCTGTAACTTTAGTTTGAATTGAATTCAAGTACATTAAAATAATGAATATTATTTTATGTTTTGGTATCTCAAACCCCCAAAATTTAAGGGAGTGCAACCGTTTGCACAAATGAGCAGAGTTAGAAAACCCTTAAAAATGTGGTGTTTTGATCAGAATTAATTTAAAATAAAATATGGCATATAAAATACTATGGCAAATTACTTATATAATTTATCAATGATTTAATATCTTTATTCTATTAATTAATAATATCTGAGATAATATCGTCATTTGATTAATTAAAAATAATATTTGCTGACTGGCTGCTGTTTGTAATAAGATATGTTAGTAAGGTAAGTTAGTTCTGAAAATAGCTCTTGCATAATTTCAGCACAGATGCCACTTGGTTTTATTGATTGATTGATTGATTAAAATGCAATGAAGACAATGGCTACAATGTTCTTGATTGCACCCTCAATGACGGCCTGTATGTACGAAGGTGGCAGAGTTTTTGCAACATAACTGTTTAAATCATTTGTTTCTACTTTTCCTTTTTTTAGTCTTGAAGGTGCCTTAAAATCTAAACTGCATCTGCAGGAGTGCCATTTTACTTGGTCTCTAAGAGAAGAAGATGACTTTGTTCTTTGTGATTTACTGAATCGTCTGGAGGAACAGATTCAGCTGGAATGTAAAGAGGCGAGAGTAACAAGAGCTTACAACAGTCTTGGATTCATTCAGTATCTCTTTGGCAACCACCAGGAAGCTCTCGCAAATCTGCAGAAATCAGTGGAGCTTGCAAAAGAACACTACAAAGACAGTGATGAAGTTCTTATTGTTACTTATGGAGACCTTGTCTGGTTGCACTATCATATAAATGAGTTCTCTAAATGTGAAGAATACTTGAGAGATTTAGAGAGGATCCGCAGAAAATTTTCTGGGGGATTCACTTGTACTGTCGAGGTTCTTAGAGAAAAGGGTTGGACTTTTCTTAAATTATCTAACAAATACGCACATGCTGCAAAGGAATGCTTTAGACAGGCCCTTGAAATGAACCCAGATGACAGTGATTTAAATGCAGGCTATGCTATTGCACTGTACCGCACAACAAAAGACACTCCTGACTCTTCAGGCTCACCAACAATAAAACAGCTTGAAAGAGCTATAGAACTTAATCCAGATGATGCTGTTCTACTACTATTGTTAGCCGTAAGAATGCTGAATAACAGAGATGATAAGACATTCGAACCTGCACTGAAGAAGGTGATTGTGGCACTGAGGATGTCCCCTGAAAACCCACACGTCATAAGATACACAGCAAAAATTTTCCGCCAATTAGGAAACATGGACATTGCCATTAATCTACTAGAAGATGCCTTGCAGGCTACCCCAAACTCTGCCTTTATACACCATCAATTGGCTATGTGTTACAAAAAGAAAAAAACATGCCTGGAAAAGAAGCATAGGATGCATGGCAAAGCAAAGTTTAATGTTAAAGAGTCAGATGAAATACAGCAATACCTGGATCAGTGCATCTATCATCTGGACAGGGCGATTTCCTTAAAGCCGTTATTTGTGAATGCCGTGGCAGATTTAGCACTGCATCACGGACAACTTGGCAGCTTCAAAGCTGACAGACTTTTTGAAGAAGCATTTAAATTGGCTTATAATGAAAAGAAACATCTGCAGGCAGTTCATTTTTTATGTGGCCAATACCAGCTCTACTACAAAAGATCTGAACCACTGGCCTTCCAACATTTCATGCAAGGTCTGAGGCTGCAACCAGAATCAGAGCTAGGCAAGTTGTGTGAGGACAAACTTAAAACCATGATGCAACATCGTATTAAATGGCTGAAAAGCCCGGATGACGGCATAGTGTGTGGCATGCAGGGATTCATTCATGAAGTAAAGGGTGATTAAATTTTGGTAAATACAATCTCAAGTTTTTATTCAATTTATTTTTAATAGTTAATATATTTTACTTGGATTACCTTGAAATACACTGGTCCACAAAATGTAAAGTTTGTCTAGCATAGGTGCATGATCACAGTCTTCCTGCTTTAGTGAAAGTTGATTGGTGGTTGGCTACCTGAATGAATAGCTTTTAAACTGAGATTTCAGTTTTGAAATTTGACATTGAATAACTCAATGTCTTTTCAATTTTAGGTCATAGACATAGATTACACACTTTTTTTCAGAATTTACAATGTGAAATTCATGGGTTCCTTGATGATGGTATTCAGTGATTCACCATATTTATGATTGCTAAATCCATTTATTCAAGATATACTTAACAGTGCCAATATGTTGTAAGATTTGTTTAAATCTTGAACACACATCCGGAGCAGTGGGCAGCTAATGCTGCTTCGCCCGGGGAGCAGTTGGGGGTTCGGTGCCTTGCTCAAGGGTCTCACCTCAGTCGTGGTATTGAAGGTGGAGAGAGCGCTGTACATTCACTCCCCCCACCTACAATCCCTGCTGGACCTGAGACTCGAACCCGCAACCTTCGGGTTACAAGTCCGACTCTCTATCTATTAGGCCATGACTGCCACGATTACACTTCAAATGTCAAAAATCAAATGAAGAAATATTTTCAATTTTACTACTTTGTTTAGGAAAGCATACATCAGTGTATGTAAATGTAATTTAGCCATTAAGATTAACATGGTCAAGTTTTATGACACCATATGTAATCGTCTGTCAATTGGCCATATGTCCTAGACCTGGATCAACAATTTGTGAATGAAAAGATATTACATTTTCATATTAAAAATGCAAGTTAAATAGGCCTCAGTAACCATCCCGGCCTCATTCAGCTGCCTCTTTATTGATTTGTTTTTCTTACATAGGTGAAATGTTCACAGAGATAAGGATTTGGCTCATGAGTTTCGGTGAAACAGAAAAATCTGTTCTAAGCCTGATTTTTGATGGAGGAAGTTACGAAGTTGAGAGTGGTAGGATTAAAATCTTCAAAGGTGCAATGAACAAGAAGATTGTGCACTTGGTTGATATTGATATCTGCAATGCCAAGAGGATTCTTCGATGGGAAAAACTGACTCCTGGGCCTCATGCCATTCTTCTTGCATTTACTCTACATGATGGCAAATTCACAGACCAAACCAAAGAGATTATTGAAAATTTGGAGTTTCTTGGAGAGAAATTCTGGAATCATGTCGTCGTAGTATGTAGCTGTAGCTCAGATGCCATTGTAGCTCAGAGAAGCGTATTGAAGTGGCTTCTTGAAAAATGTGGGGACAAATACTACATTTGTGTCTCTGCACCAGAATCCACAGAGAGGAGGGAGTTTGCAGATAGGATACAGATAGGATAATAATTCTATGCATCTGGTATTACCCGACATTTCAGATGGAGATTCTCAATCCCCTTTAGACATTTTAAGAGTAAGTCAAAATGATCTCTTTGCAAATGCAAATCTGTCTGATTTGACAGTAAAATTACAATTCACTTAAGCTCTTGTTATTTTTCACAGAGGCTAGATCTGAAATATTATTTGTTCACTCCTGAGATCGTCCTACAAGAGGGGCAAAGGAAATACAGGTTTGTGTCAACAAACAGGGGAAATAAGATAGTTGAGTGTATCAGTATGCTTTAATTTTCAATATTCCTTTGAAATAAAATAGGTTACAGTGCAGCCATGCAGGCTGGTTCCATTGTGAGTTTACACAGATTGGTTTTAACATGGAGGGGGAAGGAGAGGTGCTGTACAGCACTGTTCTTCAGGATAACGACTGTCCAGTCCCTGCCAACTATTACCAAGCAGGACCCATGTATAATATCAAATGTGTTCAGGGTGAGCTGTCTCAGCTCAGGCTACCTCACTGTGAGACCTCAATTGGTGAGTTGGCAATCTTATGAAAAATAATAGATACTGAATACTTTGAATAATACAAAGTGCAAACTTTTAAGAAAAATCCTGATTAGTATAAAAATATAACACTATATTATACATTTTATATTTACTACATGTAGAGGACAGATAAAAAAGTGTTTTTTTTCCCTCAGAGGATGCCTGCCACTTCATGTCAGTTATACATTATTCTAAACAGATTGTTGATATTCTGAAGCCTCAAAATATCACAAGCACACATGTCACAGTGAGCATCAAAGGAACATCAAAGTTTTTTTTCTCCAAAAAGGAAAACTGGTTTACGGGTCATTGGTCTAAGATGCTCGGCCAAGTGATGCTATTCTACCTACAGCCAGCACATAGGCTACATGTGTTTCTACAACCCCGCAGTGTGGACCCCAGAGAAGTACATCTTAAATGCCCCCCCCCCCCCCCCATTTTACCTCATTAATTTTGGCTGACTTTTACAAACAACCACCATTTCTCTGTTCTTTCAGGTGGAAAAATGTAATAAAGATTACACATTAATCCAAACAGCTTGTGAATGCATGCTCAAATATGAATGTGTGTACAGCATGTCCTGTGATCCTGTTGAGGAACATGGACTTTCAGAGACACCAAAGATACAACCAGTGGTCAGTATATGGATTAGAATAATGCCTTTTCTCAAAGCATGAGGGTGTTTTTCTTCTATTTTAAATTTTCTAATTGATAAATCATGAGGGAAATGAGGGAATCATGAATCAAATAGTTTACATATTTAGCTGTTCTTTCTAACGAAGACAAGAACGCCCAGTCCAGAAAACTGCAAATATCCTGCAAACCAGGAAATAACTCCAATGAACCAAATAATTCAGAGATGAATTATCATGATTAGAAGATCTTGTATTGTGTATAGATACATCCATAGATGCGCTGGGACACAATCATCAGTGCTGTTGCTGAGATCATTGAGTGTTTCGGGTCTTTCAACATCAGACACCCTCCCTCAGGTGACTCAGCTGGGGTTGATCAGGCCCCAACTTGTGTCCCAGCAGCGCTAACCCACTCCTCGGACCTTTTAATTCAAATCCACCTCGATACTCTTTCTGCGGCTTCTGTGATAGACTTAATAGCTCTCCTCTTTGCAGCTCCTATGATGCCGAGCAGGGTGAAGCTCTTACACAGGGAGCTGGCGGCAAAGCATCTGCACCCCACCTCAATGGGTTCGCAGCGAGCCCTCCAACCCCTCCTCTGGCTCTCCTCTATGAGCTACTGATACTTAAGCCACTTGCGCTCATTAGCCTCTTCCATACGGTCCTCCCATGGGACTGTCAGTTCCAGCAAGAGAACCTGCTTAGATGAAGCAGATGTCAGGACCACATCTGGTCTTAAACAGGTCGATGTTACAAAGTCTGGGAACTTGAGCTGCTTACCCAAGTCAACCCACATCTCCCAGTCTGGTGCTGATGAGAGCAAGCTGTCTACTGGTGGTATCTGTGATTGTGGCTGCTCACCAGCCTTTACAAAAGCAATGCTCCTCTGGCTGCGGACATGTTTATTATTGGCCACTGCGCTGGAAATGGCCTCTGCCACAGACTTCGGGACCTGGTCGTGTCACCAGCGATAGCGACCCTCTCCAAGGGCTGCCGGGCAGCTGCTCAGAATGTGCTCCAGGGTCCCTCTCCCGGGACAGCGAGGACAAGTTGGAACATCACTCTTGCCCCAGACGTACAGGTTAGCCGGACTGGGGAGCACATCATAGAGAGCTTGTATCATGAACATAATACGCTGTGGCTCTGCCTTCCAGATTCCAGGTCAGTTTCTTCTCCAGCGCTCCTTCCCACCTCGTCCATGCCCCCTGCTGACGCAGGCTCATCATCCTACTGGTCCTCACCTCCTCTTTGCCTGCACGGACCTCCTGCAGGACCAGATGGCGCCTGTCCTTGCCGCATGCCTCGGCATACCGAGGCTGAGGGATGAATCCCATCCCTGCTTGTCCCCCTGCCATCGTTCCCACAAGCACTCTGTGTCTCAGTCGACTCGCCGCCACCTCTAACCCCTCTTTCACTCTCCACTTCCTGCCCGTCCGCACCTCAATGCCTGCTAACGACACTCTGGAGTCTCTGGAGCCTCGATAGACTAGTGCTTCTCTTATGCGAGAGACTCCTCCTCCAGACAGCTGATGGGAAGCTGGAGCTTGTATAATCTCAGATGTACAGTATTTAAACAATGTACAAAGAATGTTCATTTTGCTTGTCATGCAGTATTTACTTTGAGATGCAAAAAAAAAAAAAGGTTTGATAGACCCCTGGAAAAATGTATATGAATGAATGAATGAATGAATGATGCATTTATATAGCGCTTTATTGTGTATTGCCATACACCCAAAGCGCTTTACAATCATGTGGGGGGTCACTTCTCAACCACCACCACATTATATATATATATGTATGTGTATATATGTGTGCAAGAACAAATAGTTTTTCCAACATTTAATGATTGAATGTTTCATTGGTGCCTTTTAATCAAACTTTTTTTTTATCAATCTCTTTAGGACACAAAAGTTCATTGCATGTAGCAGTGGAAACATTACTATCCCACATTTGATATAAAGTTGCCAGATGGTGTGATGGATGTGGGTTTACACCTCAAAAAGGAAAACCCCAAGGAAGGAAATGTTGAAGTTGTATGGAGCCGTGACATAACACTGACAGGTAAGATACTTTACTGTTTGTGTTAGTGGAGTACAAAAGTTTAAGAAGTAAATTACTGACATGACAACAATTCACCTGAAGTGAATTATCACCACAGACATTGGATGCTCTTTGTATGTTCAATTTACAGTATATACTAGACTGCAACAATCTGTTGCACTGATTTACATGAGCATATGAGCACTGCACAATGTTAAATATGTATACATTTTTTAAAGATTTTTTAAATAATTAAAATCAAGTGAATCATACTGGTAATCTCAAAAGTTAAAAAATGAAGCAGATATTAACAAACGTTTTATCTTACAGACTATACAGCAGAAAACAGCAGACCGATATGAACAGATGAGCGGTGTAAGCACATAACCTAAAAACATAATCTTAGCCTAGACATTTTATTTACATTTGAATCAGCTTGTAGCCTGTTTTAGAATTGTAGTGAAACAAATGATTAGCTTCTATTTTCCCTCAGAAACATTTTAATATATTGTATAAATTAAACATGTTGAGGTGTATCCTTTCTGAAAAACAACAAAGCTGAGCTTATCCAAAGAGTGAGAAATGTTAATGTCATTTTAGATCACCTTGGTGACATTAATGCAAATGAACAGGTAAATAAAATCAGAGCAATGGCAACATCTCAGGAAAAAATGAGGAACGATCATAGAAGGACGAGGTCTTTCGTCAGAACGGAGGTTTTTCAACTTGCTTTAGAAGGCAGAACCAGCTCTTATGAAAGATATGATTACAGACAACTAAGGCCACTAATGCATGTGAGATGAACAATAGAAAAACTGATGTATAACTCTTGCTATAATACTGTGATGTCAAAGCATGTGATATTGTGTATCTGACAGTCTTTTAATATTTTTTGAGCTGTACTGCTACTGCTATAGTGAAATGTGAAAATGTTTTGATTGTGATTCAATGGGTTTGTCCAATTTACGATCACCTGTAAGGTAAATAACAGAAGTAGAAGTGACATTTAGAATAGAATATTATAGAATATAATATATTTTATTTCCTATTTCACTTCAATATACAAAGGTGCTGTAGATTATCTTCAAATTATAAATTCATTAAAATGTATGTTGAGTTTGGAGTAATAATGTATAAACTGTTGATTTTTTTTTTTTTTTAGCAATTTGGTTCAGTCCTTTAATAGCATTAATATTTGTAAATAAAACAAACACAACAAGTTGGATACTGGGATTTTGTGAAATGTGGTTATGTAAAAAGAATAGGCTATTCATTACTATTAAATTATTTGATGATTTAAATAACATTGCTGATGCTTATGATACAATGTTTAATTCATAAATGAAAATGTTTGATGACTGTCCCATCATACTCAAACCAGTTTTTTAAACAAATATGGTTTACCACTTTAACCTTTTTTATTGTTGTTAGGCTATCTGTAGTATGCCTGTGTGCATGTTGGTTGAGTTTGTTCCCAGTCTATACTATTGTTACAAGGTTTGAATACGAATAAAACAGCAACAAGAACAACTCAATTTCCAGTAAATTATTACAGATGTTGTATCGAATTCTGACCCCCGCCAGATTATTACCCCCCTAGTATTGGTAGGTTTAGGGTTAGGTGTGGGGGTGGGGTTAAGATTAGGCAATCATATAGCGATTTCAACGAGAGGGGTAATAATTTGGCAGGGGGTCGAAAATGGGCACAACACCGGTGTGGTCAAGAGGATAAGAAAACAAAACAAAAAAACTCAATATCCCATGAACCTCACGTGTACGTCGCTCAACCCCGGAAGTAGATTGTTCTCCTCTTAGCATGGCGCAAATGAATACTTTGCAATAGTGATTGCAAGTACTGATGAATTGTAGCAAAATTAATAATATGGATATGTAATTTTCACGTGAGAAGTTACCATTAAAAAGACCGACTAAGGTAAAATACGTTTTGTGCTTTTTAACTCTTTTCTTGCCTAAAAGTTTGCTTATTAGCGTCAGTGCTAACCGACAGGTTTTAAGTCTATGAAATTCAGTTCCCTACGTTATTATAGAATTTAAAATAAGTGAACTTAAGGTGTCTGTGTTATTCATCATTTACTAAATTCGCTAATTTAGGACAGTCGGGAAGCCTGAAATCTAACTATAATGAGCCCAATTATGTACGAGAAATTAACTAGGTACACATTTCTGTATGTAACGTTTAGACATCCCTAAAATGATTTCAGACATTTATCTGCATCATGGACATTGTATACCCCATCATTTTTTCTCGCTTTTGGAGTATTTACTCGAGTAGTAGATGCTGAAAAAAAGCACTGTAACTAAGTGTACTGTTTAATATTACAGTACATTACCTCATTAAATCGGTCTAAAATACGTATGCTGTAATAAACTGTAACCAGTAGGCATGATAAATGAAGACATAACACTGTGGTCCTGATATTGAAGTCAGTGATGTTTAAAGAATTGTGTAACAATTACATTATATTATATTATATACTGCATACTGTAAAAATCCTTTATTTCTTTAATGTAAAAGTAGTTAGCATCTTAAGGAATTACTATTCTTGCCTAAATAATCTAATGGCTGAACTGACAGTTGACCTTCAAGATTCAAGATTTTTATTTGTCACATACATGATTATATAGAGAATATATAACCAGCAGTGAAATGTGAGTCAGTTCGTAGATTAGGGCAATGTCTTTTGTTTCGTCTTGTATTTATTTGATTTGTGCTTCTTGTATTAAGGCAGGACACCACATGTTAAACATTTTAACTAATAGATACCATTATACTTCTTCCTTCTTATTAATCACAGTACTTTTAAGTGTTTTGCATAAGTGTTCTGAAACGCATAAATATGCAGATTATGCAGTATTTAATTAAATGTACACTAATTTGCATACATTCACAGACATCTAATGCCCTTTTTTTCAGATTTTATCGTGATGGCGTCAGGCGTGGGAGAACAAGCGCATGGTAGCGCGGACTCCCAGTTATACAGCAATGAGAACGACACAGCCTTTGACATGACCACCAGCGAGAAGGTAACACACTGGGCCATCATTGCTTATTAAAAAGTAACACACTAGTTATTGCTGTTTTTTGTTTGTTTGTTGCAAATTTGGCAATTTGGTGTTGATTGCATTTCTCCATCAGGTGGTGGAAATGTTAAACCAGGCAGCGCTCATCTCTACAGAGGAAAAGCTTATTGTTCTCAAACAGGTTTTGAAAGTCTTTTTATATTGTTGTAAACATAAAAATCAGATGTTTAGTGTACATGATTATTTAGGTCTGTTCTCTATATATTTGTATTATTAGGTGCAGGAGTTGATTATCAACAAGGACCCTTCATTGCTTGATAATTTTCTGGATGTAAGTACTGAACCATCTTCACCAGCTTGTGTAAGTACGCACATGAGCCGACACAGAAATTACATTCACACTTTTATCCATCCTCTACAGGAAATCATCGCATTTCAGACTGATAAGTCAATTGAGGTGCGAAAGTTTGTCATCGGATTCATTGAGGAGGCATGGTGAGTGCTGGCTGATCTTACAGGTCAGTCCATCCCAAGTGGTACAAAATCTCTAAAGTTGGTTGGAATCTCAAACTCAAAATTGTTACAGCAGGATGCTACCATAGTGGACTTATATCTGTAAACATTTAACCTTCCTGTCTGGTACCCCATCAGAAATAATCAATTTGAAAGTAAAAAATTGCACTTTCTTGCCCCCATAAAAAAATTAAGGTAAATCTCAAATCGTAAATGTTCTGCATGCTAACTCAAACCCATCCCATCATGGAAGTGGAAAAAAATAACATTTGTTGTGGGCCAAGACACAAAGATGCAAAACAAAATTTAAAAAATGGTGGTTTTGAATTACAATACATAAAAATAATTACTCAAATTTAAAATAAAGGAAAATAAAAATGGTCAAGTAACCTCCACTGGACCACTTGAAAGATGGATTGACCCATACTGCACTTTATTCAAAATTCTTCCCAATATTTTATATACTCTTCATGACTAGTCCTTAAAGAGTTGACACTTGTTTATTTAGTAAAAGAGACAATGAGCTTCTGCTGAGGCTGATTGCCAACCTGAACATGCTGATGAGAGATGAGAGTGTGAATGTGGTGAAGAAGGCCATTCTGACGCTCACTCAGCTGTACAAAGTGGCTTTACAGGTATCATTCGTTTTCACTTATATATACAGTATTCATTGTTTGGTTGGGCTGATATTTTTAAGTGTCTGACATGTTCTGTATTTGTTCTGTTAGTGGCTGGTGCGCACTAAGAGTGTCTTGGACATGCAGGAGGCATGCTGGGATATGGTGACCCAGATAAAAGAGGATGTTCTGGCATTGCTAGACTCCGAAAACGACGGAGTTCGCACTCACGCCATCAAATTCACAGAGTCCCTCATCATCACTCTGTCACCACGGACACCTGACTCTGATACGCCCAAGAAACAGGAGGGAGACATCAGCCTGGACAAAATCCCCAAAGACCACATGTATATTCGATATGGTAGGAGCAGACGATTTTCAAACACGATTTTGTATTGTCTTTTTTTGTCTTTTCATTAATGTTTTATAGGGCTGCAAACTTAATCAATGAAATTAAATGAAGGAAATGAAATTAAGAAATTAAGATAATCATAAATATTAGCATTGTAATTTTACAATAGAAGTCGTGGCCTAATGGTTAGAGAGTCGGACTCGTAATCCAAAGTTCGAGTTGCGAGTTCGAGTCTCAGGTCCGGCAGGAATTGTAGGTGGGGGGAGTGAATGTACAGCGCTCTCTCCACCTTCAATACCACAACTGAGGTGCCCTTGAGCAAGGCACCGAACCCCCAACTGCTCCCCGGGCGCCGCAGCATAAATGGCTGCCCACTGCTCCGGGTGTGTGTTCACGGTGTGTGTGTGTGTGTTCACAGTGTGTGTGTGTGTTCACTGCTGTGTGTGTGCACTTAGGATGGGTTAAATGCAGAGCACTAACTCCGAGTATCACCATACTTGGTCGTATCACAGACCAATGTCACTATGTCACAGACAGTCACTTTCACTGTCACTAAATAAAATTATTGTATTGTTTTTCTTAAGTACTTGATTTTTTTTATGTTTTTCAGTGAAACTGCAATAGTAATATTTATTTGGTAGTAATATTTATAATTAATAATAATAAGAACAATAATTACTATTATTATTGCTATTTAATTGTCACATTGATAAATAATCACTAATTTTGTCCAAATTTTGCAGCCTGGATGAAATCCACAAAGACCACATATATATCTTAAATATATATATATATATATATATATATATATATATATATATATATATATATATATATATATATATATATATTTTTTTTTTTTGGGTAACACTTTATTTAAGGTGTCCTTGTTACGCGTTACATGTACTTACTATTATAATAACAATAAATTATGCATAATTACATGCAAGTAACCCTAAGCCAAACCCTAATCCTAACCCTAACCATATAGTAAGTACATGTAGGCCAGGTTTCACAGACAGTGCTTAGACTAAACCAGGATTAGGCCATAGTTCAATTAGGACATTTAAGTAATTTTTATAAACATGCTTAGAAAATAACACTACTGGTGTGCATCTTGAGACAAAACAAAGGCACTGATATATTTTAAGACCAGTCAGTGCAAGTTTATTTCAGTTGAAACAGCTCAGACTTACATTTTAGTCTAGGACTAGACTTAAGCCTTGTCTGTGAAACCGGGGGGTAGTTAATTAATATTACTCAGTACTTAAATGTAGAATTACACTGTAACAAGGACACCTTAAAATAAAGTGTAACTTTTTTTGTATTCGATTTTTTTAATTACACTTAAATATTGAAATGATAATTTTTTAGTAGTAACAATAAAAAATAATAATCATTATTAATAGTATTTTTTTTTATTTAATAGTCATATTGATATATAATAACAATAATGACAAATTTAGCAGCCAAAAACAGCAAACCTGGAATTGTATTTTTTTCCTCACAATTTTTATCAGAAAAATCACTGTTTTTTTTATTTTTTTATTTTTTTTTGTGACTTTTTTCCCCCCAAAGCGTACTGCTAATGTCAAGACTTTTAAAAGTTTTACAGAAACATTTTCATTCTTTATTTTTACATTTACATTTACATTTATGCATTTAGCAGACACTTTTATCCAAAGCGACTTACAGTGCATTCAGGCTATACATTTGTTTTATCAGTATGTGTATTCCCTGGGAATTGAACCCACAACCTTTTGCGCTGCTAACGCAATGCTCTACCACTGAGCCACAGGAACACACTTGTGTTTTTTTTTTTGTGTTTTTTTACAATTTTTGCTTCCATTTCTTCTCTCCTCGTCTTCTTCACTTCCTCCTGTCCTGCTCTAAGACACCTTGTGTGAGGAGGGAAAGTTGGCTCTGGAGCAGTTGTTAAAGTTTATGGTGCACCCTGCCATCTCCAGCATTAATCTCACCACTGCACTGGGATCACTGGCTACGCTGGCCAGACAGCGGCCCATGTTCATGTCTGAGGTGGTGCAGGCATATGAGACGCTACATGGTGAGTTCCATCCACTGACATTATTCAGAGTCGAACACAAATCTACTACTTTCTTTTGTTCTTAATCTGTTTTGTTGTGCTCCCCAGCTAACTTGCCCCCGACTCTGGCTAAGTCTCAAGTGAGCAGTGTGCGCAAGAACCTGAAGCTGCACTTGGTCTCGGTGCTGAAGCACCCCAGCAGCGTGGACTTCCAGGGCCAGATTTCCACTCTGCTGCTGGACCTTGGCATGTCTCAGAGTGAGATCACCCGCTGCACGCCAGCCACTGTACAGCCCCGTAAGAGACTCCACCAAGAGCCCTATGTTGAGGGCAAGAGGATCAAGATGGGTGAGTTGCTGTTGCTGTTTTAATGAGCTGGGTGGGTCATTGTTGTGGGTCAGTTGTTGGCATTGATTGATTGAAGTGGAATAACACCTTGTTTGTGCTTGCAGAGGCCACTCTAGGGGAGGATGATGACGATAAAGAAGAACCAGCTCCAGTCGTCACCCCAAAACCATCCTCCACCACTGGCACCCAATCAGCCATCGATCTCACTGCTGAGTTCCTGTTGCCTCTGCTGAACCCAGAGAATGTAGCTAACCTGGTGTGTACTATGGCTAAGCTAAGCTTTTGTTTTTCTTTAAATACTGAAATAATAATAATAATAATATTTTAATAATTAATAAATTGTTTAATTTTTTTTATGAAAAAAAAGATAAATAAATTAAAACATTATAAACTATTTATAAAAAATGAAGACAAAAATATTATGTCAAATTAAAAGTATTTTAAAATGTAAAAAATTCCTATTTAATAATTATAGTATTGTATTTTGCGCTACAACTTACAATGCAAATATGTCTCAAATTCTTAATTCACAACCATTAAAAAGCCTAAAGATTTATTTTGGTGTAAAAGTACAGGGAGATCTTTAAGTATGTTTAGTTGATGCGTCTAGCTATAAATATGGTAAAATGCTAAAAATATAAGCAGAAAAAATGATACAAATGTGAAAATAAAAGGATCCTGGTGCATGTTTCTAAATGCACATAATAAGCAACATGCAACAACAGGGTTTGTGTGGAGTAGTATTTTCTGTAAACCGAGTCACTGTGAGACAAGAGTGTAAAGGAACACAGTGCCATGCTTTAATCTCAGACAGGCAGCATAAAAAAAAACATAATCAGTATTTTTTTTATACCTGCAATTTCAATTTATTTTGGATTAGTTGTGCAGTTCTTTGCATTCATTTATTTTAATTTTACTTTATTTTTTTATTATATTTTCATCAACTCATGAACCCCCTGCAGTTCCCTTGTGAACTCTGTTTGGTAAAATGCTGGTGTAGAGAAAAACCTGTTCGCAAGCATGCATAATAACATCAGTTTGTCCATTGTGGGACTTTTTGAGAACATCTAAAAACAATAATCATTTAAATCTAAATCAAAAGACTAAATATAAACAGTAAGTATAAATTATGCAAAAAAATATTTGTCAAAAAAATATGGGAAGTGTGATGAGTAGCACTGTGATGAGTAGTACTATAACTTATATGTGTGTTAATTTAGACATTTTCTACATTTTGTCCCAATGCAGGTGCTCATCAGTATGGTTTACCTGCCTGATGTGATGCCGGCCTCTTTCCAGGCCACCTACACACCTGTAGAATCGGCCGGCACTGATGCTCAGATCAAACATTTAGCTAGGCTGATGGCCACACAGATGACAGGGGCTGGACTGGGACCAGGTGAAGGGATAAAGAGATAAACTCCTTTAGTTCTTGTTAGCACAGCTGTAAAGACTGTGAGAGGGTTTGTGTAGCGCAGGGTTCCTCAAATCTTTCCCCCGAGGGCCAATCTGCCTCAGAGTTTAGCTCCAACCCTGATCAAACTCACCTACCTGTGATTTTCTAATGATCTTGAAGACTCTGATTAGCATGCTCAGGTGTGTTTGATTAGGGTTAGATCTAAACTCTGCAGGAGTGGGCCAGATTTGAGGATGCCTGGTGTAGCGTAACATTACATAACCTACATCATCTCTTCGCTCTGCTCCTGCGCAGGGCTGGAGCTGTGTAAGGCTCGAGATGAAGAGGTGAAGGAGGAAGACAGTGGAGTGGGTGAGTTCAGCTCCAAAGACCCTCTCATCATTCGCAAACTGTCTGCTGTGTCCCTGGGTCAAGCCATCTCAGTGGTGGGGGCGCAACCAGCTGCCTTCAAGAGCCCTATCACTGAAGAGGCACCTCAGATCAAGAAGCTTCCTGAGCCCATACTGCCCACCACACAGCCCAAGTAAGTTTAAATATGAAAATAAATATTATCTGTTCCAAAACCTAATAAGCTGCCTTACTCTCTATGGCAAACCTGGACAGCTGCCTTTTAACATTGTGTACAATAGAATCCATTATAATCAGCGAAGCTGTCTACACTGGATGCGGTACAGCGCGGCGCGACAAATCCCTGACAGTAAACTAATGCCGCATTCTATTATGACGTGCTGACACAAAATTCAAATGATTTTTAATGGTCACTTTGTCGCGTCCAGTGTACATAGACTTTAGCTGTTGCGGTGTCCGGTGTAGACACAGTGAATGGCAGCATCCTAACTAAAACACAATCTCATAAGAAACTGATTTGGAGCTATTACCAAAGGCAGAAACCCAAATAGTGCTAGTCAAGTGAAGCATGCTAAGGTTGTGACTCACAGCATATGCAGTTTAATATTGCATGTCACTAAGCTAATAGTGTGATACTCTGACAAACATAAAACATAGCACACACAAATATTGGGTAAATACTTTTATTATTTTTGAATAGACTTTCCACTTTTCCAAATAATTTTCATAGTTTTCATTTCACACAGTTTTGACCCTTCTGCATGTAAAATAAAAAAAAATTATTAAAAAAGAACTATATTGTAATTGTTCTGTAAAAAATATTTAATAAAAAAAATGTTCACTTTAAAATTACAGTAGTAATATTTGTTTCATAATTTCTTATTTTTCAAAAGTTAAACCCCCAAAATTTTATTTTGGTTTGCTTGCCAAATATATGTTCGCCATTTCAGAGCAACGCACAGCACTGTGTTCATTTATGCATATGCTACTCATGATATTGTGTTTTTCAGAACTTCGTAGCAGCCTAATTGAACCTTGGTTCACAGTAAATGAACCAAGCTGCTCTGAGACACTGACAAATATATGATATGGCTGATATGATTATCACACTAAGCAATGTCAGTTTTATTTTTATATATTGTGTTGTATTTAAACCTTTGCCAAATCCAGTGTACAGGTAATTCTGCTGTGGTGACCTCTAATGGTAGCAGCCGAAAAGAGATGAGATAAGATATCATGCTGTATTTCTGTGTTGTGTCTAGTTTTAAACATTTGGTTTGATTGATTGTTTCTTTTTGTTTTCCTCCCCATTAACCCTTATTCAGAGCTCCAGGTGCCAGTGGCAGAAAAAAAGTGTTCAAATTGGCCGACGTGGTGCAGCCGTTTTCAGAGGCTCAGATAGAGAAACTCACCAACATGTCCATCAGACGGATCCTTCAATCAGAAAAGGCCATTGCACAGAGTGGGATGTCCCATGTGAGTCTGCTTTTGGGTGCTTGCTATCTCAGCCACTATATCCATTCTACTAAGTCCACATCTCTGTTTTAATCATTTCCCAGATCCGTGTGAAGCTGCTTGCACGGTTGGTGACCCAGTTTGAGGGTGGGAAGAAAAATGACTTGTTGCAGTTTATTTTGGAGGATATGCGGGGCAGAAGTGAGCTGGCCTTTTCTCTGCTGTTCCATGAGTACAATGAATACCTGAGTCAGCAGCCCTCTGGTTCTCTGGACAGCTATGAGCACTGTCTGTTCACACTGCTCTCCGGCCTGCAGGAGAAACCTGAGCAGAGGGATGGGTGAGAATCACCTCATAGCACCACAAATTATATATCAACATAATACAATCAGTGAATGAAAATATTTCATCAGAATGTTAAAGGTGAATTTTTTTTTTCCGCTTGCAAAAATGACAGTGCTCATACATTAGGAGAGTCTTTTTGTCACCTGAATCCCTTTGACCTAAAATACTTATTTAAAGTCCTCTCTAATATTTTAAGTTAATATTTCAATAATTTAACACATTTGCATGTTAATGGTTCTCTGTTGGTAAATGGCCACGTGACATGCAAGTAAACAAATATTTATTCTTTTTAGTATTTTTTATTATTTATTTATTTTAATTTTGCATTTTTATATTAATTTAATTATTAGCTTATAATTAACTCTCAAACTCCAGTTTGGCAGACCCTGTTATGAATTGTACTGCATTTATCTTTGAATGGGTAACATTTAAAGATGCATAATGTGTAATTATTATTAAAATTGTAGTAATCTACTAATGAAAGTGCATATTTTATTTCTTTTAGGTTTTTCACCATTTTAAATTGCCTTCATTATTTCATTTTAATTGTCCTACAGTGTGACATGAATATTTAAAAGTACAAATATTCCAGGTAGTTTTTCAATTAATGAGATAATGAAATCTACATCAATAAGACATAATTGCCTAAATGTTTTTGGATGGAGTTTAGCATGTCATGCCGCAGGACATTTGAATTTCCTGAATGTATTTCGTATGAATTTGCTAGCTACACAAATTCGGTGCTTGTTTTATGTGAACTAATAAAAATGTGTATTTTGATATGTTTAAAATGTTTGTAACTATTTCTGAATTTCATTGATCACAGGCTTTTCACCAAGCTTGTGTTGGAGGCTCCGGTCATTACAGACTCTGCACTGGAGGTGATTCAACGCTACTGTGAGGACGAGGTCAGCCACACTACTACACTTAACCCCCATTATACAGGTGCATCTCAATAAATTAGAATGTCGTGAAAAAGTTAATTTTTTCTTGTAACTTATTTCAAAAAGTGAAACTTTCATATATTTTAGATTCATTACATGTAAAGTAAAACATTTCAAAAGTTTTTTTTTTTTTAATTTTGATGATTAGAGCTTACAGCTCATGAAAGTCAAAAATCAGTATCTCAAAATATTAGAATATTTACATTTGAGTTTCAATAAATGACCATCCATACAGTATAAATTCTGGGTATCTCTTGTTCTTTGAAACCACAATAATGGGGAAGACTGCTAACTTGGCAATGATCCAGAAGACGAACATTGACACCCTCCACAAAGAGGGTAAGTCACAGAAGGTCATTACTGAAAGGTGTGGCTGTTTACAGAGTGCTGTATCAAAGCATATTAAATGCAAAGTTGACTGGAAGGAAGAATTTGGGTAGGAAAAGGTGCACAAGCAACAGAGTTGACCGCAAGCTTGAGAATACTGTCAAGCAAAGCTGATTCAAACACTTGGGAGAGCTTCACAAGGAGTGGACTGAAGCTGGAGTCAGTGCATCAAGAGTCACCACGCTCAGACGTCTTCAGGAAAAGAGCTACCAAGCCACTTCTGAACCAGAGACAACGTCAGAAGTATCTTACCTGGGCTGTGGAGAAAAAGAACTGGACTGTTGCTCAGTGGTCCAAAGTCCTCCTTTCAGATGAAAGTCAATTTTGCATTTAATTTGGAAATCAAGGTCCCAGAGTCTGGAGGAAGAGTGGAGAGGCACAGAATCCAAGTTGCTTGAAGTCCAGTGTGAAGTTTCCACAGTCAGTGATGATTTGGGCTGCCATGTCATCTGCTGGTGTTGGTCCACTGTGTTTTCTGAAGTCCACAGTCAACGCAGCCATCTACCAGGAAATTTTAGAGCACTTCATGCTTCCTTCTGCTGACAAGCTTTATGGAGATGCTGATTTCATTTTCCAGCAGGACTTGGCACCTGCCCACACTGCCAAAGGTACCAAAAGCTGGTTCAATGACCATGGTGTTACTGTGCTTGATTGGCCAGCAAACTCGCCTGACCTGAACCCCATAGAGAATCTATGGGGTATTGTCAAGAGGAAGATGAGAGACACTAGATCCAACAATGCAGATGAGCTGAAGGCCACTGTCAAAGAAACCTGGGCTTCCATACCACCTCAGCAGTGCCACAAACTGATCACCTCCATACCACGCCGAATTGAGCCAGTAATTAAAGCAAAAGGAGCCCCTACCAAGTATATGAGTACATATACAGTAAATGAACATACTTTCCAGAAGGCCAACAATTCACTAAAAATTTTTTTTTTTATTGGTCTTATGAAGTATTCTAATTTGTTGAGATAGTGAATTGGTGGGTTTTTGTTAAATGTGAGCCTAAATCATCACAATTAAAAGAACCAAAGACTTAAACTACTTCAGTCTGTGTGCATTGAATTTATTTAATACACGAGTTTCACAATTTGAGTTGAATTACTGAAATAAATGAACTTTTCCACGACATTCTAATTTATTGAGATGCACCTGTAAGTTTCTGATGCCATCATGTATGCCATCATGTATACAGTGTTTTCTTCTCGACAAGCAGCGTGTCAAATGTTCTTGTAAGAAACTCTTAATGTTCCATATTTGTCTTTCAGTCACGTGTTTACCTGGGCATGTCCACATTAAAGGAGCTTATCCTCAAACGCCCCTCCAGACAGTACCAGTACCTCAATGTCCTTCTGAACCTCAGCTCTCACGAAAAAGACAAGGTTAACCTCTAATCATCTGTCATTCATCGTTTCATTAATTAATTTCATAGCAGTATAATAACAATCCCCACTGATGTTCAGGTGCGGTCCACTGCTCTCAGCTTCATCAAGCGCATGTATGAGAAGGAACTCCTGAAGGATTGCATTGAGAAGTTTGCTCTCACCTACATGCAGTTTCTGGTCCACCCAAACCCACCTTCTCTTCTGTTTGGAGCAGGAGAGGATACAGGTTCAAAGACTTTTCCTAGTCTTCAGATCTATCACTTTTTTATATATATAATTGAGTAGGTTCATGGTCTATGTGCTCATACCTGTGTATAAAAATATACTTCAGCTTGATACTATGATAAAGTAGTGTAAAATGACCTCACTAGTGTACTGTGCCCTAAAACTCTGTTGACTTTGTTCCATCCTTCTGTGTCTTCAGAGGTGGCGGCTTCTTGGACAGAGGAGACAGTGCGGCAGTGCCTTTACCTCTATCTCTCCCTCCTTCCCCTCAACCATCGTCTGGTGCACGAGCTGGCTGCTGTCTACACCGAGGCCATCGCCGACATCAAACGCAGTGTGCTCAGGGTCATAGAACAGCCTGTAAGACCTTCTCGTCCACTAATTTCTCTCATCCAAAACTGAATTTTTTCAAATTTTTTATTTCCGTCTTATTATCTTATCTGCTTATCTTATTTTTTATTTGTTTGCGTACACATCATGCATACTAAAATAGCATGGGAACTGAACAGAACTGAATCACATCATTTGCCTTGTCGCATGTGGCTTTGGGAAAGGGGGCGTTCTGATTTCTTTTATTGGCTAAAAATTTGTGGACAAAATGTGTCATTGTTTTTATTTTATTTTGAATGCATATATCTGTTAAAAGTTTATTTTGTCAGTGTTTTAGGACTACACTACAGTGTTATTTTAGTAATATTTATATACTATTGAAGTAGTTATGAATATTTTGAATTAGATTTTATTTTTTAAATAAATGCTGTTTATTATTCTTTGAATTTTCATTTTAGGATTATGTGCTTCTATCATTATATAGGTTTAATTCAGTTTTATTTCAGTACTTCATCTATATTTATTTCAGTTTATCTATATTTAGATTTTATTTCAATTAACAACATTTTGTAATAGTTTTAATTTGAGGTAATAACATCATTGTACTCTAGCATAAAACTGGCTTCACAGCTGAGCTAACAGAAGAAAAAAACTCTAATTGTGATTGCTTTTTAAACATTTAATTTATGATCATTTTAATAGTTTATTTTTTCATAAATGTTTTTATAGATAAGAGGAATGGGAATGAGCTCTCCTGACCTGCTGCTCCTGGTGGAGAACTGTCCTAAAGGAGCAGAGACGCTGGTCACTCGCTGTCTGCACATACTCACTGATAAAGTGTGTGTGTGTGTGAGAGAGAATTAGAGAAAGTGAATGTCTATATGCATCTCTGTATAGTAAATATTGACCTGTGTGGATTTTCATGTTCACAGTGCCTCCATCTCCTGAGCTGGTGGAGAGGGTGAGGGATCTTTATCATAAGCGAGTGCCAGATGTTCGTTTCCTCATCCCAGTTATCAATGGCCTGGAGAAGGTTTGCCTCATGTCATCTGTCCTACTTAAAAATACATATTTAAAATGAAATAATTTATCACTGAAATTTCTTTAATTAATTGCACCTAACATTGAAATTTTGCTCATTCACATTGTATCTACAAATGAATGTGGAAACAAACACCATAATAATTTAAATGTTTAATATTTTCAATATTTTCATGGCATCTTTTCATTGTCATGTGAAAGAAGGCCAGTGTAACCGACACCGATTCCTCTATGATTCTTGTCCACTATCTGGGTATAAAATTAGTAATTATTACCAGTCATCATTACCGTATAATTGAAAGCCAGGCCTAAACTGCAAATTACTTGTTTTATATTTTATTTCTTAAGTGAAAAATGAAAAGATGAATTGCTGTGCTATTTGTTTTAACTTTAACATGTTAATCACATCTACCCCTAAATTAAAAATGTGCACGGCTTGATTAAAGGTGGTTTAAGGTGAGAAGGGCTCTTTGAAGACTGCATTCATATTGGTATCTTGATTTTATTGAACAGAACGAGGTGATCCAGGCTCTACCCAAACTCATCAAACTCAATCCCATCGTGGTGAAGGAGGTGTTCAACAGACTGCTGGGCACTCAACACAGTAATACCTGCTTGTTCTCTTGTGCATATGTGCTGCTACTGAAAAAAAAAAAAATATATATATATATATATATATATATATATAAATATGTGGCTTACATCTTATATTATGTATTTGGTTTGACGAAAGTTTCTTTTCAAAATTATGTCATTTAAATGTCATTTTTGCTCTAGATCAGTAGAATTCTAGTGAACTTAATTGTTTGTCTGTTCTGTAGGTGAGGGCAGTTCCTCCATGTCTCCGCTCACTCCTGGAGAGCTCCTCATCGCCTTACACAACATTGACTCCTCCAAGTGTGACATGAAGTCAATCATCAAAGGTACTAGTACAACTAGTCAGCAGCGGTGTTAATACCTAAACCCTGTTAACAGCAAGTCTTGTCTGGTATCCAAAAATACCCAAAACAAGTGTTTAACAGTCTTCTGTCAGTCAAGAAGTTGACAGAGAAAAGCCAGAGAAGAGCAGAAGCAGGAGACGAAGTGATAATGCTAAAAAGTAACAGAGTATATTGAATAATCTTAGTTGCCTATGTCTCAATGTTCAAACTTCGTGTGACCAGCACAAATTCAACATGTACTGTTATACCAAAACTGCTTCACAGCAACATCCCATAAACATTCCCTCTTATCTATCTCTTATTCACCTGTAAACCTGTTGTCCAACAACAAAAAATAACATTATAACATGCTTTTACTCCACAACATCAGACAAATGTTTAAAATTATTTCTTGATCTGATGTGGCTTCTTATCACAGAATGACGCAGAAATATATTCTATACTGTAATAATGGCTATGTCGTTTAGCAGAGGATTATAAATATACTTAATTATTAAAATACCTGAGGTTTTTTAAGAACACAGATAAACATTGTCGCAGTACAGTGTTTTTTGTCTTAATGTTCTTTTTGAATGTCATCATTCAAAGCGTTTCTGTCTTTCATTCAGTTACAGCGATAGCTGGATTAGAGGTCTGCACAGGCTTTAAACTGAAGCCCGAACCCGGCCCGTACCCGAGATCGTCTGACCCGACCCGACCCAAGCGGCACAGTTAAATTTAGAGCCCGAACCCGAAGTCTTTTTTTTTTTTTTTTTTACAATGAATAGCCAATTTAAAAAAAAAAAAAAAAAATAAGATGCTGTATTTCATGATTGCATGCAAGGGCAGTAAACAAATACATGTAAAGAAACAGATTCATCAAGGCTCGGCCAGTTCACAAGGCAAAAGAAAAAACACTTACCAGTTCTGAAAGTTTATGAACATCAGGTGCAGCGGTTACATAAATTCTGCCGAGTTTTTGAATGGTTGTATACGACAAGACGATAATTCTTCTACCGTGCAAATTATAGTAATTTTCGTCAGTTAAGGCTCGTTAGCATTCGGCCTGCTTTAAATCAGACACAGAGATGTAGTGCGGTAAGATCGCATTTATTTGAATTTATTAATCATTTATTTGAATTAGCAAGAGACAGAGAGAGGGATGAAAGTTGAGTGTGTGAACCTATGTCTGCGCGTCTCTCTCTACAAGCAATGAGGCTTAGTTACTTCAAAAACAACGATTTTACCCCGCATTGCAGAGAAATATAACATTGCGAGTCAGTAGCCTATCGAAGCTATTTTACTAATAAAAATTTCCGTGCTGTGTGTTCGTTGCGTGATCTCTCTGATATCTGTGTGCAATAACGTGTGTGTGTGCGTCTATGAAAGCAGCGTAGCCTACATATAGCAACAAGCTCGGGCTCGGGTCAGGTAGCAGACCTCTAAGCTGGATGCATTTTTCCATATTAGAGATTTCCTGAAGCATCGTGAGTTCTGCACGAGGTCGCCCTCAGGCGACCAGTATGAATGAAACGCACATTACATGTGTTCACAGCACTAAATAATGGAGATGGTCCTCACCGCAGAACACAAGATCCAGAGGGCGTGGTTGGATCTAGATCCAACTCCTCCCACCTTACATTTACCTAAATCTACCCATCTCCACCTCTAAACCTACCATCTCTACCCCCTAGATGTGGATCCAACCCCGCCCCCTGGATCTTTGTTCTGCAGTGAGGGGCTACTGAAATAATGGCCAATCCATAAAAATAATACTTCTCTCAAAAGAGATTTGAAGTAGACATTGTTCTGAAGTTACTAATGTGGTTCGGGTTAATTAATCACTGTGGTACGTCTGGTCAAAACGCAACGAAGATGCTTCTTGCTTCACAGAAGATTTATTTCCACTAGCATATACAAACATGTGGGTGTTTGTGTGGTTCTACAAAACAAGTAGAAACAATAGTATTTCAGTACTTAATATTCACCATAACATAACAATACAATAAACAATAGCAAAAGTTAACAATATTAATAGATAGAAAGACATTAAAACATATCCAGAAGTAATATTATTCACTTTCAATACCTTATTTATAAATT
Organism: Schizothorax lantsangensis; assembly: GCA_027422415.1. Taxonomy (NCBI): domain Eukaryota; kingdom Metazoa; phylum Chordata; class Actinopteri; order Cypriniformes; family Cyprinidae; genus Schizothorax; species Schizothorax lantsangensis. The sequence continues at coordinate 25,148,828 of CM049842.1, read as the reverse complement.
ACTCCACTTTGGTCAGACCAGGAATCGAACCCGCGGCCGTTTGAACTAATGACATCACACAGAATAGTTTGTGCATAATAGCATGACTAAGCATTTCTTAGCATATTCAACAATGCGTCAAATCGTATAAATACTGTTTAAATACACTCAATGATAGACAAATATACTTCTGCTTCATATGAACAATAAGGAGGAACCGTATAAACAATTATAATCATGCAATTAGATAGTATACGCGCAGGTTGATCGGCCGTGCGGCCATATTAGTTAAATAAATCAACGAAACATAATTATGGTGATAACCCATAAACAACATGCTAAATATGATCAATAAACATAGAAACTTACGTTTAGATGCACGCACACGATTAAACAACATCAATAGAAATGAGGAAAACTCTCATGCACTCCACACTCTACTGATTCATACTAACAACTGATTATTCTTATGACGCATGTTCTAGCATACTCCGTATTTCCTCAAGGGGCAGTAACAGTCCACAGTCATTGAATAGTCCAACACTCAGCACGAAAACCGTACTAATATAACTTTAACCTAAGAGTGTCTGAATACAGAGCCCTTTGCAACAGCCGCCCCCAAATTTGCACAGTCAAATTTGCTTATTCAGAAGGGCTCGAAACTGTGTCCATGTCTGGGAGTGCTGGTAGCTTAATGAGGCGTGCTACAGGTCTGACATATGTTCTGTCCTTAATTCTGACCTCAGCAGTTCTGATTCGTCCGTCAGCACCAGGGAAAACATTAGTAATCCTACCTACTGGCCAGAGAGCTCTAGGTAACTGTGGGTCCACAATCATGACAATCATGTCTGTCTGCACTTGGTCTTTTTCCCTCTGCCATTTACTACGGGTTTGTAGGTTGGGCAGGTAGTACTTTGTGAAGTGTGTCCAGAACTGATCGGCAAGCACTTGAGAGTGCCTCCACCTTCGGCGGCTTAAGAGCTCCGTTTCATGATAAACTGTCTGTGGGAGTGATGGGTCTAGCCGCCCCATGAGAAGAAGGTTTGGAGTCACTGGGTTGGGGTCGGCAATGTCTGTAGACACGTAACCCAGAGGTTTCGAATTCAGTATTCCTTCTATTTCAATGAGAACGGTGTTCAAGACTTCTTCTGTCATGCTTTGCCCTTGTAAAGTGGCATACAGGGCAGACTTGATAGATCTAATCTCACGTTCCCATACTCCTCCAAAATGGGGACTACTGGGAGGATTGAATCTGAACTGTATTTGTTGTTTGGCAAGCTCTGTCTGCAGGGTAGGACACAATGATTTGAATGACTCTTGGAGCTCCCTTTCTCCCCCTTTAAAGTTTGTGCCTTGATCTGATAGTAACTCTGAGGGTTTTCCTCGGCGGGATGTGAAGCATCTTAGAGCCATCAAGAATGAGTCAGTATCAAGGCTACTTAAGAGGTCGATGTGGACGGCACGGGTTGTCAGGCATTTAAACAAGATGCCCCAACGTTTCTCATTTCGTCTACCTATTTTAACCGTAAAGGGGCCAAAACAATCCATTCCCGTAGAGAAGAATGGTGGTTTGAATATCTGAAGTCTAGCCTGAGGGAGATCTGCCATCTGAGGCACTGTTGGTTTAGCTTGCCACCTTTGACAATCAGGGCATGAGTGTTTTTGTCATTTAACTGCTTCTCTACCACGTTAAATCCAATATTTACGACGGACCTCTGCAAAGACCCTTTCCGAACCAGGGTGATGAAGCTCTTTGTCTATGTCCTGAATGAGAAGTTGGGTTATCTTGTGGGATGGATCAAGAACAATTGGGTGAACAACATCTGCATCCAGTTGTAGACTGCGGTGTAGTCTCCCACCAACTCGGATGAGCCCTACTGTGCTGTCATACTCTGGGGCCAACGTTATAAGGTGGCTAGAGGACGGTACTGGTTTACCTGCGACTAGACAGTCGAAGTCCTCAGGAAAGCTGTCAATTTGAACTTTCCTGAGAATGTCTCTTTCTGCTGATTGATGATCCTCAGCTGAAGGATCCCCTACTGTACCTGCCGCCCCATGGTGTAGAAGTGTTGTTGCTTCAACTAAGGCCTTTAAAGCTACTAAACTGTTGTGGGTCAGGCAAGGACTGAACATCAACGACTTTTACATGACTACAGAAAGTAGGCTTTTTCAATTCAGCAGGATTCTCAGATGCACTTATGTCGGGGGTAACGGGCCAGTAGCAGGGCGAGTTCCAGAGATATTCTGGTCCTTGACTCCATGTTTTATCTGTGGCTAGCTCCTTCGGAGTCTTCCCACGTGTAATGTAGTCGGCTGGGTTATTGGTGGATTCCACATAGCGCCAGGTGTGCGCACTTGTAAGTTCCTGTATTTCGGCAATTCTGGTGCCAACGAATACTTTGTAACGGCAGGATTTCGACTGAAGCCATGTCAGGACTGTAGTGGAATCAGTCCAGAGTACAAAGAATTCAATGTTCAGAGTAAGCTCTTTAGCTAGTAAGGAAGCTAACTGTGCACCTGTGAGAGCTGCACACAGTTCCAGTCGAGGCACAGATAACTGGCGCTTAGGGGCTACTCTAGACCTGGCTGTAATGAAGGCTACCTCAACACTTCCCTTTTGATCCTCTGAGCGCAAGTATGCTACGGACCCATATGCCCTTTCTGAGGCATCACTGAAGATATGTATTTGCCGACTACAGTTAAGGGAATCCAACTGGGAACTTACATAACAGCGTGGTAGTGTGATTTGGGAAAGGTATTGCAGTTCCCTTTGCCAATCATGCCAGGTTTGAAGAATGTCAGTTGGCAGTAGTGGGTCGTCCCACTCTCGTTGCTTAGCCCAGAGACTCTGTATAAGGATCTTGGCCCGAGTGATATAGGGAACAAGGAACCCGAGCGGGTCATACTGGCTCGCTACCACCTTGTATATATTTCTCATTGTGGGAGTTGGACAGTTGTCAAGGCGGTTTTGGTATCCGAGAGTATCAGACTGACACATCCAACGTAATCCTAATGCAAGTTCTTGAGGATCTGATTCGGTTTGGTTAAGCCAAAGCTCACTGCTTTCTGATCTGGCTTCCTTTGGCAGATGATCTATGACATTAGGAAAGTTGCATGCCCATTGTCGTAGTTCAAATCCTCCTTCTGCCAACAGATTACTTAGTGTGTTCACCAGCACTTTAGCCTCATCAGGTGTTGCAACACTCTGTAGACAGTTATCTACATAGAAACACCTTTCAAGGGAGTGGCGGACATTGTATTCTGGCTGAGTGTGATCAATTCCATGCTTCTGTAGTGCGTACGTCGCACAACACGGACTGCAGGTAGTCCCGAATGGGAGTACTTGCCACTCGTAGATGCTAGGGGGTTCCTCTCTCTTCAGATCACGCCATAAGAATCGGAGGAGGGGCTTATCCTCGGGCAGTAGTCTTACTTGATGGAACATGCCCTTTATATCGCTACTAAAAGCTACAGCATGCTCCCGGAATCGCAGCAACACACCAAGTAAGGAGGACCCCAGAGCTGGTCCAGGCAGAAGCAGGTCATTCAGGTTCTTACCTCTGTATGAGAAAGAGCAATTGAAAACAACTCTGTTTTTCCCATTATGGCTCACCATATGGTGGGGAATGAACCATGATTCTTGATCTTTCTCTGTTAGTTTCTGCTCTGGTATTTCAACCACATAACCTGCTTGTTTCAGTCTCTGAATCTCAGCTCGGTAGGCCTCTGACTTTATAGGATCTTTAGCCAGACGAGTCTCAGTGCTGCGTAGATTCGGCATCACAGCTTGCTTTGTAGCATGCAATTTAGGCATGTCCTTAATTCTTAAGAGAGGCGTGGCATAGCGTTGTGTCCCACTGACATCGATTCGGGTTGTCTTTGCCTCTAACAGGTCGATAACCTCTTGATCTTGTTTGGATCTGGTGGCAAGTTTCTCACTCCTGTAGGGCAGTACATCAAGTTGCCAGAGTTTCTCTATGTGTCTGAACAGCTCATTTGAAGGGGAACTGATTGATATGTTGAGACACTGCTGGGTCAAAAGTTGATGTTGCACAAGCTTAGCAGGCCCTTGGACTGTCCAGCCTAGTCGTGTCTTCACTGCTGCTGGTCCACCAGGAGGTCCCAGGCGTACAGGCTCAATTGGGGTAACTAAGTAGGGATAGTCAGAGCCGATTAGAAGGGGGCTGAACACTGTCAAAGGAGGGGATTGGCAGTCCTCTGAGGTGACTGTATTTACGCTGTAAGGTGGCAGCTGGGCATGTGTGTTCGGCGAGCCCTAAGTGGTCTGCTGTAAATGCCCTGTGTATCTTAAACACTTTATGGGGCTGACAGGCTGGAGAGATGGTGAAGGAGACTGAAGAACCATGTATGATTTTCACGTCCTGCCTAACAGTTCTCAGAGCAAGGTTTTCTGGTTTACCATGTAGCTTCAGTTTCTGAGCAGCTGCTTGCAAAAGGATGGTGTGTTCTGAGCCATCGTCCAAAATAGCAAATGTCTCAAGCGCATGTTCCCCATTCTGAAGAATTACCTTTGTGAACTTTAATAGTACTTGACTGCATCCTAATGGTCGGTCTAGGTACAGGACCTCATTAGCATTGCTGACAGGACAAGTGTTCTCAGTGACTGGTCTTTCATTTAACTCATGAAGTGTCTCGAGATGCTTGCCCTTACATACCTTACAGCTTGTCTTTAAACGGCACTGTGCTGCCTGATGAGCTCGGCCACAATGCCAGCATATCTTATTGGTTTTCACCCAGTTAGTTTTCTGTTCTTTGGTGAGCTGGCTGAAATTCTGGCACTGATTCAGATAATGCTGGGTATTTGTGCAGTAGGGGCAGAACATTTTTGGTTTGTCCTGAGGTTTAGCCACACTTGAATTGGACTCTCCTAATGATGTTGTATTGGTTGCAGGGTCTGCGCTGTGAAATATAGCTGCTGTCTTGGTGGACTTAAAGTCTTTGCGCCTGTCTCTATTCTGGTCAGGGCGTTCCTTTCTGTCTCCGCCAAGAAACTCAAAACCACTCTCCTGTATTTTCAGCTCATATTCAAGCCAGTGTGTAAAGTGTAGAAGAGTGGGGATGCGAACGTTTAAGGGGTACACATACCTTTTGAACTCAGCTCATAAGTCATGGGGCAACTTGGACAACAGCCTTGTTACGTGTGAGCCACACTGAAGCTCAACTCTGCCACTATCCCCCAGTTGGTCCAGCATGCCTACCAGAGCTCTGACTTTCAATGCGAACCTCTTGAACCCACTGGCATCATGACTACGGATAGTAGGATCATCCATCAAGTCAGCAATTCGCCGCAAAGCTAACTGGTGAGGTTGCCCATATTGCTCAGCGAGAGAGGCCATGGTATCAGAGTAGGGCCTACTGGAATTGATGTAGGAGTCTGCAATGAGAAGAGCATCCTCAAACTTCAAGTGTTCTAAGAGAATTTGATATTTAAATCTCTCAGTAGCATCCTCAGGTAGAAGATTGTCCAATGAGACCTTCAGTCGTGCAAATTCCCGTGGGTCTCCCTTAGTGAAATCAGGGATTGTGGGCTTAGGGCCTCTGTATATCTTTTCTTGCTGAAGGTAGTAAGGATGCTGTCCAGTATCTCTGTAGAATGGCTTACTGCTGATAGGTGCTGTTTGCGGGTGCCTGGACTGTGGATAGTCACGTGTCCTCTGTTGTGGAGCTGATGCTATGAAATAGCACTCAGGTTCACAGTACTCAGGGGTTGATGGACATGAGACAGGTGGATCTTTATTCCCTAAGTTTCGCAGTCTGGTAGTTAATTCATCCACCAAATTGGGCATGTGTCTAGGAGGTAGGGGTGGTATATCCACTAAAGGAGTAAGGATGTCGTCATCCACTACAGGTGGAGGTGGCAGCGGCCAGTCTTCATAATCTGGTAATGGGGCTTGACTTGTTTGTGACTGGGCTCTGTCATATGGCAAAGGCACTGATCTTTGGTGGAGTGAGGATGCTGTGTTAGCACTCATTTTCTGCTGCATATCTAGCACGGTAGACTGAAGCTGTTGATTTTCTCGTTTGAGCTCCTGAACTGTTCTCAAAATCTCTGATACATCCTTTGTTGTGACTGGGTGAGATACAGGTGTGCTCTCATATCTTGGTCCAATGTGTAATGAGCGGCTTATGAATCTCTGGTCTGTACCGGTGGCATAGTCGCTCAATGGTTGATAAGTGAGAGGGGTCATCTCGGCTACCCTTTCAGTGTGAGGCTCCTGTAACTCTCTGGGATGAGGGAACGTATGTGCAGTTGGAGACTGTTGGTCATAGCATGGGAGAGAAACCTCATAATCCTCTAACCAGGCTGGAGGCTGAATTCGACGTTTAGGACGCACATCAGCTAGTTGTCCTTCTCTAATCCTCTGGTCTGGAAACATCTTCTGCAATCCACAGCAATTACTGAATCCGGCTCGAAGGACCAAATGTTCTGAAGTTACTAATGTGGTTCGGGTTAATTAATCACTGTGGTACGTCTGGTCAAAACGCAACGAAGATGCTTCTTGCTTCACAGAAGATTTATTTCCACTAGCATATACAAACATGTGGGTGTTTATGTGGTTCTACAAAACAAGTAGAAACAATAGTATTTCAGTACTTAATATTCACCATAACATAACAATACAATAAACAATAGCAAAAGTTAACAATATTAATAGATAGAAAGACATTAAAACATATCCAGAAGTAATATTATTCACTTTCAATACCTTATTTATAAATTACTCAACTTTGGTCAGACCAGGAATCGAACCCGCGGCCGTTTGAACTAATGACATCACACAGAATAGTTTGTGCATAATAGCATGACTAAGCATTTCTTAGCATATTCAACAATGCGTCAAATCGTATAAATACTGTTTAAATACACTCAATGATAGACAAATATACTTCTGCTTCATATGAACAATAAGGAGGAACCGTATAAACAATTATAATCATGCAATTAGATAGTATACGCGCAGGTTGATCGGCCGTGCGGCCATATTAGTTAAATAAATCAACGAAACATAATTATGGTGATAACCCATAAACAACACGCTAAATATGATCAATAAACATAGAAACTTACTTTTAGATGCACGCACACGATTAAACAACATCAATAGAAATGAGGAAAACTCTCATGCACTCCACACTCTACTGATTCATACTAACAACTGATTATTCTTATGACGCACGTTCTAGCATACTCCGTATTTCCTCAAGGGGCAGTAACAGTCCACAGTCATTGAATAGTCCAACACTCAGCACGAAAACCGTACTAATATAACTTTAACCTAAGAGTGTCTGAATACAGAGCCCTTTGCAACAGACATGATAATCCCATGTTTTTGTACAGTATACAGAAGTGTACTGGAGTTTTAAAGTGTACTGGTGTGTGTTTTTTTTTTATAGCATTTAAAAATGGCAAAAAACAACTAAACCAAAAACTGTGGGGAAAAAATTGAGGTATTTATTGAACTGCTAACTGTATTGTTGCACCCCTACTGTTTACTCTAAAATACTGAATAACAGGAACACCACAAACTGAGTGCAGACCCTGAGTATTAATCTATGAAAAGTATTTAACATTAAATCTTGAAAGGTTGGTAGGTATGCAACAATGAAAATGCATAAGCTAGGGAAAATTAATAAGAAATATGAAATATAGAAACATAATAAATGACTGAATGAATGAATAAAAGAATAAACATAATAAATGAATAAACAATAAAAAGACTTAATATAATGATAAATGATAAAAAATAATTGATAAAAATAATCAAATAATAAATCATATGAATGACTCATGATTATAAAATGATTATGTGAATAAATGATTATGAATGAATATATAAAAAAACATGAAAACACAATTTGCACATAAACAAAAACTATTTGACATAAATCCAGCCTTTTGCATCTTTTTCTTTCAGGAAATATATATTAAGACTGGCAAAAAAAGTGTTATGAATATTTGTTGTTTGATGCTTGAAAAACACAAAAACATTCATATTTTTTGTATTCTGTAAATTTTACACTAATATGGCCTGTTTATAATTACTCATTTTATCCCCAGAATTTGGAAAAAAAGAAAACATAAAAGAAAAATTACATTTAAAATATATAAAAAATTTATCAAATACTGCCTTTTATTTCCACATTCATTTGGAGGTTCAATGTGAAAATAATTTATTAATGCATAGAAACCTGTGTGATTTAATAATTTTTTTTATTGATCCACAGCCCTAATATACAGTGGTATGAAAAAGTGTTGGCCCCCTTCCTGATTTTTTATTTTTTTGCATGTTTGTCACACTTTAATGTTTCAGATCATCAAACAAATTTAAATATTAATCAAAGATAACACAAGTAAACACAACATGCAGTTTTTGAATGAAGTTTTTTATTATGAAGGGAAAACAAAATCCAAACCCACATGGCCCTGTGTGAAAAAGTGTTTGCCCTCTAAACCTAATAACTGGTTGGGCCACCCTTAGCAGCAACAACTGCCATCAAGCGTTTGCGATAACTTGCAATGAGTCTGTTACAGCGCTGTGGAGGAATTTTGGCCCACTCATCTTGGCAGAATTGTTGTAATTCAGCCACATTGGAGGGTTTTCGAGCATGAACCGCCTTTTTAAGGTCATGCCACAGCATCTCAATAGGATTCAGGTCAGGACTTTGACTAAGCCACTCCAAAGTCTTCATTTTGTTTTTCTTCAGCCATTCAGAGGTGGATTTGATGGTGTGTTTTGGATCATTGTCCTGCTGCAGAACCCAAGTTCGCTTCAGCTTGAGGTCACGAACAGATGGCCGGACATCGTCCTTCAGGATTTTTTGGTAGACAGCAGAATTCATGGTTCCATTTATCACAGCAAGTCTTCCAGGTCCTGAAGCAGCAAAACAGCCCCAGACCATCACACTACCACCACCATATTTAACTGTTGGTATGATGTTCTTTTTCTGAAATGCTGTTACTTTTACGCCAGATGTAATGGGACACACACCTTCCAAAAAGTTCAACTTTTGTCTCGTCAGTCCACAGAGTATTTTCCCAAAAGTCTTGGGGATCATCAAGATGTTTTCTGGCAAAACTGAGACGAGCCTTTATGTTCTTTTTGCTCAGCAGCGGTTTTCGTCTTGGAACTCTGCCATGCAGGCCATTTTTGCCCAGTCTCTTTCTTATGGTGGAGTCATGAACACTGACCTTAACTGAGGCAAGTGAGGCCTGCAGTTCTTTAGATGTTGTTGTGGGGTCTTTTGTGACCTCTTGGATGAGTCGTCGCTGCGCTCTTGGGGTAATTATGGTCGGCCGGCCACTCCTGGGAAGGTTCATCACTGTTCCATGTTTTCGCCATTTGTGGATAATGGCTCTCTCTGTGGTTCGCTGGAGTCCCAAAGCTTTAGAAATGGCTTTATAACCTTTTCCAGACTGATAGATCTCAATTACTTTCTTTCTCATTTGTTCCTGAATTTCTTTGGATCTCAACATGATGTGTAGCTTTTGAGGATCTTTTGGTCTACTTCACTTTGTCAGGCAGGTCCTATTTAAGTGATTTCTTGATTGCGAACAGGTGTGGCAGTAATCAGGCCTGGGTGTGGCTAGAGAAACTGAACTCAGGTGTGATAAACCACAGTTATGTTTTAACGGGGGTTTGGGGGCAAACACTTTTTCACACAGGGCCATGTGGGTTTGGATTTTGTTTTCCCTTCATAAAAAAAACCCTTCATTTAAAAACTGCATGTTGTGTTTACTTGTGTTATCTTTGATTAATATTTAAATTTGTTTGATGATCTGAAATATTAAAGCGTGACACATGCAAAAAAATAAAAAAACAAGAAGGGGGCCAACACTTTTTCACACCACTGTATATAGGTGGCGTCTACTTTAATTATTGAATTTTAAATTGAATTTATTGTAGTTTATATTTAATTAAATATATTAATAATCAAAATGTAAATGGCTCCAACATAGTGGGAACTCTGTCACTGCCTCTTTTGCTTTTCTTGTCATTCTTTTTAATGTTTGTTTTCTTCATAACTTTCCATGTTGTTCTCTCTTTCTCTGTAGCCACTAACCTGTGTTTTGGGGAGAAGAACGTGTACACGTCCGAGGTGCTGGCTGTGGTGATGCAGCAGCTGATGGAGCAGACGCCTCTCCCCATACTGCTGATGCGTACGGTCATCCAGTCCCTCACTATGTACCCTCGTCTGGCCGGTTTCGTCATGAACATCCTTGCCCGACTCATCCTCAAACAGGTCAGTGGACTGAACCCTTTATCATTGCTCATTATCGACGCATGTTCTCATACATAATCTCATCATACTCATCTCTCATTGTAATCTTTTGCTGATTGACTGATGATTGTTTGTACAGGTGTGGAAGTATCCTAAAGTGTGGGAGGGCTTTGTAAAGTGCTGCCAGCGCACCAAACCCCAGTCCTACAACGTTCTCCTCCAGCTGCCTTCACCACAACTGGCTAGTGTGTTTGAGCGCTGCCCGGAGATGAGGGAGCCCCTCCTACAGCACGTTCACTCCTTCACCCCTCACCAAGTGCGTATCACAAAACTTGCAGGTTTTATCCCAAATAGGTGTTATCTGGGAAATTAATAGTCAGTGAGACCTGTCATCTGTAAACAGGTGCATCTCAATAAATTAGAATGTTGTGGAAAAGTTAATTTATTTCAGTAATTCAACTCAAATTGTGAAACTCATGTATTAAATAAATTCAATGCACACAGACTGAAGTAGTTTAAGTCTTTGGTTCTTTTAATTGTGATGATTTAGGCTCACATTTAACAAAAACCCACCAATTCACTATCTCAACAAATTAGAATACTTCATAAGACCAATAAATTTTTTTTTTTTTAGTGAATTGTTGGCCTTCTGGAAAGTATGTTAATTTACTGTATATGTACTCAATACTTGGTAGTGGCTCCTTTTGCTTTAATTACTGGCTCAATTCGGCGTGGCATGGAGGTACAGTTTGTGCACTGCTGAGGTGGTATGGAAGCCCAGGTTTCTGACAGTGGCCTTCAGGTCATCTGTATTGTTGGGTCTGGTGTCTCTCATCTTCCTCGACAATACCCCATAGATTCTCTATGAGGTTCAGGTCAGGCGAGTTTGCTGGCTAGGGGTGCAACGGATCGTAGATGATCCGTGATCCGTACGGACCAGTCCCCACGGTTCGGCACGCATGTGATTCGCGGATTAACTGATAAGTTTAACCACATAGAGAGAAAGTTTATCATTTGACGCGCTCCGTTTTCTGGTCAGCCGCTGCCGCACACACTGAAGCGCGCACACCAGAGAGAGAGCGTGAGAAAGAGAGGCGTGATTTAGATACCGCGTTTCACACAACGCCTCAACGGATGGATACATACACACAAACAAAGTTATGTTAAAATACCCGTTTTGGCAAGTATTCTGGTAAACACAGTCAGTTATGTCTTAAGTTAACGTATACAGCCGAGAAAGAAACCGGATGTGTGTCAGTATTTGGTCCGTGCATTTAGTCTTAAAGAGACAGCAGCCTATAACACCTGCTTCTGTCTGCTATCATCTGTATTTAACTTATGCAGTAAGCATTATTGTGTTTTGCACCTGAATACTACTGTTACTGTCTTTATTTATAATTTTATATTGTAGGCTGGAAATCTATCTATTGGTTGAAAATCTAATTAATTTGTGTAATTGTTCTTGGTTTATTACTGACTTTAGTAGTAAAGCAGTAGTTTACACAACTTTTTTTTGCTGATCCGAAAAATGATCCGATCCGTGACTCAAAATCCGTAGTATGATCCGAACCGTGAGTTTTGTGATCCGTTGCACCACTATTGCTGGCCAATCAAGCACAGTAACACCATGGTCATTGAACCAGCTTTTGGTACCTTTGGCAGTGTGGGCAGGTGCCAAGTCCTGCTGGAAAATGAAATCAGCATCTCCATAAAGCTTGTCAGCAGAAGGAAGCATGAAGTGCTCTAAAATTTCCTGGTAGATGGCTGCGTTAACTGTGGACTTCAGAAAACACAGTGGACCAACACCAGCAGATGACATGGCAGCCCAAATCATCACTGACTGTGGAAACTTCACACTGGACTTCAAGCAACATGGATTCTGTGCCTCTCCACTCTTCCTCCAGACTCTGGGACCTTGATTTCCAAATGAAATGCAAAAAGAGGACTATCATCTAAAAAGAGGACTTTGGACCACTGAGCAACAGTCCAGTTCTTTTTCTCCACAGCCCAGGTAAGATACTTTTGACGTTGTCTCTGGTTCAGAAGTGGCTTGGTAGCCCTTTTCCTGAAGACGTCTGAGCGTGGTGACTCTTGATGCACTGACTCCAGCTTCAGTCCACTCCTTGTGAAGCTCTCCCAAGTGTTTGAATCAGCTTTGCTTGACTGTATTCTCAAGCTTGCGGTCATCCCTGTTGCTTGTGCACCTTTTCCTACCCAAATTCTTCCTTCCAGTCAACTTTGCATTTAATATGCTTGGATACAGCACTCTGTAAACAGCCACACCTTTCAGTAATGACCCTCTGTGACTTACCCTCTTTGTGGAGGGTGTCAATGTTCGTCTTCTGGACCATTGCCAAGTCAGCAGTCTTCCCCATTATTGTGGTTTCAAAGAACAAGAGATACCCATGAGCTGTAAGCTCTAATCCTCAAAATGAAAACATTTTTTTAAAATGTTTTACTTTACATGTAATGAATCTAAAATATATGAAAGTTTCACTTTTTGAAATAAGTTACAAGAAAAAATGAACTTTTTCACAACATTCTAATTTATTGAGTTGCACCTGTATACTGTGTACACGTGTTGTCAACTGAAGCTATTAAAAACTGTTTAAATTAATTCAAATGAAGCTGAAATAAAATCAAAATATTCATGAAAATGAGAAATGTTAATAAAATACATTTGAAATATTAAAATGACAAAACATTAACTTGAAGTCAAATAGAAATATATATATAAAAAAAATAATAATAATACAAATGACAAAAGCACATATAATGACTAAAGCTACAATTAAATTGAATACTGAAAATATAAAAACAAAAGCTGGTTCATTAATATTAATATGTACTAATATTATAGTATATTGTAATATTATAAATTGCATTTATAAATGTTAATATGCTAAAAAAAAACATGAAATGTATAAAACTTCATCTAAAATTGAAAACAACATTAAAATAAGTTTTTAATTAATTTAATATTTATTATAATATTTATAAATGTTATGGAAAAACATTTATGTATATCGTTATTATTATTATTTTAGAGGATACATGAAACACGTACAGTAAAAATATTTTTTTTCATTGTATCATAATGCTATTCCAAAACATGGAAATGAATAGTAGAGAGTGGAAAGTCTTTTAGAAGAGAAAACCTCTGTTACCTGTAACTTATTACACCTGTTATACATTTTCACTTCTAAATTATTTTGATTTATGTGTGTTGTTTTATTGTTTCTGTAGCAAGCCCACATTCCAGCATCTATAATGGCCGTTCTGGAGGCTAACAGCAGGAAGCCAGAACCAGAACCAGAACCACAACCTGAACTTCATCCAGAAATAATAGAAGAGAGAGAGGTATGTTGCGATGAAACTGAAGAAGCGACAGATCTTTTCTTCAGTTTTGTGATGTATATCCGAGTGTAACAGATTATCAAAAGGAGACAACATGTAGGTTGGTTTTATGATTCTAATCATGGGTTGTTGATTTGCATTTGGAGATGTGGACATTGAACTCAAAAGTGAATGCAAGCTTGCAGTCACTTATGAAGGGGCTGGTTTAGGCAGACTAAATGACTGGAGAAGTCTGACACATGTCACCATTGAGAAGTCTTTCATTTTCACTGGAGTTATGACATTCTAATTCAATTTGAATTATCAGAATTATCAATTATCGACCACATAAAATGGTTATTATATGTCGGTTGATCTCTACAAGATACAACAAACATTACAGAAATTAGTTGGATGTTCATGACTTTGGATAATCCACCAATAAAATGCTGTCTTGCCCACTTATGTTTATTAAGGTGCCAGTACCAAAGCATATATCAATGCCTGCACCAGAATCACTAGCAGAACCTCCAGACCCGACTCCCATAGTGTTTACTGAACCACCACCACCTCAACAACAACAACAACAGATCCCAGCCAGGAGGGAAGAAGAAGAAGAAGAGCCCATGGAGCAAGAAGAGACAGATCATGCTGCTCTGGAGGTCACTTCTGAAGCCGCATCGCAGGTAAAACATTATCATCATCATCATTCATGGCACCCATGCAGACCAGTACAAGAGTGAATAGCACTGGCTGACTAATGACTTTAACCTTCAGCAGAAGGAGGTGTCTGAGGAGGCTTCACAGTCCGACTCCATTTCAGAGAAGACCGAGGAACCCATGGAGGAGTCAGCTGCGATGCCTGTGGATGTGCCTGACCAACCCAAAGATGAGTCTGAGGATGTGCTTCCAGAAGCAGAAGAAAGCAGTGTGGACTGATGCCAAGTGAAATAAGACTGAATGGATGCACTGACTCTGAGAAGATGTCTCATTCTATATTGCTTTGTTCAGTGTATTGTGTATCTGTAAGTTAGAAGTAAAAATGAAATGAGGTTTAGAGGTTATGACTTGTTCAAATTACCTTGAAAATAAGTTGATTTTGTATGTGCCACAATGTTTTCATTTCTAGAATAAAATGCAATCTCCAACCTGTAAAAATGAGGAACAAATCACTGGTCTCTGTACTTCAATCTCTCGTTATTATGTCAATTTTTACAGCATTTGGCAGGGGTGTAAAATACTTAAAGGGGTCATATGATGCTTTTTTAAAGATCATTATTTGGTGTAACAGAATATGTTGACATGCTTTAATGTTCAAAAAACACATTATTTTTCAAATACTGTACATTATTGTAGGTCCTCTATGCCCCGCCTCTCTCAAACGCTTCGTTTTCTACAAAGTCCCTCCTTCCGACAAGCACAGTCTGTTCTGATTGGCCAACTGGCACAGTGCATTGTGATTGGCCGAACACCGCAAGCACGAGTCAGAAATGTAATGCCCCTTTCCATAATCGCGAGCTTCAGCTTTCAAAATAAATGTAAAGACAGTTAATAATGTCCTTAGTTTTACCATCAGTTCAAGCCCGAGAGGGGAACGGTCGTGTGACAGACACAGTGATGATGCTCGTATGTATTTGCACACAAGCTGCGTTGTGTGACCGTGTCTCCCTCTCTTACACATGCGAACACACACACACACACACACACACGATGCTGTGATGTGACTCTCTCTCTCACACACACGATGCTGTGATGTGGGTTGTGCTGTTCTGTTGTAAGTAATCTTAATGATTCCTAAATGCATCTAACTTTCAGAAGGCCAAATAAAGTGCTTTTGCTTTCGCTTAGAAACACAGCATCTCCCTGACATGACTGCATCAACACTACTGCGGTTACTGAAACCACTTCTTTCTTTGTGTGAACATTTGGGCAGCATTAAGCAAATATTTCCACATCATGACGTAGACATGTGAGGCGTGTTTGGATGAGCTGTTTTAGGGGGGTGTGGCAGAGTCTTAACTTTTATAAAGAATATCTCTTTGGTTTTGAGACTTTAGTCTTTGCAACTTCAGGGATCTTATCTATGCACAAACAGCTTGTAACACTCCAAAGAGAAATGAAAACTTAATCGCATCATATGACCCCTTTAAGTAATTTTACTTGATTACTGTACTTAAGTATTATTTTAGTGTATTTGTACTTTATTCAAGTACAGTTTAAAGTGACTACTTGTACATTTACTTGATTACATTTCTGAAGGAAAAAACAGTACTTTTTACTCCCTACAATTTTACTTCAAATAGAAAAGTACTCCTTATATTTTTCTGTTTTTATTTGATCTAACACACATTAAATATGGTACATGAACGCTCAAACATGCAAGCTAATGAGGTTTGTTTTTATGCATCAAGCACATCCGTTTAAGCTTCGGTTATAACTTTCATCAAGCAAATTTCTGGCTTCAAAATTTATTTGGTATCAAATATGAGGAAGCATATTAAGGTAGCTAAGTTTATTAATAATTTATTCATTATTTTTGTCTGTTCTAATATAGCCATTAGCTGTCTGTGCACTATATTAGCTGAATACACAAGACAGAGTGCAAATAAAATCAGTGATAAGAATTTAAATACAAGTCATGTTTAATGGCCATGATTACTTTTCAAATTAAATGTTACAAAAATCTCCAAAAAGTGTGTGAATGACCGTGTTAAATTAATTGTAAATCATGGTGAGTGATGTTCTTACATGGGAGTCATAAGTTGTTTTATAATGATATATTGAGTAACAAGTAGGACTGTCAATTAATTATTATTTAATCTAAATAACTACATGATTTGCTTATTAATTAATCTAAATAGTTGTAATATATATATATTTGCTGAAGAAAAAAACAACTCTAAATGCCCCAAATAAACACTTAAAAGAAGAATTGTTACAGCCAGGGGCATTCTGTTAGACAACACAAAAAAAGTGTTTATTTTTCAAAAAGTCAATATTGTATGTTTTAATTCTATGTCACTCATCTTTAATTCAATACAATCTCTTATATTCTGTCTAGAATATATTTCTGGCCTCTGCATCACATCTGGCTCATTAAAGGTATACTCCACCCAAAAATTCAAATTCTCTCATTTACTCACCCTCATGCCATCCCAGATGTATATTACTTTCTTCAGATCAACACAATGATTTTAGTGCATATAATGCAAGTGTACGGGACCGCTTCAAAAACCACACAACGTGAACACAATGGTAAAGTAAAAAAAAAAAAGTATTTGTATGTTTCTTACACAGGCCTATTGTTCCACTTCAGAAGAAATCAGTAGGGGTTATATTATGGGTTACTGTTGTCTTCTCTTTGTGTAGTTTTTGAAGAATGCCGTACACTTGCATTATATGCAGAAAGATGATTTTATACTCTTAGTTCATGTTCATCTGAAGAAAGTCAGATACAGATGGGATGGCATTAAGGTGTAAAAGTATGGATTTCTGTTTGTGTTCCACTGAGCTGCATTTTAATTGTTGTTGTTGCAGATAGATGTGTTTGCCATTGTCATTGCTTTTTGTTTTCTTCCTTTAATCAAACCTTTGTATGTCAAAACATTTTTTGCAGTTTATTTATAAGCAAATTCACTTTGCATTGAGAAGATGGTTCAATATGATGAAACAATAATCTCGGTTACTTCTCTTGCTAGGTTACTTCTACTTTTTAATACTTGAATTTAAAGTTGTACTTTTTCCCTTTTACTATAAGTATGTTTTTGACCAGATACTTGAGTATAATTTTTGAGCACTTTTTACCCCCCTGGCATTCGGTCCATCAGAATAAAGACGCTGCCAGGCAACAAGCTTGTTGTGGTTACACCGCTGAGTCCATAGCAACGGAAGTGAGCTGCGGGAAATGCGCTGATGTGTGTGCTAAGCCGGTTTGATGATTTGCCTTAAGAATAAAGGCTGAAAAAATATACAAATTTAATAATTCGGCGACAGTTTGTAAGTTTTAATAAAATGGAGATGACCGAGGACGCGGTGAACAATGAGAGACTGCAGGCTGCGGCGCGTTTTAAAGCTTTCATGATGAAGAACAGCACAAAAACAAACCTCAACCTGTAAGTACATCCCCACATTAGCTTCATAGAGTATTCGAGTCCAAATATTAATTTTTAAGTTATTATTAATTTATTATTAAAGTAGCCTACAGTTATATATCTTAACTGGTCATATATAAAGGACATTTATTGGAAGACAATGAACATGTAACGTTACAAGCTCGAAACACATTCAATAAAAATGTAAGTTATGATACAGGCGTGTTGTCACAATGGGAACATGCGGTTTATTAACACTTGAAAAGCCCTGTGACAACATGCCCCGAACTTGCATTCATCTTTGCACAGTTAATGCATTTATAGCTTCGTTCTTTTGACGCTTGCCTTGATGTAGCCCAGTCTGGTTTCATTGTGTTCGCTATAGTTTACAAAAGCTGTTGTAAAAATATAAGGATATTGCTTAAGTTTGGAGGAAAAATTTACAAAACGTTTCCTAAATTGGTTACAAACATTGTGACAATGTTGTACAAGGCCATCTAATAGCAGCAATGTTTAGCAAAAAATGGTCATGGCTGAAATGTGCTGATTTCTGATGCACTTGAACCTCTTCGTCCAGCTATGACCACCTCGTGCGACTGTTAACCAAAGTTATGGATGAGCTTCCAGAGAACGCAGTCGATGTGATAGAGGACATGAGTCGCGAGCTGAAAGGAAGTATCCTTCAGGAGAAGCAGGACACCTCGCGAGACAGTCCGTCCTCCTCCGCAGCTCTGTTACTGGCCGAGCAACAGACGGCGCTCTTTACTCGCGCGGCCGTTGATGAAGGTGATCACGAGGAAGATTTGGTAAGAGAGTATGTTGGTCCTGCTCCTTGGGCTCCATGTAATGTTTTTTATTTTTCAACATTTAAAACCTAACAAACCTTTTTTGTGTGTGTGAAATACTTGAATGCGTGCTTGTGCTGTCTTCCTTTACAACAATGCAACTTGTTTTGATGTTTCTTTATCTAATGCTATCATATTCAGAGATTTTGGAGTGACTTAAAGGGATGGTTCATCCAAAAATGTATTTCATACCCTTAAGACTCTGACCATTCTTTAAAACACAAATTAAGATATTTTAATGAAACCCGAGAGATTTCTGCCCCTCCATTGAAAGTCTAGGTAACCAAAACTTAGAAGATCCAAAAAGGGCATAAAGTCATAAATTAATCCATATGAACTGAGTGCTTTAATCCAAGTTTTGTAAAGAGATACGGTTTCTTTACATGATGAATTTATTTAATTCAGGCTTTTATTCACATAAAAACACATGCAGAGTGCATCACATATGGTAAACATGGAAACTTTGAGCTTTTGTGTTTACGACATGTGATGTGCTCTATGTAGGTGTGTTGATCATTGTTTCATTGTGAATAAAAGCCTAAATTAAATCTGTTAATCAAAGAGCAATCATATCTCCTTACAAGATTTAGATGACTTTACTGTAGATGGCCAGTGTTGTGGTGGCTCCTATGGGCAGTATAGTACAATACAACAGTTTCTGTAATACAGTGTTCTGTATCATTTTCAGGTGGAGTCTCCTTTACCGAATGTTGCAGAACTTGCGTTCTTCTTTGAGCAAGCTGGCGTGGGTCTGGGGAGAGAGGAGATGCAGAGAGTCTTTCTGGCTTTGAAACAGCTGGTGGACTCACAGTGTCTCCTGCGCTGTCGATTCTGGGGCAAGATCCTTGGCACACAGGGCAACTACCTGGTGGCTGAGGGGGAATTCAGAGAAGGTGAAGGAGAGGAGGAGGAGACCGAACAGACACATGAGGATGAGGAGAGGGAGGAAGAGGACAAGGATGAAACAGAGCTTGTGGAAGCTGTAAGTCACAAAATAGCAACTGAAGAACAAATTTGCTTTAAATATCATACTTTTTTTTTCTGCTGCTGTTCTGATTTCAGTAGGTCCGATCTGGAGTTTCGCAGCAGGGTGAAATTTCCCCATGCAGATTTTGCTCATTTTCAAGTTCACAGGAATTTGCAGTTAAACAACAGAAAGCTGCTTGGTTTGGAAGTGAAAAGTATTTTTGCCTGCAAAGTTTTGCATCGAATTCACATGACAAACTTGAACATGAGCAAAATTTGTGTGGGTAACTTTTTAACCCTCATGTGAAACCCTATTATTACTGTATTTCATCCACAAAATTTTGCCAAATGGTAAATGTGACTGCATCTTAAAGGGAAAAAATATGAATACAGATGTGCGTTCAAACTTCACAAAAATGATTGCACTTTACTTGCAGGCTGATCCTCCCCCCAAATCGACGTACAAGCCACCTCCGCCAGTGCCAAAGGAAGAAAATCACACCGGTGTCAACAAATACACTTATTTTGTGTGTCAAGTGCCCGGCATGCCGTGGGTCAGACTACCGATGGTCACCCCCGCTCAGATTACAGTAGCACGGCAGATCCGCAGGTTCTTCACAGGCAGGCTTGATGCTCCTGTTTTGAGTTATCCTTCCTTTCCTGGCAATGAGACCAACTACCTGCGTGCCCAGATCACACGGATCTCAGCGGGCACGCACATCAGTCCTCTGGGATTCTATCAGTTTGGGGAGGATGAAGGTGAGGATGATGGACTGCGTGACAGCTATGAGGAGAATCCTAACTTTGAGGGCATCCATGTAAATGAGATGGCTGAGTCTCTGAATCTATGGGTCCATCATATACAGCACATACTTATACAGGTAAGAAACAGACAGCCTGCTGGGAATTAATCTGCTTTAAAATGTCTGTGTGGATCATACATACGTCTGTTGTCAGACTCTTGTGCATATACAAATTTAACTGAATTATTACAATTAAAGTAACAGTCCACCGAAAATGAAAATTCTTCCATTATTTACTCACCCTCATGTCATTCCAAACCTGTATACCAACATTCCTAAAAATATCAACAAAGAAAAGTCATACAGGTTTGGAATGATATGAGGGTGAGTAAATGGAAGAATTTTCATTTTTAGGTGGGTTATCACTTCTGATTTTCTAGTGGCACACGAATAACCATATTTTTTGGGTGAAAAAATTTGCACAGTACTGTACATGTATGAATGTTAGGGCCGCTGTGTGTGGGTAAACGTAACTAAGAAGTCTGCGGATGACGTGGATGAAGATGCCGAGGAGGAAGAGAAGGGGGAACCTGATGAGCCGGAGCCAGAAGTCGGGCCTCCTCTTCTGACACCTCTGTCTGAGGATGCGAGTCAGTCACACTGCATAACATTTACATTAAACACCTCCAGCACAGTTTAAATGTTGAACTCTAATGCAGAATACGTTCTGTCCACAGATATTAATGACACCCCACCTTGGAGCTCCATGATCTCCTCTAACCTCATTCCTCAGTTTTCCATCGCTGTGCTGCGTTCCAACCTCTGGCCTGGAGCTTATGCTTATGCTAGTGGCAGGTGAGAACCTTGCTTTTCAAAATGTACTGTCTGTTCAACAATTTCTATCAAACTGATACATTTTCTGCTGAGGCAAACCATTCTTCTGCTCCCTCTCAGGAAGTTTGGAAACATATACATTGGTTGGGGGATGAAATATATTGGAGAGGCATACACTCCAACCATTCTTCCACAACCCCAAAATGAGTACCCCAGTGGGCCTGAAATCACAGAGGCCCTGGACCCCAGTGTGGAAGAAGAGCAGGCTTTGAAAGCTGCCCTGGAGGACCAGACGGCAGCCCTGGATGAGACAGAGGATCTGGAAGATGAGGAGGATGATTAAAAAATCTAAACACTGTCTTTGTATGTATACCCACAACGTTGAAATATTAATACTCAACAAAAATGGAGGGAATGAAATAATTTATTAGCTCTTTAAATCAGTTTAACATAGGTTTTGATGAATTAATGCATGCTTCCACTGCTTGCCTCCAAACATTATACTTTGTGTTACACTTTCATTTTTTTTTTTGTTACATTAAGCTTATTCTGCCATGCTTTTTCCATGCTTAAGTTCCTGTGTTGGTTCATGACTAGTCATAAGCATTCGAACATGTATGTAGATGAAACTGTCAACACGGAAAGCACTGAATTGCAAAAATGAATAACTTAATAAATAAGAAAGAAGCCTTATTAATTCAAGTTAATTTTAGATAACAAACAGTATGACTTCTAATTATGAGCCTATTGTAATACATCAATAAATTAAACTCAGCTGATATTAGCTTAATAAGAACTAAAACATTTTCATGCCAAGCTGGTTCCTCAGGTATTTCATTTACTATACATCATAAACAAATTGCACAATTAACCAGTCCACCTTCAGACAGAGTGGAAAGAGGACTGATATCCTAGAGTCCTGCGAAATACATTACCATCATGCAGATTCACTCACCTTGTGTTGGTGCAAAAAACTAAATTTAAGCTCAAATTATTATCAGTTTTTTAAATAAGTTAATTTCATTTAAGATCTAACTGAAGAAAATTACTTCTTGATTATTTCCTCCACAGAGTAAAACAAGATGGCGGCAATTAGTACTGTTTCAGCTGATTCAAGCTGATCATCACAGTTATAGAATTTTGCACATATCTAGAATTATCTACACTAATAAATACTACTAATAAATATTGACACATACAAGCCTTGTGACTTGGTCAGTAATAAGTGAAAATCAAATGATCATTTACAACCATTAATAAAAGAATAATAAATAAAGCAACTACTGAAGCTGCACAAGCATGAACGCTAATGGTAACACGTTTTACGAGGAGTTGCATTTACAACAAAGGAACGTTGTGGTCATAGCTTGTAACATAAATTCTACCCAGTGTCATTCTAGAAGACTTCACAGTGTTCTTCGGGATAAAAGTTACATTTCTTTAGTAGGATTTGGGATGTGCATAATGCACGTGACCTTCATTTTCACATATATGAATAAATGATAAACATTGGTAAGAAAGGAATCACTGTTAAGTGAGAGGAAGAATGGGAGAATGGGAAATGAGCTTGTAATCATGACTTCACATTAGCGAAGGTCATTCTCCTCGTCCTGAATGGTCTTCTTGATTCTTAGCAACATAGTGGTCTGCCACTGATCAAGCCTGGTGATGGAGTCAAATTCCCTTATCTAATGAAATAAAAGAAATCCAGAGTTTAGATGGAGTAATTCATGAATGAACTACCACAGATAAAATGTGTGCAGTGAATTATGAAACAATGTACTAAAAGAACTTACTGCATCAGCATAAGTATCAATATTCTGCTCTTCATGTGCATCAAGAAGTTTCTGTTTAGTGTGAAATTGTGATTGATTACTTTGTAAGTCTCACAAAATGTTCAAGGACTCTGAACTACTGTTCAAAAGTTTGGGGTTGGTAAGATTTTTATGTAAAGTAATTAATGCATTTATTCAGAAAGGAACCATTGATCAAAAGTATCAGTAAAGACTCACATTATTACAAAAAAATCTGTTGAAACAAAGAATACTAAAAAAAACTATAATGGTTCCGCCTAAAATATTAAGTAGCACAACTGTTTTTAATAATATTGATAATAATAAGACATGTTTGTTGAGCAGCAAATCAGCATTAGAATGATTTCTGAAGGATCATGTGACACTGAAGACTGGAGTAAGAGAAGACTGAAAGAAATTCAGCTTTGCCATCACAGGAATAAATCAATTTTAAAATACATTAAAATAGAAAACATTTATTTTACATTATAATAATATTTTACAATATAACTTTTTTAACTGCATTAAAAAAATCTTACCAACTACAACCTTTCAGTAGTGTATAAAATACAAAACAATAAGACAATAAATAGAGACAATGCAAACCTAAAAGATATGGATTTGGACAATACATCCACCTTCAGTCTCAATGGATGTTGACCATGAATCTGAGATCACAATTCTGTTCTATAGAAGAAACTTTAAGTAACTAAATGTATTGGCAAGAAAGACTCCAACCTTAAGAAGTTTGCACTCTCTAGCATCTGAGAAGGCTGGATGCATTTCTTCATACTTCTGTACAGCCAGCTATTGAAGAGAACAAGGGTGAAATAAAGAGAAAGCAGAAAGTTACATATAGGTCATTGTAAAAGTTTTCAGATTGGGAAGGGAGTAAATCGGTCACCTTGCAGTTAAGCATATCCACACAGAAGTGACACAGAGCTGCTTTGAAGAAATGGTCTTTAGCACCATACTTCAGCAAAGTAGTGTCCATGGAGTAAGTCCCAATCTGAGCAGACAACATGCCAATCAACATGAAGGATGAATGAGACAACAGGTTTTTGACAGAAGATCAATTAACACAGACCTGCTCAAATATTTCAATGGCTTTCTGGTACTGCTCCATCTGAGCCGCATAGGTTGCCACTTTGAGAAGACATTTGTTGGCTGCACTAAAGAGAGAGAGAGAGTTCATTTAGTTTAATAATACTAAATTCAATCTTTTAATTACAACAGAGCTTTTGTGCTCAAACCTAAATTGTTCTACAACATTTCTGATAAAGAGTACCTGGTGGACTCCTCCCCTTTGTAATAATCTGCTGCCTGTTCATAATGAGCAATGGCCTGTAAACAAATAAACATAAGTATTCTGTGCACAAATAATAGAAATTTAACATTGTTTTTCTTTCAGAAGGGGCTCTTATTTTGGTCATTATGGTATCATCTGGATGCATTAAAAAACAGTACTTTTCAATTTTTTTTAAACCAAACATTACTACAATGTAAAATAACTGTTTTCTATTTGAAAGTATTTTAAAATGTGATTTGCAAAGCTGACGTTTCAGCAGCCACTACGCCAGTCTTCTTCATCACATGGTCCTTCAGAAATCAAGCTGATTTGCTGCTCAAGAAACGTGTTATTATTATCCATGTTGAAAACAGTTCTGCTTTCTGGAAACACTCATTTTGCCAGCACTCTGTGATGAACAGTAACTTAAGAGCATTTAGCCTATTTGAAATAGAAATCTTTTGTATCATAAACATCTTTACTTTTAATTTTGATCAATTTAATGCATCCTTTCTGAATAAAAGTATTAATTTCAAATCTTACTGACCCTAAGCGTTTGAGAAGTAGTGTATATTTATACTCCTACTGTCGATATTGATCTGAGCCACTTATTGATAAATGTGCACCTTTACATAAATAGATCTCTTCCCACTTACTTTATCTATGTCCAGTAACTCAGATTCATAGATTTCAGCAATAGATATGTGGTTTTTCGCTGCAATGTTGAAACGTCCCTGTGGAAACAGATTTGTAAGAAAAATCCCTAATCAGAAAAGTGTATTATGTTGAATTGTATTTGAATGCTTAAATAAGACTTCATTTTTCTCACCATGTCGGTGTAGATGTCAATGACCTGACAGAAACAGCTTATGGCCTCTGTGTAGAAAAGTTGCAGAAGAGCCATAACAGAATTCCTTCTTTTGAATGACAGACACTACATCTTGAGAGATTTTTATTGCTTATAATGTGAGTTGTACCTTGAGGATCAGCCTTTTTGAACGCATTGCCAGCATCAAGCAGGTTTATGGCTGCGTCGTGCTTGCTTTGCACCTGTAAATGCAGCTGTGCAGCTTTGCAGAAGGCATCTCCTGCAGCTTAAACAGAGGAACAACGCAGTAATACAAATGACGTGCTTATTGAACACCCTCATATTATGGTGCAAAAGTTGCTATGTGTCCTACCACTCCAGTTCTTTGCCATCTTGAACATGTTGGCAGCTCTCACGTACAAGTCACAAGCCTCCTCGACCTTGGAGGAACTCCTAGAATGAACAAAAGTAAGGGGAGGTTCATTCATTTCACTGAAACCGATAGGAGGCGCTATTAGCAGCGTTCGCCTGCACTCACAAAACGTGTTTCCAGACCTGATATGGCCAACATGAAGCAGGAGGAGTCAGAAATCAATGCGAAAACACAGGCCCGATATTGCTCTGTAGCTTGGAAGTACTACATCAAAAATGAGAGCAATGCCACTGTTTACTGCAGGTTGTGTAAGACGAACTTTAAGTTCTCTTCAAATACAGCTAACATGATAAAACACCTCAGAGTGAAACATCGACTCAACATCCCCACTGTAACCAACGGCGGAGAGAGACTTTGCACGGAAGAGCACAACGAAGGCAGCATGGGT
Source organism: Schizothorax lantsangensis (assembly GCA_027422415.1). NCBI lineage: Eukaryota > Metazoa > Chordata > Actinopteri > Cypriniformes > Cyprinidae > Schizothorax > Schizothorax lantsangensis. The sequence continues at coordinate 25,123,082 of CM049842.1, read as the reverse complement.
GAGTTTCAAAAGTGTTAAATCGAGACAAAAGGAGCTATATGTCTCAGTGCGCATTAGCGTTGAGTTGCATATGAATGAAGGCGAGAGGGAAACGCTACAGTCAGCGCACGCAACTGTTTATTATGACGCTTTATACGTGCAATGCGATGCTACTCGGCTAACTGACTGATTTCACTTTTGTGCGATCTGGAAAAATAAACTCTGGTAGATTTACGACAGCTAAATGCGAACACCATTGTATTACAAATAATGCAATTACTAAAGCATTGCTTATAGATTACATTTAATTCAAATTATATTTTAACACTGCTTGTTGCAAACTCATTTTATTTGATACCTAGTATTTTTGTTAGATTGTGATGTTCAAGATTTGCACATTCAATATTGCAGAGGTGCAAAAAAACATCATCAATGGATTTACCCAAAAAACGATCCGAATAATGAATGTGACGTTTTCATTTTCTTGTCTGCCTCAGCCATGATGGCCATAGCCTCCTTTTCTTTTCCAGAATAATCCATTTTGTCGGATTAAATTTGAGCCAGACTGTAGGGAATGATATCCAAGCAATATCCCATTCACATCGCCTGAAATGAAGTTATTTGTTTTATTGACGCATCATGCGGAAATCGGAAGTAAATTCGCTAAGACTTTGGGGGTTGTCGCAAAATAGTTGTTTTCAAAATAACCAAACTGTGGTTTCTACATTATTACTTATTAGTAGTTATCAGTTAATAATTGCATATATAGTTATGTAACAATTCACATATCATAAATACACGAGCAGAGTCGAGCAGTTATGATATATATAAACGCGAATGGTGTACATTTTTCGTTTCTCTTGACTGTGTAAAACTTACCCTGGTTCCCCAGCGGCCACCGCGCCAAACACATCCAGTGTGCAGGTCGCAGACGAGCGGAGGGTGTGCAGGAATTCTGAGATTTTTAAAATATCTTATTAGTAAGGTATTATTTATTTTTCGACGAGAAAATAAATTAGTTATGTAAGTCAGCATTGCGGAAGCGTGTACTGTTTATTGGTTGTAACACACGAGCTGGAAGCGGATGAAACCGTAGCGGCCCTTCTGCTCGCCCGGAAGAACATCCAGTGACGTTTGATGTAAATAATAGCGTAAGTTAATTGTTTCATTAGTATTATATTGCATGGTTATTGTTCTCTGGCTAAACGCTCTTGTAACGAGCAAGATAGCGCTATACCTGACATGGAGTTAATCTCTTTATACAAATCTTATTGTTTGTTCTAAATATTCCCGCGAAAAAAAAATGATTTGATTGTTCCGTGTGTGACATGCTATACTTTATTTTGTTCAACATTTACAATCGTTTTATGGTATAATTATTATTTAAACAGTTTTATCAAGTACTACTAATAATAACAACATAAGATACTACATGGATGGTATATTTGTAGTGTTAAAATAATTTTTGGGTATAAGGACCTTTTGATATAAATGGCAAATAAGCCAAAAGGTGATGAACTTATGAAATGGTGTCAAGTTACAGAATCAAAAAATATAAAAATTCTCCTTTCCCTCATCATACAATTGCGCTTTTATAGCATTTCACTGTGTTGCATTTTGGATGCATTTAGGTTATGTTCTACAACTGACCACATCTGAGACAAAACAAATAGTGGACTAGTAGTTCAGGTATTTGTATTAAAAACAAGCTGCACATTGAAAGCTATATTTTAGCTGCAAAAACATCTTAATTTTATATAACTAAATACAAATACTTGTACAAGATACATTGTACAAGAGGCTTTGAGCAGCCACAAAAACATTTTTACAGTGAACACAAAATCAAACCAAACTACAATGTTTGTATATTTTAGCTAGACATTTTCTTTAATGGCTAAATAGCTTCTATTTCTTTCTCTCACTAACTCACACACACAAATGATTATGAGAACTAATTTGTGCAGTGACTTGGACAGGTGAGGTGAGACACTTCAAGACAAAATATTAGAAAAGCTCTATGTGAGTACGTCACAGCATTAAATTTTTTTACAATTAAGTCAGAATATAAACAAGACAGTGCTGATAATGCTATTTCTTTAGATTTACAAAGATTGTGTACAGCACTGGGGTTTCTGTACAATTGTGACATTTACCCCAGTAAACAAGTTTGCAAGGACCACATTCTAACTATGGACTTATGAAAATGCATATGTTAGAAAAACTCTTGAGATTCATCACATTAAGGATTTAGGATTAAAGATTTTATCACATCTTTTTCATTACAAAGTCAATTTAACTGTAATTGTGCTAGTTGCATAATTACACAAGTTCCTGTGTAATCATGCACTTTTTAAATTTCTCTTTCACCACAGACATGGATCTCCCACCTCAAAGGCATCCTGGAAGTCACAACGGTCAAATTCTTCGTCGGAGAATGCAGCGTTTTTTGCCATTTTCTGATCGCCGCACGTCAAAAGTGTGGAACCACTACACACAGTTAAGTCTGCATCGTGTTGAGTGCAACCACTGTAAGAGGCAGCTTTCCTTTCACAACAGCACTACTTCCATGAGAGAACACTTAGGACGCAAACACAGCATTCGAGAAGGATCAGTTCCCCCTCACAACAAAGCAGGCATCCCCACTCCTGCAGCATTGCATTCTCACATTCAGACCTCTTTACATGGTAACAGATGTAACACCACAGGCAATGCTCCATTTCAACCAATGCTACCTGTTACTGTCAAAGAGGAGCAGGAAGAAATACTGCCAGTTGAGATGGAGACCAAACCTGCTCGGACAACATATGCCCCTGATTGTGCAGCAGGAAGCGGTGCTTCCAGTTCAAATGCCATTGTGCACCAAGAAACAGATTTGGGCTGCATAATGTATAATTTTCCTGCAGGAGAGATGAGCAGCACTGCTGGAGGCAGCAGCGTCCGCAGTGGCCCAAGGGCCTGCAGCAACAAGCGAGCAGAGGTGTTGACCGATCTTATCTTGGAAATGGTCTTCAGAGACCTTCAGCCATTGTCTGTGGTGGAAGAAAGGGGGTTCAAGCTCTTACTGAGTTGCCTAGAGCCTAACTACCCCGTGCCTTCTCCATCTCTGCTTGGCAGTCTACTTTGGCATCGTTACCACATCCTCAAGCAATGCCTTCAGCAGCATCTACAGACAAGTCTAGCTTCTCACTGTCTGACCCTCTGCACCGAATACTGGCGATCCGTAGATGGGTGTGGGGTTGATGGGGACGGTCGGTACTACCTTACAGTCAGCGCACATTTTGTCGACTCTCACTGGCGCCTGGCTCGTTGTGTGCTTGAGACCCGACCGATAGCAGAATTCAAAGGAAACCCTTCTGAGAAAGGGCAAGCGAGCTTTGCGGACACTTTGAGAGCAGTCCTCTCCGAGTTCCAGCTTCCAGAGAACTTAGTTTTCTGTGTCGTGCATGACACCCCCAGTGGATCTGAGTCCAGGGGGCAGGAGAATATGGCCATTGATCAGGAATATCAGCAAGAATTTGCTGGACCCAGCCATCCTCCTCCGGGTAATCTTCCAAAGGGATGGGCACCACTGCTTTGTGCAGGACAAGCCCTGAAACTCTGTGTCCGGGAAGGACTTTGTGTGGAGACTGTCAGACAAGCTCTGGCAGATGCTCGTGCCATCGTCCTACATTTCCAGCACAATGTGAATGCTTCTACAGCACTGAGCCAGAAAGCAGCGGCTGTTAATAAAGAGTCCACAAGTCTGGTCTTGAATGATCCAGGGCGCTGGACCACTGCCATTGAGATGTGTGAGAGTCTGCTGGAGCTCAAGTGGGTAATAAGCTCTGTCCTAGAGGAGCAAAAAGTAGCAACAAATCTGGCAGATCACCAGTGGCGTCTTATACATGAACTGGTTCCCGTGCTCAAAACGGTTCGCATTGCTGCATCGTTTTTGAGCGAGGACATCAATGGACCCATTTCAGCCCTAATGCCGTGCCTGCAAGGAGTGTCTCGGCTCCTGGGACAGAAAATTGCAGAGTGCACCTGTCCAGTGGTGAGGGGAGTTATGGAGAGAATTCGTGCTGGTATGGACAAACGCTGGAGTCTGAGTGATGAAGATGCTCTTTTGGACTGCTCTGCTGTATTGTCCTCGTTTCTGGACCCGCGTTTTAAAGAGTTGCGGTTCCTCAGCCCACATGCCCGCAGCAAATTGCACGACAAAGTGAAAGAGCTGCTATCTGTTCAGGCTTTCAGAAGCAATGAAGGAATTAATGGAGAGAGGAGACAAAGAATGGAAATGGAAGAGACTGTGGATGAACGTGGAGAACCTGCAGATTTTGGATTGGACAATTCCTTGCAAATTCCTGCAATGGCTTCTTTAGATTCTCCAGAATCGGTCAGATCAGCGGAGGAAGGTGACAGCGTTGAGCTGCAGCCGAGCGAGCCCTCTGTTGCCGTATCGTCTCCAGAACAGGCCAATGAAAACACGCTTGAGGTTGGATCACCTATCAAGAATGCCAACGACCGTAAAAGACGTTCTAGCGGAACCAGTATGACCTCGCCGCTGAGAGGAGATTTACAGCTCACGCCTCGTGTACGGATGAGTCCTGTCCCCCAGAGCATGTACGATATTCTTCTGGGCGAGGATCCTACTGAGCGAATGCCCGAGATTCACCAGCAGCTGGAGAATTATATAGCAGAGCCACTTTGCCGACGGAGCCTCTCACCCCTGCAGTGGTGGCGCAACAAGGAGCATCGCTTTCCTGCTGTGGCCAGACTGGCACGGAAATACTTGTCCATACCTGCAACTTCTGTGTCCGCCAATCGGGCCTTTGCCTCTAGGGAGTCCCCAGTGACCCAAAGAAGGGCCACACTGGGGACTAAACACCTTGACCACATTTTGTTTCTTCATCAGAACACTGACTATGTGGATCTGCTGAAAGGTGGCACCTCTGCACGTGAAATTGAGCAGTGGAACAGTGTCAGTGGAAACCAAAGCAGAGAAAGTCTTTACCAGACTCTAGTGTCCTATGAAAGTAAGGTTCGTGTGTCCGAGGAAGAGTCATGATCACTGTTTATGTACATATGTACAAAGTCACGTTAAAGGGATAGTTCACCCAAAAATATAACCTGTCATCATTTATCCTCAATTTACTCACCCTATAGAAAAAATACTATGGAAGTCAATGGGGACCACAACGGTTTCATTAACCACATTTTTCAAAATATATTCTTTTATGTTCAGCAGAAGAAAGAAATTCATACAGGTTTGAAATAATTTGTGGGCGAGTAAATGGTGACAGAATTTTCATTTTTGGGGGGACTGTCCCTTTAAGTTTTTTTTTATATTAAAGTTTGCCTTTGAACAGTTGTCACATCCCACAATAAGCTCCTTTAGTTACCTAGTTATTTTAGACACAAGGGTTATGATAAATAGTTATACTGCTATGTAAATAGGTTTTGAAATAACACATTCCTTTTACTCATTTAATATAGTCTTTGGTCTCTAAGAGGTCTGAGGATTCGTTTAGTCATTGTCTTGTGACTAATGTAGATACTGTTTTACTACATTTTTAACTTGTCTCTGATGCATTACACAATATGAGCAATCATGCTGCTGTTCTGAATATCAGCACGGCTGTGATTTGGTCATAGGAAATCACTGCTGTGCAGATATCAGGCCAACTTGATCTCTGCATACTCTGTTATGGAACACTGCAAATCAAATTTGGTCAATCAATTTCCAGACCAGAAAGTAACTTGTATTATTGATTAATTCTGTATATACTGTTAGTGTTACAATATTATTGTTACTTTACACAGTGTTGTAGGCATTACATGGAATGCACTGTCAACCTCATGCATGCATTTCAACATTATCACTTCCTCCTTTATATTTATGGGGGATATGTACATTCAAATGAGGTGTTGGTTATCTTTTTCATACTTGCAACCAGTAGAAATTTACAATGTATTCTATCGGTAGCATGTTCAGATTAAAGTGTTCTATGAAATATTCTGGAGTCTGGGAATTACCAATGGAAAATAGTGTTTTTCAGTTCTCATTTATTTTGTATAACATGTTTAACAATACTAGTAAAACATTTGTTCTATTAGAACAACAAAGGAATGCTTAGACAACCAAACACCTTAGTGATATCAAAAACAGCAAACATGTTATGCATTGACATGGTGTTATACATGGACATCATCAGCTGTTTTAATGGCATAAAATGGTAAAACTGCAATTTAATAACCGTATTATAGATTAAATGGATTGTAGATAATAAAAGGAAAATCAGTAGAATTGTAAAACTATGTAGGTTTGTAATGATTGGTAGTGACATAAATCTGAACTGAGAGAACAATTTGAACCCAAACTTGTCAAACAGTTGAACAAACATCGAAAATAAAAATCAAGAAACCTTTTTTATGAAACACTGTCATGTTAAATTCATCAGTCTGGTACATTTTAAAAACATCAAATATTATTAACTTTAGTGCCTTGTGCACTTCTCAAAGTTTGAACAACAAATAAACAGTTTTAAAAAAAATACTTAAAGTTGGCTATTTTTAAAAAAAATATTTTTTGATGAGAACTTTATTTTGGATAAAATGTATGCCTAATTTCAAGGTCCATATTAATCGTTGGACAATGAGTTGATTATTTACTGTAGTCTAAAACACTTCAGCACTTCATAAAGGAGCTTTATGAAATACTGATTGGAATGGAGTTCACTTTAGTCTTCTGCTCTGACCTGTGTCCTTGTTTGCCAACCACCATCTGGAGTTTCTGTCCTCACTGAGGGGGAACTGTGGCTCTTTACACCTCTGGATTTAAAGGTAAAATTAATTTTAATGTCATTTTGAAATTTGCTAATATTTTTTCATGGAATGAAAGTGTTTTGTTAATTGTTTCATGTCACAGCTGGCTAGAACATAAATCCCATAACATGGCATAAAAATACATTTTATTACTATGAAGAAAAGACTAAGAGTGACAGGATAGTGTCAAAAATGTATTATTTTTAGCTTAATTTCACAAAATGAAATATTTTCTGTGTTATATTTAATAGGATATAGTGTCTAACCTGGCACACACCTCACTCTGAGCAGCTGTTGTCTTCTGTCCTGTGTTCCCATTTATCTGTTCAGGCTTGTGCTCTTGTGAGTATTTGAATGCCTTTAGGAAAATAGCAGTACATGAAGACAAATTTCATCACTAATGTCTTTAGATTATGTATATTCAGATGTAATAACCGATCTTGTGTCCATGCACTGAAATTAAACTTACAGAGATCTCTCCACCTTCATCCTTTTTATTTGTGGCTCGGACACATTGCTTGAACTTTTTCAGCTTTTTCATGTTATAGTAATATTCCACACACTGGGATATTGATTTTGTCTGCAACTACATATCAAACATCAATTTAGTATATTTAGAGACTCAAATTTTGTAGGCATGTAATAACCACATACCTTTCTTCAGGTGTTTAATCAAAACCCCATTCAAAAATGATGAAAAAATAAGTTTCTAGGACTCATTCCTTCAGCAGTCTATAGGGATTTAAACAAACTCCTAACTCAAAGTATTGCTTATCAGTATGTTATTCATCCATTATCATTTCTATTATGGATATGAATAATACATCAAATTTGTGCTATTATCATTCTACCCTGTTAAATGTATGATTTCCACCAGTATATGGCGAAATGGGAAAAGTCCCATAGATTGACATTGAGTGAGGGACACCGCTTATCACACACACACACACACAAAGCCTAATTCATTTAGAAATAACTTTTTTCTAAACTTTCATACCACATTATGAATCTGTTGAAAGTCCTTGTCATGTTCAACCAGAGCTTTCTTGAACACTTTCATCTCTTGCGCTGTCCAGTGGTCTGACCCTGCCGATTACAATGAGTGACATCAACTTTATGAAGGACTTGTGAATGCTTTATGTATTTGGATATACAGTAAAGAGTTTGTACCTGTGTAGTGGTAATCATTCAGAGGGTGCCAGGAGGTCCGAAAATCTCCTCTCATTAAGAGTAAATCCAGTGCTGCCTGACAGTTAAATAACTGAGCTGTATTAAACATACATCTATAAATGACACACTCAGTTTGATTAATAAGCTCACCATTATGTTTCCTTGAACTTCATGAAGGCAGTGGAGGGCGAATTCAATGTTGGTGCCTCCCCCTGGTAGCACACTGGAACAGCACATATCTAACAGCTCTTTGACTGAAGCACAGAAAGGACCAAGCATGATCATTTTTTAACCCTTTACACATGCTTAAAGAACAAAAGGCAACTTTATGTAAAATTGCAACTTTATGTAAAATTTTAATGTATGATGATTAAATTTTGCGAAACCTGGGCACATCCAGTGGTCTAAACAGTGGTTCTCAACCTTTTTTGACTCCACAGGACCCGATTTTCCCCAACAACATCAAAACCCCATGATTTTTTTTCAGCTGTTTATGATTTTACTGAATAAGGATCTTAAATATTTTGTTCTCAAAATTTCTACCTCATACGATATTTTAAAATGTAGCTTAACTAGAAAAATGTATATTCACTATAGAAAATGCTTATGGCAATTTCAGTAATTTACTTGACTTTTCTAGAAGTTTAGAATCATTTTTAAAATTAGGCTTTAATTTGTAATGAACTGTAATTTTTTGATCCCTGGCAGGTGATACTGTGAGAGTAAAGAGTGTGTGTTGGTGTGTTTACCCCTCTGTTGTGTTTCTGTGTTGGTAGAGATATCTTTCCAAGGAGTCCAGACGAGTTGAGCAGGGTGTTCTTCATACAGCATGTACAGCGTGTCCCGCACTGGGGGGATCTCTGCTTGAAACCGTGAACCTACGTTTATCCTTCTAAATGACACAAGAAACTGCCATTAACACAGAAGGAACTGGACAGTCTTGTAAATAAGAAAAATGTAAACAAAAGCATGATCATCTATAGCTAGTCGTGGCCTAATGGTTAGAGAGTCGGACTCGTAACCTAAAGGTTGCGAGTTCGAGTCTCGGGCCGGCAGGAATTGTAGGTGGGGGGAGTGAATGTACAGCGCTCTCTCCACCCTCAATACCACGACTGAGGTGCCCTTGAGCAAGGCAAGCATAAATGGCTGCCCACTGCTCCAGGTGTGTGTTCACGATGTGTGTGTGTGTGTGCACACTTTGGATGGGTTAAATGCAGAGCACAAATTCCGAGTATGGGACACCATACTTGGTCATATGTCACTTCACTTCACTAGGTAATTAATTCTAAATTCTAACTGTAATAATCTGTCTAACTTGGTGGACTAATTAAAAACTTCAGCTTAATACGGATGAATTTATTACAGACTTACGGCTGTATGTTGATAGCTGTGTTGTCGATTGGGAAGGAGACACCATCTGTTGGATTTCAAAGTTAAAATGATTTGGCAAGAAGTTGGAGCTACAATAAAAAGCATTTACATTATTTTTCTTTGTTCTGTATAAAAGTTAACTGTGCATCAATCAGTAAATATTGGTTGGACATCGAGTCAAAAGCTGAAATCATGGGTTTAGTGCTCACCAAAGATGCTGGGTAGAGATGAGCATGGCTGATGTTGCGGTAGGCTTTTAAAATAGAGGCCTGTCCCAGAACGGAGAGGGCTTAGCATAGGCTGAGGGGTGTATGGTGGGGGATGAAAACTAGGGCTCAGCGGGTGGTCTGCCAGATAGTTTGGTGAGCGCAGCTGGCTGGGGTAAACGCCTATGCCACAGCTTCTCTGCAAACCCTGGGTTTCCTTATTATCAGTGCATTGTGGGGAAGACAGACGAGGCAGAGGTGGACTGGGGATGATGAGGCAGTTTAAAGGGTCAAGATGACTAGACCTCTTAGATGCACCTTTACGAGTCTGTGACCTCTTGGCCTAGGGAAGACAGAAACTTTGAACAATGATAACAATTCATCTTGGCATATCCAATGTATATTGGTATTATATTGTTATCTACTACAACATTACTTGTTGTGTGGAAGCTTGGGGGCCTAAAATGTTTGTCACAGAGACTGGGACAGACACAGGTATGATCAATGGGGACAGGTTTGTCCCTTTGGACTTTTGTCCTGAAGCCCCCTTTTGTCCATCATCCTGTGACAAAAAAATAGTTGAGTTTCAATATAAGTATTGTGCTTGTCACAATAATACTTCAGTTAATGTTAGCACCAGTGTTGAGGTGGATGCTTGTGAATCATGTTCCTCCTTTGTTCCAACAGCTTCCTGAGAACATGAGGGCTGCGACTGAGCTCTACGAACAGATGAAGTTCTTTTATATGTTCTACAGAGAAACAAACCAGAGTAAACTCAACTGATTTTTCATAGACCTGCTGATTCAGAGTATCTTTGTGAAGATCTTGTGTTAGGTCTGCTAGCAAACATACAAATACCACAGTGGAAGCAGCTCTTTAAAGGAATAGTTTCCCAGAAATTAAAATTTTGTCATGAATTACTCACTTTCATGCCACTCTTTTCTAGTTACTAGCAGCTGCCAAAGCTTCAAGACTGACAAAAGAGCTCTTTAAAAGTACCATAAAAGACTAAATTGCAATAGTTAGGGTTCCTGCAGTTGTGGACATCACAAAATAATAGCAAATTATACAACTGTGATTTCAAGGATGAAAAAAGTCATTAAAATCCAAAAATAAATCTTTTGATATATGTTTTTCTACTTTTTTATTGTTCAAAAATGCTACATATAACTACTATAGACTTATATTTGCCCTCAAGTCAGCGTGACAATTTTCTAACCTGCAACCAGCGTGTGGTTCCTCTCCTGTTGATTTCAAAACGGGCTCCTACATAATGAAATGTGAAACACTGATTATCGAAACACTGATTATGATGAAATATGAAAAAGTGCAATGTAGTGTACCTTTTGTGAAAGCTGTTTGCCGAGGCAAGTACTGAAGGATGCAAGTGCCACTTGACTTGGTGAGACAAGGTAGGAAGAGCGTGGTCGTGAACGCTTATGACAAGTGGGCTGAGGAACAGGCAGTGGAGGAGTTGGAACATCAGACAGGACGTCCTTAGAGCAGGACTTCCTCTTCCTACTGTTGGGCAATGTTGCAGGAGGAGAATCAAGTACAGGATCGGTAAGATTACAGTCAAAATCACTCTTTGGTTCAGGGTATAATACAGCGGGATAACTGAAACTGGAAAAGGAGCGCCGTCGCTTTAACTTGCTTGGCGGTCTGGGCTCCTTCAGACTGTGTTTTAGCAGTATGGGACAATGCTGTTTGGAGCAAACTGAAGCTCGTGGCCTCACAGGGCAACCCACACTGCTGGTAGGTGCCTCTCTGTTAGGCTGAAATGACAGCATCTCTTTCAATTCTTCTGGGTAAGATTCAGGAAAATCAAGACAGGTTTCTAAACCATGGACATCAAATGGGTTCCGTGAAACCACTGGATTTTCTTCAATCCCCAGAGTCCACTGGGTGGAGTTTAGCATCTTATTGCTTTCTTCGACCTTATAAGATTTACTGGCAGATGCTAAAGTCCAGCTTTCTTGGCATGTTGAATATTTAACCTGAGAGGGATGGGCATCTTCTGCATGGCGCCCCATCCCAAGATCTCCTGTGTCATAAGAACCGAAGAGTTTTCCAGAATAACTGGGATTCTTTAGCACAGGAGCTGAAACAGGCTTTGGTTGAGAGGTAAAGAGGTAGTTGGACGCAGCTAGATTAACCATTGGCTCCCACCCTGAGGCCGGCAGGCCATAGTTGGAAGAGAGGCTGGAGGAGGAAGGAGATGTGAGGTGGACTCCGTGTCGAGAGGCACAGTGATGTTTTAGGGAGTTTTTGTCATCGTAGGTTTTGTGGCAGCCAGACTGAGTGCAGTTATAGCTCTTTCTCTTGTGGTGGGTCATCATGTGAGAAGTGCTGCAAAGAAAAAAGAAGTCAATGACATGAGTTACAAGATGTAAAAAAATAGCATTTTAGGCATACTGCAATTCCAATTTGAACTGCCCACACAGTTTTTTCAGACAATTTAGGAAATATCCGGTAAATTTACACTGGTTGCCATAGTAAGCAGGGCTCAAAAATGGATGGCCCCTCACTCGAGGCCAGTTTGAGTGTGTTTTGGGTCAATTTTGTACATCTATGTACATTTTGCACATCTTCATTTTGTACCTTGTAAACATAAACATTTGGTTCATATATTCTACATCAATTTTAAGATAATGTTATTTTATTTTGTCGAATTTACAAAATTGATGGTGTTGAAAACTACAAACCAATCAGTATTGTTTTGCATTGCATGGAGTTACAGTATAATGTATAATAAAAATTGACCAAAAAAATAATAATTTTGTGACAGAAAAAATGAAAAATATTAATATTTGTAGAAAATATAGAAATAAAAGATTAATTTAAAAGTGTACTAAATTAATATTTCCAGACAGTAGTGTGTTATATAACAAACCTATTTGTTATCCTGTCTTTTACATGGTTTCTAGCCAGATTAAACTGGTCAAATATGAACATGCTCTTGCAAGAGACCCCCACCCGTAAATTTAAAAGGAAACTTTATATTATAAATATATGAAAAATATTATTTGGAAATTATGTAGTTTCTATTGTAATTACATTCATACGTATTATTTCTACTTTCTACAGAACTGTACTATTAGATGTATTATTTATCAATTTCTTTTTGTTTACTATTTTAATCCATTTTTATTCATTTTAATCACATTTATTTAATTATTTACTTTCCTCTTTTTTTTTTTGACTGTGACACACTTTACCTATTTTGTTTAAAGGGATAGTTCACCCAAAAATGGAAATTCTGTCAATATTTACTCGCCCTCAAGTTTCTTTCTTCTGCTGAACAAAAAACAAACATATTTTGAAGAATATTGGTAACCAAACAGTTGCTGGTCTCCACTTACTTCTATAGTATGGAAAACATACTATGGAAGTCAATGGGGACCAAAAGTGGTTTGGTTACTCACATTCATCAAATTACATTCTTTTGTGTTCAGCAGAAAAAAAGAAATGCATACAGGTTTAGAACAACTTAAGCAGGGGTCACCAAACTTGGTCCTGTAGGTCCGGTGTGTTCCAACCCTAATCAAACACACCTAAACTAACTAATTATGGTCTCGCTAGGTATACTTGAAACTTCCAGGCAGGTGTGTTAAAGCAAGTTGGAGCTAAACTCTACAGGACACCGGCCCTCCAGGACCGAATCTGGTGACCCCTGAACTTAAGGGTAAGGAAATGATAATACATTTTTCATTTTGGGGTGAATTATCCTTATATTATGCATTTTTTGGACTGTTTTCTTGTTTTCATTGAACTTCTTCACAGACCACTAGCACTCCCTTGTGGCCCTTGGGAGTCCCTGAATCCCTTTTTTTAAAACCTCTGAACTGGAGAATCAGTTATCATAACTGAATCACTCAGATGCCAGCATGTGCGATACTTACAGCTGATGATGGTGTTTAAATGCTCTCTGACAGACGTCACAGAAATGAGGCCCATCCTGTCTGTGGATCAAGAGGTGTGTTTTAAGTTCTTTCCTACGACGGCACTTATTCACAGAGACTCTGGTTCTCTTCCCTGAGCCCACAGATGTGAGACACTCAACATCCTCTGCTTTAGGACAGACAGAGGTTGATGGGGAGGGTGTGGAAGTCTTTCTGCTTTCTGTATCAAATGAGAAAGATGTAAATTCTGGTTTGGACATTTAGAAGAACACAAAACACGAAGGGCACAGAGATTACACTTGCTATTTTTTCTTACTTGAATCAGACATGGTGTCTGGCCACAGTTCTGACTGGTCTTGCAGGTTTGATGGTGGTGGTATGATGTTGGTCACATTTCTGGACACATTCTTGGACGATGAGAGCAGAGACAGACTCAAATCTGAAGGGACTTCCATCTCCATTAACAGCTCAGTTGAGTCCCTGTTGCTCAGGCGAGAAATGCAATTCAGAAAATAGATAAATAATACATAAAGAACTGCAATTCCGTTTATTAGAACCACGGTTTAATATATATAACTATCAATTTCGGTCAAAAACTTAAAAACATTTCACTAACATAGTCTCGCGTGCTAACTCGAAAAGCAGATATTTTCAAGTTTTTGAACCAACGGAATTTTTAACAGGTAAAAGCATTTTTGCTTAAGGATAAGCAGCTCATAATTTCTGTGTGGGAAGGTAACTTAACTTAGCTAGTATAAGTTACTCAAGTCACATTACACACACAAATGCATGCAAAATTAACGACGTAATATATCATACAAATCGCATGAAGTCTAAATGTAAAATAAATAACCCCATTTAATGGTTTAAAAATCAATATTTATGTCTTTACCAAGCTACTTGCGTGTCCCCTCAAAGGTTTGCTAATTTCTTAAATGCTAATAGCGCAGAAAAGCCAGTAGATTGCGCGGCGAGTGATGATTTAGCGGTTCTTGAATCGTTCGATTCAGTTAGTTGATTCAAAGAACCGATTCATTTATTTGAGCAAAACATACTGTTGCGTGTAAAGAGTGCTTTATTCTTCTATTATTATTATTATTATTATTATTTAATTATTTATTCACTTATTTATTTTTATTTCAGTTGTGTGCTGTTTCATTTACAGAATCAATACACGAAAAGGAAGAGCGGAGAAAAATAGAATACACTTCAGGTAAAAATGTCTATTTCACGGGATTACTTATTACTAATTTAATGACAATCACAATTTTTTTAATTTACTGTTTAAAGAATAAGGACACTGTTATATATTAAAAGACATATTTAGCACTTTTAAAAAAAATTGCTTCTTCTTTTCAAAAGGAAATGATTGATCATTCCTGCTTGATCTTGTAACAGACAATAAATAAATAAATAAGCACAGTTGCCAGGATACAGAGGGGAAAAAGTGAAGGAAAGAAAATCGACTAGAAATCATTCGTAATTGAACCCATTTTATTAACAGGTCTCGTATGTATTTGCATGTTCCTGGTAACAGTTATACATAAATGTGTTTTAAAATTAGCAGGATTTTATAGTAATGTGGCTGAATATTTAAGATATTTAAGATCTGAATAGCCCTAACAACTGAATGTGTTTGAATTGTGATACCAGCAGAGGGCAACAAAATGTAACTGCATTTGCAAAAACATTTTGTTAAAACATTTTTTAAGGTAAAACTCATAGTGACAGGTTTGTTTACCTGTTACACATGATGATCTTAACAAATCTGCTTTACATACCTTACTGACTTTTTACACATGTACTTTTTTTTTCTTCACAATTTTCAGCGAAATGCAAATGCCTAAAATGAAATGGGTGGAGTTGGCGGAAGGGAATAATGAGGGTTGGTATAAAATAATTTAGTAAAAATAAATGCATGTACAAAATTCTAACTGATTTCCATTAATGTCACAAATCATCTTACTGTTTCATCTAATGGAGGAAGTTATAACAAAAGCACTCTTTGTACTTGGTATTGATTTACACAGTTTAAAGATAACTATAGATTGAATAATTATATATTCAACCTTAATTTGTAGCAGATTAATGTGGGAAAATGATATCAAAGTCTGTTGAACTGTTGTGAGAACAGTTTGATAGTAAAGTATGTTACAATTGACTGATCTCTTCACCAACATTTACATATTGCCTGCATGTAATTAGTTGCCTTCAGTGAACAGTTTCCCAGATTATAACAACAGGATGATAATAGTTGGTAATCTCAATAAAGGCCTAATGATTTAAAGGCTTACTCAGACCTCTCCCTTATAATGTCTCAGTAAATTATACATGTAATATAAGAAGATAGAACTAGAGGGACGCACTGTTAGTGCTGAACAGGCGTGGAAAAAGGTTGGCGATGCTTTACAGTTTTTGACCGGGGAGGAGATTTGTCTTTATCCAGCATTGGATCTCTGCACACAATAGACCTCTACATACCACGACCCTCTAAAAACTACAAATACAATACTCAAAACGAATGCCTCAACTTTTAATGTGTGCAATTTGACCAAAAAGGAAGAAGAGATGTGATAAATAAAACTACAATTGCTGTTGCATCCATGAAGAAAATCCCAGCTGGCTGTAACAGGTAAGAGCTCCAGATATGGCTTAAGCATTAAGTTTATGATTTGTTTAGCCATTTTTGTAAATTTTAATATGGCTCATCTAAGTGCGTGTGTGTGTGTGTGATTAGCTTTGTTGAACAATAACCATTATTGCAAAATAAATTCATTAATTTTTTTTAAACGATAGATTGCATTTGTAATTTAAGCTTAAAACAAGATCTGCTTCCCATTATTGTCTAAGCACTGTAATTATTGCTGTTTATAAAAGCTTATATAACAGTGTTTTTGCAACTTTATGCATTACAAAATCTAACATAAAACAATGTATGTGCATGTCTCTATTATGAAGTAATATGAAATAATCCCCACAGTCTGGTGTCCACCCTCAGTGCTTTTGTCCTTTAAACCCAACTCTGCGTCCATATCCACATCCAGCATGTTTATGAGCTCTGAGGCTGAGCTCCAGACACCAGATGCCATGACACTATCATTTCTGAATGTTTCGTATGTCTCACTCCACCCACTTGGACCACTTTCTTCCCATCAGGCAAATCTGAGAGAGTCCTGAGAAAGAGTAGGCTACTCCCCTCTGTTGTACAGATGTGTCGAGGGTAACCATTAAGAGCACATCTGTTCAGCTCTACAGCGCTGTCAAAGTGAGTCCAGCTACTTTTTAATTGTTAAATGTGATCTCTGAAATCATGCAGTATAAGATAAAATGCCATAGTCAATTAATAACTAATAGTTTAACAGTGCATTGATTTAAATTTGGTTGGATGGATTTGGGCCAGAAGAATGAGTCATTTTTGAAACCACTTTAAAACCGTGCAGTCATTCTTATACTATTATGTACTTGGGTTTTATGACTTTGACTCATTTAAATGCAGCTGTGCTCTGTGTCTTGTGCTGGTCAACCACAATGTTTATAATCTTGGGAATTCTTCCTTCTAACATGCCAAGACACCTGCAACAAACTAAATGTCAACAAAAAGGCTACATGTCACATTCGTGATAACTATTATATTAAAATATGTATTATTGTATCCACACGTACAAAGGCAAACTCTCTACTGAAGTGCAGCGGCTCAATGGCTGGCAAAGAAATGAAGAACAGGGGTGGTAAATGTCCGAAGGAAGTTCATACAGTTACTGAAGCTCTGAAGACCCTCTACAGGCAAAAACTGCTCCCGCTGGAGAAGTATTATGACTTCTCTGATTTCCACTCATCAAGCCTTGAAGATGCAGATTTTGATAACAAGCCCATGATACTAGTGGTGGGTCAGTGCTCTACAGGCAAGACCACTTTTATCAGGTGAACATTGCAATAATTGCATCTAGCTTCAGAACAGTAGGCTATACACAATAATGTGCTATACAAATAATTTAACTTCAAAAGTTTGTTACATGTCACATTAATCAATTGACTACATAAAAGTAAAAGCATACCAGATCTCTGTGTGGAGCACTGGCTGTTGTCAGACTCCTTGTGCAAACAAAAATCTCACTGGATTATTACAATTAATGGCAAAATGAATGTTTGGAAATGTAAACTGATATTTCTGACACACTACAGCAAAAGATAGAAAAAACTGACTTAAAACCATTTTTAGCTGGTGAAAATACTAGTGTTGTAATAATTTTGGCCACCACTGTAATCATAATAGCATTAAGATTAATTTCACATCTGTGTCCAGGTAATCTGTAATCTCTTGAATACATGTCTGGGTCATCTTTCACCCCAATTTGTGTCTTATGTGTGGCAGATATCTTCTTGAACAAGAGTATCCAGGAAGCCGAATAGGCCCAGAGCCCACAACTGACAGTTTCACTGCCATAATGCATGGAGAGATTGAGGGAATTATTCATGGCAATGCTTTAACTGTTGATCCCAATAAGCCTTTCCGCAAACTCAGCCCTTTTGGAACAACCTTCCTCAATCGGTGAGTGAGACAGAAGCAATAACGCAATAAGAAGAAATACAAATCACAGGGGGACAACTATGTTGAACTTGGACTGAAAGAATCAAATTGACTCCGCCAGGAGAAATCTCTCCTGTGAAAGGGTGGACATAGCCAAGAGAGGAAAACATTAGCTCATGCATCATTATTTGGCTCAGCTGACTGCATCCCTTTAAGGGGGCATCTGTGGATGGGTTTTTCCCATGTTATGTCAGTTTGAAAGTTACTGAATTTGCATGAAACTTTTTCAGATTCCAGTGTGTGCATCTGCCCAACCGAGTCCTGGAGAGTATCAGCATCATTGACACACCAGGGATCCTGTCTGTGGCCAAACGCAAAATGAGCAGAGGTACAAAGTGTCATAAACAGTGCTGGAAGCAGCCTATTAAGAAATAAAACAACTTGCTTGCAAATCATAATATGCAAACTAAGCCTTCTTTTATACTTATATGCAAGTACACTCAATAAAACATATTTGGCATCTATGGTTCCACAAAGAACCTTTAACATCCATGGAAACTTTCAAAAGGTTCTTTATTGTGGAAACGGTAATTCAGATTATTAAACTGTTCTTCACCATTCACTGAAATGTTTTTTGGCATGGTTCTTCTATGGCATCACTGCAAAAACCCCTTTGGAACTTTTGTTTTTTTAAGAGTTTGAAAAAGTGTTGAAAAAGAGTTGAATTTCTTCTCACTGATGTCACCCTTAAAAGATTGCAGTGCCCTTTGGTGCACGTTACGTGACACTAAAGTGTCTCATATACCTGATCCAACACCTGTGAATTTCTTCAACAATTTCTTCTTTCAGGGTATGACTTTCCTGCGGTCATCCGCTGGTTTGCAGAGCATGTTGACCGCATCATCCTCTTGTGTGATGCACACAAACTAGAGATCTCTGATGAGTTTTCACACACTATAATGGCATTGCGAGGCAATGAGGACAAGCTCAGAGTGTTGCTCAACAAGGCTGACATGGTGGACTCCCAGGAGCTGATGCGAGTCTATGGCGCACTCATGTGGTCACTCGGGAAGGTGTTCTGCACACCAGAGGTTCTGAGGGTCTACATTGGCACCTTTTGGTCCTCTCCCATGCGTATGACAGACAATCGAAAACTGTTTGAGCAAGAAGAGGAAGACCTTTTTGCAGACATTCAGAACCTGCCACGAAATTCTGCACTGAGAAAACTCAATGATCTGGTGAAGCGAGCACGACTTGTGAGGGTGAGGACCCTTGTGCTTTCCACTCTTGATTTGGTTCCATGAAATCACATGTGAACTTCAGTAACTATTAAACCATGTCCATTAGTCTTGAGGTCATCTATACATTAGACTCTATTAGAGTATGACTAGTATTCAGAAACATTGAAAAGATTGTCATTGTACAGTCTTTATCTTCTAGAAATAGAATAAAAAATAATTACAACACATTGACATATCACCTACGTTGACTAGTGATATAAAGTAGCAAATCATGATGCGATGAAAACTTAACTTTATTAGCTTTTTTAATAAAAAAAATGCAACTTCTTGTTTTGGAAATAAAACAAAACTGGGAAAAAATGTTGATCAATGTTTATTTGTGAATAAAAGTCTAAATTAAATATGTTTGTCATATACAGAAAATGTATCTCCTTACATGTCTTACATATCTCTACATATCTTTGAATATCTTCATTTGTTGTTTCGAAGATAAACTAAAGTCTTATGGGTTTTGAATGACATGAGGGTAACAGAGAAATTGTAATTTTTCTCCGTCTCTGTAATTATTTATTATCCTGTATCTCTACTAATATGTGTTTTTTGAGAATGCAAGTATGATTCTCTTGAAGGTCAGAACATATGAACTGTGTGAAAGGTTTATTTTTGAGAAAACAAAATACACTTTGTGGCTAATGTAGTAGCTGTGATTGAAATCAATCTGCATCCACCTGCTTGTTTTGTTTCAGTCAGTTGATATAGTCCTACTAAATCATTAATCTGGCTTCTCTTATTTCTTTTCTTCACCCACAGGCCCATGCTTATATCATTAGCTCTCTAAAAGAAGAAATGCCTGTAGTTTTCTGCAGAGAAAAGAAGAAGAGAGATCTAATCTATGACCTTCCTATCATCTATTCAAGAATCCAACAGAGATATCAGATTTCACCTGGAGATTTTCCAGATTGTACCAAGATGCAGGTGTCCAGATACTTTACAATTATGAAATGTATTTTCTGCCCCTACTATATGCATGAGAGTTCAAATTGAGCAAACATATATGATATCTGTCTGAAAAGTATCTTAATTCTAACATCCCACACAGGAGCGCCTCATGAGTCATGACTTCAAGTTTAAAGCCCTCAAGCCTAAGCTCTTAGCAGGGCTGGATGAGCTCCTAAACACTGACATAGCCAAGCTAATGCCTCTTCTGCGCCAAGAAGAAGAAACAGCTGACCGACTTTTAGTGCAAGGAGGACCTTTTCTAGGGTCACAAAGGGAACCTTTTATTGTGGGGAACCCATTTAATCACTATGGATCCAATGGAGAAAGTGATCATGTCTCAGATGAAAAATGGGTAGTATCAAAAGATAAACCAAAGTATGATGAGATCTTTTACAACCTCTCGCCTCATGAGGGAAAGCTGAGTGGGTCTAAAGTGAAGGGCTGGATGATGAGCACTCATCTGCCCAGCTCAGTTCTGGGACGAATCTGGAAGCTCGCAGATGTGGACCGTGATGGCATGTTAGACGATGAAGAGTTTGCTTTGGCCAGCCATCTCATTGAGGTAAAGTTAGAGGGCTTCGGGCTCCCTCATGAGCTACCTGCGCAACTGGTGCCACCATCCAAAAGACAGCGCAAGAACTCTGGCACAGCGACTGGAGACAATAATGATTAGTCTTCATGTCTTAATGTTTATGATGACAGTGTTTATTCAACATTTAAATCATTATTAATATTAAACAAATGTATTCACTCGTATAATACCTAAAATCACTTATAGCTTGCAAAGTTTGGATGTATAAATCCTCCAGTCAGAAAAAAATCTCAAAAGACAAGTTGTTTTGATGGTTCATATTGCCCAAGGGTTAAGAACAGCTTATTCTGTGAAACCTGCTTGCCTAGTTGCAGAAACACCCTCGAGACTGTTATGAGGCACACGAATGTCAACACTTAAAAGTGCTTATTGCGTTTCAAATATTATTTGTCAAGTGAAACTTTGTTTGTTAAAAATTGTTGGTCAATAAGTAATTAAAGTTAAATGGTAGAGCTCTTTGTGTTCATGAGCTGTAACAAAATATTTTCTTTTTATGATTTTGAGCATATTGTGGGATGTTACTTTGTAGAGGCTGTATATTATTATATGTAATAATGACTGACCACTATCACATGTACAACAGATCTATAAAGGAAACCTATGAAATAATGAATATATTTCAAGTCAAGTCCATTTAATGCAGAATAAAAACCGAAATGATTAAACTGCCAGTTAAGAAAATGACCGGCTGATTGCAAATAAACTGTAAATTGACAAAAATGTGTAACTATGCTGAAAATTCCCTTGTTTGGTAAACAACACCCTTAGCTAAATGGTGGTGTACCGGAAGTACATTAAGTCTCGCGAGAGGTGTGCTTTATTCTGCTCCAGGTGCAGAATGATGCGCCACTTGCTCCGCCTCAAATCTTTCATAACAATCCAGGAAACAGCATTAAAATATTTTCCAGAACAGAAAGTTATTCGCTCAGTTCAGCGTCTGCACTCGCCACAGCACAACCACCGCTTGATCCAGTCAAGAACCGCAGCTCCTGTCAGCATGACCGTCAAAGTTCATATCATTTACTGGTAGGTCATTGTGCTATTTATTTCGCTAACGTTACACTTTTGAGGCTCAATTCAGCCATTCGCCTTTTAATGTTTTTAGGAATCCAAATCACTGACTTAAACTACACGCCAAAATTGAACTTTTTCTAAAAAAACAAACAACTAAGTCGATTAAACGATTAAAGCTCTTTTAATTTTTGTCAGGCAACACTGACGACAAGAACAGGCAGCGTTGTTGCTGTTGTTGTTCTGGGCGTTTCTGTTTGGCAGCATTGCTCAATGCTCAGTTGAATTGTTTGGTTTCCAGCATAGAATAAATCTTTTCTCTTTACATGTTCGCGAGCCATGTCTTGTAGATTACAAGATTGGAATCAGGAAGGTTACTGTAAATAAAAAATGCATTCCTCCTCATTCACTTGTTCTCTCTTTTTATGAAACAGTCCCATAGGTAAAAAAACATAGTTACCATGCAAATTACTGTTTGACCAATGAGGTGAATGTTATTTAAATAATGTGTGTGTGTGTGTGTGTGTGTGTGTGTGTGTTTGTCATCTCCTAGTGGTGGGTGAGGGTACAGGCCCAAGGTAAGTTTTGTTTACTCACATTATCAATATAATATAATATAATATAACTTGTGGAAATATCTCGTCCAACTATATGACATCTGTCTCTTCTGTTTTGCGAACAGTTCACCAAACTCAAGACGTTGCTTGAGGATGAATTCCCAGGCGAACTTGAGATCGTATGTGTTTTTAATTATTGTCATTAATTTTTAATGTTGTAATTTTGAAAATAAATCATGTATTGTTAAATGTGAATGTACAAAAGCTCAACATATTGTTTTCTTATATGGGCCTAATTATTTTTCTAATTTTATTATCATTTCCCATCCTCAGACTGGTGAGGGCACACCCTCAACCACTGGCTGGTTTGAGGTGGAGGTCAACAAGAAGTTGGTGCACTCAAAAAAGGTAAGAATAAATCTTCTTTCACTGTTTTTACTTTCAAAGATCACAGTTTTATATATTGCACTTACCAATATATAATATAACTTAATATGTCGATGGCTGTTGCTACTTCACACAGTGTTTGAATGTTTATAATATGCTATGATTTATTACCATAATGTGGCAGATGTTGCCTTCATACTGTTTCTCACTTAAATTGCACTTGTTTGTGAAAATGTACAGTTACGTGTCTTAACTATTGCACAGTACAGGATTTTTGATTGACCGGTGTGATACTAAAATCTAATATGGTAAAGTACATCTGAAATATTTTACATTTGGCCAATATTTTCTTTGACAGAATGGAGGTGGATTTGTTGATTCAGATTCAAAATTCAAAGCAGTTGTGACTGCCATCGAGCAGGCCATGCGGAAATGAGCATGAACTGATCATAGAGGTGAGAATAATCTGACATAAAGCCATTTTGTTGTAATATCATCAAGATGTACACATTAAAGGGATATTTTATCTAAAACTGAAATTGTTGCCATTATTTACTCCCTTTCATGTTGTTCCAAACTTGTATGATTTTCTTTTTTGTTGTGGAATGTAAAAGATGATATTTTAAAGAATATTGATAAACAAATATTATTGGTTCCCATTGACTTCAATATATGGACAAAAAATACAGTGGATGTCAGTGAGAACTGTCTGGTGACCAAAATTCTTCAAAATACCTTCTTTTGTGTTCCAAAGTTGAAATTAAGTCAATTAAATGAGTGTGCATAAATGATAACATAATTTTTAATTTTGGGTGGACTATCCCTTTAACACCTCCATTTCTTGTCTTTCTGTCTGTCTTCTAATTCAAATTTGTTTTGTATTTTCTCAGCAGTTTTTCTTCTCTGTTTGTTGGACACCTGGGCAGTGCAACAATGACGGTGACGTCCAAAGTGTTTTTAGCACGGATGTTGCTTGATGCTCTCCGCTCTTCCTGGGAGAAGACACTCAGAGCAGGAAACTCCCTATGAATACTGCTTCAGATAAACGCTTTAACGGTTGAAAATAATAAGGGAAAATAAAAAGGGAAATTATAACATTAGACAGAATTTGGACAGAACATGTCAAGTTGAGGTACTTTTGAATTGTTTTGCTCTGTTTGCCTCTATTACAACGCACAAGTTTACTATTTTGACACTATTCAAGCTTTTCATGCAATAAAAGATGTTAATGGTGAAGTGTTTTGTCTTTCATTCATTGGTACTCTAACTGTACATTTAAGAAATAAAATAGCAATAAACTGTCACAAAGTGTTATATAGCAAAGCATAATCCGAATGATCCAGAATATAAGTATATCATGAAAATTTGATAAGTTTTTAAGAGACATTTGATAAGTTTACCAATCTTGATATTTTAATTTTTGATTTTGTGTAGTTTGCTATTATATAGCTTTGATGACATTTGTAAAAGTACATACCATCACCGTACAAACCGCCTCAATGCAAGTAAAAGATGATTATAGCAGATACCAGATGCAAGGATATCAGATGAGTATGTGAAGAGGGAGAAAAAAATCCTGGCAAACCAGACTCATCTGTCAAAGCAGACATAAGGCACATAAATATACATAATACCAAATATTTAATTAAATAATACATTATAGAGTATGTTAGTAGTGACTGTGATTCATTTGTAATGCCCATCCTACAACGACTGGAGTGATGCAGGTAAAAATGTTGTTTACAGCAGTCAGCATGTCACCTAGCTGCAGGACCCTGCTGTCACTGCTTGAGATCTCATGTCAGCTGATAACACAGTCTATTCTTCAAGAGATATTACACATGAGAAATCTTATGTGGCATGCACAGGAATGAAGTCTTTTCATTTGTCAGGCCTTTTCCCATAATTCCAGCAGCAGCGCTGTGCCGCAGACACTCCGGAAGTGAGGCGTTTATTGACAATATGGCGACCGGGCCAGCTGAGAGGGGACTGGACGTTTTTGGGTTTTGCCAGTGACCGCAGATGTGGATGCTCAGAGCGAAAGCTGTGCGCGAGTGTTATGAATGAAGGGACTCGGGAGCTGTCGGGATGTTGTCTCTGAGCTGAGCCAGTCTTCACAGCGTCAGATTCATCATGTCGTTCTTCAGGCGGATAGGTAAGGAAGTGCTCCGCTCGATGATGAAGGGATGTTCGCCGGATAGAGTGGGCTTTTCTGGACCGATGCTGAGCTCATGTCCACATGAATGTGACATTAAAACTCTTCTATTATTATTATTATGACCATGAAATTCCTCTTATGCATCGCTGTCGTCTGCACACCGTCTACATTAACTCTAGAGAGATGGGATATTTCTGTTTCAAGTGCACGGTTTTTGTTATTTTAGGTTACCACACGAGAACTTTGAGATTTGATGTCCATTATAGTCACATGTTATTGTTAAAATTCATGTTGCTAACTGAAAAATGAAAAATCCCGTTGTGTCTTCGGTGTAAACGTTGAGGTAACACGCATGATGTAGTGTCAGTCGTCTGACAGCTAGGCTAGTCATGTCAGAAAACCCTCATGTTGGAATTTTATAATATGGAATGAAACAAGAATGATTTTAAGAATAATATAGAATCCTACTGAATGAACTCAAGTTTTATTCTTAAAGTTGATAACAGTGGAATTGGTTTGGAATTTATTTTTGACAAGGATGGGATTCATTGACACATTTGATCTGATAAATCTACAGGAACAAGCTATTTTTTTGGAAATGCTGTATCCATTATATTTCATTGGACTTAGATGAGTGATTTTCAACTTTTTTGACTCCAAGGGCACCTTTGTCCATGACAATATTTGAAGGCCGGCCTATTTAAGCTGATATGTACCTCTTGTACCTCTGTAATTAATAGTATACTAATATAATTGAATTTACTTAATTTTAAGACTTATTGGGGTGCCATTGGAAATTAGTTGAGGCTCCTAAGTTAAGAACCACTAATTTGAGAACATTCTACAGGATTCCCATAGTCATAGAAAACCTGGAAATGTAAGGGAAGGTTAAATTGTGATTTCCAGGCATGTAACATCTTTATGTTGTGGAAATTTCTTAAGAGTAAATATAAAAATCTTTATAAAATCTTTAAAAAAATCCTTATCTGGTGAGAATTCACTGGTCAAAATTGGTGGGAACGCTACTGTCTTTAGATATTCATACATAATAAACCATAATAATTTGTAGTTTTGTATCTTTACTGAATAGAGTGACCGATCATTCCAAAATTCCCCTAATCCCTCCCCACAGGACAAAAACCATATACATGTATCCTGTGACTTCAGTCAGTGTGCATTAATCAACGTGGCTGCCCTAAGGGAAGGAAGGATGCCCTCTTAGCCCATGTCCTATTTAACGGGAACATCACTTCTCTTTGTTCTTAGTCTGTGTAGTCTTTGTAATATAGTGTATGTTTTCTTCATCCATCAGAGATATGTGGGTTAATGTATGTTATCAGCACAGCAGAGGACTGAAATGTTTGAAATTATGTAATACATGCTGCTCATTGTATAGACAAATATCATCCCCACTTTTTGCTTTCACTTCTCCCAATAATGATAGGGATGACGGAAATTCTTGTTGTTTTGTGCTTCACGATGCAAGACTGTTTGCAACAGGTGTTTTTTTTTTCCACGCAAGGCCTTACCCCATGCAAATAATGCAGAAAACATGAAGTGGAAAGAGTCAAAAATGTAGGCTTTACTGGATTAACCCATGCTGTATTGTTTTATTGTTGGGTGTCAAAGAAAGACGGCTACTGTTCTTAAGTGCTGAATAATCAGGTGCGTTAGGACAGGAGATGCTGTAAATTATAAATTATATTTCCGATGTTCTTTATCTCATAGCTAAAGGAAAGGAACCTGAGAGACCAGCAGATGCCAAAGCCAGCAAAGGTGAGAGTCCTGTGCTGCTTTACTGTGCTTATGTTATGCTGTTATATACTGTATTATGTACTCTGTAACTGAATATTGAATGCACAACATTCATCCGAATGTGTTTTGGATTCCTCTCTTGTTTTCATGTTGGTCCTTTTTCACATTAGTAATTTTTGTCAGATTTGTGACGTTGTAGTGAGATGCCATAGAAAATGCTGGAATGTAGAACAGTAGACCAGGTTAATGTGTATCAGGTTATAGTTTTAGTTCCTTGTGACCCTACATGTGGAAATGTCGTGTCTCTAAAGGTGAGAGACTAATGGGCCGTTCAAACATAATGCATTTTTGCATAATGCTGTGCTGCTTTTCCATTATTTTTCTATGTAAACATGCGCTAGACGTTCATGTTTGATTATTGCACTCTTTTACAGCATCTTGCACATGACACAGTGAAAATGAGTTCAGCTTTTAAAAAAAATTTATATAGATCTTGCATGTTTTTTTTGTTTCAATGGCCATTAAGACTTGCATGTTTTTATCCTTTGTTTTTTGATTTGAAATAATGGAAAATCTCTGCAAAGTAAGGATATTGAATTATGTTATGAATAGATATGATTACTTCATATGAAGAACAGATTGACACACACACACAGAGCACATCACATATGGTAAACGCAGAAGCTCAAACATGTTTCCATGTTTACCATATGTGATGTGCTCTATGTATGTGTGTTCATTACGTAAATAAAAGCCTGATTAATGTGTTTATACATTTTTTTATATAAACAGACAGGACAGAAACCTCAGTTTTCTTTGAAAATATCTTGTTTAGAAGATTAATCAAAGTCTAATAGGTTTGGAACGGCATGTGATGATGACAATTTTTATTTTTCAGTGATCTCTTTAAATGAATAACTAGCCAGTTGAGGCTTAGGCTAGGTTAGGACATGCTTAGGTTTATTAGCATGTGGTAAGTATTTCTTACTAAGTTTAGCGGAGCAGGTTTGTAGATTGGAACTGCAGGAAAATATAGAATTCAATTGTGTATTAATGTTCCTGCTCTGTGTGCTCTTCTCCAGCCCAAGTGTCACCCCACTCCCCTTCTCTTAGCGGCAGTAATCATCATGCTATCCTGGAGGCAGCGGGACCCAGCCATGTGGCCATCAATGCTATCTCAGCCAACATGGACTCCTTTGCCCGCGGCCGCACTGCTATCCTCAAAAAACAGCCAAGCCACATGGAGGCAGCACACTTTGGAGACTTAGGTACATCAGCTATGAATTACACACACTGATTCAAAATGTAGCGTTAACATGTCCAAAGAGACTTTTAAATTGTGCTAAATGGCTTTTTCCCATCTACTGTTAAAGACTATAACTGAGAGATTGAGTCTGAATTTTTATTATAAACTGTTTGATCTCAAAGCTGCTGTATTTTATTTTTTATTTTTTTACTTAAGGTGGGCTTGGTGGCAACATTTGATCTATGACTTACTGTTTTGTGCTGAGCATGTGGGTGTGTGTGTGTGTGTGTGTGTGTGTGTGTGTCCGTGGCCGAGGGAGAAGGAATTATCACATTAGAGGAGGGATTTTGTGAAGCCGTTACTGAAATGGCTTTTGCAGAGCACTGGCCTGCTGGATTTGTGTGTGAAGTGCCGTAATCTCTTAACCTTGTCATAGCTCTGTGATTGGTGAAAACCTGCACAAGCTCCTCCACTTTAACCTGGTTTTAAAGAAGACTGTGAATATTTCCATGCCTATTTGTCTGTTTACTTATCCAAGTGCTTCTTTTTCACAAATAGGTCTGTCACATTACATAACCACCTGGTTGTCATTATGATTAGTATATGTAATCATTGTTTTTAGTCTGTTTTCCAGGAAAAGAAAGGCTAAATATGTACATTTCAAATGCATATATTTTTATTTTCTAAAAGTTGGTTTTATCCACTTTTGTTAGTATTCTTGCATGTAGACCTTCGTCAAAGAGAAAATGTAACTTATCACAAATTAAAGTGAGGATGTGAAAGATAGATGAGAAAGTTTTCCTTTTTTGATTATACAGCTAACAAAAATGCGTCATTCAAAAAAATCCAGAAGACTTATGTTCCCTACAGCCTCGGTGGTCTTAAAACATGGACAAAAAACAATTTTGATTTCAGCGGGCTTGAAATCTCAGTGATTGCCCTACAATGATAAAATCTGTGAAGTTTACAGTAAAAAATGGCAGCTATGGTTGCCAGATTAGCATTTTGACAACCATTCTGAAAACACAGATGGTAAAGAGAAAGCCACATAATGAATCATAGTTCATTCAAGTAGCTTTTCTACAAGCTGAGGTAAATACTTATATTTAGTATTTAAAAGATGTAAAGGTTCATACACAAAAAACATTAATTTAATAACACAAGATGTAACAAAGGCCTAATGTACATAATTCTACATAAGTAATACTAAGAAGAAACATAGTTATTTCAATGATAAGCCATCATATTTGAAGTGTCACACAGAGATCTCTGGGAATATCAATTTACAGTTTTTCACTTTTCCTTTTCTCTTTCAAAAACGGTACATTTCACAGTATTTTACTGTAAAATGACATGAAATGCCCCATTTCAACTATTATAGTTTTTATTATTCAATATTTTTTCGAAACTTTAACTATTAAAAGTACAACGATGATGATATATTGAACTTTTTTTTTTTTTTTTTTTTTTTTTTTAATTTGGCGATGCTTAGAATGTTTGGTTATCATACTTGGTGTAGAAGTCATCTTCAATGTTATCATCTGCCCTCGGATAGAATGTCTTTATGATGTCCTAACCCCTCCTTTATATTTAAAAAGATATGTAACATTGAAACGTATGTGTTGACAAACCAGTGTTGCAAGGTAACTTTGGTAAAGACAATGCTTCTAACGTCAAATCTTAACGTGTTGCCTCCTACACAAAGGAGGTTAGTATTTTTTTTCATCTCAAGTACCGTCCTTTGCGTTTTCTGATACTGGACTCATTGTGTGGATCCCTGAGTTCACATCTCAGTAAAGGTTTTAATCAGACCATCTTCTGGTGTCCTGTGGTGTTGAAAGAGGAAGGTGTGGCCTTTCAAAGCATTCAATGTAGGTCACGGCTGTATTATAAGATTTGTTTTGTGTGTGTGTTTATTTATGGAACAGTCTGTGCTGCTACTGTATATTATAAATGGATGTCTGGGTGTGGTCTGGAAAAGGCATGGGTTTGAAGTAGAGGCATTAAAGGTGCTCTGAGTTCAGTGTTGTATAGCAATTGCTAGTTAGATGCATCACTATTACTGTTGTTGATACTTTAAATGATTTGAACAAACATCTATTCCAAAGTATTAAACATTAAACATATGCTGATTGGGAATACCAGAATATGGAGACTTCTGGAGGGCTCTTTTGACCTTAGACCTGTAAGCAAGCACCTATAGCAACAATCTAGACCTCCCTAGCAACCATAAAACAATGCCTTGGGATTATAGTAGAGAGTTTTGGACAGGCAAGCGGCAAGTCAATTTTTATTGCTATGATTGCTTTGTTTTGTGTTATTTTTATATTGTTTGTTTATTTTGGGGTTTGTTTTGTTTTGTTTCATATTTTGTTTTTAACTTGTTTAGCTGATTTGATTTTAATTGGTTATTTTTTATCATGTTTTGTTTTCTTGTTTTGTGCTTTTGGTTGTTTATTTTTCTGTTGCTTATTTGTTTTCATGTTTTGTTTTTCATTTTGTTTTTTGCTTGTTTTGTGTTTCAAATTTTGCTTTTAACTTGTTTTTTTGCTGTGTTGATTTTAATGATTTGTTATTGTTTTTTATCG
This sequence comes from Schizothorax lantsangensis, assembly GCA_027422415.1. NCBI lineage: Eukaryota > Metazoa > Chordata > Actinopteri > Cypriniformes > Cyprinidae > Schizothorax > Schizothorax lantsangensis. The sequence continues at coordinate 25,092,588 of CM049842.1, read as the reverse complement.
GGTTTTGTTTTTCTTGTTGGTGTTTTGTTTTTGATTATTGGTTATTTTTCAGTTCTGATTTTTTATGTTTTGCTGTACATTTTGTTTTATGCTGTGTTGTTTTGTGGTATTTATTGGCTATTATTTTTTGGGGTTTTGTTTTGTTTTTTGACCCCCCCCCCCCGTTTATAAAAAGGGTGAAATTTAATGTAAATGTAAATTTAATCAGAATTTCAACACACAAATCAGTAAACGGGTTGTTACCAGTCCAAATGTGTGATTGTGTGTTTTTAAGTATGTTGTCTCTGCATTAAGGAAATATGGATTGTAACAATGGGGTTTAAAAAGTGTCTTTACTTTTCAGGTCGCTCCAGTGTCAACTACCATCTTCAAGAGACTCGGTCTCGGCTTTCTAAAACCGTAGACCAGATCTTGCGGGATAATGTGGCCGTGCCCTACTTCATACAGTCTATGGAGACCCGCTCAGCTGAGCACCTGGTCCGCTTCTGGCTTGAAGCTGAGAGCTTTCGATCCACCAGCTGGTCTAGGGTCAGAGCGCACAGCCTCAACTCAGTCAAACACAGCACCTTGGCTGAGCCTGCGGCTGCCCTGGAATCCCCCAACTCACCAGACTCCCCAAATGACCTCAGCAGACCCACAACTCTGGATGAGGGCGATGAAGAGGACACTTTCTCCTCCCGGACTTCCTCCAGACCTCACACCCCCAGCCCCCAAGACACTAACTCTCATACCGGGGCTCTGATTGGCCACCGGAACTCTGTTAGCTCAGAGGGGGCGTCCCGTCCTGGGACTCCCCACCTGCAGCCCAGCCTAAGATCAGAAACGCCCACCAGACAGCCCTCCTCCAGGACAGGCACTCCAGTTAAAGGCCAGTCTACTAGTGGCCTCTCTGACAAACTTATGAAAAGTGAGTACAAGTTATGGTAGCCTCATTTTTGAAAGTTTTTTTACTTGTTTGTTTTGACTGTATTACTGCAATTAGTCCTTTCAACTGTTTTTTTTTTTTTTTGGAGTAATTTAGGGTTAAAGGAGGATTCTTAGTTAAATTCTACTTGAGTAGCAATAGCATGTTCTGTGGTGTGCTGTTGATCACCAGAGTAAACCACAGTAAAAGCAGGAAATGTGTTTACGGTATTGCATTTACAATGTAAAACAGTAATTTGATGCTTGAATTTTGTTAAGGCACTTTTAAATGGATAGGCTAATTTGTCTAAAAGGTCTTAATGTGGCCCTACTTTATTACATTGATGAATCTCTGGTTATTTGTTATCATTGTATAATTCCTTCGCTTTCCAGGTAGTTATGTCGCATTCCTTCCTGGTATCCTGACATGAACACTAGGCAAAGCTTAGTGTGAAACTAGTTAAAAGATAAAGCTTTGTCCAGGCAAGGTTAGGTGATTTTATTACACTATTTTCAAGTTAACGTGAGATGTTTTGCCTATATTTTGTCCTTTAGAAACATTACAGGTATGCCTGATATATTGGTGCCATATTGGTTTTTGGCTTTAAAAAAAATTAAAATATAAAAATAGTAGTAATGGTTGATATTGGATATTTAGATATTTGTATGTTTTTGCACTCTCATGTTCTCTATTTTTACACTTGGATTAGAAACACACACTTTTATAATAATTTAAAAACTTTTCTACTATTCCTTCCATAATTTTATTGTTGTGCATCCTAGTTGAATGTTTTAAATACTTATGATGGTGCATACTTGCTTGCTTCGCATTCTTTTCAAGTCCATAACGATAAACACTTTTTTTTTTAAGTTGTATACAAATACAAGAGTTAAAGTTTGGTGAACTCTGACCTGCAAATTTGATGTTTGATCAGTATAGCATCTACATGACCTTTTGGCTGAATTAAGGGGAAAAAAACTACTTCAAAACTGCATGGTTTGCAGTATTCCTTAGTAATTTCACAAAAACTGTACCTTAAGCTTGAGTTTTTATGAGCATTCCTTTATATCCGTAGGGGATATTCTGTACTTAAGTTTTTCATGGTTAGTGGCCTTTTACCATTACAACATATTCCTTTCGTATCAGATGATGACTTTTAATATCCATGCGGCATTGGTTTTATAGAGCAGGCTTGGTAAATGATCTCATTTAGCATCTTGGCAGTGGACTACAATGAACAGAAGTCAGGAGCTGAGTATTCATTAATGGCTAATACAAAGAAGCTCCAGGCTGTAAAAGCAGTGAATGGAAAAAGTCAGTTGAGCCGAAAGACATCAAATCAGCTTAGAAGGGGAGTCAGATCCTATCAGCTCATGGCTTCTGCTACGAGAGCCTTCGGTGTCTGAAAAAAGAACAAGTCTTTGTCCACTTCATTGCATTTTATAAGGCTGTCTCTGGCTTTTCTCAGCATCTAAAAATGAATTTTATGAAGAGCACTTCAACATTTAAACATGCTCTGATGAGATTCCTTATCTCACAGACCCCATTAAACTCAAACACTTTCAACATGGTCTTTAAACAGAGTCATACTATTCATGATGGCTGATCGTCAACCATAATTCAAATAAATCATTGACTTGATCTATTCATTTCATAAATATAGTTACTATATACTTCTGTTTAGTTTTAGTTTTTCTGGTGTCTCAAGCACACAAGTGTGCATACAAGCATACTGACATGCTCTTCAGTATGAAATATGTGCCCATCCTGTATTTGAGTTTGATATTAATGTTTAACAAGGTGTAGATGTTAGATTTGTCCCTAGGCCTTTGCTCTAATTGTACTAGTCATTTGTTTGATTAATAGTGACTTTGTTTGATTAATAGTGACTCTTAAGCACACTTGAGGCTTTGATGAATAGCCATGGCTGAAATGTGAGTTAGTACACTTCTGTAAGTCTGTGAAGAGGGATGTTGAACATGATAAAGGTGTTTGCTGTGGATTGAGTCTGATTTGTCCTTCATCTTTATCCTCTGTATCCTATTTTCAATTTCCTTATATACTGATTTTTCTCATTTCTAGGTATAGAGAGGGATGCCGTTAACATTTTCACTAAGTACATATCTCCAGATGCTGCTAGGCCAATTCCCATCACCGAACAGATACGCAACGACATTGTGGGTAAGAAAATTCCTTATCACAATGACCTCTCTGTTTAGACTGCTGAAGATGTACTCCAGTGTTTTTTTTTTCTCTGTTTGAACAAGATAATTATATTTATAGGAGATAGTGGGTGATTAGGAAATGAGGGCCTGGTTTTATGGATTTATCTTCAGGAAGCTTGTTGCATTAAATACCTTATTTCAGTTTTTAAGTACATTTTTTTATGTTAAATATCTTAAAAATTACACTTTTTGATTGCATGGAATAGAACAGCTTTGCTTTTTCGGTTGTGAGTGCACTTATACATGTTTAATTTTTCTGTTGTCATGTTTCACGTTTCTGTTAAGATAGAGTAAACAAAACAGTTTTTTTCTTTTGCTAGCGAAAATCTGTGGGGAAGACGGACAAGCGGACCCAAACTGCTTTGTCATTGCACAATCTGTTGTGTTCTCCATCATCGAACAACAGTAAGTAGCTAATTTAACTCTGTGTTTGTCCTTCACACATATTGCTCTCATATCATATCTGTAAAGTTGTACATTTATCAGTTGTACATTTATCTAATGTACTCAAGAAACAGACTGTATTAACATGCAGAGAAATGTCTTTGGCCATTCATTAAGCATTTTTAAAATAATATGTGAAGTATAATTTTAGCTTAAAAAAGCCTTATAGAGACATGTAGTTCATTTATGAAACTCTAGATGGCACAAGCTGACAGGTCCTTTACATGCAATATGCTAGCACTCACATCAATTTTACTACATGGTGCAAGCTGATTGATTAACAGTCATATACATTAACATGCTATTCAGAGATTTGTAATGTATGATTGAATGATTGAAATGTATTTTGTTCCATTCCATTTGTTCTCCTAGCTGTTTTTGATCTTAAAAACTGGTTTTGCGAGGTGTAGAGGTGGGGCTACAAGGTTTCTTGTAGTAGAGCTGGGGCTTTAAAGGGATAGTTCACACAAAAATGAAAATTATGTCATTATTTACTCACCCTCATGTCGTTCCAAACCCGTAAGACCTTTGTTCATCTTTGGAACACACATGAAGATATTTTTGATGAAATTTGGGAGCCCTCTGACCTTCCATAGACCGCAAGAGTCCTACCACAGTCAAGGCATAGAAACGTCGTTAGGAAATCATTTAAATAGTCCATGTGACATCAGTGGTTCATCCGTAATTTTATGAAGCTATGAGAATACGTGATATTCTCAATAATGGCGGCGGAGACTGACCCGCGAGAGAAGAAATTGTTGAATAAAGTTGTTATTTTTGTTTTCTTTGCACACAAAAAGTATTCTCGTAGCTTCATAACATTACGGTTGAACCACTGATGTCACATGGACTCTTTTAACGAAATCTTTACTACCTTTCTGGGCCTTGAATGTGTCAGTTGCATTGCTGTCTATGCAGTGTCTGAGAGCTCTCGGATTTCATCAAAAATATCTTAATTTGTGTTCCGAAGATGAACGATATGATGGTAAATTATTAATGACAGAATTTTTTTGGGGTGAACTATCCCTTTAATTGATTGTATATACAGGTCAGGGGGCATGGATTGTTATTTTGCATAATTATGTTATTGAATTCCGTTTTTATGTTGTTATTTTTTATATAATTAATCATACAAAATTGACACAATAAATTTACAGGCATAATGTTTCCTCTATATTTATTTGAAATGTATTTGTTTATCCAGCCTCTTCTCTTTCTGTAATTACATGGAAATATCTGACACCTGTTTTACAGCCACTTTAGTGAGTTCTTGCGGAGCCATTATTTCTGTAAGTACCAGATCGAGGTGCTGACCAGTGGTTCTGTGTTCCTGGCGGACATCCTGTTTTGCGAGTCAGCCCTATTCTACTTCTCTGAGGTGAGGACACTCACTTCAGCCTCTGTTTAAAAGGAAATTACAGCATTAATACAATTTTAAATATGGTTGTACAGTACATTTACAGCTTAACTTGTATAACTCAAATTTTCCTGTAGATTATCTTTCTTATATGCACTTTTAATTATATAAGTATAGATGTTGAATTATATGTAACGTTCTTTACTTTTTAAATGTGCTTTCAAATTTGATTTAAGTGTTTTATGAGTCCAGATATTATGTGTTCTGTTAGAACACACTTTCAAGTTGAATTTATGCATAGAGCTGTATAAGCACATGAAATCTGCTGAGATCGACAATCTGCCCAAAACCTGTTTCTAAATGGCAGAATGCACCAAAAGTGCAAGTGTGCATATAAATTGATGGATTTCTGATCCAAGTACATTTGAAGTGCCAAGGGATTATAAAGTAGGATTGAAACCTAATTCAAAGTGTGTGTGTGTGTGTCAATATAGTACATGGAGAAGGAGGATGCAATGAATGTGCTACAGTTCTGGCTGGCTGCAGAAAACTTTCAAGATCAGTTGGCTGCCAAGAAAGGCCAGTACGACGGACAGGAAGCCCAGAATGATGCCATGATTCTCTATGACAAGTATGTCCTATTTGAAGTTCAGTGTAATCTTTGTTTTGGCACATTATTTCAGTCTACTATTAGGGATGGATCAGGATGGGCAACTAAACAACTAGTCATCCAATTATCACCCCCCCCCCCCCCCCCCCTTGATTAACTCATTAGGAAATTAATTTGTGAAGTTTTATTTTTTTATACTGTTTTTTTTTTTTTGTTGTTGCTGACTAGTCATTCAGGCAACCCATAGGCCTGTTGATTTTGACACTATGCAATTATGCACATGCCTCTCTAGTGTTTAAGATGTGGCAACAGCATAACCATTACTTTCGGTAGACAGAAGACATGACGGTTCATGTGATCTGCTTAGGTATTTTTCACTCCAAGCCACAAATCCGTTGGGTTTTGGTGACTCTGTACGGATGGAGATTGAATCCAATATCTGCCGAGAAGGCGGACCTCTCCCAGACTGCTTCAACACTCCACTAAGACAGGCCTGGACCACCATGGAGAAGGTGGGTTATGTTGCCACAAAACTTTTGTATAAAAGTGTACAAAAAAGTATGAAGGTGGAAGCTTGGTATTAGGAAGAAAAATCCTTCTGAAGTTTTCTTGTTTTCTCAACCTCAGGTTTACATGCCAGGCTTTCTGTCAAGCAACCTTTACTATAAGTATTTGAGCGACCTTATCAACTCTGTACGGGTGGATGAGTTTACTGGAGGAAATGCCAACACTCCGAGCCAGGGCTGGACCCCAGAGGTCGACCGCAACTCAAGCGTCACAGAAGGGTCACACGCCCAGGTGATTGACTGGTTTGATGGTCTCCCCAAAAGCTACATTGCACTTGTTTTTCATAATAATATAAGGATTCTTCAAGAATATGGTTGCAAGTATGGCCTGATCTTCTCAAAATGTTTTCACCTTCAGTTGCAGCAAGGTACTAAAAAAGCGGCTGTCAAGATCCTAAAGAACTTCGATGAGGCGATAACGGTGGACATCGCCAGTCTGGACCCTGAGTCTCTCTACCAGAGACCATATGCTGGGTGAGTCAGGGGATGAAACCTTCATGCTACTCTTCCTTCCCATCATGGGACCTCTGATTGGTACAACATAAACATCTTTGATGTTCAACAAAAAGGATGGTTCAAGGCCATCACTACATTAAACATTCATTGATCATGGATATGTTTCTAGGCCTTGCAAAGTTGAACAATTTATACATCAAGGTCATATTTTTTCTCACTGGCTGACATAGATGAAAGTGAAAATACCTACTTTTTCTGGCACATAAAAAGTCAGCTAAAAATATTATGTAATTTTTTTTTGTGGTCTGCCTTGGCCAGCAGAAAAAGATTCTTATTGTTGAAGCCTGGTATTGTGCACAAAACACTGGATTCAGATCCAGATTCAGCTTTTTTTGCTTTCATCTCAGAAGAATGACCTTTGGGAAGGTGAATGAGCTGGGTCAGTTCATCAGAGAGGCTGAGCCAGAGCCAGATGTGAAGAAATCCAAGGGTAGGACACACATACATATACGCATTTGCTCTTGAAAACTTTTTTTTATCCTCTCTCTCACTGACACACACTTGCACATGTTTTGTATTGTGTGAGTTGGCTCTTAGTTATGACTTATGCTAAAGTGCTCTTGATGTCTTCAGTTTGAGTGCAGAGAGTGTGTTGCCATGGCGATAAGTAGCCGGTGATGTGGGGTGATTGTGTTGAAGAGCAGTGAAAAGCAAGATTCACTGCTCTGTCCAGCTCACTCGCTCTTAATTTATTTCCTTTCTATCAGGTTCCATGTTTTCTCAAGCAATGAAGAAATGGGTGCAAGGAAACTCAGATGAGGTGTGCACCTGCTTATTTCATTCAAATTATGTGTGTCATCTTTTCTAATGTCTTTTTACTAAGTGGAATTGGATTTAAGCTGGTTATAGTTCATGATATGTACTGTCTTTGTTTTTGGTGTGCCAGGCACAAGAAGAGATGGCATGGAAGATCGCAAAAATGATCGTCAATGATGTCATGCAGCAGGGACACCAGGGAAGCCCTGAAGTGAAGGCAACAAAAGTACATCTTATTGTATCTTTGCATTCATAAAGATTTGTATCTTGAACTTTACCCAAAAATGAAAATTCTGTCATTTATTCAAGTCGTTCCAAACCCAGACTTACATTCTTCTATGGAAAACAAAGGCAATTCCTCAGAATTTTTATGGTTCTCTTTTTTTATAGTGACACACCAAAATTTGGTCTTACCAAATTACCAATTTGTTTGAATTTAGCTGAAAACCAAATTTTATTGTATTTGGCCAATTGCATAATTCAACCCGGTATACTGTTCAGAGTGCTGTGTTCTCAGGTAACTAATTAAATCAGTTGTAGTAAAGTTCTTAGACAATGAGTTGCCTCTCAATACTTCAGTTAAATATTTTTTTATATGTAGTTGTAAATATTTCCACACTGCTGACATCATGTTTATCTGTTATATCTCATCCACATTATGTGTATATAGGCTTTCCTGTAGATCAAATGGTAGAGCATGGCGCTAGCAACGCCAAGATCATGGGTTCGATTCCCAGGGAAAGCAAGAGCTGATAAAATGTAAAACTGTAACTTGAATGTAATGTAAGTCGCTTTGGATAAAAGCGTCGGCTAAATGCATAAATGTAAATGTAAATGTGTATGAAATAGTCAAAATGCATCATCAGGGAAGTGCTAATTAAATCACTGTTTTGATCAATGCTTTTGGTTCTCCAAAACACTTATGGCCTAAAAATAAAAATAAAAAAGACAAAAATTTTAATAAATAAAAAAAGACATTTACAAAAGGCACAATCACCAAAAGAAAACAAAAAAACTTTTTAGAAGTAGACCATACAAGTCTTTTGAAGACATACAATAGCTTTGTGTGAGGAACAGCTCTACAATGGAATTCATGTTAATTATAGTGAGTCAAGAAGTGCATGACATTTTATTTATTACACTTTAATGAATTTTAAGATAATAAACATGAGACGTTAAAATGATTAACCTTAAGTCACTATTTCATGTCCACGTAATTATTGATGTGGACATGAAAAGCTGTGTAAGAAGTGGAATGACTGTACAACACATTGTCCCTTTGATTTTAGTCATGTTTGAACTTATTTTAGCCATGCAATGAATGGGATAATATACATTCTATCAGTTGTTATCACCTGACCGGGATTATTTTGCGATAACCAGTACATTATCCCTTACTTAGTGTTTTCTCTTACTTAATTTACTTAGTGGATGCCTCAGCAAACCACAGTAAGGCAAGTTTAAATATGCCGAAATGTGCATTTTTCTTATATGAAAAAGCAGTCTCATTATTCCGCTGAACATCTCCATTTATAGATCCTTAGAAGAAAGTTCTGCAGGTTTGGAAGAAGATGAGGTTGAGAAAACTGACAGAATTTTATTATTGGGTGAACTAACACTTTAAGCATTTATTGTGTAGCGGCACTGGGATTAGTAGTCAATTTAAACTTATTTTAGAATGACAGGAAGGTGTGCAGAATCTGACCTGTTCTGTTTTCATCAGCTATGACCCTCTTGTTAAGTGTGGAAGCAGCTCCCACCCTCCCTCCTGTCGCCCTCTGCATAATGACTGGAGAAGCAAACGACCTGAAGACGAACACAGAGCTGAACTGCATTAACATATCAGTGAAGACTTTGAAAGAGGCATTCCATGACGTCCTGCATGTGTTTGTGTGTGAGAGAGTGAGTGTTTAGATATGCACACTAATAGCCAAAATATGTTTTCCGTATGATCCACCCCAACATTTCTAGCGCTCAGAAGGAATTCTGTTTATTATTTGAAGAGGAGCGAAATGAGTTTAACTACAGGCTCGAATAAACCCGTAAACAAACAAGCGAGAGCTATCGCACAGCAGACGAACCGAACAAGATGTCAGAACAAGACTTGAACGTACCTGCTGTTGGGTTTAGCTGTTAACATGTCGGCCAACAGGAAGTGCTCGGGAATCTGAACGGGAACTACAAAGTGGCTGTGACTTAAATATTTCCTTCCTCATCTTAATTCTTATCTCACACTTCTTTTATCTTTCTTTTTCATGCGCTTTTTTTTTTAAAGAGTGGCTATGAAGTGCTTAGGCCTTTTTTTAGTACAGAAAAACAGAAATGCATAAATACCCAAGGTGGCTATGTACAGTTTTATTTACAGATTTACGGTATGCCATAGTGGATGTAAGTCAGCCAGTGTCAGTGACTGTTCTGTCCCTCTCTCATGGAGCTGAAGTGACTGATGTTACAGTTCAAACTGGAATGATAACTAATGAACTCGGGCCTGGAAAATGTTCCCTGACTGCAGAACTCCCTCTAGAACCCTGTCCAGATCTGATTCTAGACTGTAGAGATATACAAACTGAACTGCTAGGGCAATGTTTATCCCCGTTCTGTATAAATGTGGATTCCTGGTTTGCCGCCATATATTAATGTTAGTTCTTTTTATGGTGATTGTCTTTTTTTTTTCTTTTTTTTTTATGATATGTCAAACTCTGTCTAAGCAAATCTCAATGGTGACTGTTCCTTTTGAAACATGTACTTGGACATGAAGTTATTGCTTTGGACCTCATTGAGATGTGGACGAGAAACAGGAAAAAGACTTTTGGTACTATGTACCACTAATATGTTTTCTGAAATATATGTGTACTTAATCTATAATATATTTAAATGTGTTTGATTTAAATACATATATTGTTGAAACGACTCTTGACGCAGTCTTTGTGTTTTGTTTTTGTTCATGGGTCTGATTGAACAAAGCATCTTACAGTTACCTGTGTAGGCAGAATATTATTGATTTGCACTTTGAAATTGGATTTGTGCTAACGTATTGAGCATAACTCAAATAAAATGAATTCCAACAAAATAAGAATCCTATAAAACAGAAAAAAAGAAATGTTATTAAAATAAAAAGCTTTCAAAAAAGTCACTTTTCTTTTTCGCTTTCACAATTTAAGTTAGGTGGGCGGGTCTCAGAGATAAAGGTTCTCATTGGCTAGTTAGTTTTGGAGAGACATTACCAATTTACTCATTTGTTTGTAGTATGCACGTTTTTAAAATATATAATTTCACATTCAGTTATTAAAATTTATGAATCATTAATTTGTTCATGTTTTAAGTATTTTAAAGCATTTGAAATTTCCATGATGCTTGTACTCTATGTGATGCTCAATGTTTGTTATGTTGAGCATAACTAGAAAAAAAAAATATATATATAACAGAAATTTCCATGATGCTTGTACTCTGTGATGCTCAATATTTGTTCAATATATGTTTCCATTCTCATACACAAGTGAAAGTCCACTTCACGGTAAATCACCAGCAGAGGACAGTGTAAGACACTATACTCTTTCACACTTTTTGAATATACTTCAGAATCCAAACACGAGATAAAACTCAAATATAAATAATACCGCATTTTATTGTTGTTTACGTTTTTATACATTTGGGTTACTGGATTATACTTGTTCATCTTATATTCAATGTGCTTTTATCGGTGTGTATGTTGAGGAGGCTAGGCAAGAGAACGAAACGCAGGGTATGAAAACTATAATGATGGCATGAGTTTATTACACGATTGAGGCTTTGAAAGAAAAATGTGTGATTCAGATTTTCATGAATCAAAAACTCATCTGAACACCTTCGCAGTGGCGGTGACGCCCACATCCATGTGACTGTGGCAGGCGTGCAGCGCAGTAAGTTTGAGCTCTCATCACTCCTGCAGCGCGCGAGCTGCGACTGAGTCAGAGCTGAGGAAGATGAGGATGAGGGTGGTATGTGGGCTGTGAGTAACGCAAACAGAGGATTCAGATCTTACTACACAGTGAGCACCTGCTGGTGGCAGTTCTGAGAGCTTGAGCTCTGGGTGTGACGGTTGTCTTTTGTCCTCCACCTGCTTCCTCTCAGATGAATTAACTGGAATATCCTCTCTATTGATCTGGATCGTGCTGGAATTACGTTTAATTGAAAAGTTAGGCGTGCTTATGCTCCGTAGTTCACTGGTGCATCTGTGTGTCAGCGGCACTCTTAGCGCATCGGTAACTCATGTGTTTTTGTGATGATTGGTGCTCGTCTAATGTTGGTCACCCAGTGAGTGAGCGCGCTCCAGATGCACTCGCTGTTTGATCGGAATTGGAAAGGGCTGGGAATCGATCTGTCTCCGGTCTCGCTGCCCCACGTTACCGTGAGGATGTTCAGCTGTGTCGGCTGTTTTTGGGTGCTCCTGTCCTCCGCCCTGGTCGCGATTTGCAGTTTCAGTTTCATCTCGCCCGCATGGATAGTGAAGGACCATCTGAAAAACAAGGACTCCGTGAGTTTTGGGCTCCTGTGGCACTGCTCCGAGTCTCGGGATCATATGTACAGATGTTACACCTTTGGCGGGCTGGGCAAATTTCAAGAGATTCCTTCAAGCTCTTGGCAGGTAGGCTGGATATGGATATCTATGGTAAACATGCTCTAACTCATAACGGTATGAAATGTATTAGCTATAAAAATTGAGGATACAGCAACTTTTGAATAAAACGTAGCCTGACCTGCAGAATTAGTACAGCATCAGTGTTGTATGGCTCCTGCACAAGCTACAGGGGAACTTTTCTGGCTTAGGCTTTGATTTTAAAGAACATTATTTTGTTTAAACATATTTTAGTTTTTAAGAATAGATTGAAACAGATTGAAGTTTATTTATTTATACTTATTAGCCTACTTGTTATTTCCTATTTTTGAAAAGTTGAATTGTTAGATTTTGATCTTGTTCTTCATTCAGACATTTTAAATTCCCCTTTATATAGTATATTCATAAAGTGTTAACATCAAGGACATGCAATGTTGCATTTTTTTAAACTAAACAACCTTGTATTTTTTCCATTGGCATTCAATAGATGAAAATTATTTCACCATAATGCCAAGCATTTTAGTTCAGTTGAGTTTCTCTAAAAAGTTTTTATATGAGAGGAGCACCTCTTTGCCAAGACACAGTGAAAGTTTGAACATCATAATGTCATTTTGAGTTTTTTTTTTAGCATCATGAGAGTAGATTTAACCCATCTCTATTTGAAAATCTAAATGAGAAAGAATGGATATATTTGAGTTTTTATACACTGGAAGTTATTTGACACTTGCCATTTTAAGGCCAACCATTCTCTTGAAGGCAATCTCAAAACGTGAAACAATTGACAATCACACACAATATCAAGAATCCACATCATCATACATTATACCAAATTAGATTATACCTCTTGGTGGGTTGGTCAATATTCAGATCTTTATTCTAGGACATGTAATGAATGTTTTAACAAAGACAAAATCATAGTGTGAAGTTTCCTTTTGAAAGATTTTCCTTTTGTCCTAATTGAATAATCACCCTTATATTGCTTTATACACTATTGCTTTGAAAAAACATGGATTGTGAAAATAAAATATATAATCACATGGCATTGATGGCTCTTGGCACGTTCCTTGTTTAAGATGGGAAATAAGAGCAAACATTGCTTATCTCAGTGCAGGACAGTAGTTTTGCTCATTTGACATACATAGGTCTATTCTTAGCAGCAAAGTGCATCAGTCGTTTTTAATAATTCAAAGCTCATAAAACAAGAGTCAAAATGGGACCATCCCAGTTAGCGATGATCAGTCCTACTGGTAAAAATCTAGTTTTGGATAGCCTGTTGAAATTTCCTTTTGCAGTTTACAACCTTGTAAAGTTTAAACATTTTCTTAACTGGGTCATTTGAAAAAGTCCATCATCTAAGCAAAGGGGACTATGTCAAATAAGGCTCAAGATTTCTGCAGAGGTTAGTCAGACACTCAGAGTGTGTGTTTAGCAGACTTTATCAGACTATCCTCACTAATGTTTGTAAATTCAGAGCTGATTTGTCCTTGGGGAACATCTGCCTATAGCGGCTTCATCATAGAGTCTTTTCTCTGCACCACTGCTTCTGTGCAACTATGACCATTATAATAGCAAACATATCATATTACTTTCACTTATATAAAATGCCCAAGAGGTTACATCTTTTATTTCACACTTATCTTTTCCATTGTCTTCGGTTCATTTTGACCCATTTTCAGGAGAAAAAAAAAACATACTATATAAATACCACATTGTTTTTGATATTGAAACCAGGCTTTCACACTGTCAGGATATCAAAACAAACATATTTAACAAAAGCCTTTTTTAACAACTTTTTAAAAAAAGTGTTTCACTTGTATTTGACCATTCACTGTTTTTACCTTATGAATCAATTTGACTTTGCATTTAGTAAGATTTGGCCCCTCACATGTTGTTTTCCATGATGGGGATGATAAGGTTAAAGGTCACCTGGAGTAAAAGGCCCCTAGGATTTAATTATCTCCTTAACTACCTGGCAACAAAAACACTAGAGCGCTTTTCTAAACACCTGTAGTACTGAAACAGATTGTTTTGCATAAATGGGAACTGTGGATTTATTGTGATGGATGTGCAATGTGGGCTCATATTGACAGCTCCTGACATAATGCAGATTTATGTGTGAAGTACGTGTGAACTAAAACTGTAGCTCTGAAAATAAAGGTGCTTCACGATGCCATAGAAGAAGCTTTTTGTCTAAATGGTTCCATAAAGAACCTTTAACATCTGAAGAACCTTTCTGTTTCACAAAAGGTTCTTTGTGACGAAAAAGGTTCTTCAGATTATAAAAAGGTAAGGAAGAGATGGTTCTTTAAAGAACCTTTGACTGAATGATTCTTTGTGGAACCAAAAATGGTTCTTCTATGGCATCGCTCTGACGAACCTTTTGAAGCACCTTTATTTTTAAGAGTGGTGTTCATTTTGTTAATTGAACAGAAAGTTATGAAATATGTCAGAAAGAAAAGAGGACACGCATTCGCTAAAGTTGTGCCCTGATGTTTTTTTTATTTTTTATTATCATTTCTTTTTACTCCAGCTGTGGTTTACCATCAATATTCAGTTACATTTTTTCGTCATGAAAGGAGGTGTTTAGATCTGTTGTATTCTATTTATGATTTCCAATAAGGATCAAATTTCTAAGGACAGTATCTTGAAAATAAATGTTCCAAAAATGTTTTTTTACATGTCATAGAAGAACCATTTTGGGTTTGCCAAAGAATCTTTTAGGAAACAGTTCCTAAACAAACCATCTTTTTTTAGTGTGACAAACATTTTAATAATCTAAAGAAGCTACTTCCACTATAAAGAACATTTTGTCAAATGGAAAGATTCCATGGATGTTAAAGGTTCTTCAAGGAATTTAAGAGTGTAAGGCAAAAGTTGTGTTGTCAGTAAACAACCCATAGAAAGGAAAAATCACAAATGTGATCTCTCTAATATCTCAGCTGATGCTCCTAAACAGCTAAAAGGTACATGCAGAGCAGTAAATGGAGATGTTTAACAGATCTCTGCAAGGTGATGTGCTTAGATTTAAGTAAAAGAAGATTTTAAGAGTTTTTTTTTCTAAATTATATAATATTTTGAATGCTTTGCAGAGGTTTTCCATTGACTTCAATTGTTTTTAAATTAAGCTACATTTATACCCTGCCTCTAAAAATACATCTTACACAAACCTCTCCATGGCATTAAATTTTAATTAGTACATAATTGTTTTCAGTTGTCCCAGAAGGACATATATAAAGTCCATAGTAATGTAGTTTAGCATCTGCAATGCCCTGTTTTCAACAGACCTTTTCCATTTCAGATAATACAGAACACAGTAGTCTTCCTCTTGTGCCCTTAATACCCTAAAGCTCTCTCTCTCTTTCTGTTTTCTCTGAAGCACAAGCAACCTTGTGTCTAATGATTTATGTATGGATAAAAAATTAGCATTTGAAAGGAGATATTAATAAATTGCATTTCTTGGATTTGTAGAAGAATTTGAAGGGCGGAGGATAAAGATGTTCTGTCCATACTCAAGGCATTACAGAAGGAAAGAAAGGAATGGATTTGGGAGCAACGTTTGGCAGTGACGTGTGCGGCTTCTGCTAAATGCTTCAGTACATAACTGAGTGTACACAGCTCTGACTGATGAATCATTTATTTATGATCATTGTTAGCACTGCCATCTTTGTTGTTTTGGAGGTGAAGGGCTTGATAATGTTTCTGAGTAAGCTATAAAATGCACATCTTAAAAGTTGATGTGCATAATTATGTTTTCAGTGTTAAAATACTTTCTCCTCTCAGTTTAATGTGCTGAGACAACAGTAAGTAAGTCATTGGTAGATTGATTCCTCAAAGAGCATAAACACTGTGGCTCGGTGCTACTTTCAACATTGAGTGTATTTGAGTGTTTGGTTGACTTCTGAATTAACAAAAGGTGTGAGTTTGGAGTGACACTGCTTGTTTGGACCAATAGCAGGATCTGGAGCCTCCTGAAAGCCTTTTTAGGAAAAATAGTAGTAATTATTGACATTACACATCTAATTGTCTCTGCACATTAAAGCTGCGGTCTGTAACATTTTGCCGCTCTGTAAATAATAAAAACTGCGTGCGTCTTGCGGAAGAACATTGTAGTCGGAGCTACTTCTCTCTGTTTATGTCTATGAGGAATCACGCAGGTACTGGGCTACTCCGCAGCGGTACCTACCCGAACCAGTCTAAAATAGTCCAAATATAAACACTTATTATAGGTGTACCGTAGTGATTCAGGACAAGCCAAAAACACGGTTTGGAAAATGGATTCATGGTGTACTCGCTTATTATATAAATTTTGTACATTTTGAACACAAAAAAGTTACGGACTGCAGCTTTAAATGTTTATTAACATAGAAAATGATTTGTTGATGAAGATCTGTTGAAGCCATGAGCAGCGATTATCGGGGTCCAAGCACCAATGACTCATGTACAGTGGTGGCCAAAATTATTAGAACACTAGTATTTTCACTAGTATTTCATTTAAAAAAATAGTTTTACGTCAGTTATTTGTATCTTTTGCTGTAGTAGTGTGTCAGTAGGAAATATCAGTTTACATTTCCAAATATTAATTTTACCATTAATTGTAATAATCCAGTTAGATTTTTGTTTGCACAAGGAGTCTTTCAACAGCCAGTGCTCCACACTGATCTGATCATCATCAGTCTGTCTGAATGACATGAAGAAACAGAACAAACTGAGACAGACTAAATCCAGAAGAACTGTGGCAACGTCTCCAAGATGCTTCAAGAAACCTAAATGCAAAGTTACCTGAAAAACTATGCGCAAGTGAACCGAGGGCAAAAGCTGCTTTAAACGCAAAGGATGGTCTCACCAAATGTTGATTTAATGTAGTTAATAGAAGTTAATTGATAAAGAAACTCCATTTATGACTTATTTTTGACAGCATCCTCATTTTACAGCATTTTTACACAAGTGCCTAAAACTTTTAACAGTACTGTAGCTTTGCAGGGAGGATTCTTGAAGCATCTTGGAGACGTTGCCACAGTTCTTCTGGATTTAGTCTGTCTCAGTTTGTTCTGTTTCTTCATGTCATTCCAGACATATTACACTTTAAAGGGATAGCTCACACAAATATGAAAATTGTCATTTACTCAACCCCAAGCAGTTCCCAACTTGCATAAATTTCTTTCTTAAGATATTTTGAAGAATGTAACCAAACATCCCAACAGCCATTGACTTCCAGAAAATACCATGTAAGTTAATGGCTGTTTGGTTACCAACATTCCCTTTATGTAAGTATTATTCTATGTATTAAGAGTGACAAATAATATTGTCTCTAAATTTTAATTAGACAGACAGGAATATATTCAGGCATGTCTGGTAGCAAATATTGTATGTTTTCAGTATTATTAGGATATAAGAAAGGTAATATTTAATAATCAATTAATGATCAGATTTCTTTGCAAACTGGTTATATTAAACTCTGCCTTCATTTCAATTTGGAACCATTCCACCAAGTTTGAGATCTCTATAGCTTATGGTTTCTCATGCTCAGACAATTTTATGGCCGGAAAAAAAAGTTAGCAAACAGTACAAATATAATTGGTTTTGAGCAAGTTCTGTGCTTGGACGCCTAAAATAAGTAATCTAGCTTGCAAGTACATTGATATTAAATGTCATTCTGACATGCTTTACTGGCTCAATCACATAAGATATCATGCAATTAGCACTTGCTTATCACTCAAAGGGGAGATCTTTCTTTTTTTCTCTCGCTTCTCCTCTCAGATTTGCTGACAGAAGCTGTTGTCATGCATGGGTGGCTGCCTCTCTCAGGTTTGGGTGGTCTCATGTTAAGTGTTGTGCCCACTCTGCCATCAAGCAATAAATACAGTAGTTTTTATCACAGTCCTGCCTCGACTCATTGATGTGCAGATTATTCCATTTATTTTAAGACCCCCGTCACATGTTTCCCATATACGGACACACACTCATGTTTCTCAGCATGCCCAGTGCCCCTTTCTCTGTAGATGGCAATGGCTCATGGGGCTTGTGTTTAGGTTCACAGCATGAACATTATATGGAGTTTCGTAACTAATGGTACTGCTGGTTTTGAAGAGGTGATGGAACATTTGGTGGTAAACTAAGTACTATAACTGACAATACATTATATAGAGCTGTAGCTGTCCTAAATCACAAAACACAGTCTTGTTTATAGTCTAACTCTAGCTTTTTACATTTGACAACAAGGCCGTAACCATGTCTTAAACAATGGGACCAATTTGTTTTATTCTCGTTGGGAAGTAGGCATTTTGAACTATTTGCAAATATTTTAAAATATGCACATTCACACTTATTTGTATGCCTAATATATGTTGAAAACACAAAATGTTTCTTGTCTCATCACATTCAGTTATGAATTACATGAATCACATAAATGATACCATATTTTCAATTCTAAATGGCAAAATTTAAGAAAAAAGTTGAAAAGGTTTGCATCACTATATTACTGACAATCATTTAACATTCTGTAAAATAATTGTCAAATATTAAATGTTTCGCCACTTTAATCTTATTTCACTCTCTTCCAATGTTAAATTGACACTTTATGCTGGAATTTGCACTCTGCTTCTGTGAACCGTAAACCTGCCTACTTTAATTTAATTGGCCATCTCAATCATTTTGACTTTGATGAGCGTTGTAGGACCACTGAGGCAGACCAGCCTAAAAATGGGGAGACTAGTCCCCCTCAATGTCTATAGTGAATACAACCCAGTTTCCCAATTGTATGTAGGCTTGAAAATTCATTAAAATTGTTTTTATTTTTTACCATTATCTTGATAAACAAATGTGTAGGAATCATAAACATTTGTTGGTGATAGAGCTGCAAATACGTAAAAAAATTTCAGTGTTTCTGGTCTCAGATCTTAGTTCTTTCAATACATTTTTCACAGTTGAATCAGCAAAACCTGATCTTCTTGCTTACTGCCCACATAGTTCATCTTGTGAAAATATGTTTTTGTGCTGCATTATTGAGACGTGTTCTTAGTTCTCAGTCAGAGACTCTGTGTTTGTATTCCTGCTTCAGACCCTGTTGTTTTGTGGTGGATCTTTTGTGATTCTCTTTGCCTCCATCATCTCCATGTTTCAAAGCCCACCGTGGGCCAAAGAACATATGCAAGACTCAGGCTGTCTCGATACTGTCAGGCAACAGTCATGAGTGTGACTTTACTGCCAACTTACTCCTGATAGAGAAGATATTAAATGAAGTTCAGCCAAAAGTATATATTTCTGTCCCTTTTGAAAGTACATATTTATACGATGATAATTGTTGGATCTGTAAATACAGTGAAAGCAGAAGACTGATTTAACAATTTTAATCTTAAAACCACTAATATGAGTTTGATATGTGAAAAGGGGTTGCTTAAAACAAACCAATGTGTTTTGGTGGTAAAAAAAAAAGAAAACATAAGGGTCACATCTGTCATCATGTCTAAACCTAATTTGTTTTTGTGTTCATCTAAAATTTGGTCTTTTATTATCATGATTTGATGGCAGGCTATATCCAGTTGCATTTTTCATCATCATGTTTGGATGCCTTGATGCCTTAAAGTGAGAAGACCCATAATCACTAATAGAGGTTCTTTCCATCAGTGTCCAAGTCCCCATGGGCACAAGTGTGCTGTTGACAGGCTGAGTTATTAGTTCTTGTTGAGGAAGTCATTCTGCCCTGGGCTACCGTGGTTGGACAGCGATGAATGCGCTGGAAGAGTGGTGTGTGGAGGAAGTAGCCTAATGTTTGCCAACCGGTAAAGTCTCACTCAAACTGTTAGATGTGACAGAACGGTAAGGAAGTTAACATTGAATGTTGGACTGATATTAAAGCTATGCTGTCTTCACTAGAGCAGTAAGGGTTTTTCATAAAATCTTGAACCCTGAGTTATAGAATTTGTTGGGTAACTCATCCTGCATAGTTCGTGCTGCAGACACTTTTGATGCTTTAAATTGTATTTCTCCTGGTAGGCGATAAAATGGGACAAAAAACAAACAAAAAAACACATAGGATGTAAGGGCTGTTCATACCAAGGAAGATAAAATAGCCATCACTGTTACTATAAAGTCTTAATAATAGTTCTAATTCTGATTTTGAAGTGAGCATCCAATGAACATTCTATCCCATGTGGCCACAGGAGAGCGAATGGCAGTAAAGCGATAACCAACTGACACTAGTAGGTCACATGACAATGACAACATTTAGCATGTCTGAATTACATTTATACTTCACACATCCATACCATATACAACATACCTTTTATGCCTTTTTTATTAGATAGAACAGTTGAGAGCAGACAGGAAAGAATTGGGTGGCGAGGGCGGCGGGGGGATCGGCAAAGGTCCTCGAGATGAGAATTGAACTCGGGTCGCCGTGAGCACAGTTGTGCTATATGTCGGCGCACTAACCACTAGGCTATCGGCACCGACAATCAGATGCACATTTAAAACTGGAATATAATTTAATTTCAGTCACAGGTGTTTCATGAACATAATCCTTTCTGGATTACAATCTGCCATCAAAATAAGTTTAATTATTCCAGCTGCTGTGAGAAAAGGCTATAAACGATCCGCCACCTGCAGGATCCTCACATGCTATAGCCTATTAGCCAGGAAAACTTGTTTACAGACGTGACGTAATGACACGCAGCATGCTTGAATTTCCCGCAAATTCCTACCAGTACAACTCAAATTAGAAAACAGTATTATAAGCTAACCGTTGTGAATCGGGGTAAAGGCAATAGTTTTGGACACTGGCTGGTTATGTACTTGCTCAAATATTGATTTCAGATAATTTTTAACCAAAAAAAAGTTACGGACTGCAGCTTTAAACAATTTAATAATAAAATAAACACAAAACGAAAATAAAGCGGCAGCCCCTCACAGACGACTGCTGCACACAAACAAAATAAAAACACAACAAACTTCCAGGCCTGGGGCCTGTTTCATAAAACAAGTTTACCAAATAAGTCAAGCTTATTTCAGTTAGTCTGACTTATTTTGAACCAAATCAACTGATAATACATCAGACTAACTGAAATAAAACAAGTTTACCAAATAATCCAGGTTTATGAAACGGGCCCCTGGTTCTCTCTCGTCTTGCACTGTCGCCACTCCTCCTCTTATCCTTTCAGATATCATCCGTGGGACTCGAGACCGCTCCGCTCCCACAGCTCTCGGCCCCACCCCACTTGCCACAATGTGATTGCTAGTAGATTACATGTAAAGGACCTGTCACCCTGTGCCAGGAACTAGATATATTAGTTGTTGTTGTTGTTATTATGTATTGTTTTATTTTAGTTTAGTTTAGTACATTTTCTACAGACCCCTAGTCGCTGGACCCCAGTTTAAAACCCTCTGGTCTAGGATGCTATATAAATGTAATACACTAGGAGATGGGCTCACAGTTCACAGAATAGCTCCTTGCCTCTCTCACACTTTACATTCGCTCTCTCACAACACATGCTGTGACTCTCTTTTTTCTGGAGGTCCTTGTAGTCTGTATCTTGAGAAGGCAGCAGTAATTTCCTGCATCTGAACCTGTTAAAGGTTCTCAGCCCCTGGAACCAAACCACCGAAGCTGCGAGTTTTATCATGGCCGCCACATTGCTGTCTAATGAAATGATGGATGAGGCCTAGTTTCTCTCTCTCCCTCTTTCACTCTGCCTCTCTCTTCCTCTCAGTGCAGGAATGAGAGAGAGTGCGCATAGAGCAGAGCAGAAGCATGGCAGTCCCAGCAGAGAGAACCCACATATTAAACTGGCACAGGGGCCAGCGGATCAGCTGTCAGGCTGAGAGATATACAACACCCCGGCTCCATGCATTTATACAGAGAGCAGAGCAGCATAAGGGGAGGAAGCTTTCAGATCGAAGTCAGTCACTCAGTACATGACCCAAGGTTTTTCTCACTGCAGATTTACAGGATCATAGTTAGAGATATCCTTCTTTATCTGTACAGTTCTGCACATAAGTTTACATAGTCCTTGAAGAATCTGTAATGTTCAGTCTGTATTAAAATAAAAAAATTTTTTTTTCTGTTTTAGTACTAAATAAAAATATAAAACGTATACAAAATATAAAACAAAATCGAACTTTCTAAAAAAAATATAATCTAATCTAATCTAAATATTTTTTATTATTATTATTATATATATATTTTTTATCGTATTGCAGTTTCCTTAAGGGATATGTAAATTGATGAGCAGAACTGTATGGTTCTCTTGTTCTTGTCAGGACATTCAGTGAATCAACAAACCCTCTGGCTAATGGAAATATCCACCTGTTGTGTGTGATGGTCGCTTGCAGGTAAGAGATGTATAAGAGTTGTGTTTGTGGAACAGGACTCTGGGGACTGATAACCTCCAAATCAGATCAATCCCAGAGAGGATGGGAAAGCAAATTAGTGTCATTCCCATTTATTTTATTTTTTTTCCTTCAGCCCTGTTTACAACTTGTATTAACATCCATCTCTGGTGATTCAATCACAAGAGGCCTTGAAAGACATATTACTCTTCTCCAATATGTATACTCTTTTTGTGCAAGAAGTCTCTTATGCTCACCAAGGTTGCATTTATTTGATCAAAATACAGTAAAAACAGTAATATTGTTACATATAATTTTTTTTAATTTAGTTAGTTTTACATTTTTGTCAGGATTATTTGATTAATAAAAAGTAAAAAAGAACAGCATTTATTTGAAATATAAATCTTTTGTAATATTTTAAGTGTTTTTACTGTCATTTATGAATTTAAAAAAAATTCCAGTTTTAGTTTCAACCATGACAGCCTTTTATAAACATGTCAATTATGAGAATCAAGGCCTTTGACTGCTTATCAGGTCAGAGCAGTCCTCTCCATGAATGCCCTCAACATTGACCTCACCATCTCAAGGCTTTGTTCCCTCAGGAACTCAAAACAAGAAGCTCTAATTGTAGCAAAAGCATCTGAATGCAATAAAGAGCAACAGAAGAGTGACATTGTGAGCTCAGCATTTGATGGGATTTAATCTGGCTGTGGTTTATTGATAATACATGGCACATATTAAAATGGGTTTGGATTCCTTTGGGAACAGCAGTGAGAGGATTGTGGATGAGAGAGCTCAGTGTCAGCATCTGTGGCAGAGATATGGCGACAGTTTGGATAGAGTGGCATGCTGGCATGATAGATAACAGTAAATAATAGAGACTGTGTTCTCACAATAGTGTTAAGAAACTGTGATCAGAGTCCTGCTTGCCACATAAAAACTTCATAAACAGGAAATAAACTCTTTTTGAGTGCAAAAGTGTTGGCAGTTTAATCTTACACACTGCAGAATTGATTGCAAATCTATCCATCCATCCATCCATCCATTCAATACAGAATTGTGAGTCCATTCATCCATCCATCCATCCACTTAAGAATGCCAAATCTATCAATCCATCCATTCGTCCACTACAGCATTGTAAATCCATCCATACATCCACTACAGAATTGAGTCCATCATCAATCCCTCCATCCATCCACTTGTGAGTCCATCCATGCAATCATTCAATACAGAATTGTGAGTCCATTTATCCATTCATCAATCCATCCATCAAATACAAATCTATCAATCCATCCAGTCGTCCACTGCAGAATTCCAAATCCATCCATCCATCCATCCGCTGCAGAATTCCAAATCCATCCATCCATCCACTGCAGAATTCCAAATCCATCATCCATCCATCCACTGCAGAATTCCAAATCAATCCATCCATCCACTTAAGAACACAAATCTATCAATCCATCCAATCGTCCACTACAGAATTGCACATCCATCCGTCCGTCCGTCCTTCCTTCCCTCCCTCCCTCTTAACATGTATTTATTTCTATTCAAATGAATTTCAATTAATTACAGTTTTGCTTTTTTACATTCAAATCGCAAATCATGTTTTCTACCTCAATTCAGATTCAGTGTAAATTCAGGAAAGGGCATTTCGGTTCAATTCTGAATCTCTGTGAGTTAGAAATCATTTGTGTCCAGGCCTAACCTCAAACATTATGTGAGAAACCACAAAACTGTTATAAACTGGTTTAAATTCAGACATTGATCAGAGCTCATCTGTTTGGGTTCTTCGCGGCTCAAGGCTAATCACAGTCCTGCCTGTCTGATTTGGAACATTCTAGCAGGCAGACCAGCCTGAAAGCAATTTGGCTTTTGCAAAATACAGAAGCTTCAGTATTTGTCACAGTGTTTGAATTCATTGGGCCTGGGACTTTAGATTTGTTTTTCCTGGCTTTAGGCAAATGTTATAGGATGGTATTTGTAGCCAAGACGCAGATGCATTTGAACAAACAGCTGCTTGGACAGTAGAGTGAGCTGTGATGGATTGAGTTGCCAGTCTGGGATTGGATTAAGGGAGATTAACAACCTTAGCTGTGCATAGACTAAGAGGGAATTGTGGGTGATGTGATGCAGTCATAATAAAACAACATGCATAATCCATTGAACTTCTGTGGAAAAGAGATATTCAATGAAAAAAAATGTTGAGCAATTTTTTTCCCCATACAATGACCGCTCATAGTGATTAGAGCTTCAGATATACCTAAAAAAGTGTTGTAAAAGAGGTTCTTAGGACATGCTGTATTTCAAGTGTTTGCTCTGTGGTAACTGTTATGGTATAGAAGACTTCTGGTTAGGGATGTAACGGTATGAATAATCACTAAAACCATAATGTTACCAATGATGTTCGGATTTTAAATGACAGTTTGACTGACAACAATTTAATAGCATGTTCAAATATCTAATGTAAATGTTCAAATAAAGCTTTGAAAAAGTTTCATTAAAAGGTAAACCTTACATTTCCGCTTTTAAATAAAGAAAAGGGTTAAGTCAAAATAATTGATTAATAAATTACTATATGTATTTTATCTGTTCCATAAATAATTCTAGATAACTTATCTGAATTGTTTAAATGTGTAGATTCCACATAAGCTTGTTGTTCATCAACCGGTCAAAATTTACAGCAGGGCATACAAATTCGGCCCGTTATTGGTCCGACAGAAACTGCAAACAGGCTGAATGTAAATATAAGTCTCTGTAAATCCACTCACTAACACTAGGTGGCGCTGATGGAAAAGCTGAATAACAGCTGCTTCCCGTGAACTCCGTGGACAAAGCAGTATTGCGATTAAGAACACTTCCTTTAGGTATTACACGGAGCGAAGATGAAAACAAAATGCCATGGAATCGTTTCTGAAGACAGTCAGAACCTTCAGAGGTACATTCATATAATTAATTCATTCATAAATTCATTTGTATAATTCCCTCAGGACTCTTTTAAAACCTCCCAGCTTTTCCGCCCTAATTTCACTCAAAACGAAACTACTCTGCATGCTGTGCGCACATGAGACTGTTTCTTAAAACTATGTTTTATGCTGGACAGTATTATTTATCGTGAGTTGTTCAAATCGCAATAATCGAATACGGTTTTAATGATCATTAAAATATGAAACGATAATACTAACCGTGGGGAATTTTATCATGATTTATCGTCAAACCGGTAATCGTTACATCCCTACTTATGGTATAGAAGATTGGCTACATTGCTTAACGCTGCAAAAAATGTTGTAAATAGAAACCTGACTGGTGAAGATAATATAAAAAGCCCCACCCCGCAAGTTGACAGGATTGTTACATGTTTGTGAAGATGGGAAACGGGGGCAGTTTCAAACCACACTTTTGAGACCGGACCTGTCCAAATACCCACATTTGCATTCTTTGCACTTGAACACTTGTCTACTTGCATGATGTATTTCCAATTTCTTTCCCAAGTGTTCAAGTTGGTGTGAGGACCACAAGTGTAGAACTTTTCAGTACGGGACACACTTAGCCTAATGATACACAGGGCAACTTTTTGAGCAATGTTGCTGGGCAACTTTGGTTAATGTTGCTGTCAGCGGGCAGCCAGGTGAAGCACAGGGCCCACGACTGATCTAAAGTATCCAGATAAAAATATGTTCCCATTCTTAGTGGCAAAGTGCCCAAACAACACTGCTCAAAAAAAGTTGCCCCGTGTATCATTAGCCTTATACTGTTTACACTTGATCACTTAATGTGTTTTTAGTGATCGGATATCTACTCGATTTGTTAAAATGGTTCCATTTACACATAAATGTGTCTCGGCAAAACGGATATAAATCCAGTCTTCAATACCTGGACTATATGCAAATTTAATGTTCACCTCAACGAGCAACAGTTATGTGCTGCATTTTACTCATTATCAGCTAATTTCAAGATCAAAGACCGCAATAGGAGAGATAGCGGCATCAGCACTCGTAAGATCACTACTTTTAATGAAGATGATTGTGTGTTGACTGTTGAGCGTCTGTGACTTAATTTCAGTTTCATTTGCGCCAGTTTGCACGTCAGTTTGCAGAAGAGGTACTCAACTACTCCTTCACAGCAATGGGATGCATTAGCCTATAACTCGCTCACACACATGTTATTTTAACATTTTTGGAGGAGTAAAATTTACATATGTGGCTTCAACAACCAGATGCATTTACACTTGTCCAGTTTTGTATGGAATGTGTCCCAGACCACCTTCTGAAGTGGTTTGAGCGATCGGATTTAAATCCTTCTCCGAAAGCGTTTTGGAGGGCATTTACACCTGGTATTTTAACGATCGGATAGCTATCCGATCAGAGGAAACTCATGAAGTGACCAGGTGTAAACAGGCCCGTAGTGTTCTAAAAATGTTTAAAATGAATGTCTAAATGTCAGCTCAGTTGTCCCTATGTAAAAGACAAAACAAAGTACCTCTGGTGCTTCTAATTAAGTGATAAAAGCAGTTGCAAATGTTGTACAAATACACATACTCATCTTTGCACCAATAAAATGTGCAACAGTTTACTTTTACTACCAAATTATGTAATATCTAATTATTATGATAACACTTTAGTATAAGGACCAGTTCTCACTTGTTGCTTATTAGCATGCCTGTTAGTAACATATTGGCTGTTTATTAGTACTTATAAAGCACATATTCTGCATGACCATATTCTACATCCCTAATCCTACCCAATACCTAAACTTAACAACTGCCTTACTAACTATTAATAAGCAGCAAATTAGGCAGCAAAAAAATCATAGTTAATGTTTTGTTAATAGCGAGAATTGGACACACTTTGGAAATAACGTGTGACCATTATTATTCATATTTAACTTACACTGGAAAGGTTTCCGCTAAAATCTCTGGATTTAGTGTGCATTACAGGCACTGTGCTTTGGGGTTTTTAAGACCTTGGACAAGACCTAATGGCCAAGACCGCAAATGTGGGTATTTGGACACTGTCTTTCGTACATTGCAGTTTTAAGGAATGATGTTGACTGATGATTTTGCACATGGTTTGTCTTTTAAGCATATTAAAAACACCAGAAAACATGTAAACAATGTTAAAAACATTTTAATCTTTACATTTGAGTTCTTTGCTTCAACTAAAGTAATTACAAATGGACAAAGTGATGCATTTAGATATAGTTGCAAAAAAAAAAAGTAAAAAAATGCTGTTATAAGGTAAAAAAAATGCTCCTGAAATCAATTCCAGTGGAGCAAATATCACCCCTTAATAACAAAAAACTTAATTTGTCACACCATGTGAGGCGTGCATTTATCGTGTCATGGTTCACATTGAGCAGTATCTGCTCTTGATTGATTTTTCCCTGCCATTGTGACATTCAAGATCCTGTTAGCAGTGCAGTCCGCCTGTTTGCAGGGAAGATGAGTTCTGACTTATTAAAAATAGATTGTGAGACATGGAAAAAAGGGAAGGAGGGAAGAGGGAGAAAATGAATACAGATGGACAGAACTGAGAGGAATAGTCAGAGTAAAAGTGAAGGCTAAAAAAGGAATGAAGGAACAACGTATCAAAGCCGAGGAAATTAGGTAGGAGATGAAACGATGAGAGGAGCAGGCAGAAAAAGAACAGGCGCCTTCTTCCTCTAGGTGGAGGACAGAACGCTGAGTCAGAGCTTTCACCTCACATGATGTCCATTACTTAAACAGCCTGTCCGCTTCAGCAGCTCCACAGGAGACCCTCTGGGTAGTTTATGTATTGATTTAACCGTGAGCCCAGGACCATTTTTTAGCGTAAATGATTGTTCGCTTGGCTTGATGCGTAGGGTACATGCTCTGCTGTGGGCTTGTTTCCATCAGCGGTCCTCACGCGCAAGCCATTTGTAACGTGCACGAGCAGATGGATCACTGACCGCACAACAGCCTGCAGAGCAGATGTGTTAAATCTTTTCAAATAAAGAGCTGAGCTGTTGATGTCGGGTCAAAAACCTTTATGAAGCCGGTTTCTCATAAATGTTTGTTCTTTCACACAAACAATACACGGAGTTCTCATTTTTCCCCAACCTGGGGACACTTTAAAAGAGCCATATCATGGAAAACTGGATTTTCTTGGTCATTTGAAGTAAGAGTTGGTGCTCTGTAGAGGCACAGTCTAGCTGTCGGAACTCAAATGTCTGTCGACAGAAAATGATCATTCACAGTTGTCAGAGTAAAACCTCAAGCACATTAGCATATGACAGCCCATGTTTACAAAGCAACAGGTGTTGGCCCGCTCAGTCATGGTGAAGGAGGAAGCAGAAGAAGATATACATTTTTCATTCAGTATCAGCTGAAGAACCCAATCATAACAGAGGTCATTTACAGAAGTCTTAAAGGTCCAGTGGAAGTTAAGTATTCACTCATATGGGCAATAAATTAAAATTTAAACACTAAACAATAAAATTAGTTGTCTTAAATGCTAGTACTGAATTTAGGCATTAAAACATACAGTATGTAAAAATTAATATTAATCCTGAGATTTGCAAATTCTAATTATATTTAACAGTGCTATTACATTATTAGTGTTGTTAAAAATTAACTAAGTGTGTTATTATAGTATCATTGAGAATATATAGTTTATAGTATAATTTTTCTATTAATATTTTACATTATTTTTATTTTCCATTTTAATTTTAGTTAAAGTTTTAGTAATTTTGTTGTGTGTTTTTGTTGTATTAGTGTTTTTAATTATATCTATATATAGTTTCTAATATTTTTATTTCAGTTTTAGTTTCAATTTTAGTATATCATGTTAAACTAAATGTGAAATGTTGCTTTGGGTAACTAGCTGAAATAACATTTTCATATTTTATTTTATTTTAGTATATGTTTATTTTATTTACGGAAGTAACTTACGTAAATAAAAGTATTTTTTCTAGTTAACTGTAATAACCTTGCTTTAAATAAGTTTTATGACAGCAAAGATCTAAATGTAAAAATAGGGGTCATGAGCATGATTGTGCATGAACAAAATCATCATATCCAATATTGACTGACATAATACATAAAAGAAACTCTAATAGATATGCATTCCTAGTAGATATTACTGTAAACCATGAAACTTGGTTACCACAGTTTTGGGTCCTGATATATTCAAAATAGCCAATAATCAGTTAATAAGCAAAAGGTAAAAGACAATAAAATTGAAAATTTTAATTTGACTAAATTTACATTGGGTGGGTAGAAAGCACTTTTGTATGGGCATGGCCAAACTGTCATCGCACCCTTGTAAAAAAGTATAATATGGCTCTGTTTTAAGACAAGCTATTGGAAAGTGTATATCAGCACAGATTGTTTGAAAGGCATGCACAGCAAAAAACAAAACAAAAAAACCTCAACACAACTTTCATCATGCTCATCCAATGATCAAGATGCTCAGCCTATTATTTGCGCTTCCCGTTCAACTGTCAGGGTGAATTTCCGTCTCATAGTGCACATGTCCACATCTCTAGATGGAACTGAGCCATTTTAATTAATGGTTGCACACGTTTTGACAAATGTTTTTGATAAATTGTGAATTTGTTATTTGTGTACTGTTTCATCACATCACTTTTAACAAACCGCTGACTGCAGAGAGCTCAGCACAGGTCAGGATGCAGGAGACACACTTTTAAGTGAGTAAGTGAGTCCTTTTGAGGGAGTAAATTATTTTGCAATCAGGCTGATGCAACCTCTGCTTCTGGGTTTGTAATTCACTCCATCGCATCATTTGAAAACAGTTGCCAACAAACTTGGAGTTTATTTGTCTTCAAGCCCTTGAAACCAATTTCCTTTTATTTTAAGCATGTTTTATGAAGTGTATTAAGTTTTATTGTGGAAATAAGGATAGGATTGCTCAAGCACATGATGTTATTTTCATATTATGAGCAAGACACAAAATACCATGTTTGTGATTGAGGCTAAAGATGATTATTCATTGTCGGTGGTTATTTTGGTGGTTGTGTTGACTCTTCAGATGGCAACATGATGACGTCTTCACCATCCTGGCCTGTATAGTGAGCACCGCAGTTACAGTAGTATTTCAGGCAGCACAGGAGAGCGCTGACAGGCTGAAGCGTTCATGCATAAATGCAGGAGAAAGTGCGCAGAGTGGCTTTATGGAGAGCGGGCGAGGTGTACTCAAGGACAACTTCCACACTCCTTTTCCTCATCTTTTCAACTCCTAGACGAATGCTAAATGCCCTTGCTCTTTTATTCCATATGTGTGTGTACATCTACATGTATGTAAGATTTGTCTTGATAGTTCATGTTTTGTTATTAGTTCATGTTATCAAGTTTCATGTCCTAGTTCATGTCTTTTATTTTGTCATTCTTTTATTTTAAAGTTTATTGTTGGTGACAATCATAGTCTTGTTAACTGTCTCCTGTTTTGATTGTTTTCAGGTGTTTCTTGTTCAATTATTAGTTCATTTGTATAGCCCTCACATTCCTCGTTTCTTGTTGAGTTTTGTTTAGTGTAACCTGCTGTTGATGAGTCTCTTATGGTTTTTATTCAAGTTTAAGAACAAAACATCCACCCATCCAGTGCTGATTTTCAGACAATGATGTGTTGTTTGTTTAATCTCACAGATGGATCTCATGATCTTTAAGCATCATGATGCAAATGCTTTCTCCCTCATTTATTATATTTATTTGTATGTTTGTCAATTCATGTCATCTCTGGCAATATGTTTGGCACAAAATAAGAAAGCGGACATGTTTATGTATCTCCATGTTTAATCTTCCGTCCATCCGTCCATCCATCACAACATTATGATTCAGCTTTGGCTATTTGGTGCTTTCAATAATGGTAACTGTAAAAAGCAGCACTAGAAATGTCTGTTTACCATTTTCAACTAAGGAAAACTTACTTTCCTTTTTGGGGTCTGAAAATGTAAACTTTCAAAAACGAGTTTTAAAGTGCAAGTTTTTGAAAACTATACTGTTATTGTCTAAACTATGAAAACGCAAATTTGTGAAAAAACTAATTGCGTGTTCAGTCTATAGAAATGCGTATGTGCATAGACTGTAGTGTTTTTTTTTAAAAGTGACATCGGCAGCTACTGGCCTGACATGCATAATACAGCATAATTTGTCATTTTCATGGAATCATGCAAACAGGGATCGTTTTGACAACATTGTCATTTGTACACAAAGGAAACATTTCAGAAATGCAAAGGAAAAGCTTTTCCATTTTTAAGGACATTCATTGTTTTGTAAACATACCCAAAGTTAATCTTATACCTCCTTTGAGCCACTATCATGTCAAGGAAATATTCAGGGAATAGGAAGAGTCTGGAGAATCAGCGCATGATAGGGAAACCCATCCTCAGGACAGACTGGAGGAATAAGTTGTCAGAATAAGTCAGTCACAGTAGTTCCATTAAACCATGAATGAATTGCTAGCATGCAGCTTAATGCGAATATACTTAAACTGCCTGCTATAACTGGAATGTGAAATAGACTGCAACATACAGTAAATATTTCTAACTGTGACCAACAAGTTACATCAAGTTATAATCTCAGAAATAACTAAATTCCATTTTTGCCTAAAATATTGCCTAAAATAATTACAGGTAGAAATCCCTAACTCCAGCCCTATGCTCCCTAAAATCTACTTGGGTGAATCACATTAAACTGTCTCTACACAGTCCTCTCACAGAGGACAAGAAGCATTCCTTCTTTCTCTACCGGCCCTTAATGTGCAGGAAAAAGCATTAATATCCATGCATCATTATACAGCACTTGTAAACAGGTTTGCTAATGTGTGTGAGTGCTGATTTTCACACAGTGATGTGTTGTTTGTTTACTCTCACAGACGGATCTCATGATCGTTAAGCAAATGCTTTCTCCCTCATTTATTATATTTATTTGTATTTTTGTGAATTCATGTCATCTCTGGCAATATGTTTGGCACAAAATGAGAAAGCTGATGTGTTTATGCATGTATCTCCATGTTTAATCTTAGCCAGAGCTTTTGTCTGTGAGAAATATAGGATATCTGCTTGAAGGCCCATATTCTCTGTTTTTAACAAGATGAAAAGATGAAGAACTCTTTCTCAGCTCTGAAGCTTCCATACCATCATTAGTGTACCTAGAAAATGCCTCCACATCCACAAACCCTCTCATTTGCGCTTGGACCATCTACCATTTTGATGTATTATTTACGGCCCTGCCGATGGGGAGGAAGGCTGCAGAAGAGGAGGATTGAAAAGAAAGTGTCTGAAAGTGGTGAGAGCGTAATAGGGAGGGGGTGCTGTTTTATCTTTCCTTCCTTGTTTTTGCCCCACGCTCTGCACGAACCCCCATGAGACATTAGCGTCCATTGAGCAGACATGGCCTTTGTGTCCAGTGAGCTGACATTGTGGACTAATGGAGTAGTTGCTCAGGGGCTTTGTCTTCATTACAAAACATCAGATTCAGGCTCTGCCCTGCATTCCTCAACTGGGTCCCATTGATCGATATTTAGCTTGTTACTTATTGTAGCATCTGTTTTACAATATGCTCTAAATTATGGGCAATTACATTCCAGCACAATGCTGGGTAGTATATCCAGTAGTGTTTGATTGCTTTAGGATAGTGTTTTCTTATTTTATACAAAACAAAAGAGAACTCTGAGGCTTCACACCGTGCACGTGTGCTCGCTCAGAAACAGCCGCTCAGTCAGTGCGTGCATATAACAAAATGAGTTCTCTTTTGCTGCTGATTTTGTTTTAATGGCTTAAAATCACTTATTTATAAACTGCAATGCTTAAAAACATGTGCAAATTAGACATTTTAGTGACCATGTAGTACAGCAACATCACGTGAGCATGTAACCACGATAAAGACGATAGTCCAAAATCTCTACTGGTTAATTGTCTACCATTATATCGCACACCCCTACAGTACAGTATACTGCCTACTATTTTTAGGTAGTACTATGCTACATTGTTTTCACATGACCTCACCTGTGATGGCAAAGTTATTGATTAAATAAAAAATTTCAGCATTTTTATAAAATCATTACTCCATGAGACTTCAGAGTCACATGATCCTTCAGAAATCATTCTGATATGCTGATTTGCTGCTCAAGAAACACTTATTGGGTTCGGTTGTTTAGACCCAGTGGTTGGGTTAAACATTTAACCCTACTGTTGGTTGAAAACAGCCCAGCATGTGTTCTGTCCAATATATACCCAGCACTGGATTGTATTTAACCCAGCGTTTTTTTTAGAGTGTACCAATGTTGAAAACAGTTGTTCTGCCTAATATTTTTTTCAGGATTCTTTTATGAATAGAATATTGAAAAAAAAAAAAAACTTTTATTTGAAATAGAAATGTTGTAGTTTTTATTTTCATCAAAACATGTTTGTTACTCGATGTGAATTCATGAATTCATGTCCGGCCAGTGTTTTTTAAAGGAATTTAATAAACACACAGTATTCATAAAAAAATAGTAAGTCCAAAAACACACGTTACTTAAAATTAAAGTGCTAAGATGTAATAATAATGCTTCACCTCCTTCGGTGTGTTAAGCCTAATTTGAAGCCATAAGTCATTCAAGTGACCTAATTACTGCAATATGTTATCAAACTTTACATTTTTTGTTAATAAAAAAACAAAAACATTTGTGTTGTGGCTGTGTTTGGGAATGTTATTCCAGCTGGATTCCTTGCTGGTCACTTACTGTAAACATGTTTATTTTCTCACAAATGCTCAGATGCCAAAAATGGCTCTTCAGAGCATCCATCTGCTGCTGCTTGTTTTTTTGTTTGTTTTGTTTTTCTGCAGGCTGTGCTGACTTTCCTGTCTTTAGAGACTTACATAACAGCTTTCTTGAGTCCACCTCCATTGGTAGAGTGGGCATACTGTAAATCCCACACCCACCCACAGCAGCTCTGTGAATACCCAGCATACATTGAGGCTAGAGTGCTCTACAACCCCAACTCAAGTATTCTGGTTGAAGCCCTCACAGGTAAAAGTTTTTCAAGCTGAAGCACAATACAAAGGCAAGAGTGATTTTTATAAATAGCAGCAGCCTTTTATTTTGAGTAGCATGAAGTCGGTGATGTGTTTGCTCAGTGTAACATTTTCTGTGAGCAAACTGATGGACAGAATTAATTGGAGAACAGAAGTGTTTTGATCAGTTCAGTGAAGCGTTGGGCACACCTTGAAACTTTGTGCTGAATCATTTTGCCAGTGTGGTGTGGCATTGTGATTAAAACAAATTTGACCCTATTTACATTCTTAAAGAAACGTTCTCTCCAAAATGAAAATTCTGCCATCATTTACTCTCTTGATTTCACCTGCACAAATACATATAGCTTAATGAATATTTGGTTGGGTGAATTTAATAAATTGGCTTTGGCAGTATATTCTGACTTACTTTAAAGCATCAGTTAGCCAAAAAAAAAAACATGTGGCTCGGTGATCACTTTTCAAGTGCTTTGATTGGTTGTGGTGAACAACAAACCAAAACTTAAGCAATTTTAATACTAAAATTGTGGCAGACGCCATTTCTCTCCTGTGCGGCATCCAGCCATCCACTTCCTTCTCCAAACCAACGTGAAAACTGCATTTCCACTAAATCAAGGCTCCACCTGAAATTGCATACTCTCTCAGTAGATACTTCATTTGAATAAGAACTTACATTGTGGCAATTCAAAATGCATGTTATATATAGTATGAATGAAATCTGGATGTACTACATTCATCAGGTTTTCATTGTCATGTGACTTACTGGGTGTCCACCTGTGAGCTGTGCTAACTAATTTTAACAGTAATTAATAAAATGTGTCTCATGGGGAAAATACATTTGAAAATGGTGGATGGTCACACAGTAAGCACCTGTGGGAAAAGTGCATGACCCAGGTTGTCAAAAACAGGAGTGAACTGTATTAAACACTTCAAAGACTTCTTGTGGGTTGCAATGTCAGGTCAGAAGGGCCCTTGGGTGAGTGTGCTGTTTAATGTGCTTGAGAGATGATTTTCCCTAGTGCATAGCTTAAATAGATATATTCTTATCTGTAAATGTTATAAATTCATGCAAGTATTTGCATTTTGCAAAAAGGCTCATCCTGGCATCAAGTCTCCAATAAACTTCACAGATTTCACTGAAAATGTGTTTATATGCACAACAGAGAATATCAGTGCAGAAATGTTGATTATTTGTTGTTGGAAGTTAAATTTAGCTTATAAATTGGCAATATTTAATTAAAATCCTACACATAATAGTACAGTAACTCTAATGGGATTATGACAAGCTATGTAAATGTAAGAAACTCTTTACATTTATTGACCATAGTCAGTGTTGCACCATATTTAATTTTTGAAATGAATGAGAATGAGTCTGTGTGGAACAGAACTACAGTGGCTGTAAGTCTATCCTTCACAGGCTAGTTTTCATCCATGTAAAATCTTTCTGTGCACATAATGTATTGATTACATTCATGCATGTTTGTTTTCATAGCCTTCAATTTGTGCAGTGTTTGTAGGAGAACATTGGGCAGGATGTGGATTGAACAGAAACAGAATTTTCATTTTTTTATCCGCTTAATCGTTTATGGAAATAATGGTTAGTTACAGCCACGGTCACATTATGGAAATAAAATGAGTTATGAATGCCATTTCATGCTAGCTGAACCTCAGGGCTAGTAATAAGAAGGTAACTGGTACGAACCCTACTAGCAGTGAGCAGTGAACCATCACCATAGTGCCCTTCACTTAACCCCAGGTTTCCCCAGGCAGATTGTTTCTGTAATAAGTGTACTGTAAATCACTTTGGATAAAAGCAGCTGCTAAATTAAGGAGGGACTAATTACTAATTAAGGAGCAAGCGCTAAAGGAGGGGAGGGGGAGGGGGGGTGTAAAGGGGGAGGGGATACAAGCCGAGTGGAAGGGTAAAAGGTTAAATGAGATGCAGCAAAAAAGATTTAGCTCTACGTGACACCTCTACATGGCCAAAAATGTTCTTCTTTTAGTCAGTTCAAAGGACACATGGTAGGCTTCACGCTGCTGGAGGCAGGTGGGCTGATATGCTGCTGAGTATCCCAGACAGTCATGCATTTGGGCTGGAGTTTATATGAGGGATGGGTGCACCAGAGCTTGGCTGTTGGCTTTCAGCTGGAGCTGACTCAAATCCATTTAACACCATCTCCACGGGACGCCCAGGGTTTGCCTGTGGTGCTCAGATGGCTGGTTATACCTGTATGAGAAGACAGGATGGGGAAAGTCACAGTGTGAAGTTATGCTTTGCTCTGCCCTTGAGTTTTATCTTTAGTTGCAAATGTACTCACAAGGATGTTCGTGCACACTAACAATGCATGAACACAATACTAACCTCTTGTACATCACATTCTGACCCGGACAACCATAAAACAAATCAGCCGAGACTTCCTCTTGCAGCGATTCTGTTAAGTGGAGCGATTTCATGCTGAGAGGTACAACAATAGCCTCTCTCTAGTGCTGTCGTCTCTTGTAGTCATGACATTTCCTTCGTGCTGGAGTTGTGTTTTGAACTTGACCTTTGGCCCTTCCTCCTTAGTCTCCAACCTCCCAATTCCCAAAGCATCTGTATACGGTTGTGCTGGGTGAGAGACAGGGTCAAACAGGGGTGAAAACAAACTGCTGAACCAATAGAGGGAGAATACAAAATCCAGACCCTTAACATTCTCTGTCCCTTGCTCATTTGTTTATTAAATATTTTGGCTAATGTCCTTATCTTTTCAGCCATGGGTTCAGAGTTGGGCTGAATATTTTTTATTTTTTTTGTATTTAGGAATTGTATTTTGTTATTGTGACTTGTCTCACAAGCCAAACTATTGACTGTTGTGATGTTGTCTTATTTTAATATTGGCATATTTTGTGTCTGAGGTCTGAAGTTATTTTTAGTTGTAGCTCCTGTAGTGTTGTAAGTTTATAAATGTTCTTAAATAAATGACTCTTTACAGATGTTTTAAAGGGGTCATATGATGTGATTTCAAGTTTTGCTTTCTCTTTGGAGTGTTACAAGCTGATTGTGCATAGATAAGATCCCTGAAGTTGCAAAGACTAAAGTCTCAAAACCAAAGAGATATTCTTTATCAAAGTTAAGACTCGTCCACGCCCACCTAAAACGGCTCGGTGTGGGAAGATTTACAAAACACCACCCAAATGTATAAGCAAAGAAAGAAGGCGGAACTATTATTCTCGCTGTAGTATTGTTGCTGCCGCCGGTGTTCTGACGATTTGTGCTACCCGCTCAGATTGTGCTACCTCCCATTAAAAAGATAGGTAGCACAAATCGATAGCGAAAAATGCTGCCTATCAGATTGTGCTACCAGCATCTTATTCATGTGGTTTGAGGCTTTTTTTTAATGTCCATACCTTCCCCTACCCTAAACCTACCCGTCCACACCTACCCTTACCCTAAACTTAAAAGAGTGCAAATATGTTATTGGTAGCACAATCTGATAGGTAGCATGTTTTGTCGGTACACCGGCGCCATGTCGTGGAGACGCTGTGTTTCGTTGTGAAAGCGAAAGTACTTTGTTTGGGCTTCCAAAAGAGGACACAACTAGAAATCAGTGGTTAAGTTATATTTACAACACTGTTCCAGAACAGTTCAACCCAAATATTCGAGTGTGTGCAGCGCATTTTACGGAGGACTATTTCTTGAACCTGGAAGAGTAACCTACAATGCCAGCTGTGCACAAAGACTGTTTATATAAAGTGGGGCAATTCCAACTTTGCAAGGACAGTCTGGTGCTTCTGACTCACAGCCTGCTAGTACGTTTTCTTATTTAAAGAATTTGCTACTGACGATTCAAACGCGAGTTTTGAGCAGTGTAGAGTAGTGCTTGTTGTTTGTCATTTCTCCGATCACAAATGCAGACATGGTAATGTTTACGCTGCACGATGCAACGCGACGCGTGAAAAGACAGTATAAGTCATTATAATCAGTAATTATGTCCCCCACTGGATGCAACAAATGCCTCGTTTATAATGGGTTTTATTGTTTTAGTCTCATCGCGCCGGGACACAGCATCACAATACGGTGAGGGGCGTAACATTTCTGTCTCACGTTTGAGGTATTCGGCCAATCACAACTCACTGGATAGCTGGCCAATCAGAGCACACCTCGCTTCTCAGAACGATGAGCTTTGTAAAAATCGACGCGTTTCAGAAAGGTGGGGCATAGAGGAGCAACAATAATGTACAGTATGTGGAAAATAATGTGTTTGAACATTAAACCGCATAAACACATTGCATTACACCAAATACACAAAATAAGGTTTTTAGCAACGTCATATGACCCCTTTAATATTTATTTCATCAATATATACTATTTTTCAAAAGTTTTGGGTTGGCAAGTACTTTTTTATTTTAATTAAAGACATTTACATTGTTACAGAAAATTCTATTTCACGTAAATGCTGTCCTTTTGAATCCTAAAAAAATCTAGGTTTCCACAAAATTTTTAAGCAGCTGTTTTCAACATAATAAGAAATGTTTCTTAAACACAAAGTCAGTATATTAAAATGATTTCTGAAGGATCATGTGACACTGAAGACTGGAGTAATGATGCTGAAAATTCAGCTTTACCATCACAAGAATAAATTACATTTTAAAATATATTAAAATAGAAAACAGTTATATTAAATTGTAATAATATTTCACAATATTACCGTTTTCTGTTTATTTTTCATCAAATAAATGCAGCCTTGATGATCATAAGAGAATTATTTCACAAACATTAGCAAAAACTTTTTTTTTACCACATTTAAATCTATTAAGTCTAGAATTCTGCAGATTTTCTGCAGGCTTTAAAATCAGATAAAAAAACAAAAACAAAACTATTCCCATCTGGGCCTGGCAGTGAGTATGGAGAATGAGCCTCTCTCTTTGCTGTTTGAATCAAACGTGTCTCCTTTATATTTTCACTCACATTAAAAGTGGAGGGAGTTTTCCAGCACATCCTCTTAGCATGACAAAACACTGGGATTTTTTTCCCAACACAAAGGGTCAGTGTAGTGTTACCTTTTGACTTTCACTAAATGGGACGAGTCTCTAATCGGGAATGTTATGGGAAATTTTGAGCTACTGCGCTGCCTAACAAAAACATTGAAACCCAATTCCCTAATTTGCATTCCAATATGAAACAGGCATCAAAGTCCATGAGAAAAAAAACACTGATTTAGTCACACTATCATTTATGGGAGAAAGGGATTAATTAATTATGGATCACAATTCTTCTCCAACTCCCTTCCCTAACTTTTAATTGCAAAAGCATTTGGAGTTTGCTGGTAATTATCATGGATAGATTACAAACAGTTGGTGCTGGATCTCATCAGGCTAATTTAAATAGATACCTCCTTTTGCTTTTAATTTTTTTTTTTAACTATTATTGTTTAATGCCAACACATTGTCATCTGCTATAGGCTGTCAACTACTATATTGGTTACAGGTGGGGTCTGCAATCCTCCCAGCATTCTCCTGTTTATGTCATACTATTGCTAATTTTGCATGACTAGAATATATATATTATATATACATGTATCCGATGCACACTTTTTAAACCGATGCATTGCATCGTTCACTTTTTATGCCTTTTTATATATATATATATATATTATGGATGGGAAGATTCCCCGATTCGCTCGGTGCATCGGCATAAAAAGTTAACGATGCGATGCATCGGTTTAAAAAGTGTGCGTCGGATACAAGTTGGCATTTATATCGCGATGCATAGTTTCTAACTTGCATTGGTAAAAAACGATTTATTCATATATAATTATTAGTGGATGCGCTATACTTTTATTATTTAGAAAGTGACCAATTAATATTTTATATGTAGATTGATTTCTCCTCTGGAAACTGTTTCTCAAGCGCGTTCTCTCGTCACCGCAGCTGCATGAGTCTGACGTATCACACCACCACGGAGACCCGAGGAAAAGCGGGGATTAAAGTCCAAAACCTGACCTGAAATAACCTAACAAATCAATCGGGGCTAAAGCGGTTCCTATAAACGACAAATTAAGTTCACACAACCTCACTTAATTGTGCACGTTTATTTTTAAGCAGCCCTTAATGTCGTTCACGGATCAGATCGATCCACCATGGCAAACAGAGAGTGCTGTTTAATGCATTTGAGACAATGTGTTTTTCAGTTTAAGCAGTATATTTTCATCTGTAAATGTCAGAAAGTCTGCAAACATATCTATTTTGCTGTCAGGGGTGGGCGAGGCTTATGCGAGAGCAACGAGTGCTTCTGCGGGCATGCGCGCTAAACAGACAGAGCGCAATCGAATAGGAGCACCATAATTCTGAGTAAAATATACATTTTGCTAAAATATTTGTTGTTGACATTAAATGCTTTTGTATAATTTTAAAAACATATAAGTGTATTTTTATGATAGAGAGTAAAGGGCTATTGTAATGTAAATCAAATTAAAGCTAATACAGTCATAATTACTAATCTCCAATACGTTAAAGTGTTTCTTTGCATTTAAAATCTAGTCATTTTCTTTATTTATTTTCATTTCATTCATGATTTTAACTTTTAATTGTTATTTTCCTAAAGAGCAATTTTAAAGTAATGCTAATGGAATAATGTCTCACAGACATTTTCAACATCTCACTAACAGGCTGTTGTCACAGCTTCAAAGCTACCACTATATATCCCGAAGAAGTTTCATCTGTAAATGTCAGTAGCACTCACTCCTATTCTCAAAGTCTTTGAACGGTTGCATGCAACATAGTCTGTCCTCCCCCCCTCCCTGGACCCCTATTTTGCTGTCGACCGATGAGCCATCGCCACTGCCCTCCACCCAGCCCTCACACACCTAGACAAAACGGACACGGCGATTGCTGTTCATAGCTTATGCATTCAACACAATCATCCCTCAACGCTCATCCATAAAGTCCAGCTGGGGCAACGTCGCGACTGGCTGTGCTTCTGCGGGAGACCTCGCAGTACGGGTGCGTAACACATCCGCACCATTACACTGAACACAGGGGCCCCCCAAATGTGTGCTGAGCCCCCTCCTCTTCACTCTGCTGACAGAGCACACCGTCACACAATCCAACCGCTTCATTAAATGCGGAGACACGACTGTGGTGGGTCTCATCGCAACAGAGATGAGACATACAGGAGCGAGGTGAGCCGCCTGGCCGGGTGGTGAGTGACAAAATCTCTCTCTATGGAGAAGACGAAGGAGATTTTGCTCAGGAAGTGCAATCAGCATGCTTTGACCATCAATTGCGACCGTGGAGAGAGTGGACAGTTCCTGGGTTAAATCACAGAGGACCTCTTGGACCAACAACACTGCAGCACTAGCCAAGAAAGCACAACAGCGTCTCTACTTCCTCCGCAAATAAGAAGAGCCAGAGCCCCGGCCCCCAATGCACCTTTAAAGGCACTCGAGAGCACATATAACTGTGTGGTGGCGTGCAACGCGTCCTGCCGCAAGTCCCTTCAACGGATATGAGAGATGAGAAGATCGTTGGTGTCTCTCTCCCCTCCCTCCAGTAACTCACCCGCAAAGCCCTAATTGCAGGATCCCACCCACCCGACACACAACTTCTTCAGTCTGCTACCATCAGGGAGGAGACTAAGGAGTCCAAGCCAGGACAAACAATGAAAGACAGTATCCAAGGCTGTCAGGAAGCTGAACTCCCTCCCGTCCTTGCCCCCCCTCCCCTCTCTTACCCCACGTACTGAACTCGGCTACATGAGACAACAGTCACTTGTACAGCATTGGATGACCTACTAACCTCTTCTCAGTCAATAAAAAAGACTGCTCCGTCACTTTAAAGTCTTGTGCTCTTTGCACTACACCATTTATATTCTGCTGTTTGTTTGTTTGTTTATTTAAAATCTAGCCTTATCATTTTCTTTATTATTTATTTTCTTTATTTAATGTTTTATTTCTAATTCTTATTTGTATATTTGTAATAGTGATTTTATGTACATGTATGTGTATGTGTGTATGTGTATATATATTGATTTTTTATCTGTATTTTTTGCGTTTCTGTTTGTGTTTAGTGTTATTTTACAGGGAGTAAGAGAGTAACGCTTTAATTCTCTGTAGAGTACGGTAATTGGCAGAATTAAATAAAGCTGACTTTAACTTTGACTTTGACTTCTAATGTTCTAAGTTGCCACAGTGACTAAGCTTGATCTAGGCCTATGTTAAAATTGCTTTATGGAACCAAATCATTTGACAATGAATCAGACTAACTGAAATAAGCCTGGCTTATTTGGTTAACTTGTTTTATGAAACAGGCCTCGAGGCATTAAATGTGATCATATTTTCTGCATTGCATCGTATTGCATTGAATCGCGTTGTGTTGAATCTAATCGAAATCGGATCGCACTGCATCGTAATAGGGGTGCATCGCATCGGTAGCTGCTTCATATGTATCTTTAATGTATCGTATCGTATCGTTGGCTATGCATCGAGGTCACAAGAAAGATGGCGCCGCAGATGGCAGCTACAGTGCTTTGCTCTTCAGTGTTCGTACTGTTTTTGTTTGTTTTTTCTGTTTTTTGTTTCTCAAAAACGATCAGTGTAACCAGGGATGAACTGCTGAACATTCGGCAGAACACACCACAAAATCTTTTACCTTATTTTGATTATTCGGACGTTTTGCTGGACATTGTAGTTGGTGGAGCTGTAGCGCTGGTCAAACGCTTCAGGACGCGCAGACGGGGGAAGCGAGCCGGCGCGCTTGTGAAGCTTCGTCAGCGCGGATTAAGAACGCCGTTGCCTAGCATCCATCTTGCGAATCTCCGCACTCTACCCAACAAAATGGATGAACTTACTTCTACTCTCCCGGACAAACAAGGATTTTTCATACTCTGCTGCTCTGTGTTTCACGGAAACCTGGCTGAATGACGCAATACCGGACAGCGTGCTACATCTGCCTAACTTCCAGCTGATCAGAGCAGATCGCAACGCAGAATCAACGGGAAAATCGCACGGCGGCGGGACGTGCTTTTACATCAATGAAAGGTGGTGTACAGATGTAACAGTGTTAAAGAAGATGTGCTGTTCAGATATAGAAACGCTCTTCATTAACTGCAAGCCATTCTACTCACCGAGGGAGTTTTGTTCGTTCATTCTCGTTAGTGTCTACATTCAACCGCAATCACACGTGAGCTCAGCTTTACAGAAACTTGCTGATCTGATCACAGACACAGAACAAAAACACCCGGACTCTGTTTTAATCATTCTCGGGGACTTTAATAAAGCAAATCTCTCCCGCGAACTGCCAAAATACAGACAACACATCACATGTCCCACCAGAGACAGTAATATATTGGATCACTGTTACACAGCGCTAAAGAATGCATATCACTCTGTCCCACGGGCAGCTTTAGGACTCTCTGATCACTGTTTGGTTCATCTCATACCGACCTACTGGCAGAAACTTAAATCTGCAAAACCTGTATTAAGAACCGTTAAAAGATGGACTAATGAAGCAGAGCAAGATTTAAAAGCTTGTTTTGACCTCACTGATTGGACTGTTTTTGAAGCTGCTGCCACCGATCTGGACGAGCTCACAGAGACTGTAACATCATATAGCAGTTTCTGTGAAGATATGTGTATTCCTACCAGGACTCATTTAACCTACAACAACGACAAACCATGGTTCACTGCAAAACTCAGACAGCTCCGTCAGGCCAAAGAAGATGCTTACAGAAAGGGGGATAAAGTCTTTTATAAACAGGCCAAATACACACTGGAAAAGGAGATCAGAGTGGCAAAGAGGAATTATTCTGGCAAGCTAAGGAACAAATTCTCTTCCAGTGATTCTGCTTCAGTGTGGAAAGGCATGAAAGACATCACCAGTTACAAGACACCATCCCCCAGCACTGTGGAGAATCAAAAACTGGCAGACGATCTGAATGAGTTCTACTGCAGGTTTGAAAAAACACCATTCACACCTCCTGCAACCCCCCTCTCCCCCACACCTACACTGCAGATAAGAGATGATGACGTGCGCCAGATCTTCAAAAAGAACAAAAGAAGGAAAGCACCAGGCCCAGACGATGTGTCACCAGCCTGCCTAAAATCCTGTGCTGACCAGCTGGCCCCCATCTTCACACAGATCTTCAACAGATCACTGGAGCTGTGCGAAGTCCCCTCATGCTTCAAATGCTCCACCATCATCCCCGTCCCAAAGAAACCCAAAATTACTGGACTTAATGTCTACAGACCTGTGGCTCTAACGTCTGTGGCCATGAAATCATTTGAAAGACTGGTTTTGGCTTATCTGAAGGCCTCCTCTGGACCCTTACTGGACCCCCTGCAGTTTGCCTACAGACCAAACAGGTCCGTGGATGATGCAGTCAACATGGGACTGCACTTCATCCTG
The DNA here is from genome assembly GCA_027422415.1 of Schizothorax lantsangensis. Taxonomy (NCBI): domain Eukaryota; kingdom Metazoa; phylum Chordata; class Actinopteri; order Cypriniformes; family Cyprinidae; genus Schizothorax; species Schizothorax lantsangensis. Next base: position 25,047,921 of record CM049842.1, on the reverse strand, counting down.
CAACATCTGGACAGACCAGGGACTTATATGAGGATCCTGTTTGTAGACTTCAGCTCCGCTTTTAACACCATCATCCCGGACACCCTTCAGAATAAACTGACACAGCTCTCCATCCCCACCTCCATCTGTCAGTGGATCACCAGCTTCCTGACAGACAGGCAGCAGCTAGTGAGGCTGGGAAAATTCTCATCCAGCACCCGTACTATCAGCACTGGAGCTCCTCAGGACTGCGTTCTCTCCCCACTGCTCTTCTCCCTCTACACGAACGACTGCACATCTAAAGACCCCTCTGTCAAGCTCCTGAAGTTTGCAGATGACACCACACTGATCGGCCTCATCCAGGATGGTGACAAGTCTGCTTACAGACAGGAGGTTAAGGAGCTGGCTGTCTGGTGCAGTCTTAACAACCTGGAGCTTAACGCTCAAAACTGTGGAGATGATCGTGGACTTCAGGAGAAACCCCCTGCTCTCCCCCACTCACCATCATGAACAGCACTGTGACTGCAGTGGAGTCATTCAGATTCCTGGGCACCACAATTTCTCAGGACCTGAAGTGGGACAATCACATTGAGTCCATTGTGAAAAAGGCCCAGCAGAGGTTGTACTTCCTTCGCCAGCTGAGGATGTTCAACCTGCCACAGGAGCTGATGATACAGTTCTACTCTGCCATCATTGAATCTGTCCTCTGCACGTCAATAACTGTCTGGTTCAGCTCAGCTACCAAATCTGACCTCAGAAGACTACAGAGGGTAGTCCGGATTGCTGAGCGAATCATTGGTACAAGAACTGTACTTATCCAGAGTGAGCAAAAGGGCTGGCAAAATCACTATGGACCCCTCACATCCAGCACACTCCCTCTTTGAACTGTTACCGTCTGGTCGACGCTACAGAGCTCTGAGCATCAGAACGACCAGACACAGGAACAGTTTCTTCCCCCAAGCAATCCATCTCATGAACACTTGACATTAAACATGGAACACACAACACCATTTACATTATTTATTCATCACACATACTTATTTTTTCATTTCAGATTTGCACATATCAGACCTGTACACACATAACTGTCAATATTATATATTGTGTTTTTGCTATTTTGTACATTGCCTATTTGTATATTATTCCTTTATTATCTGTGTCCTGTCCTGTTGCTGTCATTCTGTTGCACTGTGGAGCTTCTGTCACTATAACAAATTCCTCGTGTGTGTAAACATACCTGGCCAATAAAGCTCATTCTGATTCTGATTCTGATAGAGAACATAACAAATGTTTAAATGGAGAAATTTTACACTTTTATCCACTAAATGAGCTCATTTCAAATTTGATGCCTGCTACAGGTCTCAAAAAAGTTGGCACGGGGGCAACAAAGGGCTGAAAAAGCAAGACATTTTTAAAAGATTCAGCTGGGAGAACATCTAGCAACTAATTAAGTTAATTGACATAAGGTCTGTAACATTATTAGCTATAAAAGGGATGTCTTAGAGAGGCAGAATCTCTCAGAAGTAAAGATGGGCAGAGGCTCTCTAATCTGTGAAAGAGTGCTTTAAAAAGATTGTGGAATACTTTTAAAAACAAGGCTTTGCAAATCTCATCATCTACAGTGCATAAAATCATCAAAAGATTCAGAGAAACTGGAGAAATCTCTGTGTGTAAGGGACTCGTGGTCTTCGGGCCCTCAGACGACACTGCATCACTCATCGGCATGATCCTGTCATTGACATTACTAAATGAGCCCAGGAATACTACCAGAAACCACTGTCGGTAAACACAATCCGCCGGACCATCTGCAGATGCCAACTAAAGCTCTATCATGCAAAAAGGAAGCCATATGTGAACATGGTACAGAAGCCCCGTCGTGTCCTGTGGGCCAAGGCTCATTTAAAAAGGACTGTTTCAAAGTGGATAAGTGTTCTATGGTCAGACGAGTCCAAATTTGACATTCTTGTTGGAAATCACCTACAGACTTGGCGCATCATTAAACGAAAAATACATCAAACTTACTTACTTCCTCCTCTTCCTCCCCTATGGGACATAAGGCTTCAATGAGCACTCTCCATTGCATTCGGTCCCTGGCAGCATGTTGGGCCTCTCCCCATGACAGATTCAGCTGTTCCAGCTCTTGTGTCACAGTTCTGCGCCAGGTGGTTTTGGGCCTCCCAGGTTTTCTTTTGCCAGGTGGTGTCCATCTTAAGGCGATTTTTGTGATGCGGTCCTGCTCCATTCTCAACACATGTCCCAGCCATCTCAGGCGTCTGTGCGTAATCTCCTTGATGATGCTCCAACTTCCTGTTTTCTTGTACAGTTCATTGTTGGAGATCTTATTAGGCCAAAGAAATCTGGCATATTCGTCGGAGGCATCCATTATGGAACACTTCCATTCTCCTCATGTCTGTTTTGACAGCTCGCCAGCTCTCAGAACCGTACAGCAGAACGGACTTTACCTTGCTGTTATATAGGAGCATCTTCGTTTTAAGGCTGTATTGTTTTGATCTCCAGATAGGCCAGAGTTGGGAGAAGGCACGCTGAGCCTTTCCCAGTCTTGTTTTAATATCTTTAGATGCCCCGCTGTCCTTACTGATAAGACTGCCCAGATAGGTGAAATCTTCCACAAACTCAAGTGGTTCATCATTAACAAGTATGGGTGCTGTGGGGACGGCGTTGACACACATCACTTGTGTTTTGGAAGTGTTGATACTGAGCCCAACTTGTCTAGCAAAGTTGTTCAGCCTATCAGTCTTAACCTGCATGTCGTACTGGTTGGTTGATAAGAGAGCAAGATCGTCAGCGAAGTCAAGATCTTCCATCTGGGAGAACAGAGTCCACTGGATGCCTCTGGATCTGTCTGCTGTGGTGTTGGTTGTAATCCAGTCTATGGCGACCAGGAAGAGGATAGGGGAGATGATGCACCCCTGTCTCACTCCGGACTGCACGGGAAACCACTCAGAGAGGTTGTTTCCTGTGATGACACTATACACTCAAAATGTTCATAGAATGTTTTTATGATTGATATGATCTTTGATTGTATTCCATAGAAGTGCAGTATCTTCCAGAGGGCGTTTCGGTGGACACTGTCGAAGGCCTTCCTGAAGTCCACGAAATTGATGTAAAGGGGTGTATTCCATTCCAAACATTGCTCTATGATGTTACGCAGAGCAAAGATCTGGTCCATACATCCTCTTCCCTTCCTGAAGCCCGCTTGCTCCTGTCTAATCCTGGTGTCAATAGCTGTCTCCATCCGGTTAAGAAGGACTCTGCAGAACACCTTGCTTGGAATAGATAGAAGGGTGATTCCACGCCAGTTGTCGCAGTTCTTAATGTTGCCTTTCTTGGGGACTTTGACAATAAGACCTTTGGACCAGTCTTCAGGGATGGTGTCACTGTTTCAAATGTCTTGGAATAGGTCCGTCAGCACTCGTGTAGATGTTAGAATGTCGGCCTTGAGCATCTCAGCATAAATAGCATCAATGCCACATGCCTTACCACTCTTCAGGGTTTGGATGGCAACTTTAACCTCAACAGAGTCAGGGGGGTTGGTGTTGATTTCCAGGATATCGTCTGTTGTTGTAATGTTGGCTAATTGTTCTGGCTCAGGGAGGTTAAGCACTTCGTGGAAGTGTTGAACCCATCTGGCTGCTTGTTCACTCTCTGATGTACAGATGTTGCCATTCTTATCCATAACATGGGTAGTTTGGTTTGTACATTTGCCACAGAGTCGCTTTGTGATTTTGTACACTATGCCCAGCTTTCCATAGGCTGCAGCTTTCTCAGCTTCACTTGCCAAATGTTCAACAAAGACCCTTTTGTCTCTCCTAGCACTCCTCTTCACCTCTCTGTCCTTGTTTTTATAGGACATTTTGGTTTGCTCGAGGAGTCGTTGGGACTTGGAGTTCAGCATCTTTGCCTTCAGCTGCTTCCTCTCTTCAACTTTCTGCCATGTGCTAGCTGATATCCATTCTTTGGCCCCTTTCTGTTTAAAGCCCAGGACCTTTTGTGCTGTTTCGGAGTATATGGTCTTGATAGCATTCCATTTGCTGTTTATGGTGGGTTCTTCTTCCATTTCAGAGGAAGCCTCTGTCATGCTGAAATGGTTTCTAAGTTCCAAAACAAATTCCTTGTTTTCCTTTGGATATTGGAGTTTTGCAATGTCCAGTTTCTTCTGCCAATGGCCTTGTGGGAATGACTTCTTCAGCTTGAGTTTAATGGTGGCAGCAATTAGGTAGTGGTCACTATATAGACATCTGCTCCCCGGTAAGCTCTAACATCTTGCAGTGACCTGCGCCATTTACCATTAATGATGATGTGGTCGATTTGGTTGATGGTCCTACCATCAGGTGACTGCCATGTGAGCTTATGGATGTTCTTGTGTGGGAAGATGGTACCTCCGATGACCAAGTTGTTGTTCGTGCAGAAATCAACAAGGCGTTCACCATTGTTGTTTCTTTCACCACATCCATATCTGCCCATTGCCCTCTCGTTGTTGGAATTGTCATTTCCCACTTTGGCATTCATGTCACCAGTTAGGAGAAGAACGTCGTGTTGGGGTACCTTTGAAACCGCCATTTGCAGTTGTTCATACCAGTCTTCTTTGACCTCCTCCTCAGCCTCGTTGGTTGGTGCATAGCACTGTAAGATGGTGAGTTTACAAAACTTTGAGTTGAGGCGTACTCGGATCAGCCTTTCACTTACTGGTTCCCACTCCAGCAAGGTTTTGGCCTTCTCTTTGGAGATTAAGATGGCTACACCATGTGTGTGGGTGTTCTCGTGTCCAGAATGGAGGATGACAGACCCATCATGTAGGACTTGATAACCGGAGCTGGTCCAGTGACTCTCACTTATCCCCAGGATGTCCAGGTGATACCTTTTCATCTCACTGAGGACTTGTGCTGTCTTGGTAGTCTCAAACATGGTTCGGACGTTCCATGCTCCAATGCGGATCTTGGTTTTAGGACCTAGTAGACCCTCTTTCGCACTCCTGACTTCCTTTCGGATTTCATCAGAGGTGGTCATACTGCCGCCCAAAGAGTTTGGGTGGCCAGGGTCTACTATGGGCCTGATGTCAGTAGGATTGCTCATTGTAGTTTCTGTAACAATAGGTTTTTTACGTGGTGGCGTTGTTAGCGCCACGCACAACCCCCAACCTGGGGGACCAGGTGCTGCCTTTCGTCTCTCTCCTCACCCAAGACCAGTCTGGTATGGTTGAACCTGCCAGGAGCCATAGGCTCCCTCCAGCCTAGCTCTTAGGATCATAGAAGCACGCAAGCCTCTCCACCTCGACAAGGTCACAGCACGGGGAGAAGTTTTGTGCAAACAATTGTAAAATTTCTCAGTTTAAACATTTGTTATGTTATCTATGTTCTATTGTGAATACAATATTGGCTCATGTGATTTGAAATTCTTTCAGTTTTCATTTTATACAAATTTAAAAAAACGTTCCAACATTTCCAGAATTCAGGTTGTATATATATTTGGCGCGGTTTCGTTACAGAAATGAGAGATGTTGTGCTAAAATGCTGAAGTATTATAGGATATCCAATATATCCTAGAAAGTATATCTAGAAAGACCAGACCATTATTAGCATTATATTAAAATGATGTCCTTACTCACCAGAGAGAATAATCTATAAATTATCCTATAAAACTGAAATTTCTTTAAGTAAAACACTGTGGCTCACTGCATTTGATTTAAAGGTATAGTGTGTAATGTCTGTGCCACTAACATCGCTAATCAGATTTGCAAATTTCTAGGCATGTTTCCTTAGCACATGTTTCCCTTTTGCTTGGTCAGGATTATTACACTTTCATATTTGACTCTACATATAATGGGATAGAATATTGGGATAGAATGGACTGAAAAAGAATATTATGTAGAAGAAAAAGAAGAGATATTTTGAGAGACTGAATGAATGAAGAAGAGAGAAGACTGAATGTTTTGGAGCTGTGCCATAGCCTCATGTGTGAAGTGATGTTCATGAAGGTCTGCTACGACACTAATGGGCTGTCTTTGATGAGACTCTACAGGGGGAGAAAGCGAGAGAGATGACATGCTAGGGACAGACACTTAGAGTGATTGGTGTGGCTATTACCCCTCCGAACAGGAGATGAGCGAGAGGTAAAACACAGTGGAGGGCCGCTAAGAACAGATGCTCATACATGTTACTCTGCATGCGTAAAGTAATGGCAAAGCCTAACCCATGCTGGTCAGGACACTTTAGTACTGCGTGAAGTACATTGCTAATGTGATATCTATCAGTGGCCTACTTGAGATGCCTCCTGTTACAGCTAATTGCCATGTGTTAAATGGGTTATATCGTTTTGAGTCAAATCTTTCTTGATCTGAGGAGTGGAGTTGCATGATTTTTCCCTGAAGCCACAGAGCATCTGTGTTTTCTCTATAGATCCAAGATACTGTTCAATTTTGTTGTCTTTCTCTGGAGTTATGAGACCACAGGTGAATAGGGGAAACATTTTATCTAATAGATATCACCATCATTTCCCTGTTGATTAGTCATAGTAATTTAAGACAATTGTTTTGTATTACAAGATTTCTGAAATGTTTAAATATGCAAATGAAACATTATCTAATTAAATTTGCACAAATTTGCATTCATTTCCAAAACAGAAATCTGAACATTGAATAAAGCCAGGTTTCTAAATTCTTGTTTCATTTTGTTGACATAGTTAAATGTTTTTACATATTAAAAAAATTGAGAAAATAGCCTTTAAAGGCAGGGTAGGTGATTTGGTTCAGAAACATTTTTTGTTATGCACCTTACCTTTAACAATATGTATTGTAACTTAAAACTACAGATGCAAATTGATTCATGTAATTAAATGCTTTAGATATTAGTCTGAAAGAAGACATGTTATGAAAGCAAAATATCCCAATTTCAAAATTGACCAGTGCCAAAAAAAAATGCCTGTAGTGTATTGCCTTAAATGAACTTTTTGTAAGTTCCCCTGCCTTTTTAAAAAAGTGGGTTCCTAGATGTTCTCCAGAGGTTGCCACCAGTGTGATCATCTGAACCCTAAATGGTGCCCTAGTATTTGTACACTGGGACCTGAACTATAAAAAACCTCATACACATTTTTTTGTTTGTTTGTTTTCTGTGAAGGTTGCTCTGTGCCTCAAGGAAGAGGCCTGTGCAATGTAAGTGCATGCAGGAGTTGTCTGAATTCTTACAGCAAGGGCAATAGGGAAAACGGATACATTTATAAAGTTCCAACAGAGGGCAGAATGACTAAATGCTGGTATAGATTTTTCTGCTCTGCCAAGAGAAGATTTGGTCAATATGTGTCTTGCTTTGACTTTTTATATAAAAAAAAAAATTCTGTAGTTTTAGTTTAATAGATAATTCACATAATAATATGCATGAGTGTGTGTGGGTTTGAGCTTGATTGTAAGGAAGTAAACGTGTATTGGAGCTTAATGTTCTTTAGGGCTGAAGGACTTTATTTCATTAAGCGAGAGTCTGAGCTCTAACACACCTCCCTCTTAATTGGCAATGCCCACTCTTAACTACAGCTAAGCCAGCTTTTGGACCTGATCCACACACACACACACACACACACTCTTTAGATATATGAGAAAATACTTCACCATGGTAACAAGACAGCTTCGACCTTGATTTCCAGTCTGTATGTCTAGTAAATCAAGTGCAAGTTCCACTGAATATAAAACCCTTACCAAATAATAAGCCCGATCTTTTTGTTACTGTAGCAGTCCTCATTCACTGACAAGTGAAGTTGATGTTGGTGACATTTGGGTCTTTGAAATGAATTTGACTGTTGGATGAACCATTCCAGTTATTTCACATCATTTTCCATCTCTTAAAGGAATAGCTCACCTACATGAAGATTCTGTCATCGTTTACTCACCCCCATGCCATTTAAAATGGTATGACATAATAAGGAGAAGTTTTCCAGGTTTTTCAACCTGTTCTTTTAATAAAATAAAAAAAGTTAAGTTCATAAAACTTGTGGACTAAAATGTATTTTATGATTCGATTTTGATTCACAAGCTTTCGGTTTTATTTGATTCACTATATGTTCATTTGAATGTAAAGTATATCAGAAACAGTGCATGTCATTTTTTTCTCAAGGAAAAAAAAAAATCCCTAAAGCTATAAACTATACACAATATCATGTCAGTTGGTGCATTACTACAATATATTATAGGTTAAAATGAACAACAACACTTCAAACTATTACATTACTTTGCTATGCATTTTTAGATATAATTTACACTGAAATAAAAATGCTCCCCACTGCTGCTTGAACTGAAGTGACTATGGCAATCTGTCATGCCACTGTTTATTGTTTGTATTTATTGATAAAATCGTCAATTTTTTTGTTCATGCATCAACAGATAACAGCATTTAAAGATTAATTCTTGGGATTAGGAATCAATATTGGTTCATTTAAAATGAGAACTGATTAAAATTGATAAATCCAAATTGTCAACCTTGGCCTACTGAATTCTTGTGCTGTAAGTTTTCTGAAGCATTTGCCTGCTTTTAAAAATTTGGAAATGGTCAAACACAGAAGGGCAGGCTTCTCAGCAAATAATCCTATATTCATTTGTAGAATATACATTTTAGTTGTTAATGTGTTTCAGTCTAGTTTCTTTCTAGTATTAAAGTGCATAACTACTGTAGTTATGGACATACGGAGTTTTGTCACCGTTACACATCCATTTTTTCCTTGACTTAAATCAAATAAGCAAGGAACTCTGAATGTTTTGTGAGGTACAACATGATGGATTTGACAGTATGTCTGAGGTGTAATTTCTTATAATAATTTTCTCTATTTTGTTTTCTTTTCATCTAGGTTCAGAAATTGGTTTCCATCATAGCGTGACCTCTCTCCTTCACAATGCACTTCCTCTGCAGTGCTGTTTACTGTTTGCAGTGTGTATAGAGGCAAATAATTAGCATATATTTAGGAACCTGCTCTCTGAAAGAAGCAGCGCTGTTAGGAGCCATTTTTCTTGTAAATGAACAGCAGCTGGAGTTTGGAGTTTGGAAAGTCTTGCATATATTGTGTGAATATTGTGTGCATATGATGTAGTTTCAGAAGCACAGTGTTGGACACAATGTAATCATGGATTTTATATTCTAGTGTCAAGCATAAGCATAATCTTTCATTATTGCTCATAGGAGCTGTGGCAAAAGCCAGGCCTGAAATGTCAAACTAATTAAGGACAATTGAATTCTGGGCAGTGTGTTGATACAGTAAAATCTTTGAGAAATGAATAAAATTAGTCTATGCAACACAGGGCCAGATTTGCCAAAGCTGATTGTTCATGCATGCACATGAAATTGCTTGCACTAAATATTGTACAAATAACATTGGCTTGATTGGTGCATAACAAATGCAAAGCTGTTCCGCCAAAACAAAATGAGTAAGAATGCGAACGGTTAAGCTGTGTATTAACATTTCAATAGGTGAGGGCTTCTGCTTGCATCATCAGCTCTTTTCTCTTTTCTTCTTTGTCTAATTTTATCTTGGGTGCTTTGCACTTTATACATAAAATGAAAATAGTATAAGAAATTAGGGGGAGATACAAAGCCAGTGGGACAGGAACATGAAGTGTGTCAGACCTGAACTTGCTTCTCCTACATGAGAATGGATTCTTTGTTTGTAGTCTATTTTTACTTAAATGACTAGTTAACCCACAAATGAAAATTGTCATAATTTATTCAACCTCATGTTGTTTCAAACCTATATGACTGTACTGCTGAATTTCTACAGAACACACAAGGTGATATTTTGAAGAATGTTCAGTTTTCGTTACCATTGACTTCTAGTGTATGGGCAAAAACACTTAAAATATAGTCTTTTCATTTTTCGGTGAACTATCCCTTTAACTTAAAGGCCGCACATCCACTGCCATCAGGGTTCCAAATCTGACTGCATTAAATGTGGGTCACATGACTTGTCACTCAGCTGTGCATAATTAAAGGGGTGGTTGATTGCGATTTCACTTTTTTTAACATTAGTTAGTGTGTAATGTTGCTGTTTGAGCATAAACAATATCTGCAGAGTTGCGGCGCTGAAAGTTCAATGCAAACGGAGATATCGTCTTTTAAAATTCTGGCAGTTTAATGCCTACAAAAACGACAGTTAAGGGACTACAACGAGTTACTTCCCGGGTCTGATACGTCACGGACCCAGATAAACCCCGCCCCCGGGAACACGCAGCAAAGGGGGCGAGGCCATGCTGCGCTGCTTTAGAGAAGAGGAAGAGAAAACTAGGGATGTACGTAAAAAGCTATTCATATGAATCGCGATTCTGTCTTCTAACGATTCTAATGGATCGTTTCAAAATCATTAAAGCAGCAGTTCTTAATACTGTTACTCTGTCGCCCTGCTCTGCATCTCTCTCTCTCTCTCTCTCTCTCTCTCTCTCTCTCTCTCTCTCATTCAGATCGTCAGATCAGCTCCAACAAACTGTTCCAATTATACACTTATTTTCACACAGCAATGAGAAGCATTATAAATGGACACGCGTGCGGTTGCTGTGCTGTATTAAAGCTTTAATCAGGATAAAACCGTATATTAAAAGCTAACAGAAGCAGTAGCATTTACAAATAGCAGCGTATTTAAAAGTATGAGACAACAACAACCAAACATACCATTAAGAGCCGTGCTTGCACAGGTTCTGCACGATCATCTTCACTAATATCCTCTGGGTCTCAATCGGGCTCAAATTGATAAGCATTATAGACAACGCCACTGTTTACAATTCAACCGGAGCACATGCCACTGAGGAGAGGGGCGGGACGTTCAGACGTGCAGTAGAGGCGGTTTAGCGAATCACAACACACTGAGCCAGCTAACCAATCTCAGCCCATCGCGTATTTCTGAAGGAGGAGCTTCATAAAACCAGGAAATAAATCGAGGCGTTTGTCAGAGAAGGGACAGAGAGGTGTGGAATAAAGGTAAATTATGTGAAAAATAATGCGTTTTTAAAAAAACCAAGCATGAACACATGCTAGACTGCACCCCATAAACACAATCAAGCCTAGAAAAAAACAGTCAACCACCCCTTTAACATCCTGTTAAAGGGATACTCCACCCGAAAATGAAAATTTTGTCATTAATCACTTACCCCCATGCTTCGTTTGTCTTCAGAAAACAATTTAAGATATTTTGGATGAAAACCGGGAGGCTTGTGACTGTCCCATTGACTGCCGAGTAACTCTCACTGTCAAGGTCCATAAAAGTATGAAAAGCATCGCCAGGATACTCCATCTGCCATCAGTGGTTCAATCGTAATGTTATGAAGTGACGAGAATTCTTTTTGTACGGAAATAAAACAAAAATAATGACTTTATTCAACAGTTAGGCACCGTAACATCTCCTCTGTGTCAGCGTAGCGCCATTTTGGAGATTATCCCCTGGACACAAAATGCATACACTCCTCGGTGTCAGCTGGGCCACAAGGCTGCGCTGTTTGCGTTCAAATCAGAGCGTAAATCGACGTATAAAGGCCAATTCACACCGCACAGACAAACGCCAACAAACTCCAACAAACTAGTTGGCTCAAGTTGGCTGTTGGATTTAGAATCTTATGAAAAATAACTGTCATGTTTCTACTGCACCAACAGACACCGACCAACTCTATATCTATAAGCATATTCAGTCGGGTGAAAATCTACTCCAACCAACTCCAACCAACGCCAACCAACGCCAACAGGGGTAACACACTGATCCAACAAACTCCAACAGACTAGTTTGTTGGAGTTTGTTGGCGTTTGTCTGTGCGGTGTGAATTGGCCTTTAGATGCATCCCTAGGTCGAGATGAACAAAGCTTTCACGAGTTCGGAACGACATGGGGGTAAGTGATTAATGACAACATTTTCATTTTGGGGTGGAGTAACCCTTTAACAGAAGCCAATGCCTGTGGAAAACTGCCACAATATTGCCAAAATAATCTCATGAGAAAACATAACTATAACTATGTTTCCATCACCCTGTTTTTATGCACATTTTGAAGTATCACATCAGAAACGAATGATGGAAACACACAATTTCGGTGAAAAAAATCCCTTAATTTCACAAAAAAGTTTTTACGCTCGCTTGGTGTTACTTTTGACTTGTACAAAAAAGAGTTAATGCGAATAATGGGAGATGAAAACAAATTTTCTGAATAAATAGTCATGTAACTGCGCTATGGGATGCCATAACCTCAGGAACCTAACGAGAGGAAATGTTGTTATGGTCATTCTTAAATGAAAATTGCTATATTCAGTGGCTTCTCCTATTTTTCTTAGTGATATTTAGTGCCAATTTATCAGAAAGTGATGATTTTGTTGTCTTTGACTCATTGGATGGAAACGGTGCTTATTTGCAAATGTTTTATGCAATATTCCAATTTTTCGCATAAGTTAAATTCTCAACTTTGGATGGAAACCGGCTTATGATATGTTTTGGCAAATTAAGAATTGGTTGCAAATTTGCAGGAACTTGTGCGATTTGAATTGTTCGAAAATGTATGATTTACATAAAATAAGCATGAAGGTATCCCCCTTAAAGGGATAGTTCACCCCAAAATTAAATTTCTGTCATTAATTGCTCACCCTCATGTCGTTCCAAACCTGTAAGACCTTCGTTCATCTTCGGAACACAGATTAAGATATTTTTGATGAAATCCGAGAGCTTTCAGATCCTGCACAGACAGCAACGCAACTGACACATTCAAGGCCCAGAAAGGTAGTACGGACTTAGTTAAAATAGTCCATGTGACATCAGTGGTTTAACCATAATTTTATGAAGCTACAAGAATACGAGAACAAAAATAATGACTTTATTCAACAATTTTTCTCTTCCGCGTTAGCATCCACCGCCATTTACGACAGTACCACGATGCATTTTGTTTTCTTTGCGCACAAAAAGTATTCTCATAGCTTCATAAAATTACGGTTGAACCAAAATGTAAGATTGTTACAATTGCCATAAAAGGCTTTGTCAGAGTGGATCCATGCAGTTCTGAGTGTTCTGAGTGGTTGCCTAATTCAAAGCAGCCCACCCCAAGTCTCTATTGAGATATTCTGGTCTCTAGAAATGGTCCTGCTTTCAGTATCAGTGTATAGAATTTTGTAGCCAGTTTATCATCCACTAGATGAAAAATCATGAATCTGATCACTTTGAAAAGTAACAGCACACTTGGCAAGCACCACTAATTAGTATTGACTTCAGGAAGTCAATTGAACATTTCCATTTCCTAGCCATACATAGACTATATACATTAGGGATGAAATATGCAAACTGCTTGTTTAACTTATGAGCATCATCAACATTCCTGTCATAGACAGCCTATTTATGATTTTCCAGGATACCATTTAGTTCTGGATCTGATCTTGTTGCAGCCCTAATATGTCTCTATTAGTTGTAATGAAACACGGTAATGTTTGACAGCACAGTGAGCAAGAGCTCATTTCATCTAAAGGCTTCAAAGATGGCAAGATCAAGAGATGGCACTGAGAAAACTAGACGTTTCTATGAATATATGAATACCATTTAAAGGTGAATGAGTTCTGTTTGAAGGAATTATGTTTCTGCCGAGTGTCTGCGACGTTCCACTTCTTCGTTTTCTGCGTTATTAGAATTTTTCCTATTTCCAGTGCAGACATGTCGTTATTGTAAAGGATGTTATAATGTTGTCATCAGCACAAACAGTCATAATTACTACAAATGTTATCATTACCATCAGAAATACTGCAGTTTCAGATATCACCTATCTGCCATCCCGTCTTTATTAGCGTTCCACTCTTGCCATTAATGTCTTCACCATTAGGACCACAAGGTAATGAAGTCACTAGCAATTGTATTATTATTGTGACTCCTGTCTGATATGCACTGCTAATGTGACAATGGCTCTAAGAACTGCACTCTGTTGTGTATGTGTATTGTTTGTGCAAGAGATGTGCTGATAGCTTTTTAATAGATGTTTTGTTTACTTTGTTGTTGATTTGGTCTAGTAAGTTTGATACTGCAGTTCTGTGTGCGAAAGCAGCATTTGAAAGCTCCAGCTGATCTAATGAAGAGGCAGTGAGATCAAACTGTCAGAAAGAAAACCTCAGTTTGAAATCTCTGAATGTTTCTCACTGAAAAACAAGCCACCTGTGACCCACCTTTACAGAAAGACTTGCTTCTGTTTCCTACAGAAAGCCTTCATCTGAACACATTTTAGAATAGGCTCCTTTTAATAAAAAAAAATTATTAATACTAAAATATTGTTATTGAATATTCTTATTCTTGTGGCATGTCTATTGCCACTACAAACAGTATGTTTTTGTATGTTTATCCATATATGTGTATTATTTTTTGTGTAATTCATACGTGTATATTAGTATATGTAGCTTATTTTTTCTGTTTGTTTGTTTGTGCCAGATTTTAGGGTTACGATAATGACACTATATAGAATAATATAGTCCTGACAGTTGTTTTGATTTTTAAATGTTAGGCTTATGGAATCTAAAAGATTGGTTCAACATTCCAATCAATCCATTTTTTCCACATTAATAATTCATGATATCAGTGTGTCCTGACTCACAGACTTAAATGGATTACATCAGAGTAAGATCAATTGCCTCTTGTCTCTGATATGCATCCTCCATGTATTTGTTTTAGGGATTGTAACACAAACTCTTTAGGTACTCTTAGTTTTGTGCCATAGTCTAACAAAGACATGCCAGCACCTGCAGCCTGCTCTAGCAAACATCTTATTTAAAAAAAAGCCCAGATGAGAGATACCTAGATCTCTTATCTAAGATGGCCTTTATTTTTGTTTTTGGACCAGGCATGTTTTTGTTGTGTAGTGCTGGAGTGAGGCTTTTGACTGATGAAGGTGGTAGATTAGAGGATCAGTACATGCTGTTTCACTAAATTGATCCCACTGAGTAAGCACTTAGAAACAATTTATTGATTTCACACCTTATATTTCTGTCTACCCTGTTTGAATGTTGTTGTTTTTTCTGTGAATCTGTGCTTGGCGTTTAATGTAAAGATAATAGTTAATCCAAAAAATTACATTTTGTCATCGTTTACTCATTTGTGCCAAACACACATTAATTTTCTTTCTTGTGGAAAAAACAAAAGATTAAGTAGAATTGCCAAGCTGCTTTCTTGGGGGGGAAAGTGGATGAATAGCAGAGACAGTTCACTCAACTGTCACTTCACGAACATTCACTCAAAATTTGGTCACACTTTATTTTAAGGTCCAAGTTCTCACTATTAACTACAACTTTTGCCTCAATAAACTCCTAATTTGCTGCTTAGTTAGTAAGGTAGTTGTTGAGTTTAGGTATGGGGATTAAAGGATCTTAAATATGGTCATGCAGAATAAGACATTAATATGTGCTTTATAAGTACTAATAGCCAGTATGCTAGTAATATGCATGCTAGTAAATAGTGAGAATTAGTCCTTAAAAGAATAAAGTGTTACAAAAATTACTATACATATACAAATATATATTTACTTAGTATATTTTTTATTTGTAATTTATTCAGCTCTATCATTATTAAAATGATCTAAATCCTCATTGATTTTCACTATAACAGTGTTCTTTGTACCATATTTTTATTTATATTATCCACAATAATGTAATTGATGTATTAAAATATTGTACATTTAATATAGATGCATACATTTATATTTGTTTTTTTATAACTTGCTTTCAGTGTTTGTTTAGACTACCCCAAATCAAAATGAAGAGGCCTTTAAGAAGAAGAAAAAAATCAATAGGAATGCTTTAAAGATTGTTAATGCAATGAGAAATGTATTTTGTTGTGATTGTTAAATTACTATAACAGCCTAATAGTTCCATAAATAAAAGCCTAATAGTACCATAGTACAAAAAGTTACTATATTATATTATATTTATTATAGTAGCCATGTGACGTTTTTGTTCAGTGTTTAGTGCAGTTTTGATTTAAAATCTGTGGTTTTACCTTGATCTATTAAATCCAGTTGTGGCTAGATTATTAACTCATTTTATGAGAACAGAATTAAATTTGAATTGCATTAGTAAAAATCAATCAAGCCCCAGAAAGAGTTTGAACTCTTATAAGAGCAGCAGTCTCTGTAAGTGTTGTGTGTTGTGTGTGTGTTGCAGACGAGTGCGGTGCTGTGTTCAGGTGGATGTGCTCTGCTGGCAGTCAGCTCCCTGCTGGCCATCATCACCATCTTCCTGCCCAGTGGAGCCTGTGAGAGGAGGATCTGCACATTGGCAGGATACATGCAGATGGCTGCAGGTTAGTGTCCAGCTTACTATCTGACCTCTGATCAGCTCTTAAACACCAGCCCTTTGAGGAACCATGCTGAGTAGCATTACGTGACTGATCCTAGTCAGTAATACCCTAATCTGAGGTTTAGACGAGATCCCTACAAACCATCTGAGGCATATTGCACACAGAAATGGCAAGAACTTTCCAAAATCTATGCAAGACTAGTAAAACCTCAACATATCTCTTTCTCACACTTCACTTTGAAGACTTTTCTCTTGGATCTTGTGATTTTGAGTACACGCAACAGCAGAGATCTTCAGAAGGAGGCAGAGACCTCCTTCTCTCACCTCCTCCTCTGATATCATGTGATACATGCTGGAGCTCTACTAACTGCTTTGGGCGTCCCGTTCTGCATTCTGTTGGGTTGTCAAACATCACGTTTGAAGTGCATTGTTCATTTTTGGCAGAGCAGGGGAGGAATGATTCAATTTGATATGATGTGGAATAAAGCACTTGAGGCCGAATTTAGGTAGCGCTTCATATTAAAAATGCAAAGTCTCATGTTACACCTTCATTAAATTACACGAAAGAGTTTATTCAAACACTATTTGCAATCCAGACATAATATTTATTGTAAGCAGATCCCTTCTGGGGGGAAATAACAGGTTAAGCTGGTTTTTGGAATATGGTTGCTGGTTTCAACGTGGTCTACCAGTAAGATAACACTGGAAAAAAAAAAGAAAAGATTTTGCTGCTTGTTTAATTTACTTAATGAGCTAAAGCAACACAACTGCTACTGTATGCATTTTGTATTAACTTAATTTTATTTGATTAGTCAACTTAAATATGTAAAACTGAAGTTTACTTAATCCATTTGTGTTGGGACTACATTAATCATTTTTGTTGTTTGGGCAGTGGTTTGTTAGTTCCCAGTATGCTTTGCGTAGGGCTGAATCAGGAGAGTAAATGTTGAAATAAAAGGAATAGTTCACCCAAAAATGAATTTTTCAATAATTTTCACCCATAATGCCATTTAAGATGAGTTTGTTTCTTTATTGGAACATATTTGGAGAAATGTAGCATTACATCATTTGCTCACCAATGGATCCTCTGCAGTGAATGGGTGCCGTCAGAATAAGAGCCTGAACATCTGATAAAACATCACAATAATCCACAATAATCTGCACGACACGAGTCCATCAGTTCACTAATAATATTATTGATAGTGGACTCATATTGTATAGCTGGAAACAACTGTTCGAAGTTAAAAATATCTAAATTATTAATTTGTCAAACACCAAGCTTTTCGCAGGTGTTCGCAGACCCATTTAGGCCAACTATTGACTATTGAAAGTTGAAACCATCAGAATCTGGGATTTCTTGCAGGGTTGGCTTGCTATTTCATATGGCAGGGGAATGTAATTCACAATTTCGGTTGCTATTTCCCAGACATTTCCTTCATACACACACCCTCTGCCATGATTAGACAGATATTTTCTGAACATGGAGAATTTTGAGACTGAACAGCCCATCCATCTGAAGCACTTTGTTGCAGAGCGCATCAATCACAAAAGCTAAATTAGAATAAATAAAGAAAGAAGTGTTTGCTCTCGACTCCGGTTGCTAGGCGACGACCATTGGCAGAATGTTGCGATGGAACGGTGAGGGCACTCAGAGATTTAGTGGCCGCAGTAAAAAGACAATTACAGCCCTTTAACACAGGTCAGTGGTTCAGGGGTGGCCACATGCCTCGTGTAGCACTGGCCTTCATTCAACAGGCAAATACTTCTATAAACAACACCATCCTAGATATCTACTTGCACAAAAAGCAATTACAAGCACTCGTGCTAAATAAATATTATGTTTATATGCCAGGAACATGTATATTTGGAGCACTGATTTCCAGTATGTCCTAGATATTCTTGAGGCCTTGGAAGTTTTTATTGGTGGTGGGAATACGGTACATTTAAATGCTTGTTATAATTGAGCCTTTGGGCTCTACATTGATCATTACAGAGAAACCTTAAATAATTTTAACAGCAGAGAATAAGTGCCTCATGCTGATATATTTCCCTGTTCTAATTAGAAAGTAATGATATTTCCATAAAAGTACTGTAATAATGGAGAATGTAAAAGGGCACAGACTGCATTGGTATTCTCTGAGCATCGATTGAAGCATCTTTTCAAGGGTAAGACACTAGTAATCAACTTCAGCTCCGATAGATGCCCTCTTCCAAACAGACAGCCCTGCAAACATTCCAGCCGTTCAGCATGATGTCACACTGCAATATTTGCAGATAGCCCTTTTCAAGAAAGTTTTCTCTCTTTTTTGCTGTAGTTGTAGAAAGTTTGGTAATTAATAAGCATCTAAAGTTTCTGTGTGTTTGCTTGAAGGCAAACGACATATAGCTGATTATTTTTAATATTTTATGTGCTGTTTTGCTTACTGAAAAACATTCTCTTATCATTTGCTTTGAAAGCATGAGCAGATATTACTTTTCGCCAGTCAGACTGCCAAACTGTAACAAACAACAAAACAGATATATAGTTATACTCTAACACTCAGTGTTTCCCATCCAACAGCTAGCAGGGGGTTTTGAATTCACTGCTAGTTCTTTTTAAAGAAAAGATTCTCTGTGATTTCAATCTTTAACTGTTAAAATTAATGAAAGGCAAAAAAACTAATTTGTCTGAGAATTGACTTTGAACTGATAGAATCTGTTGTGAAATATTATGCTAAATGATATCCAGGATTATATTTTTATAGGTAGGCTATTGTATCGGCCAGTCCTGGATATGTATGGGCACATTGGGCAGACATTGGATATTTAATTGTTTTTCTCTATTTTAAGATTTAGGTTGTAATTTAGCATAAAGTCTTCTGAGTTTGTGTGTATAGTTTTGAATGTGTTTTACCAGATACATGGGCAGAATATCAGAACACATTCCTACAAAAATTTGTGAAATACTGCACTCCTTAAAGACAAGATCTGTGCTGAAGACATGAAAACTGAATTCTTAGGGTTCTTGCACACTGAGCATGAATTTTTTCGTATGTGTTTTTTCATATTTCGTCATCCTAAAAATTTGTCACGCACAGAAACCTTGCACACTGAGTCCAATGCATATTAATTCATCCGTTGCGGAAAAAAAAATCACCAAATAATACAAAATGTAGTCTTCAAGCATTTTTTTTCTCTGCATATAGAAAACTTACTAAAAGAGATTTGGATTTGACTTTTCAGCCAGCTTTGTATTGTTACAGTGTTTGTGGTCTAAGTAATTGAACAATGTGTAGCCTATTATTTGGTTTGTGCTACCTGCACCAAGATATCACTGTTTAACATTTATTTATGAAAACTGCTTCCACACTTGTGTATTACTTCTCATGGATACTCTGATCAAGTACAGTGCATTTTGGGTGCTGAAGTTTTCCTACCTTTTTCCACCACAGGTCTTTTTCTCTGTTTTCTCTAGTCGTGTAGCATCAATAATAAAACAAAAATCATGTTTCTGAATAGACAGCCAATGTACAGGTGCATCTCAATAAATTAGAATGTCGTGTAAGTTATTTCAAAAAGTGAAACTTTCGTATATTTTAGATTCATTACATGTAAAGTAAAACATTTCAAATGTTTTTTTTGTTTTAATTGATGATTAGAGTTTACAGCTCATGAAAGTCAAAAATCAGTATCTCAAAATATTAGAATATTTACATTTGAGTTTCAATAAATGACCATCCATACAGTATAAATTCCGGGTATCTCTTGTTCTTTGAAACCACAATAATGGGGAAGACTGCTGACTTGGCAATGATCCAGAAGATGAACATTGATGCCCTCCACAAAGAGGGTAAGTCACAGAGGGTCATTACTGAAAGGTGTGGCTGTTTACAGAGTGCTGTATCAAAGCATATTAAATGCAAAGTTGACTGGAAGGAAGAATTTGTGTAGGAAAAGGTGCACAAGCAACAGGGATGAACGCAAGCTTGAGAATACAGTCAAGCAAAGCTGATTCAAACACTTGTGAGAGCTTCACAAGGAGTGGACTGAAACTGGAGTCAGTGCATTAAGAGTCACCACGCTTAGACGTCTTCAGGAAAAGGGCTACCAAGCCACTTCTGAACCAGAGACAATGTCAGAAGCGTCTTACCTGGGCTGTGGAGAAAAAGAACTCAGTGGTCCAAAGTCCTCTTTTCTCCAGGTCCCAGAGTCTGGAGGAAGAGTTTCCATGTTGCTTGAAGTCCAGTGTGAAGTTTCCACAGTCAGTGCTGATTTGGGCTGCCATGTCATCTGCTGGTGTTGGTCCACTGAAGTCCACAGTGCCATCTACCAGGTAGAGCTCTTCATGCTTCCTTCTGCTGACAAGCATGCTGATTTCATTTTCCAGCAGGACTTGGCACCTGCCCACACTGCCAAAGGTACCAAAAGTTGGTTAAATGACCATGGTGTTAGTGGCCAGCAAACTTTGACCTGAACCCCATAGAGAATCTATGTATTTGAAGATGAGAGACACCAGACCCAACAATGCAGATGAGCTGAAGGCCCTGTCAAAGAAACCTGGGCTTCCATTCCACCTCAGCAGTGCCACAAACTGATCACCTCCATGCCACGCTGAATTGAGGCAGTAATTTACCAAGTATTGAGTCTACAGTTCCAGAAGGCCAACAATTCACTCTTATGAAGTATTCGTTAAATGTGAGCCTAAATCATCACAATCAAAGACTTAAAAAAAAAAAAATCATGTTTTCTGAATAGACAGCCAATGTATATATTAAAACCCCTTTTGTCTGTGGTGAATTACCGCTTTAAGACATGACTTGGCCTACATAGACTTAAAACTGGACTTTTCTCCATGTCTTTCATCTGTCTGTGTTTCCTGTATCCAGATTAATTATTGTATAAAGCACTGAATCACACTTACACTGATGCAATATAAACCATCTCATAAGCATCGGAGAGTCTGCCATTTTGTCTACATTACGTCCCGCACACAGGTAAGAAAAACAACTCAGTCTAGTTCGCAAACTCAGTGTAATTTTAGAGCAGCACACGTAATAAGAAATTTTACTCTCTGGTGTGTTCACTTTGTTCTCTGTATCTTCATAAACGGGTTATTTTATAGCTAAAATATGGATGCGAAGATCACAAGAGAGAGTGTTTGTTTGCTGATGTGAAATGAGGGAACTGAAGTATAATGGCCCTGTGAAAACAATGAAGGTATTATGCAGAGGAAATGATAGCAGAGCTGCATTTAATGTGATGATGGCAACTTCACAGTTATTCACAACAAACAAGAGCCTCTTATGGCACTCAATGATTCCTCTGTGTGTGTGTGTGTGTGATTGTTAGTGTGATGATATATACATGCCGCACATGGAGTTCACAGAGGTCATTTTCTTTAAAGCATACTGGAGTGAGTAAACTGAATGTAAAAGTGAGTGGAGAGAATATTGAATCAATCAGTGACCTTTCTTTCACTTTCTTGGTGAGTCCCTGATAAACTTGCACCCTTATTCAATGCCAGACTTGTAAAAGATCTGAGAGAATTCGCCTTGACTGAAAACTGAAAGAGAAAAAAGAAACTAAGAGAAAAATGATAAATGATGTAAGATGTTTACAGGAATGTCTTGATGGAAATATTGAGTTGCGTGATCTGCTTCTTCAGGTTGTTATTTATGGTTGAGCCATCTTCTGGATATCTGTCTGCCCTCCTGTGTGAAATGAAATGGATGGTCACAGAACACAGTGTCCAGTGTGTGTGAACCTGGCCAGGAAGGTCTGTGTGTGTGTGTGTGTGTGTGTGTGAGTGTGTGCTCCTCTGGGTCAGGTTGTGTGAACCAGGCACACTACAGCTTTGACCCATTTGCAGTTTCTCCAAAGATATAGAGACCGAGTTAAAGAGAGTGAGAAAGACCATACTGGCTTGCTAATAAATTATGATTCCTGATAGAATCAGTCTAATGGAAAAGTATGTCTCTCTCTATCTCTCTCTCTGTTAATATACAGTTTTGGGTATATTAATTGTTTCTAAATTGGGCTGTAGCTCGAATAGTGTCTTATACTTTATTACTGCCCTTCATTATGAACGGCAATATTTTTACCTTCATTTTAAGAATTATATGAAGATGTGAATTTGTAAATTTAACAAAATACAATGATTCCACAGCTTAACCCAACCTAATTCTTTTTTTTTGTCATACATTATTCCCATTGTTTTAATGAATAAACTTTTTTTTTTATTATTATTATTTTTATAAATTGTTTAAGAGAGTGGGAATGCACCAATCTAAAACGTTTGGCCAATACTGATCATTTGCTGATTAAGGTAATAATTTTTTCATGTTATAGTCAATAACTAAATGATAAATGATTTTGACTACTATATAAATGTATATTACATTTTGTCTGAATAAATTAAAACATTAAAAATAAAAAGTTTGTTTTGCAATTTAGGCATCAATTTTAATTGAAAATTTTATGTATGTTCATTATGGGATTTTCTAAATATGTAACTGTTTGTAAATTATTAGTTTTTAAACAAATGAACTGAGCTTACATGACAGCATGAGTAAACTAATTAGCACAATTGATTATCAGATATCAACCAATACCATTATAAAATAATAAAGAATGAGTAGGTGTATACAAAGTTAAATTCTATTGTAATCATTTGTTCATCTTAACTAGACATATGCTTAGACAACAGAGAAATAAAACAGAAAACATTTATTGGTCAGGTTGTTTATCTCTGTAAATTATGTAAATTATCTATGATACTATCAGGGTACATCCTCACATCCGCTGGGTACAGACGAGTGTACTGGTGCTCTGTGATCCTGCTTCTGTCTGCAGAGTCTCCTGGGATGTTTTTAGCTAGAGATGGAAGTGCATTGATGTCAGGCAAAATGCTCACATTGGGCTGGTTGCCCTGACAATCTGATGCTGGTGATACCAAAGAAAATCGTTCCATCCTTTCTCTCTTTCACAGCAGACAACTGCAGTAAAGCTGATGTGTTTGTGTCGAATTTTAAATACTTTCTTCTGTCCCAAAGAAATACTTCACTCAGAGCTAAAAAAAACAAACGACAAAAAACAACTTGTGTTGTGGAACACAACATAAGGATGTTTCGAAGAATATTTACACTGCTCTTTACCATCCTAAACAGTGACCAGTACCGAACAATGACATCAGACAGGAATCCTTATAAAAAGAAGTACACTTTAGCATACTTTTAAATAGCGCACTTATTACATAAAAGTTAGGTTGGAACTGAATATAATATTTTCAGACATTTAAGTGCATGTTAATTGCAGTTGAATGGTATGTATTAGGGGACAATGCTTTTTGAGAACACTTTCTCAGTTTGTGTAAATCCACATTGGGTATAATAATTGAGTATAATATTTTGTCCACATTAATTTCACACTTGTCTGTTACAAATATGTGGTGTTGGTTCATAATTACTGTGTATACTTTATTTATCTACCCCAAAACAATGGAAGTGAAATGTGACAACATGCCCCATGTTGGGCGAGGCACATTGTAAAATCTGAGGGGTACATTGTAACATGACCATATGAGAGCTTAAAATGTTGGTTTTGCCTCTTTGTCGCATCTCTGTTTGAAACCTGCAATTGCAGTTATTTGTGGAAATATCTTTTTTATGTGGGCGGTGCACCGGCACGGCTCCTCAGCGCAGATGAATCTAATGTTTTGAGGAGTATGTGTGACTGTCAGTCACTGCACCGGTGTGGATATTCACTATACTTTGTCACCGAAAAAATGTCATCTGAACAAGTAACATGTCTGCCACTTTTGTTCTGACCAACTGAGAAAAAAAGCATTACAATACATTGCGCTACCAATAAATCTAAATAAACGATAAACGATTGTTTAGCTCATATCACATCAAACCATGCAAATGATTATTATTGTTATACTTTGTTCTCAAAAGGTTAATGTTAACAACATCAGCATTGCATGACTGTGTATTTAGTGTGTATTAGCGTTACCTGTAGACTACGGGTGAATCTCCAGTTGTCACTGATGATTGTTGTATGGACCTTTCTGGATTACAATCCGCATTTAAAATTATAAATTGAATTATTCCAGCTGCTGTGTGAAAAGGCTACACTCTAAAAAATGAATTTAATTGTATTTAACCCAGCATTTTTTTGAGTGTATATTGGTCCGCAACCTGCAGCATCCTCACATGTGATATAGCCTACGAGCCAGGACTCCTTCTTTATGTTTAAGGACGTGACGTAATGACACAAAAGCCCTATTCGGACGGGATTAGTTTTACAGGGGTAGATGGGGTAATGTAATTTTACCACAGGACGTCTGTAATATTAATGGCCGATTCGCACGGGATTAGAAATCTCAGTAAAACTATCAGAAGTGGGAGGGGTAACTAGATTTACGCACCACCGTCACCTGCCTGTGGTCACGTGCGTTTTGTTACTTCCTGAATGTAAGTGCTCTTCATCGTTCTGTAACAGTAAAAATGCTTGAGATGGTTTAGACGAGACGAGTGATGCGCTGAGTGATTGACAGGAGGTGTGACTATGTAGAACTGCTGTGTGTGATATGAACTCACTGTCAGAGAGAGAGGAAGCGTAGCGTAGCTGGTATTGTTTTACTAATCCTGCATCGTTTTATGTTGAAAAGAATTGAGGTTTGCCACTGACTTGTCCCTCTGCCTAGAACGCAACTGAAAGCTTCTTCAAGCGCCTCCATATTTGAAAAACCGCGGAAAATGACAGGAAATGACAGAATATTTACGTATATTTTTACAGCTGGTCTATTCGCACGGGATTTGTATTACCTGAGGTAATTTCTCCAGACCTTTTTACAGAAGGTAAAAGTCGCCGTAATCTTTACTGACATTGTCTGTAATGATTACTGAGATGGCGCATTCGGACGGGACTAAAATAACTGAGAAGCTCTGGTAATAATTACTTTACCCCACCTCTCCATGTAAAACTAATCCCGTCCGAATAGGGCTAAAGACAAACGGTGGCAAGCTTGTATTTCCCGCGAAAACCTACCAGTACCACTCAGATTAGAAAACTTACGGGCTAAGGTAAGGAGATGGGTAAGGTAAGACTGGTTATGTACTTGCCCAAAAAATGATTTTGGATAATTTTTAACCAAAAAAAGTTACGGACTGCAGCTTTAAGGTAAACTAAAATATAATTCAACGTTACTTCTATTGGAACTTTTATGTCAAGTGCACATTCATACAATTAAGCACACTTCTTTTTCACAGTGTTAGTGATAATTTGTGCAGCTCAGTTCAGTAATGCTAAAATTAAATACAGCTGGTTAAAAAAAAATCAAAGCTGTTGTTTTTGACCATAACAATCACAATGAACTGCGTCTCTTTGTTGTAACCAAGCATATTTACTGTAATTCTGTACTGTCAGCATGAAACAGACACTGTTTGCAGTCCGGCACATGCCTGTTATGCTTATTAGTCTTATTAGTGGTGATTGCAGGATTCCCAGTTCTAATAATTGTCAGTTTCAGTGCAAAATCTAATTTCTTATTCTCTCTTTTGTTATCTCTCTCGTAAAATATTTCTCTCGCACAGTGTGAGTTGTTCTTTCCACTCTTTTTCCCCACTTCAGTTGGCCTTCCTCTTTTGATTCATCTCTCTGGAAATAAAGAGTAAAAAGACACTGATCTTTCTGCCTCTGCTCCATCGCTCTTAAAAGAGTGTTGTTATGCCGAGGAGACCGTGGGCCGCAGTGTCAGCTCTCCCCAGGGCCCACGGAAACGCACAGCTACATGAACATACAACCAGTTCAGACTTTCATGAACATCACTGCAGGACTGAGGTTGGTGCTGGAGGACTGATTTGATCTTATTCGGAACAAGTTGTTTTCCTGCAAACACACCAGTTAAACACCAGTAGGTACTGTATCAGTCGAACCTTCCTACAGTAAGTGTCATCCAATCAGACATTGATGACATCACAGTCAGACATTAAAGAGGCTCTGGCAGTCAGACCGATTGGCAGAAATGCAGTTTCTTTGAATATCTCAGACAAAGGTAATGAGGGCCATGGGATATTCGTTATGAGACAGGGGAGTTATTCATTGAGTTTGCTCCTGCTGTGCATGGCGGAGCTCACACATAGAGGAGAAAAGTAATTGTGTACGTTTGTATGTGTGTATTTGTAAGAGCGAATGTGTGTGACAAGGTCTGTATTAAATGGAAAGATCTATCCGTTAGCATTCCCATTCATCTCTAAGACCAGTATTTGTGTGCAGGTTTATTCAGGCAGTAACCTAAGCCATAAATTGGTTTCTTAAACTCTGGTCACTTTTTTGAGACATCTGACGTGTTAACAAAAGACATCCAGGTAAATATCACTCACACTCAGAATTTTTGGGTAATTTTGTAATGGAATTCTGTTGTACTTCTTATTGAATACTGCAC
Organism: Schizothorax lantsangensis; assembly: GCA_027422415.1. Taxonomy (NCBI): domain Eukaryota; kingdom Metazoa; phylum Chordata; class Actinopteri; order Cypriniformes; family Cyprinidae; genus Schizothorax; species Schizothorax lantsangensis. Next base: position 25,021,241 of record CM049842.1, on the reverse strand, counting down.
AGTATATGCTGTATACTGCCTAAAAATATACAAAATTAGAATCAAAACACAAACTATTGTATTAAATGCCATTGCATTCTATTAAAAGTTTATTATCAAAATGTTTAATTTGCTTGCATTTAAGATGACTCCAAGGGCCCTGACCAGAGAGGGGGCCCAACACAGACAAACCCCATCCATAAAACTATGTTGCATTACAAAATAACCGCAGAGCACTTTTACCACAGTGCATGATTTATAAACAAATGCATTTTAATGTTTGCATCACATAACCATCTCCATATGAATTTAATTTTCTGACATGGTAAACTTGTTCGGTAGCTCACCTGATACAAATGCTAGGGTACAAGTCCTGTAAAACACAATTGGACAAAAACATGTAGAAGCAGGCAAAAATGGCATGGTTGCTTCAGTAAATGTATTTTTATCTCACATTTGCTTTTGTTGACACTATTATTTAGGTTTAGGCTGGGTCTAGTGTAGGGGGTATGATATTTTAAAGCATTAACCTTTTAGTGACACTCACTGTCATGTAATTTCCGAACTGCTATGATCCTGTACGTGCATGAACCAAATTTAAAAAAAATTGGCATATTCATGTTTTCTGTTTTGGAGATAACTGAATGTGCTTTTTAGCACCACTCACTGGACATTTCACTTTGAAACTGCCAGGAAATGTGCAAAAATCATGCCACAGGCACATATTTTTTTATGTTTCTGGGTTGGAAAATTATCATACTGTGCACAGTAACTTATTACATAGAGGGACAGACAGAGTGTGTGTGTGTGTGTGTGATAGCTGCTTCCTCACTTCTCTCATATCGCAACTCTCTCTCTTTGTAAGTCTTGAGTTATGGTTGTCGTTGGTTTCTTGTTTGCGGTTCAGGTTGTTGCAGGTTTGTTTCGTCATGCGTGCAACTGGAGCCCCAGTCCAGACCATAACACACAAACACATTCAGGGGAATACGATGAGCGACTGTCTTATGGTGACACTGTTGTTAAAGCGTGTGTGAATTAAGGCTGTTTGCATCCATTTGTTTGGCTAGCTTAGCTCATGTTTCATACTATGGATGACTAATTGGCTTGTGCGAATGTGTGCAGAGAAAGACTGAGAGGCAGATGAGAGCGCCAGTTGAGTTATGATATGCATTCCTCTTGTTTGACTGTAATGTATTCAGTCACATCTCACTTCTGGTGCCTGGAGCTCACTGCACTGGGAGCCTAGAGACCATCCCTATCTCTCCCTGTCTATCCTTTGCTTCACCCTTTCTCTGAACATAATTCTTCTTGCCTTAAAATGATAATTTTCACAATCTGTCCAACACCATTTCCTTTGTTTCGGTGGAATTATTCTTACATTTTATTTTCTCGCCTACTCAAATCATCAGTCATCATGTGTTGTCTGTCTTTGTGTATCGTGCCCCGCTCCTTCTGCCTCCCATCCCTTGCTGTTCATTTTTGCGTCTGTATGCATGACTTCTCTTTTAGTTTGAGATGTGTCCTATTCTCCTGTCCCAAAAATCCCTGTCTTTTCTCTCACTCATCTTCAGGAAAGACAGTTGACGCTCTATAAGAAGCATCAGTGGCTTAGCAGGGCTGTGTGTGCTGTTTGTTTATTCTGTTTGTGTACATGTTTGTGGATGAGAATATGGCAGTGGTAATAGGATTGCTGATGTACGTGATGTTTGGACTTTATTGATTGTGGCCAGAATACAACTGTAAGCAGAAGCGCTATGGTAATAAACACTCAAACCAGTTAAAACAATAATGTAATGCAATATAAGCTGATTGTTCATGTTTATGTCAGTTCTCATGTCATGAAGACATGGACATGATCAGCAACATTTTTTGGACCATTCTCTGCAAACCCTAGAGATGAAATGCATGAAAATCCTAGTAAATCAGCAGTTTCTGAAGTCACTTAAATCACCTTCCTTTCCCATTCTGATGCTTGGGTTGAACTTCAGCAGGCAGATCATCTTGACCATGTCTGCATGCCTAAATGCATTGAGTTGAGTTCAAAAACTCCTAATTTGCTGCTTATAATAGTTAGTAAGGTAGTTGTTAGGTTTATGTACTGGGTAGGATTAGGAATGTAGAATATGGTCATGCAGAATATGTGCTTTTATAAGTAAGAATAAAAAGGCAATATGTTAATAATAGGCATGCTAATAAGTGACTAGATAATAGTGAGAATTGGTCCCTATACTAAAGGGTTACCAGTGAGTCGATATATACAGTAGATGTAGAATGGCCAATCAAGCACAGTTATCTGATGCCAATAATTTCAAAGGGAATTAAATATAGACCAGTTAATCAGGAATATAACCAATATTTTGAATCCAGCAACAACAGTGTGTTCATCTACAGTCTGTTTTAGTGTAACATGATTTACATATCAATTCCCATGCTCTCCGCTCTACATAGTGCACAAAATTAGATTTGGCCCATCATTGGCCCATCCCAAATCACAGTACGTTGAAAATAGCATGTGAAAGGTGCCCAGATGGCATATGGTTTCCTGTGTATTTTTGACATGTGCTTTTGTGCATTGGCAAGTATTGCCCACAGCCCTTTGCACAAGTGGAGGAGTTTGTGACTGTTCTTATTTGACTTTTTTCATTGATTAACACTAGAAACAAGCAGGCAGGATACAACAAAGAGGTCTGTATATGCAAAGTGGCTGCTTGAGAAACTGCCTGTATTCTTTCTTTCCTAGTTAGAAATGCTGTTGGTTTGCACTATGTTGTGCTCTTAGACCCATCGCTGTGTTTCTTTACCTCCTCACTGAATCTGTTGAGCTGGCGTAGCAGCTGTGTTAGCAGTGTTAACTCTTGATGGCAGTGCTGGGAGTGATATGATGTTGCAGGGGCTGACCGTGTTCTATCAGTGCACAGCTCTATAAATAACAGACTGTCAGTCCTCCACCATTGCGTTCCTCTAAATCTTTCATGCTCCGAGGGACTCAGCAGAAATTTCCGCACCTCGGATGCTGCACCTTGTCTTTTTTTTCTCATTTCTGCACCGGTTATTTTATGGCTGCCACATGATGGGGAAGCATTTTGTGGAGAAGCCATTTTCAGTAGTCATGCTCTTCTGCTGCTCTCTTTGCAGTTTTAGAGAGAGTTCACCCCAAAAGTTCACCCTAATTCCGTCATTTACTCACCCTCATGTTGTTCCAGACTCGTATGACTTTGGTCATACTTTATTTCAAGGTCCAATACAGCAAGCGTGTTCTTAAGTATTATTATTTTCATATTTCTTTAAAAAGTATGCTGAAGAGTACTTGAGTACTCGACTCATTGAGTTTTGAGCTTTGAATCAGTCAGTTCATTCAAAAGAACCAACTCAAAAGAATTATTCATTCACTGATCCAGAAAATTCACTGATCCAATGATCCATGACAGTGGTTCTCAAGCTCATTGGATTTTCAAGCAGAAAAGATTATTGTGTCCTATTAACTAACTCATGAACTATGAATATAACTATTCATTGGGTTCAAATTGTAAACTTGATGTGTAAGTTACTGTCTGTGTCCCTAATAGATTGCTGTTCCTCTTTGACAGCTCTGGTCATTATGACAGCAGAATAACATCTGGTCTCTTGTGTACACATGCGATGAGATGACAGCACTAGTACCATACATGATGACTGACAGCATGAGTTCACAGCTGCGGGTACACCAGAGAGGAGGTCCCAACAACTCATCCTTGAATTTTGAGTGACAGTGAGGTTTTCCAGTGCCACTGTTTGCAGGACTGCTGTGTTGGACACTCCATAGCCATATGTGACCCTGGACCACAAAACCAGTCATAAGGGTCAATTTTTCAAAATTAAGATTTATACATAATCTGAAAGCTGAAATAAATAAACTTTCCATTGATATATGGTTTGTTATGATAGGAAAATATTTGGCCGAGATACAACTATTTGAATATCTGGAATCTGAGGGTGCAAAAAAAAATCAAAATATTGTGAAAATCGCCTTAAAAGTTGTCCAAATGAAGTTCTTGGCAATGCATATTACTAATCAAAAATTAAGTTTTGATATATTTACAGTAGTAAATTTACAAAATATCTTCATGGAACATGATCTTTACTTAATATCCTAATGATTTTTGGCATAAAAGAAAAGTCAATCATTTTGACCCATACAATGTATTTTCGGCTATTACTACAAATATACCCCAGCGACTTAAGACTGGTTTTGTGGTCCAGGGTCACATATGTATTGACCCTTCACAATATATGAGCCAATAGTAATCTAGTCTTCTATACTATCATATACTATTACTAAGCTATTAGCCAAATCAATAGTATACTATTAACAAACATTTCCAGGAAAATTTCAGCTGGTTAAAATTTTGTGTTGGTTTGGTTCTTGTCTAGCCAGTTGGCCAGCATAGCCATTTATTCTTATTTTTTTACCAGACTGTACATTTTAAATTTATTTTTAAATGTTTTGAGTTCAACAGCTTCTTGAACAAGAAAAATATAGGAATGGACTTTTTAGGCAGATTTTGTCCATCAGGAATTATGGTTGTATCATTGTTGTTTGCTACAGTAATTACTGCAATATCATGTACTCATAAACACTGCAATATTCCATAAAACATAAAAATAGTTAATTTTGATTTCATGGTAACTTTAATGGATGGTGGTTGAAACGGATGTAGGCACAGAACAAAGAAAATGTGTTTGTTTTTCTTCCATCAGCCACTGTAATCTTTCTGGCCTAAAAACAGGCAAAGACTTTCAATATCTGTAAGTTATAAAGTTCTCTGAATAAAGCAAGGTCATTCTGATATAAGTATACTCTCAGATGATTACATAAGCATTCTGCAGACACATACAAGATTCAGACCTAATATCCCTGCTGAGAAAACTGATTAGACATCACTGGCCTGAGGTGGTTAGCTAGACCTGCAAACTACGTTAGTCTGGTTTAAGCTGTTTTTTTATTTATTTGAAGTGTTTATTTAGTGCAAGAAATTATCATATGGAAATAAAACAAACAATATATTTACATACAAAGCCAATTTTATAATATCTGTTTAATTCTTTAACTCATATTTCATAATGTACTGTAAGAGATTATTTTAATTTGGGGGCTTTTCTAAGCAAATATTAATATTAATTGTGTATTAATTAATCAGAATATCATGTAATTCAATTAAGTGCCCTTAAAGAAATATTTCAAACCCTCACCCCCCTTCCCCACCCGCCAAAAAATTGCTGAAAATGTAATGACTAATCTACAGGATTACAGTCCATCAATTGACACCTTGTGAATTTTTGTAATAACGAATTCATTAAGACATTCTTAACTTCTTTTGTTGAAGAAGCTGTCTTGTCTAAATAAGGAATATGCACAGATCAAGCACCTTTTGCGTTTACAAGCAAAAACAGTCCAAAACAGTTCTAAACAAATATTTTCCTCAATTTGACAAGAGGGCAGCAGGAGATGGACTTTTTTACTGGAAGAAGCATTATTATGGATTATGGACTCTGGTATTTTGGCCAGAAGCATGGTTTAAATGGTTTAAACGTATAATTTTAAAAAAAAAACATGCAGCCTTTCAATTCACAAGGTGTAAATTGATAGGCTGGAGTCGTGTGGATCACTTGTGCATTGCACGTAAAGATGTTAGCCAATCATAGCAGTGGGTGATTACTTTGAAGTCTGTCAGCAAAAATGCCCCTCCAATGGACCATTCAAATGAGAGAGCTAAATTTAGGGTAGAAAATGATCATTTATATCCAGTGTTGGGCACGTTACTTTAAAAAAGTAATTAGTTATAGTTACTAGTTACTTCTCACAAATAGTAACTGAGTTACATCATTATAAAAGTAACTAATTACCAGGGAAAGTAACTATTGCGTTACTTTAAAAAAAAAAAAAATCAAATGTCAAATAACTTGGATGCCCCAATATTAAATATGTTAAATGAATGAAATGGACACTAAATAGAATAAATTATTATTATAAAACATTGTACATTAATCTACACTGTTTATCTACTGACACTAAGCATCAGTTAGTCAAGCATTATAATATGATATTATAATAATTTAGCATTATATGATGATAGAACTTTAGTAATTAGAATAGCCAAGTATGAATGCATATTTGTCATGTTGGCTGAACTTAGGACTGGTGGTAGTGCTTAAGATATTGTTTGTCATTTAGTGTTTCTATAAAAAAAGGGGGAAAAAATTTATAGGATAACAAAACTACTACGAATTATACCACTAATAACAATATAAAACGCACTAAGGATAAAGGAGCTGCTGGGTTCATGAATATTAATCATGTTGTATGGGTTCACTCGAATTGATTCGCTGAAATCAAAACAGGGATGATAATAGGTGAGCGCCGGCCAATGAGATTGTCGTTTGCGCATTAGCTCCGCCCACTAACAGAGAACCCGGCAGTTCTTAAAAGCAGAAGAATTCCAAAGGAACTCCGTTATTTTGACAGGAAAACACAACAAAGAATATCGTTTACATGTAGCGCGTCAATTCTGCATGTTATGAAAGACTCTCTCGCTCTGTATCTTTCTTTGCGCGCGCGCGCGTGTGTGTGTGTGTGTGTGAGACAAAGCTACGGCGAGTCGTGCGCATTCACACTAGAGTTTACGGTACGTCAAATACAGCTACACTGCGCATCCATTCAGATGAACTGAAAAATTAAATGATAATAATATTATAATAAATTATAGTAACGCCGCATTTTATTGTCAGTAACGGTAACGGCGTTGTAACGGGGGAAACGGTAATTAGTTTGATTACTCGTTACTGAAAACAATAACGCCGTTAGTAACGCCGTTTATTTATAACGCCGTTATTCCCATCACTGTTTATATCTAAATTATGACCGTTTTTGATGGGGGAAAAAAAGCATAGAGATTATAAGTGCACCTCAGGAAACATTCTATAATAATAATAATAATAATAATAATAATAATAATAAAATGCATTTCATGACCCTCTTTAAATCAATTGACATCCCTCATCTGAATCTTATGTGTTTTTCAGCAGTGAACTTCTTAACTTGGTGCTCTTCTGCTGAACTTACTGTTGCCTTTGATCAAACGGTCTGAAGATGTGCATTGTGATAGTTGATAGATTTGGACAGTTTGGAACAGGAATAGATTAAAAAGAGCCTACTCTGAGAAGGAGAAACAACTTTAATTGTGTTTTTAGTGTCTGAACAGGAAAGACAGACTCTCTGGAGACTGTATTACGCTTCAGAGGGAAGTCTGAGAGGTGGCTAATGGAGCTTACTGAGATGATAAGAGCATTTGTGTTGGTGTGTGTCTATATTTTGATATTATTGGTGTTAAAAGCTCTGCTACTGCTCCTCATTTGTATTTTCAGCTCTCGGTGCACTAACACAGCGTGGAGCCACAGAGGAAGTGTGTATCTCTGTAAAGTCTGATATTTAAAAGCCTGTACACAACACACACAGGTGAAGTGGGCGAGTGTGTGTGTGTGTGTGTCTGGAGCTGGCTGTGAGTTGGACCAGCAGGTGATTTGTAAACAGGGGAGATGATTTTATTAGAGCGTGCAACAAGGTGTGAAGTGATTTTCTCTCTCTCTCTCTTGCTCAAACACACACAGGAAATGGCAAGAAAAGAGAAGGCTTAATCGACTGATACATGGGTTGCATCTTCTCTTTGTCATAGGACACTGGATGGATGGATTTTGATGGCACTTCACTCATGGTGAGACTGAACATTGTGTATGGATGGATCTTTTGGTCTTCTTGCCATTTAATCATGATTTGCTTTGGGATAAAGAGATTGTTTAGTCTGAGCTATTGTGGAAACAGAGATTGATATGTTTTTAATTTCTTTTCAGCGCTGCTTGAAGGAAAGTGCCAGAATTGAATTTGAGTGCAGAATGCAGAAATTTTGTTTGGCCAAAAAATGTCTTTCATTTCGGCCAATGACCTGATACTTTTTTTTTGGTCCTATCTAGACTCTTAGAAAAGTCTGTAAAAATATGGCCCAGTATACCACGATAATGTGCTAATTTTCTCTATAAATTGTGCAATGCGTGAATTACAGATTGCATTGTGTTGTGTTTTATGTTCAAAGGAAGGTTTCAATGTCTGAAAAATTAACATAATAGATACTTGTAAACGTACATGCTTGAAAATGCTTCTTTTTGATGTTTTTAATAAAAAAAATTACTGGAATGATGGGTTTTTTTTTTTTAGGGCATAAAGTCTATCATATTTTTTAATATTTGAAAAACCTACTCTACAAAGACAATATCAATTTCAAAAAGGAAATTATTATTAGGCCTAATTATTATTATATTATATTGATGCCATAGCAATCTACAGCATAATACATGGTGTAATTATTATTATTTTTATTTTTTTTATGTGAAATACTCAGCTTTAGTAGTCTGTGCTCTGGTTACATGGCCAGAGTCTTTATCACTGAGTGGTCAGTAGACATACGTCTGGCCCACATACTGTTTGATTGATCTGATCAATACTGAGAGTCATGGAGCTGATCAAACCTGCTCGGCTGTGAACAAAGAGCCGCTTCTCGCTGTGAAATACATATATCCACAATACAGCTGACCTACATAGAGTCAGCTGTACATAGCACTCCTCATCTGAGAGCGACACTGCTATGCATTTTTAATGGTTTTGTTGGATATGTTTGAAGGACGCATCCCATAATCCACATTCCAGCTTTTATCAACTTCACCGCTGAAGGACCCAAAAACAGAGTGAGGGAGAATGAGATCTATTCAATGAAAGTGATTCAAATAAAAGGTACTTCCTACGCACCATCCTTCCCTTTGGCCTCATTCCCTCTTCTCTCATACATTCTGTCAGTTTCAAGAGAAAGGATCAGCAAGGGTCAATGTGTGGCTACCGTTGGGACTGCAGTGATTGACAGTGATTCCATGGCAACAGCATCCTAGCATCATTTCCACCCTTCCCTAAAATGTGCACATATATTGAGGGTTCGTAGAGTTCAGGCAAGGAGACACTCAGTACTCGCAAATACAGATCACAAACTGAGCTGGACATGGCTGTTCAGGGAAATGAGGAATATTATTTCAGTTAGGAAGAGTCTGGATATGAGGTCAGCAAGATGGAGTGCGAGGAGATGTTAACTATTCACATACAGTGTACAGTAGATCTCAGAACACTAATCAAAATGCTTCTGTTTTAGTTTTAGTTTTTTTCAAATTCAATAAAATTTACAAAATTCACAATTTTCATTAGTGTAAATACACTAATGTTTGGGGCCAGTAATGTTTTGTTTTGTTTTGATTTTTAATAAATGAATACTTTTATTCAGGAGCAGTGTGCAATTAATTTTTTTCCTGGTCTAGACTTCACTGTATGCTGTAAAATATAAAAATATACTACTTAAAATATAGTATGTGAAATAGTATAGTATTCAACAGTATTTTCTTCAAGCTGTAGTGTATGTCACACTACACTGCATGTTTAAATAACTCATATACCACATGTACATATATACTGAGTTGATCCTCTCCTGTCATCAGCCATCATAGCTCACTGGTTAAGCACCACCATCCAAATATCACCTGGCCTCACTTCAGTGAGGGCTTTCATTAAACACTTCCCACACACACAGCCACTCATATCAGCTCTTAACACGTACATACTCGTTGACAACACATTCTCATCCTACACTGACCTCAGTTATCCAGCACGCTCAAATCACATGTTTGTGTGTCTGTAGACATGGTGAACTGTTTTCACAGCCATTTTAAAGCTCTTTCATCATGTCTGGAAATCCCTTGATCAGCGTTAACCCACATGCACAAACAAACATGTGCTGTCAGCTACGGTGAGACTGAGTGTGTGTGTGTGCATTTGAGGTTCTTGAGGATTTGAGACTGTAGGCTTAAAGAATTGTTTTCTTGTAGAAACGTGGAAGTTTCAAGAATGCAGAGATTGCCCAGTGGAAAAAACACACTGCTTGTTATTTAGTTAATTAAATTGAGCTAAAGCAACCCAGTTCTTGAACATTTTGTCTTAAACTTTATTTATGTTCAGTTTATTTATGTTAAATTTCACCCGGTGTTATCTTATTTATGTTTAAGTAAAGGCAAAGACTTTTTAACGTTCAGTTGTGTTTGAGATTTAGAGAGTTTATATATATATATATATATATATGAAATGAAAAAATAATTAGTATACACATAAAAAATAGGTGTAGAAACAATTTTCACTCCGACATTGCTAGTAAATTTCACAAAAAAAACAAAGAAATGGCACGTAACGCATTGGATTAAAAGTAGGGGTGGGAATCTTTGGTCACCTCACGATCCGATCCGATTCCGATTCTGGGAGTCACGATCTGATTCCAGAACGATTCTTGATCTAATTTTTTTCCCCCTTATTAATTAATTAGTTTACCGACTTGAGAATCTTAAAATCCTTACATTTGCATATACAATAAGTACATTTACATATACAATAAGTAATTAAGTACTTTTTAAAATAATTACAAATTTATTTATTTTTTAAAACAGATGTTAAGAATTTTAAACTAATATAACTTCAAAACATACAAGCAAGTAGCAAATAATAAAGAGGAGCATAGAAACATACAAACAACAAACAAAGAGTGCTTTCAGTATTTAAGATTAAGATTATCTGAACGTTTTCCATTCAAGAACTGTGAGTGATTTTTCTTCATCTATAGGGGAGAGTGGGGACGGTTGCAACACTTTTTGCATTTCCTTTAGTTTTTCAGAGACTGTTTGCATTAGAAAGCCATAATTTTAATACAATAAAGCCACATCAGTCGGCTACTCACCCACATTGCTGTAACACGTAACACTAAAACACTAAAGAGTCACATGCACAAATGCCCAATTTGGACATTTTCACTTAGGGGTGTACTCACTTTTGTGGCCAGTGGTTTAGACATTAATGGCTGTGTGTTGAGTTATTTAGAGGGGACAGCAAATTTACACTGTTATACAAGCTGTACACTCACTACTTTACATTGTAGCAAAGTGTCATTGCTTCAGTGTTGTCACATGAAAAGATATAATAAAATATTTACAAAAATGTGAGGGGTGTACTCACTTCTGTGAGATACTGTGTGTATATATATATATATATATATATATATACTGTATATATTAGGGGTGGCACGGTACACAGATGTCACGGTTCGGTACGTACCTCGGTTCGGGGGTCACGGTTCGATACGATTTCGGTACAACGTGGAAAACAAAGAAATCTACTATGCTCGGTTTCTTTTCATTTATTTTGAACAGACAGTAGTGCAAATTTTAAAAACAATCAATCTAGATGTGAAAATACTACATATTATTACATGTTATATATATAAAATCTGTTTTGTTTTCATTGTGAGTGTACACAAATAATAGCAGACCTTTATACAGTGATTATTAATAAGACAAGTGTTTAAAGTTGATGCTACTGGTATAAGGAAACAGTTGAAGTGATCGCGCCGGAGCGTACACACACACACACACACACACACACACACACACAAAACACATCAGTTCCAGTATTGGCCTTTATCAGTGATGGGAATAACGGCGTTATAAATAAACGGCGTTACTAACGGCGTTATTGTTTTCAGTAACGAGTAATCAAACTAATTACTGTTTCCCCCGTTATAACGCCGTTACCGTTACTGACAATAAAATGCGGCATTACTATAATTTATTATAATATTATTCGAATTCTATTTTTCAGTTCATCTGAATGGATGCGCAGTGTAGCTGTATTTGACGTACCGTAAACTCTAGTGTGAAGGCGCACGGCTCGCCGTAGCTTTGTCTCACACACACACACACAGTTACAGAGCGAGAGAGTCTTTCATAAAATGCAGAATTGACGCGCTACATGTAAACGATATTCTTTATTGTGTTTTCGTGTCAAAATAACGGAGTTCCTTTGGAATTCTTCAGCTTTTAAGAACTGCCGGTTTCTCTGTTAGTGGGCGGAGTTAATGCGCAAACGACAATCTCATTGGCCGGCGCTCACCTATTATCGTCCCTGTTTTGATTTCAGCGAATCAATTCGAGCGAACGCAGACAACCTGATTAATATTCATGAACCCAGCAGCTCATTAATCCTTAGTGTTTTATATTGTTATTAGTGGTATAATTCGTAGTAGTTTTGTTATCTTATCAATTTTCCCCCCTTTTTTTATAGAAACACAATATGACAAACAATATCTTAAGCACCAGTCCTAAGTTCAGTCAACATGACAAATACTTGGTTATTCTAATTACTAAAGTTCTATCATCATATAATGCTAAATTATCATAATATCCTATTTTAATGCTTGACTAACTGATGCTAAGTGTCAGTAGATAAATAGTGTAGATTAATGTACAATGTTTTATAATAATAATTTATTCTATTTAGTGTCCATTTCATTCATTTAACATTTAATATTGGGGCATCCAAGTTATTTGACATTTGAACATTTAAAAAAAAAAAAAAAAAGTAACGCAATAGTTACTTTCCCTGGTAATTAGTTACTTTTATATTGATGTAACTCAGTTACTAACTCAATTACTATTTGTGAGAAGTAACTAGTAACTATAACTAATTACTTTTTTAAAGTAACGTGCCCAACACTGGCCTTTATCACAGTCCGCGTGTCATCACATCCGGCTCCGATTAGTAGCGTAAAGGAATTTCCGCCTGCTTTATTGTCAATGGACAGCCGCCAGTTTTGTGAAGAAAATTAAACTAATTTAGTTTAGTTGAACATTGACGCAATAAACGTCAATGTTAAAACTGCGTATTTATACCGATTCCATACCATGTATCATGTCATCCTTCATTTTAATGTGTAACATTATCCTATCTGAGCGACACGACTGTAAGCGCTGCCGGTGTTGCCAGTCAGATTAATGAAGAGCACGCAGCTCAAGTTACTGCCAGAGGAATACTCTGACTGATTTAATTTTATTTTTAATATTATTTTATTTTTGAATTATATTTATTGTGATTAACCTCCCGCTCTTGTTTACAGTATAATGATATTCAATCCTTGCACGCAATCACGGAGAATAACTCGATTAAGATGATCAAACTTATTTTTAATTATCGTCTATGGGCTGGAAATATTCCTTTATTTGAACAACTTCAATTTGATGTAATTATAGAGGATTGCAGCAAAAAGTCAGCGTGTGAAAAAATGAAAACAAGTTTGCCCTAAACCTTTAATTTAATCCTTCTATACTGCCTTTAGTCATAATTAATGTTTTAAGCTTTGGCTAATTCTAATGCTTATTAATGTGCTTTTTTGTTTGTATAGTTTTCTCGCTGTTCTGTAATGAAATAAGGTGATCAGACAGTGAAGAATTGCCTATACACATACAGTGTGCCTCGCGCGCTCCTGTTTAAAACCTGTTAACATGCACCAGGACACCAGCGCACTGAACACTCTTTGTTTGCTCTTTGTTTGCACATGTCATTGTTTTCAAATAGATAAAATGAAACGGGACAAAATTAATCTTGACAAACTATATATCATTTTGAAGGTCTAAGCCTCAAGCATCGACGACAGATCGCTGTTTTTCGATAGAAAGCTTATAAGGAATATATTTGCTAAATTTGTGTAAGCAGTACACATCAAAACATGTATAAAAAAACCGCAGTACATACCAGATTCATCCTGATAACGACACTCAAACGTATCCACTGCTGTAAATCCCGGTTTAGTTAGAGAAATAAGGGTCCACGGAACAACATCCCAAAGAGCACTTTTAGTCCAAAGAAACAATAACGTTGTAATTTGGATCGTTATTCATTTGTTTATGTCTCATCTCTTCAGGGAGAGTTATTGTTTGTGTCCGTTATGGAACAAATTACGCTTAAAAACAGCGTCTTGGTGGTAAAAAAACAGCATGATTTTGTAGCAGGCAATGTCCCAAACAAAATGAGATCATCCAAAAAAAAAAAAAGTCAAAGATACACGGAAGATTGTTTATTTGAATTCTGGCGCTCCCTCGCGACGGCGCGTGACGCACGCTGTGACGCATCATCTGATGGGGGCGTAACTTGGCGATCGGCTTTTTGCACAAATAATCCTTTTTTTTTTTTTTCTTCAACATTTTTCATATATGTTTGCGTGTTTTGTGGGGAATGTGCCTGTATCTGTATGATTAGCATCTGTATGAATGATCGTCAGCATGTGATTACTAATGTATGAGCAGGAGCATCTGTATGCCAGGAAATCAGAGTATGTACTTAAGTTATTTTATTTTATTATTATTGTTTTTTTTTTCATCACTCAAAAATTATTCTTGTTGTATTTTTCTAGTGCTCAAATAAATCACTTATACGATGTCTAAGATTCTGTCTACTGTTTTATAATTGAAACTGCAACATGTATAATGACTAAATAGTTTGTAGTGAACCCTTCAATACATGTAAATATTTTTCCTCAAACGGGGGGGGGGGGACTAGAAAAATGGCTGCAGGAACTCATTTTTCATGGTATCTTCTTAGATTTGAAATATAAACTCATGAGACATGTGACTTTCAACCCATTACTTTTCTATTGCTTCAACTGATTTCATGTATTTTTATTAGGGCTTCATTATATAATTGCTTTTTAATCGCGATTAATCGCATATTGTTGAGTTAACTCACGATTAATCAATTAAAACTTTTATTTGTTCTAAATGTACCTTAAATCAATACTTTTCAAATTTTTAATACTCTAATCAACATGGGCATGGACAAATATGGATGCTTTATGCAAATGTACACTATTGCCAAAAGTATTGGGTCGCCCCCTTCTAATGAACAGGTTTGACTACTTTGTAATTTCTATGGTACAAATCTTAATGTTAAAGCATATAATGATATTCTAGGAAATTGTGTGCTTCTAATATTATAGCAACAGTTTGGACAGGACCCTTTTCTATTCTAACATGACAATGCCTCTGTGTATAAGACAAGGTTCAAAAATAAATGAATTCATGAGTGTGGAAGAACTTGACTGGTCTCATAAAACCAAGTCCTAATCCCAGTTTAACACCTCTGGTGTGACTTTGCAACCCTGAGCCAAAAACTCATCACCAAACACAATGACTTGTCATATGGTCATTTTAGCTTCAAAACTGTTGCAACAGAGATGAAATACAATTTTTTCATGAATTATGTGCCACACACACAATCGTTTTGCCACAGATTTGGAAGTGCATTTTTCTGTTCTAAAGAAGGGGGTGTCTTTGGAAATACTTTTGTCTATATAGTGTATGTTTGGCCTTTGATGAGTTTTTGGCTCAAGGTCTGCATTACATCACACCAGAGGTGTTAAACTGGGATTAGGACTTGGTTTTATGCAGACCAGTCAAGTTCTTCATGAGAATCAATCATTTTCTTCTTAACCTTGTCTCAGGCATTGTTATGTTAGAATAGAAAATGTAAACTGTTGCTATAATATTAGAAGCACACAATTTTAGAATATCATTATATGCTTTAACATTAAGATTTGTACATAGAAATGACTAAAGTAGTCAAACCTGTTCATTAGAAGGGGGCGACTCAATACTTTTGGCAATATAGTGTATGTTTATTATTATTGAAACCATGTCAACATAAAGCATGAAGAGTAGACATGTTTCAAAGGTAAATGTTTTTCAATACTTGTTCATTCTATTAGAATGAAAAAAGAAATTCCAGGTTCCCATTACTTCTTTCTTTGCACTGAGCAATTTACACAAACCTGTTTCATTTTTGCACATAGGGCAGCTCTTCTTCTGAAAATGCAAAATGTACATTTATTTATTATTACATTTGTTTCCCTCTCTGTGCCCAATATGTATTTTGATGAAGCTATATTCTCAATAAAATGTTTTCATTGGTATATTTTACTGTTTAATGTCAGACAACAGAATGAATATGAAATAGTGACTGAAACCAGACCCAAAGACTACATAACCAGCTCCCTTCCAAGATGTTAATCTGCACAAAAATCATGATAATCGCACCGTCGTCTGATGAAATCAAATTAATAAAGACAATAGCTGTGCTGTGATTTCGGCACTTGCATGTAAAATTGAGTTTAGTTTAGTCGCAAATCTTGGCAAACTGAAGATACCATGAAAAATGATATTCCTAGTTATGCAATTGTTCTTTTACGTTACTATTTGCTTCTTTTGAGGAAAAATATTACCAAATTGCTATTGACAGCCAGTTGGTTCTACTACAAACTTTATTTCAAAATAAAATACAGTGAGCTAAACATCAGCGCGCCCACCTCTGTGGCGGTTTCTCAATTCCAAGAATGCAAGAACGGACTTGCGTTCTCGTGGAGACCGGTCTTGCCAAGCTTCCTTGGAAGAACGAACTCGGAAGGACACAAGGACACAGAACGCACCCTTATGGGAATTGAGATGTACTGCGTTCTTGCTTAACTGACCGCTGTCTCAACATAAGCAGCGGCCAATGAACAATAAATATAACATAACATTACAAACAAATGTCATAACTTATTAAAACATTTCATACTATTATAGATATTACTTTCATATAATTGTATATCGTTTTATTTTACAGCGTTATAAGTTTAACTCTTAAGATTCATTTTAATATGCCAATAAAAATGCTGACTTTCTCCGGGTCTTATAACTTTATTAAAATTAAGCAAAGCAAAACGATAAATGTTTACTTTCAACTTCAAGAGCCATCAAGTATTTGCTAGAGCAAGTTTAAAGCTTACAGCAGGGTTCCTCAAATCTTTCCCTGGAGGGCCAATCTGCTGCAGAGTTTAGCTCCAACCCTGATCAAACTCACCTACCTGTGATTTTCTAATGATCTTGAAGACTCTGATTAGCATGCTCAGGTGTGTTTGATTAGGGTTAGAGCTAAACTCTGCAGGAGTGGGCCAGATTTGAGGATGCCTGGCTTACAGGCTTCCGTACACCGGCCGCCCGCAGCGTCTTTTGGGATTTCTAATGGCTCGATTCTCTCAAGTCTGCACTCGATGCATCCTCGATATAAAGAACACATCCGGGCACTTTCATGCGTCCTCTGTACTTGCGTTCTTGAGAATTGGAACTGAACTTCGACGGTTAATGATGACGTAGAACGAGAACACAAGGACGCAAGTTCGCTGAAGAACACATATTGAGAAACAGCCAGTAGCTGTGTCTCATTTAGAAGACTGCGTCCTCCGGAGGTCGAATCCTCTGTAGGTCGCATCCTCTGTAGGATGCGTAACGTATAAGAAGTGCCCTCAGACTAGAATTAAACGAGACAGCCTTTGTAGGACGGGAGGAAAAGGAAACCGGAAGTATCGTGTTGATTTGCTAACACATTTAGAGCCATAGATATACGTTTAGAGCATCGTGGTGCTCTCACACTACTTAAATGAAGGAAAATTATTTCTAAATTTGGAAAGTAATTTGAAAAAAAAATGCTTTTACTTGTTTTATTTTGCTCAGTGTTTGAGGAGCTCCAGCGTACATACAACAGACATCTGTTATAGAGCTTTCTTTCGAAAAAAGGATCTGTCGGAGCTAGAGGCTTATTAAGAACAAAGTTTATCCATTTTTACTGGCACTTTAAGTTAAGTTGAAAAGACCACATCTGCGCTTGTGTGTAACGTTAGCTTACATCTGCCTACATCTGCCAGCGCCGGCATTTTTCAAATGAACGACGGTTTACGGCGACGCAAAGAATTGTGGGTTATCTGTAGCAGCGAAGGATACACCTGACGCATCCTCCGAATTCTTGTGAAAGAAGGACGCATTCGAAGGTCGCATTCGGAGTGTCCTACTTGCTTTTCTGAAACGAGACAGCCTCGATGACGTATGCACCCTTCGAATGAGACCTCCGGAGGAGGCAGACTTCTAAATGAGACACAGCCTGTGTCACCGTTGGCATTCGCTGTTCTTCTGCTGGCGGTTATCAAACAGCATTGCATTGCTGCGGCGCCCCCTTCTGGATTGGGGGTGAATTGCCTGTATTCGTCGTAAGGCCTCATGCACCAAACCGAGATGCCTGTACCATGACGGTTCGGTACGAATACATGTACCGTACCATATATATATATATATATATATATATATATATATAGAAGAACAGCATTATTGGAATCAATTTCTGAATGATTTTTCCTGCTAATGAACAATAAAAACATTGACAGCCAATCAGCATCCACAAGTTTAATGAATTTGCACTTTTAAAATGGCAGATAACTGCAAGCATGCTTATAATAAATCGAATATTATCATCTGTTGGTGTGCACGCTAATATAGTTATTGTTATAGTTAGCTTTATAGTTATCGTTCTTGGTGTGAAGGGGCTTTAGAAATACAACCCAAATTCCAGAAATGTTGGGACGTTTTTTAAATTTGAATAAAATGTATGAACTAAAAGACTTTCAAATCAAATGAGCCAATATTTTATTCACAATAGAACATAGAGAACATAACAAATGTTTAAACGGAGAACTTTTATCCACTAAATGAGCTAATTTCAAATTTGATGCCTGCTACAGGTCTCAAAAAAGTTGGCACGGGGGCAACAAAGGGCTGAAAAAGCAAGAAATCTTGAAAAGATTCAGCTGGGAGAACATCTAGCAACTAATTAAGTTAATTGACATCAGGTCTGTAACATGATTAGCTATAAAAGAAATGTCTTAGAGAGCAGAGTCTCTCAGAAGTAAAGATGGGCAGAGGCTCTCCAATCTGTGAAAGAGTGCGTAAAAAGATTGTGGAATACTTTAAAAACAACGTTCCTCAACGTCAAATTGCAAAGGCTTTGCAAATCTCATCATCTACAGTGCATAACATCATCAAAAGATTCAGAGAAACTGGAGAAATCTCTGTGCATAAGGGACAAGGCAGAAGAACTTTGTTGGATGCCCCTGGTCTTCGGGCCCTCAGACGACACTGCACCACTCATCGGCATGATTCTGTCATTGACATTAATAAATGGCCCCAGGAATACTTCCAGAAACCACTGTCAGTAAACACAATCCGCCGTACCATTTGCAGATGCCAACTAATGCTCTATCATGCAAAAAGGAAGCCATATGTGAACATGGTCCAGAAGCGCCGTCGTGTCCTGTGGGCCAAGGCTCATTTAAAATGGACTGTTTCAAAGTGGATAAGTGTTCTATGGTCAGACGAGTCCAAATTTGACATTCTTGTTGGAAATCACGGACGCCGTGTCCTCCGAGCTAAAGAGGAGGGAGACCTTCCAGCGTGTCATCAGCGTTCAGTTCAAAAGCCAGCATCTCTGATGGTATGGGGGTGCATAAGTGCATACGGTATGGGCAGCTTGCATGTTTTGGAAGGCACTATGAATGCTGAAAGGTATATAAAGTTTTTAGAGCAACATATGCTCCCCTCCAGATGACGTCTATTTCAGGGAAGGTCTTGTGTATTTCAGCAGGACAATGCAAAACCACATACTGCAGCTATTACAACAGCATGGCTTCGTAGTAGAAGAGTCCGGGTGCTGAATTGGCCAAATTCCAACACCAAAACTCCAGAAACTCATAACCTCGATGCCCAGACGTCTTCAAACTGTTTTGAAAAGAAGAGGAGATGCTACACCATGGTAAACATGCCCCCGTTCCAACTATTTTGAGACCTGTAGCAGGCATCAAATTTGAAATGAGCTCATTTTGTGCATACAATTTTAAAATTTCTCAGTTTAAACATTTATGTTATCTACGTATGTTCTATTGTGAATAAAATATTGGCTCATGTTATTTAAAATTCTTTTACTTTTCATTTTATTCAAATTTAAAATACGCGTTGTAATACATTAGTGGCTAATTAAATTCTTTGAGAATAATATAATTCTGAAACCAATAAATGATCATCATTTGACTTCCTTTTTTCAGCTCTATTTTGTCATCTTATGTTTTCATTTGTAGCTTAATTCAGCTTACTGTGTGAAAACCTCTCAAAGATTTTACTTTTTTTTTTTAAATGCTGTTTTGCAGTGAGATGAAAGCATAACGGTACGCCCATTGTGTATATGTGATATTTTTAAACTCCTCTCTTGTCTACTCTATCTGGTAGCCTGTGGCTGTTCTCGTTGACGCACTTTGATGATGAAATCAATCCTCCCACTCAGCCAGCGGACAGCAAGATGGTCTAAAGCGTCCCAACATCCCTTGAATATGTCACAACAGACTTATTAGAGGAAACACATCTGTAGGCACACTGTAAACCACACACAAACAGTGTCATGACACAAAATCCATATGATACAATGTTATTAGTTTTATTAGACGTTTGTACAAAAGAAGGTATACTTGCCTAAACCTATGAATTCTAAAAACATGAATAATAGCTCCTGCAATTAAGTGCTTTTGTGTAATCATGAACAACTGTGATTAGCCATCCTGACCTCTGTTGAGAAAAGTAACAGGTTATGTGACAATATAGAGTAGGTAATGTGTAAATAATTAGTTTGGAGTTAAAACAAGATAATTATATGTATTTGTCCACTTAGAGACAACATCTGGATGACTGATTCGCTGATTTTTTAACTACTGACTTGACAAGCTACAGCTTCAGAATTATCTTCTTTAATACAGTAGTTGAATACTGCACAGTATCACATGTGTTCAGTACAGGTACAGTAACACCGAACTCCTCATCTGCCTGTCTTCACTAACCAATGAGGGGATTTAATTCTTCTGGCTCGGGCAGAACGACTGAAATCTGCTGCTTTAATCTTGACAAATCCTTGTTCGTCTAATCTGTGTTTGGAGCGGCAGGATGCTGGGTAATCCTCTGCTGTGATAGTCGGCTGTACTGAGACTGTAATGTAACTTGTCACTCACCACTTAAACATGTCAGCCAATTAGTTGAAGGTTAAAGGTCCTTAGGTTAGAAGAGACATTGTCAGCTGCAAATTAGGGATTATACTGTACTAACATAGAACTTTTTTCTGATATTAGCTATGTTTTATCCACCAATTTTTTTTTGTAAATGTTGGGATATCACATAAAAACCGCTGGGTGGAAACTTCTAAAATGTGCATAAAAACATGATTGAGTTGGAATTTTTAATCTGATAAGAAGACATGAATCAATAATTATGAAAACATTTTCTGAATAAATTCCTCATTGCACATCAAATGTCATGTGACTTCGCCTCAACAGATCATGTGATTGGAAAACTGAACAAATCTGCAATCTTTCATTTTTATTATTGATATTTTGCACCAGTTTCCCTGGAAGTGATGATTTTATTCTATTGAACACATGGGATGGAAAAATGTATTCTTTAACTTTATTCGCAAAAGTTTTATACATTATTCTAATTTTGTGCATGAGTTGAATTCACAACTTTGAATGGAAATATAGCTATTGAGAGCCAGTGTTTTTAAACAAAACAAAACAAAACAAAGGAAGACAAATCACTATTCATTAGGGCTATATCTTGAGTGTTTTGACAATAGTCCATTTATATATCTCAGTATTTATGATATTGCTCTTAAATGGCTTAAAATTGTGTTTTTTTTATATCAGAGGAACCAGCTATTGTAGTCAAGCAGATTAAAATACAGTTTAAATCAAATAAAACACAATAAACATACATATACAGTAAATAAAAACAGCTTGTTAAAATCAAGCAAGTCTTGTTTTACTAAAATTAATCCTCAGAACGGTATTCAATCACTGTCATTTATATGCACTTGTATAATAATAGATTGTAAAATAGTATTAACATAAAAATATACTACATTTATTATGAACATTTCATACAGTATATAATGCATATCGATTTTAAGTGCTTGAGTGAATTCACAACTTTGAATACACAAAGTCAGATCAAACTATGGTAACATTTTTGTTTTGGCTCTCCTGTAATGTTGGTGAAATGTCACTTACGCCCTTCTGGTTCTCACCCCTCAATATATGGTCACTGATATATTGTGAATCCCTAAACTAAAAAAGTGCCCTTTAAAGGAATAGTTCACCCCAAAATTGCAATTTTCTGTTTCTCACGCTCGGTAGAACAGTAAAGAAGATCTTTTAACTGAAACCATGGTCCCTTGGTGCTTCATAAAATTCAATTATGGGCTGTCTTTGCGAGTCAAAAAAGTTTTGACACCCATATGTGCTCCTGATGATTTATTGATCTGATGAAGCGAAACAATCGGTGTGTGGGGGGGGTTTATATCAGAGGAACCAGCCATTGTAGTCAAGCAGATTAAAATACAGTTTAAATCAAATAAAACACAATAAACATGCATATACAGTAAATAAAAACAGCTTGTTAAAATCAATCAAGTCTTGTTTTACTAAAATTAATCCTCAGAACGGTATTCAATCACTGTCATTTATATGCACTTGTATAATAATAGATTGTAAAATAGTATTAACATAAAAATATACTACATTTATTATGAACATTTCATACAGTATATAATGCATATCGAGGGGTGAGAAGAACCAGACAATGTAAGTGACATTTTTGGTGAAATGGAGATATATACATCAAATGAAAGCTCTTAATGAGCTCTTTCTACTGGCAAAAGTACTGTCATCCATGAGTGTACAAATTTGTATTATAAACAATTGAAATCAATACACAAAGTCAGATTAAACTATGGTAACATTTTTGTTTTGGCTCTCCTGTAATGTTGGTGAAATGTCACTTACGCCCTTCTGGTTCTCACCCCTCGATATATGGTCACTGATATATTGTGAATCCCTAAACTAAAAAAGTGCCCTTTAAAGGAATAGTTCACCCCAAAATTGCAATTTTCTGTTTCTCACGCTCGGTAGAACAGTAAAGAAGATTTTTTAACTGAAACCATGGTCCCTTGGTGCCTCATAAAATGCAAGTCAATGGCTATTGTCACTTTGCGAGTCAAAAAAGCATATCAAGCAACACAAAATTAATATCTGTGCTTCCTGATGATATTTTGAGATCTGATGAAGCGAAACAATTGGTGTGTGCAAGAAACTGAACATTATTTACAACATTATTACTTATAATCCATAGATTGTTTTGCCTTTTTTGACTCTCAAAGTGTGTTGACTTGCGTTTTATGAATCGCATCAAAAAAACATGGCTTCAGCCTAAAAATCTTTTTTACTGTTCTTCTGAGGAAAAAAAGTCACCTACATCTTGGATGGCCTGATGATGAGTAAATTAAAAGCACATTTTCATTTTTGGGTGAACTGTGCCTTTAATTGGGGACCGTTATATTTGCTAAATTTTTTTATGATAAGTATTTTGGGTTTAATGTGGATGGAATCTGCAAAGGCTATAGCAGAGAGTTTTTAGTTGCCTGAAGCTGTCAAAGATTTCAAGTTTGAACTGTAAACAGCCTCTTAGTTGTAGAAGTTGCAGTTTTATTTTCAAGGGTTGCCTGAGCAATGGAAACCAAAGTCTCAGTGAAGATTGTGCTGTTGGCAGGATGTGCTGACAACATGTCGCTTCCCTGTGTGTGACAAGCTCTCATTTATTTGACTTTGTCAGTGTTGGATGAACTCAAAGTCCTTTACAAACATGATACTGGCCTGACCAGGGACGCTGCAATAAAAAAAAAGGATATCAGGATATGAAAAAATATTACTTGAAGGGATAATGATAAATCATAACACAAGGAAACATCTTTCACAGATCTAGCCTCAGATCATTTTCTAGGTAGCATGCTGACCATTCATCTTTTCTAGACCCCTGCTCGATATAACTGTAAAATCATGTGTTTCACAAGAATAAATGGATGTGACCCAACCGGGCGAGTCTTTTTCCTGTAGTGTTTCACCTGTTTGGGTTTTGCCACACGCGCCGCAGCTTTTGAGTTGTCAGCACTGTGGGAGATTCTCTCACAATGGCAGTACAGCTTTCAAGAGCAGGAGCTGTCACACTAGCCGTCTGTGTGAAAGTGGGAGGCCAGAAGGAGACGTTCTGTCTGAAAGCTCTGTAGCAGCAGGCCATCCTCTTACTTCACTGTCATGTCTGAGGAGAGACATGCCGCCGGCGCTCCAATTACCACCACAATCATATGTGTATGGCTGCTGAGGAGAGAGGTCAGTGGGGAAATTGCCACAAAGCGTTTCATTTTTGGCCATCAGACTACACTAATTCTCCTTTTATTTTCTCTGTCTCTGGTTGTTTCTCCCAAAAGCCACCGAGTTTTAGTGGCAGTGTTCAGAGGACTTTTTGGAGTAAAATGCATGTGTCATTATAAAATGTTAAAGCTTTTCCCAACCAGACATTTTCGAAGAAGACCTCCTAAATTCAAGCTTTCATTTAAAACACAGTTTAAGCTTTCAGTTAATCTACTCTCTTTATATAGCTACATACTCTTAGTCATATACATGAATCTGATGTTTGAAAACAACTCACAAAACCGCTACAAGATAAAATACCCTTTCGTATAAAATACTTTTAACTGTATGGTTGATAGGATATAGCATTTGTGACAACCAGGCCTGTTTAGAATAAGTGTAATTTAAGATGCATGGAAAAAAATATGCATCGTTGATAAGCTCAAAGTTGATTGGCTAAAGAGTATGATGGTTCATATGTGAATTGAGAAGAACCAGGAAAGTCTCAAAATGCACACACGCAAATTCAGTGTGACTGAAACACGTTATCATTTACAAATGCTATTGAATGTATACGTTTAATTAACAATTTGTAAATTTAACACACTCAAAACTTTGTGTACATATTTGTGTAGTGTTTTGCATTTTTAAAACACATTTTGTGAATTTCTTTATGCCTGTGAATTAGTTTTTGTGAATGTAAATTTGGTTAAGCATGTGTGCGTTGTATTGTGTGCAATTTTAATAACATTCTCTGTAATCAGTGTTATTATAATATTATTCATATAGTATTTATTAATATTTTGAATTAGCTGTTGAGATTTTAAGTTTTCATTTTAATTTTAGTTCAAGTTTTAGTAATTGTGTTATGTGATTTGTCATTTTTATTAGTTTTCTTATGTTAAATAGAAAAATATTTTCTATAACATGAATATTTTATACAACATTTCTCTTTTTTTTCTAATAAACTAGCTAATCTAATCTAATAATATCTAATAAATCGAATAAATAGCAACACTGTTCATAGCTAAACAACGTGAGGGTGAATAGATGATAAACACATTCAGATTTTTCCTGTCTGTTCTGAGGTGTGGAATGTTGCTCATTAATGATTAAATCCCCTGATAGAGAATCAAGTTCTTTGCACTGTTTACATACCATCTAATTGTGCCAATTCTTATCCCGCTCTGTCATTAATCTCTTTGATACAGTGCTGTTTTACAATAATGAGCTTTGTAAAACCTCACAGACGTGTGAAAGTATCTTTAATTAGTGCCTGTACAGCACCAGAGCATCAGGGACCGAGAGCGCCTGTGCAAAATAACCATTTACACCTTAATTGCTTAACAAGTGGCTATTTCCTAGTTAATGCCAAGGCGCTTCTTCTAATGAGGAAATAATAAAAATGTTAAGTGTGTCCAGAAGAAAGTGAAGCCAATCCAGTTAGTGAAACGATCATTTTAATAAAACATCTGAGATTATCAGTTTTTACAGCATGTGGATGGTTTAGAAACTAAGTACTGCTTACGACATAACTGATGTTAATACAACTGAAGTTAATTATAATCATAAAGTCATTGGACATTGACATTATTGTCACTTTCCTCATTGTCTGTGATAAATTGACTTTTGTATCAGATATCCCGCATTGCCGCCGGGCAGACGGTGTGGGACGGTGTACCAAACACCCCGTAGAGGCTAATATTGGTCTCTCTCTCTGTGTGTGTGTGTGTGTGTGTGTGTGTGTGACTCTCTACACAAAAGCATATATCATTACCTCTCCTTTGTCATCTCCTACAGTAATCCCACTGATCTCATCGTATTTCTGAATCAGATCATGGCAGTGTGCTGGAAACTTAGACTGAGCCCGGGAGGCACAGAGACGGGCACTGCCATCCCCCTCGACAGTCCTCCAGAGACGGACTGGGAAGGGACGTTTTGTACAAGATACTTTATATATATTTACATTACCTGTTTAAAAGTTTGGGGTCCTATCAAGATGCAGTAAAACTGTAATATTGTGAAATATTATTACAATTTAAAATAGCTGTTTTATTAATATTTTGAAATGTGATGACAAAGCTGAATACTCTAGTCTTCAGTGTCACATGATCCTTCAGAAATCATTCTAATATTCCCAAAAAACATGTTAAAAAAATGTTGTGCTGCTTAATATTTTTGTGGAAACAGTGCTACATTTTTTAAAGAATCGTTTGAAAATAAATATGTATCACTGTTTCCACAAATATATTATCTTAATAATAATAAAAATTTATTTATTTATTTTGTATTTTTTTGTAAAAGTTTTGTAATTGTGTAGACGGGCAGTTGTGGCCTGGCGGTTAGAGAGTTGGGCTTGTAACCTGAAGGCCGCTGGTTCGATTCTCGCACCGGCAGGAATTGAAGGTGGGGATTGTGAACTGAGGTGAGGTGCCCTTGAGCAAGGCACCGAACCCCCAACTGCTCCCCGGGCGCTGGAGCAATGGCTGCCCACTGCTCCGGGTGCGTGTTCACAGTGTGTGTGTGTGTGTGTGTGTTCACTACTCACTGCTGTGTGTGTGCACTTGGATGGGTTAAATGCAGAGCACCAATTTCGAGTATGGGTCACCATACTTGACAATACATCACATTATTTTTTTTTATTTTTTTTTTATTATATTTGAACTGTGGTGGCATTATATGATCTCAAATAGAAATACATTTATTATTTGTCTTTCATCTTTAAACACATTCATATTTACTTACATTCAGTGTATGCATTTTACCAATATGTCGATTTCCTGGAAATTAAACATGTAAAAGAGTTTTATATTCCTTTCCTCTTGCACATCATTAGATTCAGCATAGCAAATATTGATTTTTGTAGTGAATTTACGATTCGTCATAAACTTATATTATATTAAACCAAATATAAGCTTATTAAACTGAAAAGAATTACATAATAATTGATGCAGTAAAACACAGATTATCTTTCCTATTTTCTGAACATTGCTTTTTTGCAGTATATGTGATTTTAACATTGTCAGACAAGACCTGGAAGTTTAGACGGTCTCAGCGGACCTCCTGTGTCTTTCTGTCTTTGTCTTTCTGCTGCTGTTTACAATCGTTGTAAAGTCCTCCACATCTCTTTTCTCTCTGCTTCTCCATTAGGACTGTATGTGAGGCTCTCATTGATCTCCACACATCCTCTGAGCTTACAGTGATGGGAGAGAGAGTCTGATGGCGAGTGTAGTGTAAAAAATGCTCTTAGGAGGCCCTTCAGTCTGGCAGTGGAGTGTGTATCAGTCTGCACTCGAGTAAACAAACATGTGAAGGTCTAGACTATCTCATCCCCCCTCACCACACAGAAAAAGAGACAGATTTTTATTCTTTTGTGGATATACTACTCCTCTCCATCATTGTCTTTCTAATGACAGTCATTCTATTTTTATCGCTCTCTGCATGGCACGTCCTGACTTCAGAGTTCATTCTACAATGACAAAGATGAGAAAGATTTGGGTGTGATATCGGGTAGAAAAGAGCCGGAGGCAAACAAATAGGTATGAAAAGAGTAAAGCGATTGGGAAAGGTGAGGAAGATGAGAACAAAGGCAACTTAAAAAGAAACAAGACAGAATGAAAAAGTAAACCTAACAACAGCGCCATGCATTGAGCGCTGATGTGCAATAAATCAATTCAAATGCACGCTGGTGCACATTGCATCCTTTTCCCCCACACATGCACAACTAACCCTGCAGTAAATCACACCATCCACTGCTGCTTCACCAATTATAGTGTGTGTTGCCTCGTGGGTTCGGTTTTGTGATATCAATAATTCATCAAGGAGAAGCATTTCAAAATGACTCAAATGGAAAAGCATGTGCCCTCGACATGTGCGCACTTGTGTGAGAGCTACACTCCAAACACACAGGCTCACATAAACACACACACACAAAACACTGTCAAATACTCATTTATGCTACGCTAAAAATTGTAGGGCCACTTGTCTTTGTGTAATCTTGCGCCGTTTGTCTGTAATTGTGCATGTGACAGATTACAGACGGACAGCGGAGGACAACAGAACACAAACTCATGCAGCGTCAAACACACAAGACCTGTATTTAGACGAACTGTTGTCGGTGGATTTCCTCTGAGACGTGGGATCAACTGGCATTTGCACTCTTTTTGTTCCATTGAATGATTTTTCGTTTTGTTTGGATAGAGATTTAAGTGCAGATTCATAAGTCTCTCACAAGGAAACATGACTGTCTTTGTGGAACGCCAAAACCATTGTTGTGTAACATTTTTAACTCGATGGATTTCATGTCTTTGTTAGTTGTGATTTGTCAAGTCATGTTTTGTCACATTTTATAAAATGTGCCATATACAACATGAGATTTTAAGCAGTGCTGTATCCCACAATGCAATGTGCGTGAGCTGTGATTTTTAGCATCTCATTCTTGACTCATTATTTCATGAGATTTCATCATTTGAGATGCTTTAATAGAAAATAATAAAAAAATACTCAAAACACAAAATGCTTACAGCTACACATTTTTTAATACGCAATAAGGTAATAGCATATTTCATGTGCAATGGAAATTCAAAGTGCTTTACATAAACATGATGAAAAAGAAAGACATAAAAACGTGAAAGTGTATTTTAAAATCATTTAAGAACATAAATATAATTAACGGGAAATTACTGCAATTATCATAGTTATATTTTGTTACATTAAAAAACATCATGTTATTAGAACATTTTTGTTTCTATCCATTTCCAGCCATATCTACTTGATTTAGTAAATTTTGTGAAGTGATTTATTTTCTTCAAATAATAATCAACCTGCATGTTAAATTCAATTCATTTACATTTATTTAACAAAAATAAGTCTATCTACATATAAATTACCAGTGTACTATTATTTTTCCCATTAAAAACTTGTTAGAACCATTTAACCGATGCTCTTTTTCTCTGTAAACATATGATTGCTGATAATCACACAGCCTGGCTCCTTTTTCACCACAGTTACTCCAAACAAGGGTGAAATAACCCTACCAAAGAAAAATTATTTTAATGTTAATGTGTCTGCTCAAGAATGGTGTGTACAAGATATTTGATCACAGGTTACAGTAAGTAATGGGTTGATGTGGTTCTGGGAGGTGCTGGTGTCCCATTCTGACTCAACTAATAATTCACACTGGCTAACTACTGTGCTGCAGGCTTTATGGGACACTAAATCTACGTCTGTACCTGTGATTCCCTTTTCTTCCTGCTTGACCATAAAATGGACACACATGATTGGAGTATTATGAACCAGTGTACTCATACTCTCTCTTATTTTCTCTTTGCATGTATGGTTTGACATTGCCAGATAGAATATAGAATATATAGACATATAGAAGGAAAAAGTGATATTATAAAGGATCCGAAGGTTAGAATAATCTGAATATAAAGAAAAAGGCTCAGAAGGGCAGAGACTTGTGAGCTATTGCTCTTGTTGTAGTAGGCCTATGCTGCAAAACAGGACATTACCTATATTACAGCATTTTTATA
The DNA here is from genome assembly GCA_027422415.1 of Schizothorax lantsangensis. NCBI lineage: Eukaryota > Metazoa > Chordata > Actinopteri > Cypriniformes > Cyprinidae > Schizothorax > Schizothorax lantsangensis. Next base: position 24,991,651 of record CM049842.1, on the reverse strand, counting down.
TATGTCCAATGCCTTAAATCTTTAAAAAAAGATGCCTCAAGAATGTTAACATTAAATAAATAAATAAATAACTGTGTGTGTGTGTGTGTGTGTGTGTATATATAGTACTGTAAAACTATAAATATGTATAGGTGGAGGTATATTAACATTTAATCAATTAATGAAAGTATGGTTATGAGTTCTAAGGTTATAAATACAGACAACACTATGCCACCCTGATAAGTCTATAATAAGTACTTGCAGCCACAGCAGGTTTTTTTTTTTAACCGTACATTTTAATAGGATATTTTTACACTGTAAAAATGAAAATCTCTTGTAGGGTTAGGAAAATAAGTTAAAAGAAAGGATACCAGCAATATCTTCACGTACAAAAGCCTGATATTGTTTCCTTTATTGTGTCTTTTATGTGTGTATGTAATGTTTATGAATGATTTGTTACGGTGAAGCTTGTTTATCATGCCAGTAAAACTTCTTTGAACACTGCATATTGAAAAAGAAAAAGATGTAATTGATTTCAGTGCAACCAAGCACCTGGCGATGTCTTACCTACAGTCTGTCAGTGTGTGTGTGTGTGTGTGTGTTTCCTCTGATGTTCACCTCACAGACGCTGATGTTATCTTTGTGTCTGGGATTGGTACATCAGCTTTCTTTATATCACAGTGATAGTCTCAGAGAGCAGAGTGCAAGAAAAAGATAAAGGGGTGAAAAAACTGCACCCTTTAATTTTTAATAACGGCATCATTCAGCGAATTGATGGAAGCAGGTGTTGTTATATAGTGTTAGTGTGTGTGCTGGGCTAAACAAAGGGTCTGTGGAACATCTGGGCTGTGGTGATAGTCTCGCTCACATGTGCTTCAAGCTGAATTAATCAAGCACAGGTTGTGTGTGTCTGTGAGATAGAGGGACAGAGACTGTTAGAATATTGCTGCACAGAAGATTGAGAAATGCAACATGTATTTCCTCTTATAAGGAGCCAACTCAGAGAGAGAGAGAGAGAGGGGGGGGGGGGATGAGAGGGAGGAGAGAAGAGAGGAGTGAAGATTAGCAGGTACATCAATGTCTCATATGTCAATATTAACACTCATGTGACCAGAAGAGAGATGAAAATGAAGCCATCAGTCATAAAGACCAGCTTCACAAGAGCCATATGCAGAGAGGTAGTGCAGTATGTGTGCTTTGTGCTCTTTACATTTTCTGTATTAAGGAATATGAATGACCTTCCATGTCCCACAATGCAACTTACTTGACCATTCAGTGTGAGCTCTGATTTTTAATATCTTTTTCTTGACCCTTTATTTAATTGATCAAAATGGAAAAAGAAACATGTTTTATGAGTATTATTTTGCATATATTCTGCTTACATATTCACATAAAAAAAGTAAATATTTTTACATAGACATAATAAAAAAAAATATGAAAATGTTAAAAAATTATATGGAAAACTATAATCATAAACTAACAATAATAATAATCATTAGAACCCATTTCTCACTGCTTTGACTTTTTCAAAGCTCTTCACCCAGTGAGCACAACAGCAGGCTGTGTGGGCTAAACTGTGGAATTGTGGATCATTTTCCATTGTTTAGGCACAGAATGCATTCTCTGACTATATGTTTTAATTACATGAATTCTTTTCTCACTCTAAATCAACCACCACCAAAACTCAATGTACCTACAGGCCAATTTGCACGTTTACATACATTTTTTTTCTTCAAAAAGGTTAAACTTGGGTTCAAAACCTAACAATGCATAACTGAGTAAGACAGCATTTTCCTTTCATTTCCACAGTAATATCATATTAAAATATGTACCAAATATAGAAAATGAAATACTGTCAGTACAATTAGATGTAGCTGAACACCTACACAGGTGGTAGTCTTTCAGTTCCATTACCATCTATGCAAAAGGGGAAACTTAATGATGGAAAAATAATGTACTTGAATATAAACATGGACCATGTAACGTACAGTACTGTAGTGAATTCTAAACAGTAGAGAGCTATCAATCTTGTTTTGTGAAGAAGTTTTAGAAAATAAAACATTGTATGATGCTAACGGTTGTTGGTGTTTTTAGGTCATTGATAAAATGTGTTTGTTTTGTGACAATCTTTGCTAGTGTTAAGGAAGTATGTCTTGATTTTAGACATGTATGAAATGATTTGGTAGATTTAATGCATTTAAAAGTGAAATTTACTGCTGTGCCAGGCTGAACTGTGTGAATATTTTTGAAAAAGTAGCCTAAATATTGAGAAATGAGTCTTAGCTATTGTAAAAAAAAAAAAAAAAAAAAAAAAACAACAACTGTGAAGTGTATAGCATAAGGTCTCTTTTATACTCAATATGGGGTCTTCTCTTTTCCAGTTATCTTTTCCTTTGTCTGGATAGTATAGCAGTTCATGCTCACTCTCTGACTGGTTTGATGTGTGAGCTCTCCTTAAACAGTGTGCAATGTGAAACAATAAACATTTCAAACAGTAGTTTGTTGCAGGCTTCATTACATTGCATTGCATTTGCATGTTAAATGCAATGTTGTGTTAAAAATGTCTGAACTTGGCAGTCTAACCAAAGAACCATGAAAGAAATGTACTGTAACTGCTGTTGATATTGCTTTCGTCTCATTCATCACACTTGAACGGTTGACTGCTTTGAAGTGTGGCATACAGTATCTAGTATTTCTGGTAGTACACTGCACATTTACAGTAGGCATTCTGCATATTTCATGCATATAAAAAGTTAGCATATTGTATACTGCAACAATTTGAGTAGCTGCAAGCCATTCTAAATTTATTTGGCACAAGATTGCAGGAGAGCATTGTGTGCAATGGAATAATGAATAATGAGTTCAAATAAAACTAGCATTAGTAAATTAACTTTACTTTAGCACACATGCATTGTCATACACATGCACATTCATTCATGTTATATCTGGGTATTGAGTATTGATTTCACACATCCTGTGAGACAGACAGAGATGATTTAAAACATTATGTAAAGTGTTGAGGCGAGACCGCTCATCGATTCCTGAGGAGGTCAAGGCAGAGGTTGCAGGCATCATCTAGAATAGAGGCCTGCTCATATCCATCTCTCCACAGCGCTGACATTAATGAATCATTTCATTTGATCAATTTAGAGGCTGAACGCTTTAATGCAGATGTTCTGTCATGTATGATGACAGGTATTATCAAGCAAGGAAAGAAGAGCAGCCATACACGCAGTATTGATAGTAGCTGTGAAAAGTAAGTATGTGAAGACAGCCAGCACAACAGAACTTGATTGAGTATACAGAGGAACATTTTATTTCTCAAGGGCTGTTCTTTCATAATTCAAGGAGACATCAAATGACATAAATTTGTATTTTGGATCTCAATTTTTTTTTTGAGAATTTTGTTTTTTGTTTTGTGGTGTTTTGTTTTTTGTTTTTGTTTTTGTTTTTGGTTTGGTTTGGTTTGGTTTGGTTTGGTTGTTTTGTTTTGCTTTGCTTTGTCTTTTTTCTTGTTTTGTTTTTTGTTGAGAAATAATAGAAGAATAGAGCTAGAAAATGAACATCAGATAATTTGATCTTGGAGGAGTTTCACTTCATTGGCAAATCTAATCACAGTTTGATTCATTGTTGAGATCTCTTTTGTCAAAACAGATACATTTTGGAAGCAAAATCAGTCAATCTAGAAAGACATGTAAGATCACTAGGGTTTCTTTCTCTGGAGAACATTCAGAAAAAAACAAACATTGTCACCTCCATTTAATCTCATTAGAGAAACAATTATGATTTTTATTTTCTTTTGAGCAGCATTCTTACTTTTTTCTTTTGTTTTCTTAAAGGGGTCATCGGATGCAAAATTCACTTTTCAAGTTGTTTGAACATAAATGTGTGTTGGAAGTGTGTGTACTAGTGATGCGCGGGTCGTCTCATAACCCGCGGACCCCGCGGGTAACCCGCGGGTCGGGTTGGGGCGGGTAAAGAAATTGTCACTTTATTTGCGGGGCGGGTTGGGGCGGGTCATTAAAAAAAAAAAAAATCCATGTATGTTGCGTGCAATTCCCTATAGCCAATATTAAATATTTGGGAATATCTATTTTCATATTTTATTAGGCTCTTTGATAAGGTTACAATACGAAGGCCTACGTAGCAACGTAACTTGCTTGATGTCCCCAAACCTTTGGCGTCACGTGACACGTCACGAAAGCACCAAGCAGCTCTGTATCCCATTCCCAGCCACAAGCACATCAAGCGAGCGCACATTCAGCTCTGCTGGCCGGGTGCTGGAGTCTAGGTGAAATAGATTAAACCCCGGTACAGTGGATGTCATTCTTTTTTTGCACAGCGAACGTAAAAACACTAAATGAACATTTACGTGTGTTAAATAAAACAAAAGTTCAGTGGTTATGTAGCGTAGGCTGTAAACTGTAGGCCTATACAAATCTGAAATAAAAAATTGTTTAGCCTATTAGATGAATACAAACGCTGCTTTGTAAATGTTGAAAATGTTTATCATTATCTTGTTATTAATATGACCTGATTTATGGTTCATATTCATAATCGTATGTTGTTGCCAGTTTACAGGGCGATGTTTCCAAGCACTTTCAGGCTGAAATAAAGGCTGTTTTCATTTACATTACAATGCCTAGTATGTCTATTTAATGGTCGCGGGTGCGGGGCGGGGCGGGTTGTAAAAATAGATACAGTGGTGCGGGGCGGGCTGGGGCGGGCCAAATAATTTCATAAAAGCGGGACCCGCGGGTTGGAAAAAAACCCGACCCGCGCATCACTAGTGTGTACACATCCACCCTATAATGATAAAAATCCACCCAGTGTTTTTTTTTTAAATCCCTATTTTAAAATCCCCTTCCTCAAATCAGGCTGTTCTGAGCTTCCTGTCAGAATGAAGTAGTTCTGTACAGGCCGCTCCCACGATAGTTGATTGACAAGACCGTCTTACCTTAGACCCGCCCTGAGTGAGCTGTGAGCTGTCCACCATTGTGTCGACTCCAGTGCAGGGGAAGACAAGATGTCTCCATTTAACCGATTGAGGTGCTTTGTTTTTGGATGTAATAATGAATATAGCAGTCATCATTTACTCCCGACATCTGAGCCGCTGAAGACGCAGAGGATTAACGTTACTTTCGTTTTGAAGTGAATGCGCCAATCCCCAATCTGCCTAAATGTGTCTGTTCATGCGAATCATTCGTTATCCAGCCTCACCTACAGAAGAAGTGAGTATAAGGGTTTTTTATGAATCTTTGTAAATCTCCTTTCCTAATAATGTGCTAGTTAGCCAGTTTCGTGGCTAAAGTAAACAGTACTGCTCATCACCCCACGGAAGAGAGGGGCGGGCTAAGCAGAGCTCATTAGCATTTAAAGCGACATTGACTAGAATGGCTTGATAAAAACAGAGCTGATTTTGACAGGGTAAAAAAGGTGTTTTTTTACACTACCATTGTGAAATTTTAACCAAAGTATGTTATAGACTTTTAATTAAGACCCTAAAGAATCATATCAACTTGTGCAAAATGGGCATCCGATGACCCCATTAACACTATTTCTGTCTTTAGTAAACTGTGCATGTGTGAGTAGTGTGCTTGTTTCAGTTTCATTCTTTGTGTATGATTGTTTTCCTCTAAAGATGATAAATGACGGTACATCCATATAGTAGTGAGACAGAATTACGTTCCCTCCCATGGTCATAAACCTGGCAGCTATCCAGATGGAGAGAGTGCGTAATTAAGAAGAATAAACGGATTGATAGAGCTTCATTCATCTACTGGAGGAAAAGAGTGATAGCATGAGAAGATGAAGGAGAGAGAGAGATGTTTAACTCTTTGCCTACAGAGTGTGTATTGCTTTAGGTGACAAAGCATCCATGCAAAAAATTTCCCAATGTAATTTATTGACTCTCAGAATGGTGGAAAATGTGAAGTCCTACCTTTGAGTAATGAAGATTGACTGCCATTAGCTTGCTGTTAACCCCTCAAGCAAATGGAGATCCTCATTGCACTTACGGATGTATCCAAATGTTCTTGAGAGCTTCTGCAGAGGTTCCATCAGTCAGGGAAGCTGCAGCGATCAGACGTAATTGGGACGACTGGCCACATTGCTCAGAGTGTCATTATGTTAATGAAGACCTTGTTAGAGCTGACAAGGGCTATGATGGATGAGTAGCTACGAGGAACATTGATCGCTGAACATCTTGTTGTCCCACACAGACCTTTCTAAGACACTCTATATTAAAAACCAATTATCTCATTGGCAAATCAATATTTTTACAAGGAAAGATTTTCTCACAGACCTAGAATATGTATAAATTGGTGCTGAAGTCAATGGGAATTGTCATTTGCAACCCATTTTACTTCCCTAATGTGACTTATTTTCGAGTGAAACAGGATATTCAACATTACTGACTACCATTAAGAGCCCTGAGGAACATCAGTAGAAAAGTATAGTCATTTCAGTGGAAGAACAAGTTACTACATGATTAAATGTTAGTTTTTTTTTTTCGTTGGGAAAACATTCACCAATTAATCCAGAAACATGCATTGAACAATGTAAAATGTTTACAATTTTACATCAAGTAAGTAAATACAAATCTTTAACATTCTCTCTAAAATTAAAGATTGTGTCATAATTCATGCATGAAAGTGTTCCAGAAGACTTGGAATGTATCTCACACCATATTTTCAGGTGCTTGGATTATGCCTTTTTATTTTAAATCCCAATTTACTTTTGTTGTATGGAAAAGTGCATCTTGGAGATTCTGCAAAATATCTCATGTTGTTTTTGACCGAAGAAAGAATTTCATACAAGTTTGGAACAAAGACGATGCCTGAATGATGACTGTGTTTTTTTTAGTGTACTACAGTATCTCTATAAATGTACAAAAATCCAACACAACAAATTTATTCTATGAAACTTGATGAATCATAAAGAGCAGTAACACCAGATGCCCTCTCCAAAAAAAATCTGCCCCCAGCAAGTCCTGATAAGCAATTAACTAAGCCAATTAAACAGCTGGTTTCTCCATAGCTGTTCCCTTCTCCATCAGGCTTCTCAGTCTGGGTTCGTGTCCCAATCTCAGACACAGCTCATAACTCATCTGCAAAGGAATTTCTAAAGTGCTTTCTGTCAGATTGTGTGACATTTTCAAATTGCTGCAACACAAATCATGTAAAGTCAAGTTTTCCGTACTGAGTGCTGTACATGAACTGGTGATGTTTAGGAGTTAATGACCGTCTCCTGTAAAGACATGCTATGTTCTGTACAGCAATTAGTGGTGCTTGCTAATGCACTATTGCTATTGCTTGAGTTAATGAGTTAATGATTTAAACAGTCCTGTAGATTGCAAACGTAGTTTGCTATCAAATCTTTGATAGATGTTTACAGTTGTTTGTTGAAAGCACTTATTAGCAAGTAAACTAGATATCCAAAAGCAGAATATTCTGCTTTACTGTTTTCTAAGTAGTGTTAGTGAAATAATCAACACTTTTTACTCAGGACCAAAATTCGAACATAAAGTCTATATACAAGTGTTACAAGGTTGTTGTTCCGTTTGTTTGTTTGTTTGTTTTTGCTTTTGCTTTTGCTTTTAAAGAATTTAATTTATTCAGCAAGGACACATTTAATTGATTGAATGTGACTGTAAATACATTTATAATGTTACAAAAGATTTCTATTTCATATATGCACAGTTCTTTTAAACTTGAAAAAATTATATGAAATGCCTTATGAGTAGAACATCTGCACATTACAAATTGTATGTGTATGGTTCTTGGTCAGAATGAAGTATAATGTGGACCAGACTTTATGCTATAGTCCAGCATCTGAGTATGTTAAATTGAAAGAGTTCTGCATGGGCAATTACAACTCTTTTTTTTTTTTTTTTTTAGAAATTGTAAAAATGTAGTATATAATATTCTCTCTCTCTCTCTCTGCCGTTGGCTTGTTCTCTTTATGAAGGCTTTCTGTTGCTATGTTTATTGTTAGTATCTGTCAACACGATAGTCCTGCAGCTGAAGAAATGAAGCCCCATGAGATATCTGTGGGGGAGCAGCCCATCGAGAGTTCTCACAGTTCATCCTCTTTAAAGGGAGAGAGAGACTGCTTCCTGCATTCATCTTTAATTGAGGGGGATGAGGAAGCTGGAGTTTGATATTTTCTGCTGTCTTTTCTTCTGGGGCGAATTAACTAAAGAGTTGAAAGCCATTTTGTGTCCAGGATTTCAGTGCTTTCAACTGCAGTCCAGGTAAATCCAGGATGGGACGTTCTTACTCCAGAAAGCATTTGACTGGACAAAGTTTCTTGATGATTTATGATTTTTTTTGGTCTGATTAGCTGAAAGAATGAGACTGTACATTTTAAATCTGTATATAATATATACATATCCATATATCTTATGAAAACAAATTTTGTCAACGTTTATAGCTTATAAATTAGCTTAAAGTTAGTAGAACTAATTTGAGTTGTGATTTCATGAGGTCTTTAAACAGACAATGAACTGCAGCAGTGCTGTCCTATAGTGTGTGTCAGCGGATGTCCATGTAAAACTGAAATTTCAGTATTGATATTTAGAAAAATCTAGATTTTTGACAACACTTCTGTCCTAGTAACGTATGTCAGATTGTGATAGTCTGCTGAATCCTTTACAGCTGAGCACTCAGAAATGACCTGCACAATGTAAAATTCACAGTACAAATTGCATTTAACATTCTAGTTTGTGGATGCGGATGCACCGTTAACTGATTTGCATAGTTGTGAAACGGAAAAGGAAGTATGCGCGAATAAATGACACAATCAGCGGCCACATGCAGTCTTATTGAATTCTCTTTCCGTTTTGTATTCTCTCTCTGGTGTCCCTTTCTTTGTCCTTTCAGATATGCAACATTAATTCCACAGCTGCTCCCCAATTTATGTTCACCGTCACAGTGTGTACACACACACTTTCACTGACAGCGACGGGTGCGTGTTCATGTGCATATGGAGATGTGTTTGCTTTCTAGACCTCTTGCTCATTGTGTGTAATACACAAACACATGTTCTTGTTGTTTAAGCATCTCTATCTGTGGGTGAAAACATGTTTTGTGTCTCTGCACACACTGACAGTCCAGATGTTCTTCCAGTGCTAAAGGTGATGAGCTGTCAGGAGTCTCTCATACCTGATCTTGTCATCAGTATTGTTTCATAGGGTCTTTATTCCCCCATCTGTCATTCCTCTGTTAACTTGTCACACAACATAAGCTGAAAAGTTCTGGCCCCACTATTAAGCCCCTGTTAATTTCTGACTCTCATATATGTGTAAATGATACTTGAAGCTGCAAAAAACATGAACAAAATACAGTATCAAACAAAGTGGGGGAAAAAATCAAAATCTGAGCCAGTTTTGTAATTACTTCAAATGTTTAAATGTCATTTTTAGTGCATGTTTGAAATTAGATATTTTGTAGTGTAACGTATGTGTAAATATTTGGGGGGTCACTCTATATCATAGGGCCAGATTTACTAAATAGGTCATTTCCATAATGATCAATCCAGTCTACCAAGAGAATTACTGTCGCAGCCATGCCAAGTGCAAAAGAGGTTAAGACATGTCTTTTGGGTGTTAAATAATCACACAAAACCAGTAAATTGAATACCACAACCCCTAGTAAATCACGTTTGCATGATTTATTTAAAAAATCGCCCCCATAAATTTTGCATCTAAGGCAAACTCCTACAAATGCATAAGGTCAGCTGCAAAAATAACTGTCCACACCTTTCCATCGCTAATTTTTCACTATGTGTCTTTAGTAAATTCTGACAGCATTTTTTAATGCTAAAAGAGAGTTTGCACTGGCACTGGCTTTTAGTAAATCTGGTCAAGTTGTTGTTGTTGTTTTTTTTTATATATATATAATATGCAGTAGGCTATACATTGTACACGTTAGTACATTAGAAAACAATTGTACAACACTATCCATGTGTCTCTCACTGCTGGTCCAAGAAAAAAAGTAGATGTTGTGTCAAACATCATTAACCTCCATCTGCACAGACTGTGACACACACACACACACACACACACACACACACTTAGGGTGGTAATTTAATTTTTAAAGTGTATTTTTCAGTTGTTATTCCAGTGTGAAGTGAGGTGTGAAGAATGAAGGTTTTTTTAATCAGCGGTGACAGTTTTGACATGTTTATCTTCAAAAAGGTTTTGTCATGGCTAATAGCAGTGTATGATTTTACTGTTTTTTTAAAATAAACCTTTAAGTGAAATCATATTAATAAACATAATTGAATCCGAACCTAAACAAAGTCTTATGCATAAATATGCTTCATTATTTATCACTTCAGTTTCCCTGTTTGTATTGATACAGTTCCATTTAATATATGTGACCATGTAAATGATATTTATGTGTTTCTCATTAACCAGCTGTTGAATATTTATATCCACTTTCCATAATACCATTTGTGATTTGGGTGGGAGCGGTATATCATTGTGAAAGCTCTCTCTCTCTCTCTCTCTCTCTCTCTCTCTCTCTCTCTCTCTTTGGATTTCTCTGATGAAGTGTATGTGAAGGTCGTACTTCTGCGTTCAATGCTTAACTTAATGAAAACTGAGAAACAATCTGGCACGGGAGGTAAACAGCATCACATGTGACTGTGTGTGTGTGTGATAACTGAATTACCGCTGGCACTGCTTTCTGGGATGTTGTACAGGCCTGCTGCTGTATTAAGATGAATGAGCCCGAAGCACCACATGGTAGCTCATATCAATGGCATGCATGTTTCAGCAATTACTCTAATTGATCTGGAATAGAGAAATTAATCTAAAATATTAAAAAAAGACGATAAGGATTAAATAAGGATTAAAAGACAGGAGAGAAGCTTCAGGGAGCCATTTTTCGTGTCATTTTCATGTGTATAAGAGTGTGGATAAATGTTTCTCCTCAAAGAAAAGAGAAAGACATGCAGGCATAGGATAGATGGAGACTGTGTGTGGTAGAAACAGATTGGAAATAATTAGAAAATCTGTATTCAAAGCTCACATTCCAGGTAGCAGATATGATGCAAATACATCTTGCAATTGTAAAACATTAAAAAAAATAAGTTAACTTATTTTAAAATAATTTCCTTGAAAATGTAATTGTACATTTTTTATACCATAAGAAAAAGTAATTTCCTTTAACAATACATCCTGCACACACGATCAACTTATGCTTTGAAGATATTCAGTGCAGCAAGAACAAGTAAGTTCAAGGATAGAATTAATGCCAAACTTCCAAGGAATGCAGATATCCTGGGGGAAGATACAAGTAAATGAAACTGCACTATTAATTCTGGAAAATAGGGCAGTTGTGAGGCAATATTTTTTTATTTTACTTTTTTTATTTTAATAGTTTTTTATTTTATTTCTTTGTTTAAAACGGGTTATCTACGGTAACACATTGTTGCCACACACATTATTTTTTCCACTCAATTATGTCGTAATAACGAGATATGTCGTTTTATCGACATCTTTTCTCCTTAAAACGACATAATTTCTTGTAAAAACGAGATGTTTTCTCATTAAAACGACATATTTTCTCATAAAAACGAGATGTTATGTCGTAAAAACTATATAATTATCTAATAACGACATATGTCATAAAAACGATATGTTTTCCCATATGGTACATTATGTGATTGTCCGCGCTGCTGTTGCCACAGTCCTGACATAAACGAGGATCTGCACGCTGCTGAAGTTATGAATTACATGTTTTAAATGTATTTTAATGTTACTGTTTTAATTGTAGCTGCATGTTTATTAGGATTAATCTCCAATCTGTCTACAATATAGTGCTATCCAATAACTGCACTCAGACCCATGACTCATTTAGGCTATATGATCAGATCAAAACAGTTATTTTTGAATATGACTCTGGACTTGGAATATTTCTTTATTTGAATGACTGAAGTTTGATTTAACAACAAATCAAAATACGAACAAAAAAAATAAAGACATTTTCTAATAGGCTAATAATAACAATAACAACAACAATAACAATAATAATAATAATAATTATTATTATTATTATTATTTTGTTCTGTTTGGCAAACGGGAAAACAAACTAAGCTAGATTTTTCGTATTTTTTGTTTGTGGGTTAAAAAATTAGATAATTCTATTGTTTTTACGACATAACATCTCGTTTTTACGAGAAAAGATGTAGTTTTAACGAGAAAACATCTCATTTTTACGAGAAAAGATGTAGTTTTAATGAGAAAACATTAGTTTTTATGAGAAAATATGTCGTTTTAACGGGAAAAGATGTCGTTAAAATGGCATAACATCTCGTTATTACGACATAATTGAGTGGAAAAAATATGTGTGTGGCAGCAATGCGTCACCGTAATTATCAACTTTTATCAAGTATTTTTTACCAGGGTATATATACTGTATATAAAAAGAGGAAATGACACAGAGAATTAGAGCGCATGTTAAGTAACAAGTCAAGGAAAAATGTCCTTGATTGTTAAGTAACAAGCAATAAGTTATCACTGCATAAAAGGTAAAGGTCATAGTAGATAATGGAGGTTGAAATTATGTCTTGACATACAAATATGAGTTCCCGCAGCAACCATCAGCGATGCTTCTATAATGCACCTCATAAGGATGTCTTGTGTGTGTGTGTGTGGTCATGCTTCTTTGTCTAACGGTTTAATATCTCACTTCTCTTTGTGTCCTGGTTATGCCTCTATCAGCCACCCACCGTGATCTTTTGCATGTTCATGCTCTTATGACCTCTGACTCCATGGTCACATGTTGGAGTTTACCAGCCAAGGTTAAGAGTATTTGCACATTCCCTCAAGAGCCTGAGAATCCCACACTGAACATAACTGATAAATATTACCTTCTGTTCACTGTAATAGTTTAAAATGAACCTTAATTTTAACAACAGCAAAACAATATCAGCGACGACGACTCCTTTCTTTGCTCCCCCTTTAAACACTTGTTTCATTGTTCCCTGAAACATTTTCGTCTGCTCTGTTTGACTCTTCATGCGTAGACTGTCAAGACTTGTAAATTTGCCCTGATGTCCTGTTTACTTCTTTCTTCCTCCTCCCGCATCTGTTGAACTCTTATTGTCTGCTTTATTCTTTCTCCACCCTTTGTTCTCATCCTGCCTTTAGAGAGCTGCCGTCACTCTCTCTTTTCCTCCCTCCCGTCATTGTCGTCTGCTCTCCTATTTTATAAGAGTGCTAAAAATTTATTTATTCACCAGTTCTAGCGGATGAGTCTGCAAGGAGTATTGTAATTGGTGCTGAAGTAAACATACTCCCACACTTGCATGCACATACATTGGCAAGGCAAATTTGTATTTTACTGCGTCTCATTTACCAATTCACCCTCCCGTGGGAGCCCTCAGTGCTTTGTTATAGTGAGGTGTAGATGCTTCGGCTCCAGTCAATGTTAATCATATAAATGTCAGCTCCTTTCTGTGTCCCACTGTATTTTATATATCTCTCTGCATCTTATTGTTATTGATCTGTGCCCTTCTGAACTATTTTGAGACTAGGTTTGTGTCTTATGGGTATTTGACTTGTAATAAATTTGGAAGGTTGACATGTACTGGGGTGTGATGTGCTTTACTCCAACTAAACTATTAAAAAAATCATTTATTTAATAAGTACGTGCTGTATTTCCCAACCTCTTACTCTAATTGAAGGGCAAATTCACCTGAAAAAGTAAAGTTTGTCATCATTTGCAACCCGAATTCCGGAAATGTTGGGACGTTTTTTAAATCTGAATAAAATGAAAGCTAAAAGACTTTCAAATCACATGAGCCAATATTTTATTCACAATAGAACATAGAGAACATAACAAGTATTTAAACTGAGAAATTTTACACTTTTATCCACTAAATGAGCTCCTTTCAAATTTGATGCCTGCTACAGGTCTCAAAAAAGTTGGCACGGGGGGCAACAAAGGGCTGAAAAAAGCAAGAAATCTTGAAAAGATTCAGCTGGGAGAACATCTAGTAACTAATTAAGTTAATTGACATCAGGTCTGTAACATGATTAGCTTTAAAAGGGATGTCTTAGAGAGGCAAAGTCTCTCAGAAGTAAAGATGGGCAGAGGCTCTCCAATCTGTGAAAGAGTGCGTAAAAAGATTGTGGAATACTTTACAAACAATGTTCCTCAACGTCAAATTGCAAAGGCTTTGCAAATCTCATCATCTACAGTGCATAACATCATCAAAAGATTCAGAGAAACTGGAGAAATCTCTGTGTGTATGGGACAAGGCCGGAGACCTTTGTTGGATGCCCGTGGTCTTCGGCTCTCAGATGACACTGCATCACTCATCGGCCCTCAGATGACACTGCATCACTCATCGGCATGATTCTTTCATTGACATTACTAAATGGGCCCAGGAATACTTCCAGAAACCACTGTCAGTAAACACAATCCACCATGCCATCTGCAGATGCCAACTAAAGCTCTATCATGCAAAAAGGAAGCCATTTGTGAACATGGTCCAGAAGCGCCGTCGTGTCCTGTGGGCCAAGACTCTTTTAAAATGGACTGTTTCAAAGTGGAAAAGTGTTCTATGGTCAGACGAGTCCAAATTTGACATTCTTGTTGGAAATCACGGACGCCGTGTCCTACGGGCTAAATAGGAGGGAGACCTTCCAGCGTGTTATCAGCGTTCAGTTCAAAAGCCAGCATCTCTGATGGTATGGGGGTGCATAAGTGCATATGGTATGGGCAGCTTGCATGTTTTGGAAAGCACTATGAATGCTGAAAGGTATATAAAGGTTTTAGAACAACATATGCTCCCCTCCAGACGACGTCTATTTCAGGGAAAGCCTTGTGTATTTCAGCAGGACAATGGAAAACCACATACTGCAGCTATTACAACAGCCGGGCATCGTAGTAGAAGAGTCCGGGTGCTGAATTGGCCTGCCTGCAGTCCAGATCTTTGCCTATAGAGTACTTTTGTCGCATCATTAAATGAAAAATACGTCAACGACCACGAACTCTTCAGCAGATGGAAACCTATATCAGGCAAGAATGGGACCAAATTCCAACACTAAAACTCCAGAAACTCATAACCTCGATGCCCAGATGTCTTCAAACTGTTTTGAAAAGAAGAGGAGATGCTTCACCATGGTAAACATGCCCCTGTCCCAACTATTTTGAGACCTGTAGCAGGCAACAAATTTGAAATGAGCTCATTTTGTGCATAAAATTGTAAAATTTCTCAGTTTAAACATTTGTTATGTTCTCTATGTTTTGTTGTGAATAAAATATTTGCTCATGTGATTTGAAATTCTTTTAGTTTTCATTTTATTCAAATTTAAAAAAACGTCCCAACATTTCCGGAATTCGGGTTGTACTTATCTTCATGTTGTTCCAAACCTGTATGACTTTCTTTACGGTCTTCCAGTCAAGTCACATCACTTTTATTTATATAGCATATTATACATTAGGTTGCAATGAAGCAAGTAGCTTTACAGTATAAATATGAAAGAAACAGTGTCAATGTTGCTTTTAAAGCAGAATTACAATTTTAGTTTCTGTTGTAGAAGCTCTTAAGTGTGTCGATGTTTTTACCCTCATCTGACCTCGACCAACTGGACAGAAGAAATGAACCGGAAAAGATTTCCAAAAGAAAGTTAGCTTTGAAACTTCAAAATAAACTTTGCTTTTGGCTGATTTTGTTCTATTTCAATTGAAGTATATCAGAGACTTTATTCTGTGGTACATAAAAGAAGATATTTAGAATTTTGTAATTACTTTTGAAAATAATTTTTCAAGAAATATCTTCTTTTGTGTTCTAAAGATCATAAAGAAAGTCATACAAGTTTGGAATGACATGAAGGTGAGTACATTTTCATTTTTGTGTGAACTAACCCTTTAATTTGAGGCTATAAGGAACACTTGTACTTTGATGGCCTTGTCCCAAATGGTGCACTAAGTGCTTGCCGTTCAGGCTGTGGACATGATACATGTCAACTACCCTTCAGTGTGATGTACTTCACAATAGCAATGATGGGAATTGAAGGACATGTGTCCTCTTTAAGATCTAAGTGGCTATTACTTCCGTTTCCACATTAGATGGGATGGCCATCATAAAATGCCTCTCTGAAATATGTTTATGAGATAATTTGTTATGAAACCAAAGTTTGTGTTTGCATACTATCATCACCCAACAGCATCTGTGGCATGTTGTGAATAACCACAGGGAAGACTCAGTTTGTAAAAGCAAGCACATATTTCAGTGACATTAATGGAAGTCAATGGGGCAAGACATTTTGGAGGGTTTAAAAGCACAAATGTGCTGCTCGTATATTTGTTCATACTTGTGTTGAATTGAACTTTTAATGAACTCAGGACATTCCTTTAGTTTTTATTTTTACATTACTTTAAAGGTGTATTATGCAATTTTTAGCTGTTAAAATATTTGTTGTATCCCTGTAAGCCAACAGTAGGTTGAACCCTAAAACAAAACACGTTACTGCGTTTATGGGAAACAGTCATGCCTAGATGGCAAGTTTCTTAATGCATCATACTGTTGTAGTTAATCAATTACGTAGTTGTACAGGAAATTCGTCTTGAGCATCTTGACTAGCCTGTGACATTAAATCAATCAACAGCATCAGTTTGTGGCGTTTGACCAATGGAAAGCAGCATGCAGAAGCACTTGTTGGTTTTGAAATTTGATTTGATTTTAAACTTAATCTTTAATAAAAGTTTTTTGCTGTTAAGAAATCTGTTCAGTTTTGGTCAGTTCACATGCACTGTAAATAATAATACACTACATCTACTCAATAAAATTGTGGCAACAGATTACAAGCAATATTATTAATTAAATTCAACTACTATTGAGAATTGAGTTAGAATTAATCAAATTAATTCCTTAAAAATTAGCCATTTAAATTAAGTAGATGCAAATAGCCCACACAAAAATATTAAGTAAAATTTAAACAAAAATATTGTTTTCATAGGAGCACTATGCTAATGCATACTACTTAAAAACATTGTTTTGATTTAACACAAAAGTATTTTTAATAAATGGATTAAAATAATTTTAATATGATTTCACATGAATAACAGACAGATGTTAAAGATTAATTACAAGCTTCTGCTTTATTGCCAGCAACAGTTACAATAGCATCTATTAGCATTCTCAGACAGAATAAATTTATCCACAATTACGTAATATGAATTCAAGTCTGCAAAAAGTCTCTTTTTGTGTTTCTTTTTAGGTACCAATTGTTTAAAATACACAATGCAGTTACTTTTTTGGTCATTTTTTCTCTTTCTAGGCACAACATGTTCAAATGTGTGAGGTATATGTTTGGCAACATGGAACCACAGAACAGATAAAACCATTTTATTTTAAGACAGCAGTTTAGACCTGAGTGACTGGACTCTGTTTGACAGCTTTGAAGCATCCAGCTACAAGAAAAGTTTCTGAAATACAGTAGTGGCCAAAATGATTAGAGCACTTGTATTTTCAGCAGCTAAAAAATGTTTTTAAGTCAGTAATTTCTATCTTTTGCTGTAGTGTGTCAGTAGGAAAAATCAGATTACATTTACAAACATTAATTTTGCCATTAATTGTAATAATCCAGTGAGATTTTTGTGCTCCACACAGAGATCTGTTCTGATCATCATCATCATCAGTCTGTGTGGAGTGACATGAAGAAACAGAACAAACAGAGACAGACTAAATCCAGAAGAACAATGTCTCCAAGACGCTTCAAGAAACCTCCTGCAAAGCTCCTGAGAAACTCTGCTCAAGTGCACAGAGGACAAAACCTGCTTTTAACACAAAGGATGCTCACACCAAATATTGATTTCATTTAGTTCATAGAAGTTAATTGATTAAATAATCTATTTATGACCATTTTTGACAGCATCCTCGTTTTACAGCATTTTTACACAAATGCCTAAAACTTTTAACAGTACTGTAGCTTTGCAGGAGGTTTCTTGAAGCGTCTTGGAGACGTTGTTCTTCACAGTTCTTCTGGATTTAGTCTGTCTCAGTTTGTTCTGTTTCTTCATGTCATTCCAGACAGACTGGATGATGATCAGATCAGATCTCAAAAATCTCACTGGATTATTACAATTAATGGCAAAATGAATGTTTGGAAATGTAAACTGATATTTCCAACTGACACACTACAGCAAAAGATAGAAATAACCGACTTAAAACCATTTTTAGCTGCTTAAAATACTAGTGTTCTAGTAATTTTGGCCACAAAGGTATACTTTAGATGCCTGGGATAATAGAGATTCAGTGCATACGTCAAACCAAGGAGGACACAGCAAGCAGGCCTGTAACAACTTTCTCCCCCTCGATAACAATTCCAATGTCCTTTTGGACTGTCACTGGAAGCTCCTGTCTTGGTCACAATTACTGCCATCACAAGCTGTTCAGTTCCTGTCTGGTTGTCATTGTCCTGTAACATTAAACAACATTGACACTCAAAACCTATAAAATATTGATAAAAAGAGAAGATCTGAAACTCAACAATTTGTTTGATCAGAAAGTCCAATCAACAATATTATGGCCTCTTCAGGAAGTAAACAAGAATAATTTTGAAATAAATTCACACTTCTGGTACATTAAAATTAAGATTGCATACTTTCAGTTCTTTAAGGTCTCCTTCAAGTTCCCCAAGGAATTCTATAATGCAGCTGATGACCACCTCTCTTGTCATATCAACAGAACACTGCTCATCCTAAAAAAACAACAAAAAATGTTATGTCCTCCACAGAGAGGTTTCTTTAATTTAGTGGTGTAAAACAGGGTGCAAGAAATGTCAACAGGTGAGCAACATAACGGTAAAGCCTCTCCCAAGGTGTTTTTGCCTCCACAATATTTTGTTCCTTGCTACTTTAACCATTTGGCTTGACCACATGGGCTAAAAAAACAGATTAAGTAAATTTTTAGTAAATTTTATAAATTAAACAGTTTGAATCCATCTACAGAGGTTTCTGAATAAAAACATGACTTATTGAATAGTTACTGTGAAAGTCCATGAAATTAACTCAAGGTTGTTACTATAAGTTAAATTGAACTTGTATATAAATAAATATGACTTAATTTTCTCTGCGAAAGTCCAATAAATGACAACAAAACAACCTCATTGAACCTTTGTCACACAAATGCATTTGTCAGCTTAAATATAATCAAGTTTAATATTTAATTTACAGTAGAAGGGGAAGTACTACCTGCTGATCATGAAGAAAAATACAAGAATAAACAATTCCTCTCACCCTTACATAAAACAACAAGTAGCCAAATGGCTTGCATGCTTCATTATAAACTGTACCTTCAGTAGTTCCATCTCAGTTTTCAGTCTTTCTCCAAGTGCTCCTCCTTCAGCAGCTTGGGTAGTGTGAAGATCCAGTGAGGACCAATTTAGGTTCCAGCTGCACAGTGATTATTCTTTGAAATTCTGTATTCACCTGAAATATGGAATGAGAGGAAAAAAATTCTCACATGTTTTGAGAGGGGGTTTTCAGATACATTATGTTCCTTTAGGTCTCTAAACATGATTGGTAACTCACTTGAGAAGGCTGAAACAGGGCTTTTCATTGTTCTTCTTAAATTCTGTTCTGCAATTCTGAAAAAAATAATGTTAATAGAAATGTGGAATATCAATAATTCAGTAGACGAAAATAACTAACATTTATAGCAGTCACTTATTTTTTTCTGAAACAAAGACAAAATAACTAAGAACTCAGGGCTTCCGTACACGATCGTGCTGAATGATCGTTCAATCTCATCAATAGCTCCTAACATGATGTTTAACTATTATGAGGAATGATTAGGTTCGAGGGACTTTATTTAAAAATATACATAACTTACTTGACAGTGATTAACGTTACTGTAGATTAGCGCGGAACGTCCTCACAGATGTGTAAAAAAAAACACACAAAAAAAAACTTTTTGAACAGTGACTGTTCAACGGCAGATCTAACGTTAAATAGTTTTAAAATGAACCCCTTCAACCATTAATCCATGTAAAACATGATTACCCATACTTTAGGAGCAACAGCCTATTTCAAACGTTAACACTAGGCCACAAAATAAGAATCCGTTGCCCAAGATCGGACACTGACTAACCTTACAGCCATTACTAAACAATGTTGCTCGTTGCCCGTTTGTTAAGATAACGTTAGTAAGCTACAAAAAAATATATAGGCTACATAAACGAATTAGCATATTTATTTTTCAAGAGTACTATACCTTGCCCTACCACCAATCAATTTTAAGCCGACCGTTATGAACGACGCATATCAGATAAAGTGGACCATTTAGATAATTTACAACAGTTTTTTTCCTATATAAATAAAATAATAGCCCTTACCTTTGTGAAATTAACTGAAAAAGAGCTGCAAGCGGTCAGCCTTGCCTCCAGGTTGTCAGCGGGAACTCCAGCGCATGCGTGTCTCGTGCTCACGAGCTGATTTAACCGCGCGTTGGAACAGGAAATGCTTGTAAATTGAAAACAGCTCATTTCAATCATGTTGGATTTATTCAATATTGTCTCTATTTGGAATTATTCAAAATGAATAGCTAAATCCTTAACAACAGAATTAAGTAGGTTTTATTCCTGACATTTTTAAATAGTTTTAACTCAAAAAATATATAAAAAAACAAGAAATTAATTTTGTTAAGTAAAGCTTACATAATAAATTTAATGAAATCTACAACCCTACAGAATGACTTTTTACAGTGATGTTGTTTTATTGATTTTTGATGCTCAGATCTCTTTTAGGCAGATCTCAACCTCCAAACCTGTATTTTATTTCTCTGTTTTTTCTTTCTTTTTGTATGTATTTTCTTCTTTTTCTCCTCTTCTGCTTCTGCTGAAGATTCCACCAGCTTTCCCACCATCATATGAGCCATTCAGAAATCCCATCACGTGTCAAATTCCCAAAGAATCTTATTTACTCCAAATCTGGCCTGAACAAATTATACGCATTATTGGCCATCACACAATAAGTTTGCGAGGGGCATCTTCTGTTTTGCATTGCAATAGCTACTAACGGTATCCAGGCTGGATGAAGTCATGGGTCTGGCGACCCATCAAACACAGCCTAAATGTAGGGAGGACAGACTCAAGCCCTCCATAGCTAATTGTGTTTGAAGGAGAATGCAGAAGCCGGGCTATTCTCTGCTATTCAAATCCAAAGACTGAACTCACAAGCCATTCACTGCAGGGTAGAGCCCTGTCTGAATGGAGGATTCAAAGACCAGGAGCGAGACGAAGAAAGAATGAAAGAAGGAGGGCCTTTTTCCCCTCTTTTCCTTCATAGAAGGAAGCTTTGCATTGCCAAACATTCAGCGAAAATACTTCCATTGAGTCTTTTGTTCTGTGACCCTGTACAAATTAGGGTTCCCACAACGGTTCTTTATGCAACATCAGCCTCAGCAACAGGGGATGTTTGTAAACGTGGCAGTGTTGTTGTAAAAGTGTTAATAGACAATTATTTAGTTAATTAATAGTCTCGGAATCACTTTTTTCTGTTATTCACATGTACTGAGCACACTCATTCACACACTGTCAGAACAGAATACTGTACCATTTAAAAGTTTAGGGATGGTTAGGTTAAATGGCTTGAGTTATTTGATCAAAAATATACTAAAAACAGTAATAGTGTGAAATATTCTTTGAATATAAAGTAAAAAAAAACAGCATTTGAAATAGAAAAATTTGTAATGTATGAGGCACTAAGTGCAAATAATGTATAGGGCAGCGGCTATTTGCACTAAGTGCTATTTACACTAAGTGAAAATAGATTATTTTCTTAGCGATAGATGCTATTTACACTAAGTGCAAATAGCAATGAATAGTATGTACACTAAGTGAAAATAATATTAGTTAGATGCTATTTATACTACTTGGGTCAATTAGTGGCAGATATTTGCCCCTCGGTATTGTAGTATTTTATAAAACAGTATGCAATAATAACGTATTGAGTGTAAATTATAATTTTTATAAAAATTATTAAATGGATGCTGCCTTATTTGGACAATAAAGCCCTCCCTACACCTAACCATAACCCCTAAACACCCTTGAGACGCTTTATTTTCCACTTTTCGATTATTTTCTTCATTTTATTGAAAATAAATGCCTTTCTGATCAGATATGTTATGTGAAAAGGGAAAAGAACGAGTTCGGCAAAAGGCAGATACAAACTCAAGTTGATCGTTTCAAAAAGCCACTGCTATGCGCTTTACCACCTACGCCACTGTAGCTGTTGTATAGTAGGTGTATTTTGTAATGTTGTCTAGCCCAACCACACGTTGGTGGGCAGAGTTAGTGTAAATAGCCTCTGCCAACAAGTGTAAATAGAATGTATAATGTCTTTACATCACTTTTGTGTCACAATTTAATGTCCTTCCTTGCTGAAAAAAAGTATACATTTAATTGTTTTTTTCCCCCAAAATATTATTAAGCAGTGAAGCAGTTTTGTTTCTAAGAAATAATAATAAAAGAATATGCCATTACTTCATATGGGTACATTCATTTTCTTTTCATATTTGTGTGTGAAATGCTTGATATGATTAAGCTTTTTTCTTTTTTATGATATCAGGACAGTTGTATAACCCTGACAGGGCTTTATGCCCTCAAAAATATCAAAATTAATTTTAGTTCAGAAATTAAAAGCATGCTCTTCATAGAAGAGGCATATTCAAGTCATTGTATGTATGAATTTATTTATTTTTTATATTTATTAATGTTTTTGAATAAATTAGTAGATTAAATAAATTAGAAAGGGACAAAAATGCATGTCACATATGAGATTTAAGTGCTACAGAATTTTCACTGCATTATGATCTATTCACACAAAGATATCAAATGGTTTCAGTAACACTTTTGAGTCACAGCTACTACATTTATGATACTGTGCTTTTCCGTTAAGCTGAAAAAGCATTGATATTGACATAATATTGCATGAACTTTAAATTAGTAGTAAATTAGTAATTGGAAGTATAAAGAATTAGTAAATTATCATTTATAATACATTGTTAAATTATAATTAGTAAGTCATGCATCAATAATTAGGATGACACTATATTGGCTGTTCTAGGAAAGTGTTGTGGGATGAATGAGAGGATAGTTTGGTTGTTTATGTGTCTTTCTCAACACTGGTGGTGCTTGACTGACCTTGGTGAATGTAGGTTAGATTGATTTCATATTAGGATATGATACAGGATACGTATGCTGCTGTGATTATGTACCAGAATGGTTTGACTCTTCTACAAGTTCCTTCATGCATCTCTCACTCTCTCATCTTTGACTTTTTGACCTTTGGTGTCAGGATATAACAGCGTGGTGGTGTTCTTTATGTTCTGACTTCGCTTTAAACATGTTTTTCCTCGACTAGAGTCTACCACTGCCATCCATCTCTGCCGCTCCCAGAATGCAGCAATAAAGGAATAATTGTATTTCAGAGGTATTAAACAGCCGAAAGCCCCCATCATTGGCGGAGCTGTGAGTAACAAGGTGAAGAATGCAGCCACACATATATCAGCTGTCAGGCAGGACACTGGATATGTAGCTGGGGATGCAGTGGATCTCGCTCTTCCGTATATCAGAGAGGTGGACAGAATAATGTAGGTGATTTAGTTCTTCATGGATTCCTCTTGGTTTTTTTTTTTTTTCAGGTGGAATTTGCTGATACAGGTCAACCTCACAAGAGAAACGATTCTCTAGCTGCGTTTATCTACGCACCAACAAAACAGCACTCAGGGAACATTTTAACCTTGTTTCAGAGAATCTCTGAAGCTTTGATTATATTTAGTTGTTATCATGTGTTTGACACAGACAGAAATTGCAAAATCAATGTGACAAAATACCAATTATTGTAAAGTAGATTGTGTGAATTGTGCAACCCATTCAATAAAGCAAACCAACATTGTATACATTCTGTATATTTTTACAGTATAATGTAACATTTTCATGACAAAATGACAAAAAAATAAATCATAATTTAATTAAATTTGTTAAAACGATGGGCAGATAAACATCGTAAAGTAACGTTTCCTTGTGACAGTGTATTAGCTTAGCAGTCTTAGCTGGTTTCACTTCTGGTTTTACTTTGATATTTACATAGAAATGGTGATGCAACACCGTATCAAAATTATCACACAAAAGTTTTTTTTTTATGTCTTTAAGATTACACATTGAAATTATTATTAGTACTTAATTGTCCATATTGAAGTGCAGATGAGTTTGCCCTAATAATGCTGTAGAGTTTGATTGGACATATGACCTTTGATGTCAACAGGAATAGGCATGGGGAGCATTTTCTCCTCTTGTTTATAAGTTCATTAACCTATTTATTGTACTGTTCTAACTATACACAGAGATAGGGTTAATTGCACTTTATTATTGGGATTTTATTGCAGCTGACCACTGTGCAAGTTAAACTCAGTGGTGAGATCTGTTCTTCTGCTTCAGGTGTAAATGGCTGCTTCATACTGTCTCAGTGTTTAAAAAAGGCCCCTAACCCTAAAAAGAAAAATTCCAGTATTTCACTTAATTTACAGTGTTTATTTTGTCAACAAAATTACTAACAGGATGTTCCTTAACAAAAGGTAACATCTTTCGGCAAGATGATGTGCATCAAAAGGCAGATGCCGTGACTTACTGCTGCGATTCAGCTCATTCAAGTCAGAATAATACAAGTCAAATTCATTTATACTGAATATTCAGCAGCTGTTACTCCAGTCTTCATTGTCACATGAACCTTTATAAATCATTCTATCATGCTGATTTGCTGTTCAAGAAACATTTGTGACCTGTGCTGGCAAAATGAGTCACAATGAGCAAATTTGAATGAGCAATGAGACAGACGGCCTATAGTAAGTCCTACTGTACTGCACAGATCTAATATGTTACACATCAGATGTTTTCCCCAATAGTTCCTCAAACGTTCACTTATGACATAACAGATTATGTTTGCGAGAATAGCCTACTTAAATACTGTAATTCTGTTTATACAGTATGTGCATATTTATCGGGATCACGTGCTGGCGGAAGCGCCTTGTGCACGATTCATATATCAGTCAGCGGCAGTGAGAGAAGCGAGCAGAGAAAAAGGTACTCCTCTCAGAAAACGTACAAATAAAGATGCATTTAGATGTTTAATTACTATTTGGAGCATTGGGATTGCTAGACGAGGGCTTAATGAACTCATTTTTGTGGAAACTTGAAATTCGACCAAAATCTACATTTTTCAATTTTTTTTATTTTTTTTGTCTGTAGCTCAAAATTAGACCGTGCGCATTCCGACTCATTTTGCCAGCACGGGTCAGATTTCTTCTTATCATCAATGGTTAAAAAAAACAAACAGTTGTGCTGATTGATATATATGATCATTTTTGTCAGGATTCTTTGATGAATAGAAAGTTCAAAAGAACAGTATCATGACAACTCTCTGAAAATTTTAGCATGGTGATGGATATGACAGTGTTAATGTATTTGGTTTTGGCAGAATAGATCTGCTACGCTGCTGCTGAATTGCTGCTGGTTATTGCTGTAGTTGTAGATTATTGCTGCTGCTGCAAGCAAGTACAGGAACTTGCTACTGCCAATACATACGGCGATACGGTGCTGTGAGTATTTAAGACATACTGCTGCTGCACAAATATCATATACAATAACCCATAGCAGATCTATACAGGTGGAGCTGGGGAAGGTGGAGGGTTTGGTTACACTTTATTTTGATAGTCTACTTTAGACATTCTACTAACTATAAGTAACTTTGTAACTACATGTCAACTAATTATCATTAATCTGCAACTACATGTCTACTAACTCTCAGAGTAGACTCTTAGGTTAGGTTTAGGGTTAGTAGAATAAGTTGACACATACTTGCAAAGTTTCTCATAGTCAGTATGTTGTATGTTGTGGACCCATCAAAATAAAGTGTTAGAAGATATTAAGCAGACAGTCTACTAATACGCTAATGACTGCTAGTTGACATGTAGTTGCAAAGTTACTTATTGTTAGTAGAATGTCTAAAGTGGACTATCGAAATAAAGTGTTACCGAGGGTTTCAGAGGAACTCTGAAAGCACGCTGCAAAATGCTCTGGTGAATGCTAGCCAGCCATTTAAATGTAAAGCAGCAAGCTCATTGGAAAATAAAATCTCATTTTCATTTCAGATGGCATGCTTTTTCTTGTCCAACTGGAAGTCTGGAAGGATGTGAGTGTATTCGTCACTGTCATTAGCAGGCAGAAGCTCCTCTCAGCTGAAGACAGATAAATCGGCCCTACCATTGTCCTGCTCTGATTGTACCATCAGATGTGTGTATGCTGAACGCATGTCTCGTTCATCCCCCAGATAAAAGCACAGCTCTGTAAATGAGTGGCCTCCACTTGAGACACAAGTATCTGATGTTGAAGTAATGACAATTTTCCAAAATGTATCCCCCCTCCCTTCCTTTCCGTGCCTGTGGTTTTGACACCAAATTCAGTCAGGCAAATTGGAGACCCAGAGAGCTGGAGAGGTGCTAGCCTCTGATTGTGATCGGTAATCATTTCATACAGGAAAATGAGTCGCCTCATCAATCAAACATTGTTCGCCAAAGGTTACGTCTCTCCCTGAACACCAGGCATGCATTTTTGTCTAAGCGAGAGAATAAAAAAGTAATTATCCTATATCATCAGGCAAAGGAGATGTGCCATAATTACTTTTCTATTTCAAGATGATTGTCGACTTCCTGTCCCGAAGGATTAAAAGTACTGAAGAATCGTTTAAGATGTCGGTGAAAAAATACCCCCATTTCATTTATAAACATCTTAGGACAAAGACAAAAGGGCAGAGTGAGATAAATAGAGTGAGAGAGACCACTGTATGCCTCCATATATTTATTGATGTCTTGAACATTGACACATCTGCCCAAGCTGTGTTAAAAGGCTTTGTTTTGATAGCGGACAGCCCCATGAATTGAAATGGCGTGTCTGTACTTCATCAGTATTCAGCAGTGCGTTTGAGTGCCATCACAACCAAATTCTCCAAACCTCCGTTAGACTGCTAAACACATCATGCCTCACTCTATTTAACTCCAAACACAATAACCCTCTGTCATACTACCTAACACATCAAGCATAATTCACTCAGATGACTGAACACACCAAACCTTGCTCTATCAGACTCCTAAACGCACTGAAATCTGTCTCTGTTAGACTACCAAAATAAAGGAAATGAGTGCCATTCAACCAGTGTTAATAAGGATCAATAAGCATTACTGGTCAGCACTCACAAGATTCTTGTAAAAGGCTGATATTTATGTGTCAGGTTGCTGAATTTTTAAGATTTACAGTGCCCTCCACTAATATTGGCACCCTTGGTAAATATGAGCAAAGGCGGCTGTGAAAATAAATCTGCATTGTTTATCCTTTTTATCTTTCATTCAAAAAATTCACAAATTTCCAACCTATCATTGAAGTAAAACAATTGAAAGTGGGGCGGGGGATCTCATTGTGAAATAAATGCTTTCACTATTTCATGTTGGCCACAATTATTGGCACCCAATTATTGCAACGTCCTTTTCCCAGCACAACAGCTCTGAGTTTTCTCCTATAATGCCTGAAGAGTTTGGAGAACACCTGATAAGAGATCAGAGACCATTTCTTCATACAGAATCTCTCCAGATCCTTCAGATTCACAGCTCCATGACGGTGCTTCTTCTCTTCAGTTCACCTCACTCATTTTCTGTAGGGTTCAGGTCAGAGGACAGAGACAGCAATGGTAAAAGATTCATTTTGTGCTCAGTGGCCCATTTTTGTGTTTATTTTGATGTTTGTTTTGGATTGTTGTCCTGGTGGAAGATCCAAACACGGCCCATTATAAGATTTCTAACAGAGGCAGTCAGGTTTTGATTTTCTATCTGTTGGTATTTGATAGAATCCATGATGCCATGCATCTGAACAAGATGTTCAGGACCTCTGGCAGAAAAACAGGCCCACAACATTAAAGATCCAGCAGTATATTTAACTGTGGACATGGGGTACTTTTTTATCCCTGTTTGTACTAAACTCATCTGGTGGGTTTGCTGCCAAAAAGCTCTATTTTCAGTTTCATCTGACAATAGAAGCCAGTGCCATTTGAAGTTCCAGTCGTGTCTGACAACTGAATTTGCTGGAGTTTGTTTTTGGATGAGTGAGGACAATTTTTCTTGAAACCCTCCCGAACAACATGTGGTGATTTAGGGGATGTTTGATTTTTTTTTTTTTGGTTTCTGACCCCAAGACTCAACTAATCTCTGCAATTCTCCAGCTGTGATCCTTGGAGAGTCTTTGGCTACTCAAACTCTCCTCCTCAGCGTGCATTAGGACGATATAGACACACGTCCTCTTTCAGGCAGATTTTTAACATCTTTAGTTGATTGGAACCTCTTAATTATTACCCTGATGGTGGAAATGGGGATTTTCAATGTTTTAACTCTTTTCTTACAGCCACTTTCTATTTTGTGATGCTCAACAATCTTGTTCTTCACATCAGAAATATATTTTTTGTTTTTTCTCATTGTTATGGATGATTAAGGGAATTTGGCCTTTGTGTTCCTCATATTTATAATCCTGTGGAACAGAAAGTCATGGCTGGACAATTTCATGCTCCTAGTCATCCTGGTGTGCTAAAAAATGTAAATATGAATGGGAATATACTTCAGAGATATTTTACTCATAAGAATTTCTAGGGGTGCCAATAATTGTGGCCAACATTCATTGGCGAAAAACATTTATTTCATCATGAGATTTTCTCCCCACTCTCAATTGTTTTACTTCAATGATAGGTTAGAATTTTGTGAATTTATTGAGTTAAAGATCAAAAGGATAAACAATGCAGATTTATTTTCACAGCCGCCTTTGCTCATATTTATCAAGGGTGCCAATATTAGTGGAGGGCACTGTATGTTATAATGTTTAAACTACAACACTGGCTCATTGGAAAAACATACCGTTACTTACATGTTTGTAAAACTCCAAAAACGTACCTACCTATACACGCAATTCAATGCAGTTTCCAGCTGATATGAACACTAGTGACAGTAAAACAACAACTTTATTCATTTTCACAGACATTTCATTGCTGCAATATGTACAACAGCCAACATAATATGTTCTCATATTCACATTACAGACAAAACTGTGCACGCTTTTAATGACACACACTGGACATTGCACTTTGAAACTGCCACAAAATGTAATTGTGTAAACAAAATTACACAATGTAATATTATTTTGCAGAAATTTTGCCACTGGTACATTTTGTCAAATGAATCTGGGTTGTTATATTATTGTATATCGGAATGTTAGATCGAACACAATTGACCTATCGGTAAGCCCCTCCCCTCGAACGCAGACTAGCCAATGGCAGTCGAGTATCAGTTGCACGTGGAGCGGAACTCGGACATCTTTAGGTTTCAGCGCTATAGAGAAACATTGGAAGATCCGAAGCTTGCATCGGTTTTATGGTGTTTATTCTTCAAAAATGGAAAAACTATGTGCCTGGGGTACTTGTAACACTGATCTATCCTGAGAGGATGGGCAATATAATTTATTTTATTACATTTCCTGAATCCAAACAAAACAGAGCAAAATGTCCCTAAGTGTTCAACCCCAATACAAATGAAGACAAAAACATTAATTTTCTGGTTGTCATACACTCATTAAGTTACAAATTTCATCTGCTCAAGCAGAACGTTAATGTTATCTTGTGCTTTAGCAAGGTATCTCTGGCTAAAACTAGCTAACGTTAAAGTTAGTGAGTCCATGCTAATGTACAAACCTAAATAGCGGACTGTTCTCGCATCTTGTAAGTTACAGTGTAGGTCAAAAACGCATAACGAAGGTCTACATTTCAGTGCCTCTCCATATTAAACTGGTTAAATGTACATTAATTTAATCATACCCTGCGATACATGAACAGTGTTGATCCTGCATGTTGTCATCCGCGATCGTGATGACCGACCGTAATATGAGACTTCTCCCGCTTGCATTGTGATCTGTAAACCCTCGCTTCGAGTTACCCACCGTATTTATTTTTAAATATTTTATAAATCCCTCCATGGAATATTTAATTCCCATTTGGTGGCCTTCTGTGTCCAAAATTGTGCAAAAACATTGTGACAGTGAGCAACTCCGTTTGTTTGTCCGAGGGAGCAACAGTAACTAAGGGGGGCGGGGCTTACCGATAGGTCAATTATTAAAGGTGACAGTATTAACAAATTTAGTGCTAATGAAAGGAATATAATGTAGGGGGTGTTTGCATAACACCATTTTTAATTAAAATGTGTATATGGTCATTCATATACAACCCGAATACATCTTTGATGTATTTTTCATTTAATGATGCGCCAAAAGTTCTCTATAGGTGAAAGATCTGGACTGCAGGCAGGCCAATTCAGCACCCAGACTCTTCTACTACGAAGCCATGCTGTTGTAATAGCTGCAGTATGTGGTTTTGCATTGTCCTGCTGAAATACACAAGGCCTTCCCTGAAATAGACATCATCTGGAGGAGAGCATATGTTGCTCTAAAACCTTTATATACCTTTCAGCATTCATAGTGCCTTCCAAAACATGCAAGCTGCCCATACCGTATGCACTTATGCACCCCCATACCATCAGAGATGCTGGCTTTTGAACTGAACGCTGATAACACGCTGGAAGGTCTCCCTCCTCTTTAGCCCGTAGGACATGGCGTCCGTGATTTCCAACAAGAATGTCAAATTTGGACTCGTCTGACCATAGAACACTTTTCCACTTTGAAACAGTTTATTTTAAATGAGCGTTGGCCCACAGGACACAACGGCGCTTCTGGACCATGTTCACATATGGCTTCCTTTTTGCATGATAGAGCTTTAGTTGGCATCTGCAGATGGCACGGCGGATTGTGTTTACCGACAGTGGTTTCTGGAAGTATTCCTGGGCTCATTTATTAATGTCAATGACAGAATCATGCCGATGAGTGATGCAGTGTCGTCTGAGGGCCCGAAGACCACGGGCATCCAACAAAGGTCTTCTGCCTTGTCCCTTATGCACAGAGATTTCTCCAGTTTCTCTGAATCTTTTGATGATGTTATGCACTGTAGATGATGAGATTTGCAAAGCCTTTGCAATTTGATGTTGAGGAACGTTGTTTTTAAAGTATTCCACAATCTTTTTACGCACTCTTTCACTTTCACTGTTATATATAAGACATCCCTTTTATAGCTAATCATGTTATAGACCTGATGTCAATTAACTTAATTAGTTGCTAGATGTTCTCTCAGCTGAATCTTTTCAAAATACATACTGTAAAATAGGCTTTTTCACAGGATAAAGCCATGTTTGTGTTTACGACGTAAAATGCTTCTATAATTCTTAACCTTTTCCCTTTCAGACATGTTGCAAAGTGTGCATTTCTATGTGTGTATGCATAAAAGAGCGCAAAAGCATTATACATGATCTATATTAGCATCTGTACGGACAGCTAAACAGATGTACGCTTATTTATGAGGACTGTGACTATAAAGTGCCCAGTGCTGAGCTGAAATCCTTAGCTTGCTGGATGATGAACAACAGTTGTGTTTGTGTGTGTGTGTCGAAGCTGGAGAGTCAGCGCATTCAAATTCTTCAAATAAAGTACAAGCCCACGTCTTTGTCATCACAGCATTTGGTTCAGACGTGATGTGTGTGTGTATTGTATGCGTGCTTGTTTCTTTCTGGTGTATAATATAAAAGTATGTGTGTGTTTCTTTCTTGTGTAGAATGTAAAAGGACATATCAAGCAGAATGTCCAAGTTGCTCTTTTCCACACAACTAATCTTCTCTGTGTCATTCACTGACCTTCAACTCTCATCATATCATGTATCATTTCTGCATGCACATTTTGTGAAAAAATTGTGTTAGATATTGTAGCAAAAAAGGCTGGTTTTGCTTAGTGATTTTTGGAGTAATCCAAGTGGACTAATCTGTAGAGAAATGAAAAAAAGCACATTGGATTGAGGCCTCTGGGTGAACTCACGTGGGAGAAAAAGGTCAAACGGTGAACGGGTCACAGAAGACCTGGAGTGCTTGGAGCTGAAGATGCATGTCAGATTGAAGCACAACGCTTAAGTCTGACTTTAACCTTCAGGAGTTTAAGCTTAATCTGAGAGACTTCTGAAAGTGTTGGTGGATTTCTGGCATCATATAACCTGGAGTATGTTATCTCCACTTCTCTGTAATTACTTTCAGACTGTTATAGTATGACTTAAAAGTGCTGTCTCTCTCTCACTGTCTGTCTCTTATTCTCTCAGTATAATTGAGTCTATTCTAGTATCTCTTGCCATTTTTCTCAAACACTCTTTCTTGGGTTTAGAATGTCTATTTTCTTTATCTCTGAGTTGTGCTTTGCTGGTTTCTTTCTTCTGTTTTTTTTTCTTTTACCCCTTTAATTCATTTTTTTTTCTCAGTCTTTTTGGTTGAGTTTTTCTTCTAAGCTCTGAAGCCAAAGGGTGAATCTCACGAAACCCTGTTAAGAATATGCCCCTGTAATATTTCACCCCAAAATCAAAAGAAAGAAATAAGAAATTATATTTTGCTTAAAGAAAGTGAAGCCTATTTCAGGACCATTAAGAATTGGTACATTGAGGCATTGTTTTTTAATGGCATTTCATATTAAGGTAATGCTAAATAATCTTATTCTCATTACTGTTGTGTGCAAATAATAAGAATTATATATCATTAAAATTATACTTACAAATTAAATGTCGGTGCCTCAGCTTTATGGGCTGCACTCAAGTCCTTCACTTCAAGTCTGGCTTGAAGTCCTTTCAAACAACCCAATAAATGCTAAATATATATATATATATATATATATATATATTAAATAAATAAATAAATACATGTTCATGTCATAGTAGTATATATAGTAGGTGTAATGCCATTCATTTTGAAATAAAAAACTGTCAATACGGTAAACTGTGTTACTGTAATGCAATAATAGAAAAAAAGAAAATAATTTGAATTACAAAAACAAAAATGCATTGTGCAACATCTGAATGCATTATGTAATGAAAATTAGGGGGTGAAATTGCAATTAAAATAATGTCACAATGCATAAAATCATAACTCTCCTAACAGCACATGATTTTCTTACAGCAAAATATAAGAAGAATAAAATGTATTATTTTTCTCTTTTGTTTTGGGGATGAAATGTGAATTAATGAATAATTAATAGTGAATAATTAATACTTTTATTCAGCAAGCATGCATTAAATTGATCAAATGTGACATTAAAGACTTTTATATTATTTATATATTTATTTATATAAATAAATAAAATAAAAAAATCTATTAAAAATACTGTTCATTTGAGCTTTCTATTCATCAAAGAATCCGGAAAAAAATATTAATCAGCACAACGGTTTTCAACATTGATTTTATATACATGTTATACATATCAGTTATTGTAAATATAATAATACTAATTATATTTCATAATATTACAGTTTTTTTGTTATAAATAATTGCAGCCTTGGTGAACAATGTTTTACAAAATCAGTAAAAGTATCTTTCCAACCCCAAACTTTTGAAAAGTATTGTATCTTTGTGATATTCACCCTAGACTGTGGATTCCATATAAAAGTGTGATTGTGTTTGTGGTTGTTCATCACTGAGGCCACAAAGTGAACTGAGATGCAATCAACTGTCAAATCTCTCAGAGTAAAGTGGGGACAGCAGAGGTAGAGAGATCAACCCAGAGAGTAGATGAGAGTGAAATAATGAGCAGCTAATGCTCGACTGCACACACAAAAACAAGCTCCGCTCATTCCTCTGAGCTAAACACAGCCAAATGATGTCTGTCACTTCAGCTGTGTCTCAGTGAGACGTTAACCAGTGTGATTAGTATCTCTGACCTTTAACGGGATAGATGACGACGAGCCGGTGGGGCTTTTATGTCTGATTAATGGATGTCAGACCTCATATGACAAAAAATGCTGATTAAAACTACTGCATGATGCATTGCAATGTACAATAAAAAGAAATGATCTATGCTTATTACACGGCTCTTTGGTATACTTGATTCTCTATACTAAGACTCTATACTGTTTGCTTTACCAAGCATTTAATGCAGTAAATGTGCGTTTTATTTTAGATAATCTTTCAAGGTAAAAATTGTACAAAATTGTAGTAAATGTCCGTAACCCCTTTGTTCAGGTTCATTCCTTCGTGCTGTTTCTGAATGCAGGAACATGTCTTTTGTGAACTGCTCCTTATTCTCATTAACATCAAGAGCTCTTGGGTTCCTCATGCATGATATAGTTCTGCTCCGTGACTGTTGTTAGACTTGTCTGCCCTGTCGAATGTTCATTTCTTCAGCTCAGCATCTTCAACCTCCAGGGCTTCCTGGCTGCTTCAGTCTTAATGGATTCATTACATGCACAAATTACACCAAGATATTGTGCTGGTTTTGCCAATTACTTCTTAATTGTGCAGCTCTAGCAAGGTGCTGGCCTTTCTGCAGCAGGATCCAGTGCTACGTTCAAGCACCTTCATTCAAAGTGTGTGTGTGTGTGTGTGTGTCTCTGTCTGATTGACCTGTTGAATGCCATTTGAGGCTATTGTTGATTTCAAGTACAATAAACTCTTTTCTGAATTAGGCCATTCTTATTACCCTGTTACACATTCAAGTAGAAATAAAGATAAAGAATGGACAACCTGCTGAGTTCTTGTAGCACCACTGAATAAAGTACAACTGAATATACAAGGGGTTAATTCAGGTAGATTGGGACATTTTAGCCCAATTAACCTGAACTCGTGTGGTATATAACAAATAATTAATCAATTGCCGTTTATAAATGCAATTATCTTGAATACACATTTTCTATGAATTTTTTTAATTAAAATTATTTTTTTTCATTCATTTTTGAGTGGTGCAGAATGACAGGGTGATATAACTGTCCGGATATAATAATAATTAAAAAAGTTAAATTATTGACATTTACTGAAAGAAAACTTATTAATTAGTTTGCCATCATTTTTAAATATAAAAAATATTTGAACAAAATGTCATTGCTTAATAATATTAATTTATTAATTATTTTCAGGTTGTAGCATGTCAACAATTGTTTTTGGAGAGTATAGCCATATATATGGCATGTACACTGCCCTCCAAAAGTTTGGAAACACCCCTGGCAAAGTGTGGTTTTGGACGATATCAGCATAAATCCTTATCATTTTTTGGTGCAAATACTGTACATTAAAGTAACTTGACATTATCATTGAAGACCAGCAATAATAATTTTCATTTTGATTACATAATAATGGCAATATATACATGTCAAAGTCAGACATGCCCCTTTGCCAGCTGTGATGGTTACTGGTTTAAACTTGGCCCAGGTTTTTAAAAGATTTTTGGGTCAGCACACCTTAATAGCTTCAACAATTGATTACCAATTAAGTTTAGAATACAATGAACCAATTAGAACACAATTTAGGTCAGATAGTTTACAAATATTACATTTAAAATGTATGTTTTTTCTATGTATAAACTGTTTATGTATTAAAATGTTTTCGTAGTTTGTGTTGTCCCTTATCAGTGCAAAATTATCACAAATTAAAAAGGATTCATGCCAATATTGTCCAAAACCCCACTTTTCTAGGGCGTTTCCAAACTTTTGGAGGGCAGTGTATATATGACATTTGTATGTACAGTGCCCTCCACTAATATTGGCACCCTTGATAAATATGAGCAAAGGCAGCTGTGAAAATAAATCTGCATTGTTTATCCTTTTGATCTTTCACTCAATAAATTCACAAAATTCTAACCTATCATTGAAGTAAAACAATTGAGAGTGGGGAGAAAATCTCATGATGAAATAAATGTTTTTCGCCAATGAATGTTGGCCACAATTATTGGCACCCCTAGAAATTCTTATGAGTAAAATATCTCTGAAGTATATTCCCTTTCATATTTACATTTTTTAGCACACCAGGGTGACTAGGAGCATGAAATTGTCCAGCCATGACTTTCTGTTCCACAGGATTATAAATATGAGGAACACAAAGGTCAAATTCCCTTAATCATCCATCACAATGAGAAAAAACAAAAAATATATTTCTGATGTGAAGAACAAGATTGTTGAGCATCACAAAATAGAAAGTGGCTGTAAGAAAAGAGTTAAAACATTGAAAATCCCCATTTCCACCATCAGGGTAATAATTAAGAGGTTCCAATCAACTAAAGATGTTAAAAATCTGCCTGAAAGAGGACGTGTGTCTATATCGTCCTAATGCACGGTGAGGAGGAGAGTTTGAGTAGCCAAAGACTCTCCAAGGATCACAGCTGGAGAATTGCAGAGATTAGTTGAGTCTTGGGGTCAGAAACCTAAAAAAAAAAAATCAAACATCCCCTATATCACCACATGTTGTTTGGGAGGGTTTCAAGAAAAATTGTCCTCACTCATCCAAAAACAAACTCCAGCAAATTCAGTTGTCAGACACGACTTGAACTTCAAATGGCACTGGCTTCTATTGTCAGATGAAACTGAAAAAATAGCTTTTTATCAGCAAACCCACCAGATGAGTTTAGTACAAACAGGGATAAAAAAGTACCCCATGTCCACGGTTAAATATACTGCTGGATCTTTAATGTTGTGGGCCTGTTTTTCTGCTGGAGGTCCTGAACATCTTGTTCAGATGCATGGCATCATGGATTCTATCAAATACCAACAGATAAAAAATCAAAATCTGACTGCCTCTGTTAGAAATCTTATAATGGGCCGTGTTTGGATCTTCCACCAGGACAACAATCCAAAACAAACATCAAAATAAACACAAAAATGGGTCACTGAGCACAAAATTAATCTTTTACCATTGCTGTCTCTGTCCTCTGACCTGAACCCTGTAGAAGATGAGTGAGGTGAACTGAAGAGAAGAAGTACTAACATGGAGCTGTGAATCTGAAGGATCTGGAGAGATTCTGTATGAAGAAATGGTCTCTGATCTCTTATCAGGTGTTCTCCAAACTCTTCAGGCATTATAGGAGAAAACTATAAAGGAGGAATTTTGTGAATTTTTTGAATGAAAGATAAAAAGGATAAACAATGCAGATTTATTTTCACAGCCGCCTTTGGTCATATTTACCAAGGGTGCCAATATTAGTGGAGGGCACATTTTATTAAATGTATGTATTTATAAATTAATAATTCAAAATATTTAGAATAAATAAATGAATGAATGAAAAATAAATAAACCAAATTAATAAATAAATATATAGCATTTTATTAAATGTAATTATGTGTATTTATAAATTAATAATTCAAAATATTTAGAATAAATAAATGAATGAATGAAAAATAAATAAACAAACAAATTAATAAATAAATATTTAATTTAAATGGTACAAACATTTTTTTTTTAAAACAACATGATTACAAAGAGTGTATTTGTAAGAACTTGGCCCATGTGATTGACTCAAATTTAAATTTGCATTCATGTGCATGTAATTCAAAATAGCAATATTTCCAACTTCACTTGAAGGCAGCTGATTTATAATTCGTAAGCAAATCAGTCATATGAAGCAGCTAAATCAATTCCTGACTGATTTAAATGTATATTGCACTCTGTGTGCAACTGCATTTATGCAGGAATATTCAGGTGACACGTAAAAAAAATTCTGTATTAGCATTTTTTAGCATTGCATATATTGCACATTCTATGTTTTATGTAAAGCATTTATCATGTCAGTTTTATGCTAACCTTGCTTTAAAACAATATATGTTTGTGATGAGACACCTAAATAATCCAATATTGTCACAATGTGTTTAATCCAATCTGATCAGCATCT
This sequence comes from Schizothorax lantsangensis, assembly GCA_027422415.1. Taxonomy (NCBI): domain Eukaryota; kingdom Metazoa; phylum Chordata; class Actinopteri; order Cypriniformes; family Cyprinidae; genus Schizothorax; species Schizothorax lantsangensis. The sequence goes on along the minus strand of CM049842.1, from coordinate 24,953,847 downwards.
TAAACAGACTGTAATATTGCTCTGTGCATGGAGGACCACATCAGAAAGAATAACAGAAAAAAGGCCATTAGGCAAATTGAGCTGAGTGTGTGTGTGTTCACAAGGGTTGTGGACAGATGTGAAGGTTGAAATAATTCATGGCTTGTTAATGGGATTTGTGCTGAGGTTTTTGAGCTGTTGAGAACCTGGTTACTGAATTATTAAAAAGCCTTCACCTAAAACCCTTAGTGACATTACGAGGTACAACACAGACAAAAGAGAGAGAATCACAAAGGCACACTTTCTCATTCAGATAAGAGAGAAATGCTTAAAAAACTTTCAACCCTCATTGCACATTGTTTCAGTCAAATGTAAATGTAAAGTTATGCAGTTATGTGTCTGTCGGAGCAAGATTAGTTTTTTTGAGCTGCACATCGTTATCACCAAGCACTGCTAGTGTATCTCCATATCCATGTAAAACAGAATATTATGTATTGATTGTTCAGTATGTCCATTTCCATTCTGTTATATATTTATTGTGTATTGTGCATTTATATTATTATGAGTGCTGGCACCTTTTTTAGCACAAATTGTTCCTTTAGCTTCACTGGCATAGTGCTACGAATGCCAAAGTCATGGGTTTGGCCCCTAGAGAATGCATAAGCTGATAAAATGTAGTTACCAAATGCTTCTGCCAAATGCCTAAATATTATGTTTTGTGCATGGACTAAAAACGTAGAGTAAAAATAATGGCAGTAAAATACTTTTAAATTGAAAATGGATAAAGAGAGATGTCAGTGACAGATGGGAAATCTTTGCGTTTGACAAATTTCATTGAAGCCCGAGACAGTGTGCAGAATAGAGATGTAGAAATGCTGTTAAAACAATAAAAGAAAGGGAAATGAAAGTTTAGACAAAGAGTGAGAGAAAAGAATAGAATGAACAACAATGGAAAAGAAAACTGAAAAAATGGAAAAATTCTAGCTTTGATACTGAAGAATCATAACCAAGTAGGAAAGATTGAATATCTGTAAAAAAAAAAAAAAAAAAAAGACCTGTTTGCTGAAATCTCAGCTGGTTTTCATTTAAGCTCCTGCTGTTATGAGATTAGAATAAACCCATTTGCATATTTAGTCTTATTACTTTACAAGCTATTATTCACAGACCACACTAGGACAGGACAGTGTCTAGAAGAGAGGAAGACAAATGGAGAGCTCAAGTAAGAAGACGTATGAAGAAAGAAAATCAATTCTGTGTATTTTTCCGACAGTGGTAATGTCTGCTTGTGTGTGCACAGTGTTATGTCTGGTATCATGTGGGGTGAATACATGTGCTGGCAGTGTGTGTGTGCGTTTGAAGCGTGGTGTTAGTGGCACACTGTCGGTTCTCTCTTTGCTGTCTGTGATTGGCTGTACTGGTAAAATCAATGGGTCCTGCCCTTGGAAGTGGAATCTGTTAAATCTATTAGGAAAGCTACACGACAGCAATCAATCAATACAAATAGTCGCCATCCATCAGGTCAGGTATGCTGCATTTTACATGAGTAATGTGTCACCACAGTAGAGGAATAGAGGCATTAAAACAGTTCATTAACTCAACATCACAGCTAAACCCAGATCTCGACAGGTTGGTGAGAAGACAGATGCTTGATCTATTGTTGATGTACTGTGAAAGAACAGCAGATTGACTCCATTGTTCCAGCCACATCCAGAAAGAACAAAGAATTCCAACTCGAACTGATAGTTTGCAGTTTCTGAAAGCTGGAGCCGAGTTCAGGCCACATGTTATAGTTCACCCCCCCCAAAAAAATTCTCTCATCATGTACTCCCTCCAAAACCTCTTGTTATTCCAAAAAAAAGGCATATTTTTTGTGCATCTACTGAAAGTCCAAAATTTGCACTCTCCAAAAAGTGAAAAAAGATAAGAAAGTAACCCATATGAATCGAGCTGTTTGTGTCTATACTGAAGAAACACAGTTTCTTTATATGAACACATGTAATTGTGGCCTTTATTCACACAAATATGATATATGAATGATTTAATTGTGGCCTTAATAAACATTGATCATCGAATATAGAGAACATTGAATATGGTAAACTGAAGCTCAGCCATACTTGCCGCACTAAAAACAATGTCTGTTTATACAGTATATGAATGTAACGTCATCATATGAAGTAATAATTTCTAAACCATTCAATTCACATGGATTCATATGTCATTTTGTACTTTATGAAAGTTTTTGTTGCTTGGATTTTCAACAGATAGACAAAATTGAAGATAGAATATTATATTTATTTGTGTACTTAAGCGGAACAGTATCTTATGGGTTTGAAATGACATTTTTAGGTGAATTAACTCTTTCTTTTTTAACTGTAGAAATTTAACCGAAAAAGAAAGAATCTGTTCTGGATGTTCTGGAAAACCAGTACTATTTTATTTCTTCTGTGGAACAATATTTTAAAACATACATTCGGTCTATAGAATGAGAATGACTTTATTAGTCTGTCAAAAAAAAAAGAGAAGACATATGAAAAAAGTGTCCCTTACCACTCTCTTGTCATAGGCCTATTACAGGTTTTCTTATGAATTGTATTTTTCTTTTGTAACTATTCCTTTAAGGATGAGGTTGTTTGGAACGATTGTATTTACAGTATGAGCACCCACAAATAAGTCACAGTATCAAACTTAATTTCATTATAATTGGTTTTGGTCATGAGTAATTGTAATTGTGTTTGTTCCTGTGGCTCAGTGGTAGAGCATTGCGTTAGCAGCGCAAAAGGTTGTGGGTTCGATTCCCAAGGAACACACATAGTGATAAAACATGTATAGCCTGAATGCACTGTAAGTCGCTTTGGATAAAAGCGTCTGCTAAATGCGTAAATGTAAATGATTATTGACAATTACGACTATTATGCACAATTTTATTTATATGCATTTCATGCACTGTTTATGAAGAAAATCAAAAGCTTGCTGTAAAATAGTACTCATTTAACTGGTTTATAAGGAAATAGGCTTGTGTGTCATTCTCTCACATCAAATGTGTGTTCTATTCAGTATGTCACAGTAATGTTTTTTAAAAATCAGAAGGAACGTTTTTTCTTCGCAAAACCGCTTAAAAGCACATCATGTAGCAAGAGTTATGATTTCTGTATTTGTGTTTGACCTTTATTGGAGGCGTTGATGTTTAAGGCCAGACTCTCAAAAAAAATGTACAAAGCTGTCACTGGGGCTTTACCCCAAGATACAAACGTAAATCTCTGAACCTTATTTACCCCTAAATGTTACACATTAGTACCTTAAAGGTACACATTAGTACTTTAAAAAGTGCATATTAATACCTAAAGTCTACATATTAGTACCTTTTGAAAGGTTTGGTACCACAGTTTGGTACTTTTTTTCTGAGAGTGCATCCTGTATGTTTTGAGGTGGTCAAGCAATCAAAAAATTATTTTAAATTGATTAAATAATATATAAATCAATAAAATACTGATGTAAACAGTTACAACTTACAAACATAATTCTATATCTAGACCTTTTACCTCATTAACGCTGAGTGGGATGTTCTGGCAATTTGTTTTTTGGAGGTCAGTGACAG